>CM076994.1:130916314-132116314 GCA_039090855.1 Macrothele yani | reverse complement strand
GCTCATAAGACAAACAAAATCTATTGACATAACCAACCTTAAAAAACACCATAATACCTTCAAGTTGGAACTGAAGAACAGGTTCTCTGCTTTAGAAGGCCTAACATCGGAAGAAGTGGACATCTCTGAAGTTAACAGAAAAGTAACCAAAACTCTTATGGAAACAGCAACAAAATTAGCTGGGTCTAAGAACAAGTTGCATGTAAATAAATTATCAGGAAAAACGAAAATGTTGATGCAAAAAAGAAGAGAGATGAGAACAACTAAAGAAGATGTGACTTCCAAAGTGGAATATATAGACCTATGCAAGACAGTACGAAAAAGTATCACTGAAGACGTAAGAAAATTCAACTGTGAACTAGTGAGGAAAGCAATTGAAAACAACCAAAGCCTAAAGATAGCAAAGGGACATCTCAGTAAGGGAAGAAAACAGATTATGGCACTGAGAAAAGAAGATGGTTCTGTAACAAGAAATACAGGCGAAAGTTTGACAAGAGTGAAAGATTTCTACTCCAAATTATATGAAAGGGATGATACATGCACTCCAGACATCATGAAAGATACCAGTACCAGAGTTCCTCCAGTCCTTCCAGCAGAAGTTGCACATGCAATCAAGAACATGAAGCGGGGAAAAGCTCCAGGAGAAGATGGAATTACTGTAGACATCATACAAGAAGCAAGTGGAGAAATCGAAACAGTACTCGCCCAAATTTTCACTCGATGCCTTAATGAAGGAAAGATTCCTGAGGATTGGAACACCGCTACAATGATCCTGCTACATACGAAAGGTGACATTGAGGATCTCGGAAGCTACAGACCTATCAGCCTCCTATCAGTAGTTTATAAAATCTTCACTAAAGTTCTTTCACACCGCTTGAAGGTAACACTGGACATGGCTCAACCGAGAGAACAAGCTGGACTCAGGAGTGGCTACAGCACAATGGATCATATCCATGTGCTGAGAGAACTAATTGAAAGAGTGAGGGAATAGGAACTTCCATTGTGCATGGCTTTTATCGATTATGAAAAAGCCTTTGATTCGGTGAAACCATCAGCCGTTACAATGGCTCTGAAAACCTGCGGTATTGAAGATGCATACATTAATATTATTAATAACATCTATGAAAATGCAAGTTCAAAGATTAGGCTGTTTGAAAATACAACACACATAAAAATTGGAAAGGGAGTGAGACAAGGTGACACCATATCTCCGAAGCTCTTTAATGCCACATTGGAGGGTGTTTTTCAGTCACTGAGCTGGGAAAACAAGGGGATAAAGATTAATGGAGATTATCTAACCCACCTTCGTTTTGCTGATGACGTAGTCATTTTTGCAACTAGCCCATCAGAGCTACAGAGTATGATCCAGGAACTTGCTGACAAGAGTAAAGAAGTGGGATTAAAAATGAACTTTCAGAAGACAAAAGTGATGTACAATGCTTTTACAAGAAATGAAGATTTATCGATTGATGGAGAAAAGCTGGAGATAACAGACACGTACGCTTATCTTGGACAGCAGATATCAAGTGAGGGTCACATTGATGAAGAAATTAATCGGCGTACAAAACTTGCCTGGAGAGCTTTTGGAAGAAACAGCATAATTTTCAAGAGCAATATGCCATTATGTCTTAAAAGAAAAGTGTTTGATCAATGCATCCTTCCAGTGCTTACGTATGGTGCAGAGACGTGGACCTTAACTAAAAGAGACATACAAAGGCTGCAGACAACTCAAAGAAGCATGGAGAGGTGCATACTTGGTGTAACCAGGAGAGATAAGAAGAGGAACTCGTGGATCCGAAAAATGACAAGAGTGGAAGACATCATGATCAGAGTTAAATCCCTGAAATGGCAATGGGCTGGACATACTGCCAGAAGGACAGATCATCGATGGACAGCCGAAATTTTAGATTGGATTCCAAGGGACAGGAAAAGACCCAGAAGAAGACCACATGGGAGATGGGTGGATGAAATTCGAAAGTATGCAGGGGTGACATGGAGGAGACTGGCAAAAGACAGACCGTTGTGGAGGAAACTTGGGGAGACCTTCGTCCAGCAGTGGATTTATAATGGTTGACAATGATGATGATGATGATGCTGATTGCCTCACTTCGAAGCATATATGACATCCTTTCATGTGGATATCAAACGAACATGTCAGATAGGGATAGGCGAACATTGGCACGAATTGTACAATGGAAGCACAAGACCACGACATCGCAAATAGCAGCCCAGTTGAGCACCAGTCTTAATGAGACAAGTACACATGCATGCCTCATAAAACTTGAAACTTACATCGTCCTTGAACGGGAATTGGACTCGCAGCTCCCGATTTACGTTCAGGCATATTATCGTTATACCTCCCAGAACGAGGAACTTCCAAGCAACTGGAAATGTATATAATTTATGACTACGAAGCTTGCGGTGTTAAGATAGAATAATAATAACAACGTTTCGCACAATAAAATGTTTATCATACATCGACTATAGTTTCGCAGAGCGATTGGCTCGGCTTCTTCAGGACGAATGGACCGTAAACATTCGAATCATTGTGACATCATCAGAATTCTGACGGTCACGGGTTTTGGCGAGTTGTTTCCACGCGCTTGAAAGAAATGGAGTCGACGTCATGTCGTTGACAAGCCGTGACGAGTTCCGGTATATGTGGAAAGCTTCTAATATATTAAGCTTGAAAGTCGAGTCCGGTTTATCAATAAGCGTAGCGTTTCTAAACAAAAAGTTATGGTTATTTTCGTGACAATGTTGAGCTACAGACGACTTCTTCAGTTCATAGTTCCGTACATATGTCTTGTGTTCCTTCACACGGAAGCTTAAAGCCCTGCGGGTCTGTCCTATATATGAAAGTCCACATTCACAAGGTATCTGATAAATTCCCCAGGAGTTTAAGTCTTCGATGTAGTCTTTTGATCCGTAAAAAATCATCTTGTTTATGGGTTTGAAAATAACTTTGAAATTAAAACTTTTAAGGATTTTTGAAATCGCGAAGCAAATCTGAGGAGCAAATGGGATAACTGCCCAATTCTTTTGTATTGGAAGGTCTATAGGCATGAGCGTGCAGACAGGCTTTGGTTTTCTAAACTTTTGGACAGCTTTGTCTATAACGGAAGGGCTGTATCCTCTGTGTGCTGCAATTCGTTTAAGAAAATCAAGCTCTTTCTGTAAGGAATCCTCAGTTGAGCAGATATGTATTGCACGATATACGTATGTGAAGAAGGCCGAGATCTTTTGTTTCCACGGATGATTTGATTTTGCATGAGGGGTAAGGAAACAGCAAATGGTTTTCGATAAACTGTTGTACTAAAGGATCCTTGAGAGCGTGACACAAGGACATCGAGGAATGGTAAGCTGCCATTATTCTCAGTCTCATATGTGAACTGTATATGGGGATCGATTGAATTGATAAGTTCAACTAATTTAGGTATTTCCGAGTTCATGCCATTCCAGAGAACAAAAGTATCGTCTACATATCGAATCCACAGGTCAAATGTAACAAGCTGAAATAGTTGGTCTTCAAAGTGACGCATGTAGACTTCGCATAAAATAGGTGACAGTGGGCTACCCATTGCAAGGCCTTCGGTCTGTTGGAAAAATCTTCCACGAAAAAGGAAACTGTTTTGTCTTACACAAATTTCCACTAGCCTCAAAAACTCTTCTGTTTCTGGTTGGCTGAAATTATGTTCTTTGAGACTTGACTTTAATGCTTGGAGAGCTCCATTAACTGGGATACTTGTTGCAATCCATTTGCCCAGCAGGTTACAACGAGTATATCTATTATTTCAGATGTGCCACCGAATAATATACTTCCAGTTAATTCTATGAATAAATGAGTATGTATGGAGTACACGTATTCCAAATTTGAAATCCAGCCGCGGATAGCTTAGTGGTTAAAGATTCAGACTACTGATGTAGGGACCCCATGTTCAAACCTAACTTGATAGGCTTGAACATGGGGCCTCTCCGTGGTGATGTGAATTTCTAACAATCGCTGAATATCCGCAGTGCATCGGACGAGCATGTTAAGTGACAGCCCCCGGATAGGAATCTCCGGTTCAAGTTCCTAAACCTCCGCCCCTAATTTCTCTCTGCCTTCTATGTGCAAAATCGTACGGTGGCGCCATCTAGTGTTTTTTCTCTAATTTACAAACTATCCTGTCAGAATCGCTGGATTCGCTGTAACTTCTACCAGTCTCTTTGCCCTGCCCGAAAGGGCACAGAAACTGAATGAAGTTAGAGCACATATATTTGTAATATATGGATTTTTTAATACATATGTTTGAAATATATGTACTCAAAAAAATGCGTACATATATTTCGAATTATAAATAGTACGTGTTTTTTTAAAAAATGAGACACAAATACTCGGAGCTATTATAAGCCCAGAATGTACTCAAAATCGAGTACATTTTCCTTATTTTTAAGTACCAATTTTTAACAATGTGGAGGTTCTTAATTGTGGGTGCTGTAACGGTAACATACCAGTGCTTAAATCGGGGGCCGCGGGTTCGATTACTGTCTAGGACGATGTAATTTTCAAGTTTTCTGAAGCATGCATTGTACTTGTCTGATTTATCTGGCATCCATCTGCCTGCACATTTATTTGATTACCAGTCAAAACGCACACGTTTCCGTCATAACATTTCGTCAGGAACTCCATGCACCAGTGTTTATGGCTGTACTGCAATCCAAAATGTTTTGCTTACCGACGTCAATGTAAAAGCTCTGTGTAAAGTGGTGCAAAGCACCTTAAATCTGGGATGCTAAAGACTGGTAACGTTTCATCTGGTCAGCTGAAACATTCTTTACATTGCTGTACACCACTGGGAGATTTAACCCCTGGCAAAAACCTGCCATCACCCAATTTCCATTTGTGATTTCTATATGACTTTGTGTCTTGCAATATCATCGCAAAGTGTAGTGCCTCTACTGTTTCGTTCCGATTGTGCCGCCACGGTGGCACAGTGGTCTAAGCGATAGCTTATGACTATTCGTCCGAGAAGTGTCCGGGTCCGAATCCCTGTCAGGCGTGGATGTTGTGTTTGTCTTACGGCACTAGCTCTCCCCCTTCCCTGGAGTGAGTTGCCCTAAATTAGGGACGCGCGACTGCTTATAGCCCATTGAGTTGCTTACGATGGTCTTTAAACCTCCACTAAAAAAAATTCGACTGTGAAGTAGGTTGGAGCATAACTGATGTTGTGGGGTGCTTTATCGTGGTATTCCGTAGTGCAAGGCCGTGTCACAGCCGTAACATACGACTCGATCCTTGAGTACCATCTGCATCCAATATTACCAGCTTTGTTCCCTAACGACCATCTTCGGATTCCAGCAGATAATTTACCCGTTCATTGTGCGAAAGTGTCACCTAGTCTACAGGTCATGAAAATGATGTTAAGAGGCTACCCTGGACACCGCAATCTCCATACCTCATTTTTGATGAACATTTGTGGAAATATCTGGTGCGAAAGGTCAGATCACGCTTACCAGCTCCAACATCACTGGCACATTTGGGACACATTTTACAGGAAGAATAGTCTTAAATTCCATTAGTGTATACGAATGACTTGTATAAGTCTACTCTAATTGTAACTGCTTCTGTTCTGAGATCCCCAGCTGAACTTACAGCTTACCAAACAAAAGTTCACAAACATTAGTTTGTTCATTCCTTTTATGTCTCAATATAATAGATATTGCACTACTGCATATTTAGAGTATGCAATCCCGAAGTAACGAAAAATGAGGTATAACTATAAAGAGTGCATCGTCATGTGGTTATACATAATGCAATTATTGAGGATGAATACCTTTTGCAGTTTCTCAACATTTCTCCCTTAGTGAATAACACATTTCCTTGAAGGATTCTTGTTTTCCTGGAATATTTCTGGTTTGTTTCGTGTTTTTCTGAAGGTGTAAGAAAATAACTCGAAAACTTCCCCAATATTCAGCAAAACAATCTCTGTTATCACACAATAAGGATGAATGGCATTGAAGATGAAAACCAATAATCACAGATTTCTTTGATATCATGGTACAAAACGGCAGTTTTATTCACCCTTTGATCATCATGATACAAGACATGAATTCATGTAGAAATGTAGCAACTGAAAATGTCATGATAAAAAGTAACATATGCTATCATACAACATGACAATTGGAATGAATCTTCCAGCACTACAATGCGACGTGTCACACATTTAGAAATGTCGGAGAGTATTTGAAAGAGCACGATGGAGACTTCAAAGTACTTCCCTTGACCCCTAATTCTCCATACTTAAAACCCAGTTGAGCATCTATGGTACCACCTATATCGTGTTGTTCGCTCTATGGATCCTCCACCACGCACCCGCTAGCAGCTGCCAGATGCACTGCAGTCAGCATGGCTCCACATACCTGTGAACACCTTCCAGTCACTTCCAGCCCGTCTAGCTATTGTCCGTGCTGCACACGGCTGTCACTCAGGATATTAGCTGGTGGTCACAATAATATGACCCTACCGTGTATATGTGCAAATCCATTACTCAGAATTAGCGTCTGGATACTTTTGATCATACAGTGCATTTACGGTCTCTAGCGAAAACTCTGTACATCATATTGAGACGGAACTGTACAGAAAGTTATCTTCGTTATAAAAGGATAAGAAGTAGAAAATATTTTTTTCATTCAGAAGTTTAGAAGCAATGTTATGTCATAAAAAAATATTTTGATTCGGTAGCATCCGCATTTTCTCTCTATCGGAGAAGGTAGGATTCAGAAACAGACCAAAATGAAAGAATTGTCATTCTAAGCATTCAATATTCCCCGTTGCGTAAAGAATATTTCACATCGGACTAATATGTGCAGCGAAGTTGTGCCTACAGACGTACGGAGGCAGTGGTAACATACTCGTGTACTTTGTTTTGCGACAGACGTGCAAAAAACAGCACGGCAGTTTCGAGAGATGTCAGTGAACACAGAAGCTGCTAGAGCGAGTGGTGCTGTCAAGCGCTAAAATTCTGTTTTGGACGGTAAGGAAGAACTGCAGACTAAATCAAACAACCCGGCAAACAAAATGCATAATAATTACATTAGACATGTCTTTGCAGAATACGCGGCGGTATTCTGCGAAATATAAATCTGGGGTTTTCGTTCGATTTTACTTCCTTTTACTGTATGAGAAACCAAAGTGATCCCGTGTACTTCTTCAACGAACACCAGCTTTCTTGTCATAAACGAAATATAAATCCTAGAATAGAGACTTCATGGCATATGGAAGCTACGTTTAAAGCAAAGTTCAACGCTCATTTTATTATAGCTCCATTTTAAAGCCGCATATCTAAAGTAGTACAGAATTTCCAGGACGAAACCTGAAAAGAAAAAGATATCGCTGCATAAAAATTGTTTTTCCTTTCCTTGTTTCACTTTTCAAACATGGACTGCACAAATCGGGTGCACTCCTAAATTTTAAAGGACAACTAGGATTTATATTCTTTTGTTTCATCTTTCAAAACATAGAGAAAGATCGCGATGAGAAAAATTAATTTCCTCCTACAGCTCAAGCATGTTAAAATATTCTTATATATACACTTTATCGCATATTTTTTTTACATTTTATTAACACGCCAATCTTAAGTGTTTCCGAAAAAGAAAGTATCTTCGAAACGAAAGTAGAATAATGAATGTTGTTTTTATTGTTTCGACGTTATAGGCGATGTTTGGGTGTACTTTAAATGCTAATAACCTCTCGCGGGTAATATGTTTTCTTCCCAAATTTTAATTAGGTCTCGTCAAAATTCCGGTTTTTGGTACCGATAGGTTACACAATCCAATTTCACCAATATTTAAATTTTTAATTAAAGTCAATGACCGAAGAAATGTTTTTTTTTTAATTTCGCATAAGGTTTAAGGCCTTGAGTGTCTCGAACTGAGGAAAAAAGTTCACCTATGTCAGAATAAAGTGAAGAGCCATTCTTTCAGAAAATGTCGAAGAACAAAAAGTAATTCACTTATACGAAAGTTTTTCTTTCTTCTGAAAGCAATTGCTAAAATTAAGATTCAAGTTGTTTAAACTCAGCATTCCGCTGCACCAGGAAAAAGTAAAGAAGTTTCATAGATATTATGAAATATCTCATTCGCCTGGAATTTTTCTCTTAAACGAACTTTTCCTTTGGTAATATCTTACTACCTTCGCTTAATTTTCCATGGGGAATCATAACATTCACAATATGTTTTCTTTTCCTTGAGCACCGGGATATTAAATGCCTGAAGTTTGGTGCGGAAACGGAAGCAGTGTGTTAGATATTTAATGTACAGGATGTGCATAAAAATGTCCCAAAGAAAAACGAATGCAGTGTAAAACCACTTGTATTTTACAGTCATTTGCAAAAATTACCACCTGTTGGTATTAGGAGATTCCTGCTGATTGTGTCAGCTACTGTCTGTATTACTCAATTCCTGTCGGTGTTGCATCATCAAACAGCGGCAGCTGTTGATGGAAGCGGACGAGCGTCGTGCGAGTTGGAAGAAGTCAAGGTATATAGATTAGAGAGAGGTATGCCCGTCCACAAGTCAACTGGTATTGGCTAACCTCCACGGCGCACCCGTGACGTCAACGGTGCGTTGGCTCGTAGCAGGACTGGTCCGACTGACCTGAGAGAAGTTTCTGTAAAAACGTATTCACAGCACCACTTAGCTTACCACTAACACCAGTGTTTACCATTAAAAATTTACATTTCTTCTGAGTGATTAAATCAAATTGCATAAATGAAAAAAAGGAAATATAGTAAATAAAAATAAAAATATGAAATAAATAGGGATGTAGTAAATAACGCCCAGAAGAAATCGCGACTCGTTTGCAAAAAAAATAAAAAATATAAAATAGCCAGTTTCATTCTGTTGATAGCTAGCCAAACTTTTTGATTTGATGCCATGTCTATTTAGTAAATAATCAAATGGCGGCAACAACTACTCATCGCTTTTTTAGTTAATGCTTATTTTTACTTAATTAACTTTTGGACACTAACACTAGTGTAATGAAAGAAAATTTGTAGTGAAAATAAAACCTGTTTAAAGTTTCTGAAAAGTTTGAGTAGTAAACAATATAAATGGAAACGTACCTAGAATAAGAATTCTTGTTTTTCCTCATGTACTTTGCTTCTCATCCACTAAAGCTGCACTTTTCATCCACTGTTTGGCCTTTTTCTTTGTTTTATTTGCCACTTCCGTTTTTAAAATCTGATTTAAGAACTTCACTCGGATGAAAATTCGAAGCCTTGAATACAACTTTAAAGCTTTCTCGTCAACATGAGGATACATTTTTTTTAATTCTTCGAATAAGCATTTAACTATTCTGTTTGTTTTTTTAATTTGACTCCGTGAATTCTCGTAAAGGGTTCCTCAAAACGTTTGATTAGTTCAAACCACTGATTAGATGGCTCTGTACGTCCTCCTCTGTTCACTGCTTGTAACCATGACGACATATCTTTCTCTTCAGTTGCTTCTTTAGCCAGTAAGGGTAATTTAACGCGAAAGGGTATGTATCCTGCTATGTATTTCGAAGCATCTTCCTCTTTTTTCCCCAGTGCCACATCCTGAATGCATTCGTTACTTGTTTGACTATTCATATTTACAAATCCCATGTCAGTAGTTTCGGGAAATTCTGTGGCGACGTTTTGTTTCAAATCAGGTTGCAAACCTTTTAAACAAAGAGTTGTCATGAAAGTTTCGTCGCTCTTTTTTACGTTTGAATGTGGAGAAGGCCCAATGAGTTTGCCACTCAGTAGCAAAAGGCGCAATCTATACTTAAATTCACTGGGCAAAGGATGATCATATGCATGTCCCATACCTCTGATTTGTGAAAATAAATTTTCCAGACAATCTTGGTTTAATCTAGTGGTGAGGAGGAAACGAATGCCTACACGACTTTCAGTTATATGCTCATAAAGGCTGATTAAAGATGTTATGGAAACAATAAAACCTTGCTGAAATGGCAAAATATGTTTTTTCGGCTCACTCGCATTTGCGTTATCGAATCTTTCATGCTTTCCAGAATGTTTTTCTGTTCCTGTACATGAGTACCATAAGGTCGCCTTAGACGAACACCATCCGACGAACTACGAGAATTTAGTACGTCAAATGAGTCATTCACAAGTTGAACGAAGTTTGCTACTTCTGTTTCATTCGAGAAAATGTACCTAATCGCTGAGGCAATGTGATGCGAAAAAAGTTGGGCGGCAAGTGAAACGTTCATTCGTTCAGCACCTCTAACATTGACATGAGTAATACTGAGTTTAGGGCACAGTTTTAGTTCTCCCTTTTCTTTTTCAAGGAGAGTTTGGAAAATATTTTTATTGATGACAGTTCCCGTTTTAAGCTTTATCACACTGTCGAGTAAGTGGTTTCTTAACAGCTTTAGAAGATGAGGCACATCAGCAAATACAAATATAGGCCTTGCATTATCCACTGAGTTCGGAAAAGTATTTTTGTATAAGTTGATGCCAAGTGTTTTCCACAGTGACTGGTTACCGCCACCGAAATCCGATGTCATGGCTACAATCTGGAATCCAATTTTTTCGATTTCTGTAATGATGTGAAATAAGATATCTTTCGTCATTCTGCAATCAAAATAATAAAAAGCAGGTTGTTTCCATGAATATGTCAAACCCTTATCATGACAACTTGAACAGATTTATGAGGACCCATGACCGTATCTTCAGCATGATCGTACACCATCTTTCCATCAATACACATTTCATCCATTAATAAAACGCAAAATCTTTCAAATCGAGTTAGATTTTTGGCATTCTCAGCCATTATTTGGAGGACCTCCCAGAGAAATCCTGGAGCAAACTTAACGTGAGACACCCATTTTTTTAAAGTACTTATACCAGGCAACGGAATATGCATTTGGCTCCGAATGAAAGAATATGAACGTTTTGATAAGCCGCGCTAAGTCAGAGCCCTAACTATATCTTCTGGTGCCCAGTTAGTTCTTTTTCTCGTTAAAAGTGCTCGCACTTGGGTTTCAGAAAAACTCCCGTTACAGGGCATTTACTTCATTTGAAATCTTTTTCTTTTCTTCTGCTGTGTTATTTTTCTTGGGTTTTATCTTTGTAATTTGGAAATTCTAGAAGACATCGTACGAATCTTTATATATAAATGTTGTGCCCTATTTTGCCAAAATAAACACTGTTTCCTTAAACTGCCATTGGATTTAGTGAGGTCATTTACTCGGGCATTCAGTTCAGCAATTTCCTGGATTTTCATTTCAATATCCTCTATTGATAAAAATGCCAGATGATTACTATTATCTACTTCAGGACGCACATCTTCTGTAGGTGAACATAACTTTAGTCTTTTTTGGAGGAATATTCTCGGTAACTTCTACCACATAACGTTTTAGTTCTCTGTTGTGAAGCCTCTTCATTCGTTTCTTGCATTAGGGTACAAGCGGTGAAGTCGTTTTGCAAATACTTACATGAGGTACAACACCTTTCTTCAACCGTTTCGTACTATTACCTCCCAATAACTCACTTTTCAGATCTCTTATAAAGTCTTCATCCGCGAAATGCGATGAACATATTCTTGCATTTTCAACATTGATAACATCTTCACGACGACACGCGTTCATCTACACCTTTCTTTGAAGCACATCTTTCGGAAAACGATGATAGGTAACACCCGAAGCAGTTTTTTCGTGGTTTTTACAACTTGCAACGGCGCAGCCTGGGTTGGCTTTTAGAAAACGTTTATTTTGTTATCCAAGCAAACACGTACTTACACTATACGTAAGATACAATGTAATTAAATATATTTTAACTACACGTTAAGATAGCTATTTACAAAGATGTACAAAGAAAAGTTAAGCAAAACCACATGCAATATGTGTGTGTCAGCAAATAATCAACACGGTAACAAGCCAACGAGCAACGAGTATGACTAAACACAATGAAACACGAACGGGGATCTTTTGCTCCCAGTGCACCGTTGACGTCACAACTACAGCGCTCCCTCACCACAAGTTGCCACTGCAACCTGAAAACCGGTTCTCTGGCCTACCTCTCTCTCTACATACCTTGGGAAGAAGCGGGCGAGAGTCGTGCGAGTTGGATGTAGCGGGCGAGCGTCGTGCGAGTTGGAGGAATCAAGCGAGCGTCATGCGATTTGGGGGAAGCGGGTCAGCGCCGTGCGATTTGGGGGAAGCGGGTGAGCGCCGTGCTATTTGGGTGAAGCGGGCGAGCGTCGTGCGAGTAGTGGGAAGCGGGCGAGCGTTGTGCGAGTTAGGGGTAGAGGGCGAGCGTCGTGCGAGTTAGGGGTAGAGGGCGAGCGTCGTGCGGGTTAGGGGTAGAGGGCGAGCGTCGTACGAGTTAGGGGTAGAGGGCGAGCGTCGTGCGAGTTAGGGGTAGAGGGCAAGCGTCGTGCGAGTTAGGGGTAGAGGGCGAGCATCGTGCGAGTTGGAGGAAGGAAGCGGGCGAGCGTCACTTTGTTTCTGGTTTTCATGCTGAGACGTTCTGTAGGTATTTTCTATATAACAAAAAATAGGCAAAAACGCGTCATTAAGTGTTGTTCAGAGGACAGAAATAATGACTTTATATCATGAACGAAACTCTGAACATGACATAAGCAGAAAGGTGAATGTGAGCAAGACTTCTATTCATAATACCATCATGATATATTGTGATACAGTTGAATTTAGCGACCGAAAGATAAGTGGACGAGCAATAAGAACAACTAAACGTGATAACAATGCTATAAGGCGAATAGTTTTATCTTATCCGATGAATTCGTGCAAGAAAATCAAGGCCTTTCTACATTCAAAGGGTCTAATATTAGTATGAGCACTGTTTCTCAACATCTTAGCAAAGATTTCAGTGTGACTCCAGTGAAGAGACTCCAGTGTGCGAAAGCGTCATCAATAGTGAACTGCAGAAAATTGAAGCAAAGTTACTTTTTTTGATGAATCAACTGTGCGTCAATTTGAATCACGTGACGCACATGTTCGACGAACATAAGGCAAAAGGTTTGATGAAAAATACACCGTTAGCACCGTGAGACACCCGCCTAGTTAGATGATATGTGGTGCTATATGTCAGTGTCCGGTACTGTTTCATCATCCTTTTATTGACAGGCACTACCATGACAAATCCTTATGTGGAACTGTAACGTGAGACGCTGTTAACTCATATACTAATGCACAATCTTCATGCATGATGGTGCTGCATGCCACAGATCAAAGACAGTAAAGGACTACCTGCGGAGGTAAAACACAAATGTGATTCAATGGCGCGATAATAGCACCGACCTTAACCCCATCGAAAATGTGTGGACCATTTTAAAGGACAACGTATCAAAAAATCCGCCATCAAACTCCCAAATTTTAATTGACGCTATAAAGTACGTGTTGTGCAACGACACTTCAAGCGATTACTTCAAATCTTTCGTTGAAGGTGTGCCACATCGTATTCTGACCGTATAACGAAGTAAATTTCTCCGTCATTTCTGTCCACGCCAGGATTCGAACCCGGATCCCCTCATTCCGGAATAAGTCACTCTACCAGTTGAGCTACGCAGACATTTTATTCTGATTCCTATCTGCCTTTATGTCGTGTGCGTCCTTCTGGCAGGTACGTCACATCTCTTGGTACGTTACATCATCTTCCCCTTATTTTTTTTTATTTTTATTTTTTTTTTTTTTGTCGAAGTGCTGGAGAAAGGATTCTCTTATTTTTCCTATCTCGCGGTGTGGAAATAACATCACACCAATGCGAGATTTTGAACGGTCGGGTCATCCGGATAGTTCGGGTGCCATTATAACGAAGTAAATTTCTCCGTCATTTTTATCCGCGCCGGGGTTCGAACCCGGGTCCACTCATTCCGGAATAAGTTGCTCTACCAATTAAGCTACGCGGACATTGATTCTAATTGCTATCTGCCTTTATGTCGTGTGCGTCCTTCTGGCAGGTACGTCACATCTCTTGGTACGTTACAACCGTTATAAAAAACAAAGGTGGCCACACAAAGTACTGATTTCGGTTTTTTTCTGTTCCAAAAAATATAAATCTTCATCTGTGGTGTCATTTTTTACGCTCTCGAACCGTAGGTTCAAGAAGCGTGTATGCTCGAGCTTTGTCCGTCTGTCTGTCTGACTGTTCCCACGATAACTCGCGTAAAAAATGGTTCGATTTCAATGACGTTTTAATATGTCGTAGGGGATAACATGGGGACGAACCCTATTGAAAATGGTTGAAATAGGGTTAAAGTGTCAGGATATAGGAGCGGAATCCATTCCATCGTCCTTATGCGTCAGAACGTACGTAAAAATGCTTCGATTGCGACAAAACTTTATCATGTCACTCCGGAGATATACTGAACAGGTTCTGTTGAATATCATCAAAATGGGATCAAAGGTCAGCTTACAGAAGCGAGATTTATTCCACAGCCATAATCCTCATAACATGACTAAACATGCTTCTATTGCAACAAACTTTGGTATGTTGTTCCGGCGGTATCCTGAACTAATTCCGTTTAATATCATCGAAATGGGGTCAAAGGTCAGGGCACAAGAGCGAGATATATGCCATAGCCATTATCCTCATAACTTGAGTAATGATTTCTGGTATGCTGGAAAGCGTATCATAATCAATGCATTGCGTGATGTTATGGTTTCAAACATATCTGACTAGTAATTAGTTGTTTCTTTGAAGCCCTTAATTTTCAATAAATTGATAGGTGGTCTTAAACTTTTGCAAATGACTGTATTGTATGCTGTTCATCGAAGAGCAAAAACATTATGTCCAGCTCATGCTTATCCAAATCCAAGCAACGGCAGGTAAGTGACGGCGCGTGTGAAGCTCATGGAACGGTATAAATAACACCTGATACTCAGCTATATTTATCAGTATTATTATTTTTCTTTAGATGGAATAGGCAGTGAACTGAACGGATATTTACAAATGCCAAATTGTAATAGCTAGAAGATTAGGTCAGCTCATTTCCGAGGCCGCAAGAGGTTCGGACGTTCTAGTGTTCTGGGGTTCGCACGGTGAACCATGACTAGTGGCTTTAAAAAGTGGTCCGCGGAGTGACAACCCACAAACCACTGGCAAAGGTGTGAATCGAGCACGGCTCATCGAAGCTAGAAGCGAACGAAGGCTATCCCGTATGGTACGAGCACAGCAGAAGGGGTGCTATGTATGGTACGAGCCAACAGAAGGGGTGATATGCATGGTACGAGCCAAGAGAAGGGGTGATATGTAAGGTACCAGCCAACAGAAGAGGTGCTATGTATGGAGCGACCCAACAGAAAGGGTGCTGTGTATGGAACAACCCAACAGAAATGGTGCTGTGTATGCTACGATCCAACAGAAGGGGGTGCTATGTATGGTACGAGCCAACAGAAGGGGGTGCTATGTATGGTACGAGCCAACAGAAGGGGGTGCTATGTATGGAACGACCCAACAGAAAGGGTGCTATGTATGGTACGAGCCAACAGAAGGGATGCTATGTATGGAACGACCCAACAGAAAGGGTGCTATGTATGGTACGAGCCAACAGAAGGGAATATGTGTGGTACGAGCCAACAGAAATTGTGCTATGTATGGTACGAGTCAACAGAAGGGGTGATATGTATGATACGAGCCAACAGAGGTGGTGCTATGTATGGTACGAGGCAACATAAGGGGGTGCTATGTATGGTACGAGGCAACATAAGGGGGTGCTATGTATGGTACGAGCCAACATAAGGGGGTGCTATGTATGGTACGAGCCAAAAGAAGGGGTGCTATCTATGGAAAGACCAACAGAAAGGGTGCTATGTATGGTACGTTCCAACAGAAGGTGGTGCTATATATGGTACGAGCCAACATATGGGGTGCTATATATGGTACGATCCAACGGAAGGGGGGCTATGTATGGTACGATCCAACAGAAGTTGTGCTATGTATGGTATGAGCCAACAGAATGGGTGCGGTGGCGCATCTCGCCGGTAATTTGAATGCTCGTGACGAGTGTAATTGTGTCACAACACGATGTACGGCGAACCGTTATGAAAATGGAGTTGCGTACACTGTAAAAGATTTTGCGAAATTCATAAGCCAATTTCCGTCATTCCATTCGTGAATTAACGAAACATATTTCTGCGACAACTTTTTTCCGTGAAATGTCGGAAAGAAACCTAAATTTCACAGGGTTTTTTTGTACCTCGGGAAAATTCTTAATTTTCAGAAACCTTTCCGCAATTTATTTCTTATATTAACCAAAAATACTCCGTTCTCTCTTTTTACGTATACGTATGACGAGAGATTACCGGTAATAGGAGTAATTGGTGAAAATACTTGAGGTCTGATTAACTGGTAAATTTCAATCGTCTATCGAAGGATCTGCTTTTTAAGTTCCGTAGGGAGATCGGATATTGTGAATAGCACATCGCATGGATTTTGTTTATTGTGAAACAGGATATTTCTTCTCCTCGCCCCCATTTGATGCACCAGTTATATATTATATATTGTGTTACTGTAAGAAACCGGGTGCTTAACTTATTGTGCAGGTTACTATATGACGTCTATATACCGACGAGCCATTCCATTATGACCACCCACAGCCTAGAGAAATGTGCGCGTCTGGAGACCGAACAATGGCGCGGGTATAGTCACAGAGCAGTATATACACAAACCGAAGACTGACTTTCGGTTAGTACAGTGTTCGGAGTCAGAACGGGAAAAGGTGATGGTTTATCGGATTTTGATAAAGGACAAATTGTAATGGCACGGTGACTCGGAACTACGATCTCGGGAACGGCGCAGAGTGTGGGTTAATCATGTGCCGCTGTGCGAGTACGCATCAAACGTTGTTCACGGGTGGCTAAACCACAAACCGCCGTCAAACCATGTGTCGTACGCAGCGCATTGATGCCAGAGAGGAGCGGCGGAGCCTGTCGCACATTGTTAAAAGCGACTGCAGGTCTATAGTGCAATACATCACCTTCAGCAACAACAGTGGTGTTAAGGGCAATGTGTTACGGCATCCCCTTCATCGCAGCCTACAGCGCATGAGCCTGCGAAACCGAAGACCCAGCTGGGTTGCATGCTCACTGCACGTCATCGCCAACAACGCACGAAACAACGCATGTGGCCCTGGTCTGACGAATCAAGATTCCTGTTGCATCACGTAGACGGCCGAGCGCGAATACGCCGATTACCACAAGGAGGCTATGGCACCTGGATGCATTGTTCGGCGGAAACACGTCGGATGCGACCGTGTTATTCTGTGGGCGATGTTTCTTTGGAAAACCTTAAGCGCCTTTATCCCAATAGCACAATCCCTGACAGTTGTCAGGTATCTGGACATTGTTGCGGACTAAGTTCACTTATTCATGGCAACGGTGTTCCCTGATGGTGATGGCCATTACCAACAGTATAATGCGCCGTGACACACTGCGAATCAGCAAGGAGTTATCCGAGGAACATGCTGGTGACTTTTTGTTAATTTCCTGGCCTCTAAATTTACTTGATATGAATCCAATCGAACATTTGTTGTTCGACTGGGAAAAGCAGGTTCGCGCTAAATCACCAACACCCCTCAATGTACGGGAACTGGAGGACCTGCTGGCATCGTTTCAATGAGGTGGGGTGTACCAGACACCCCACCTCATCGAAACGATGCCTGCATTGTTATTTAAATTTGGTTTATTCTCGTTAAATACTTTTCTAAGCGTAATGCTACATCTTTCTTCCCGATTAATTAGATTTTTGGCAAAAACCTGATAACAGATCCTATTGCAAATACGTAGCAAGTCTCGACAGGAAACACATCGGGTGTTCAGTGTTGAAGATATAATTGTGTCGATATACTGTAGAGGAAGCTCAGACTGCTGTCCTTTTTTTGATTGAGCTACGTTTGTTGAAAGACATGCGAGATAAGTTTATTTGTAGAAAGCACAAGCGATATTTTGGAAAGTAAAAGCATATTATATCATCAGTTTATAATTTGACAGCGATCACTAGCTTTTCTGACATGTTGAAAAAATGCCAGAAAACACGACTGAAACGTAAGTTACTTTTATTCACGTGCGAACCCTGGCATTTATTCGAGGAATGTTTAATTGTGCATAATTAAAATTTTATGTACTGGAACTGACTCATCCGGGACACCAACATTTTTGCTATAAAGTGACAAATAAGATCTATAATGAAACATTTAGTGTTGCTGAAGTTTAACAGTTAATATAACAAATAAAGACATTTGCTTTGGAGACAACTGAAACATTATACACTGTAGCTAAATACATAATAGATATTAGTTAAAAGTATTAAAAGTTGCGATATACATTAAAGGTTATACGGTCCTTTTTCACCTAGTTTGAAGAGGAATCGAAATTGTACTAACCCTGAGAAAACATGCGGAAGGAAATTTCAAATTTTTGAAGTTTGAAGAAATGTACTTGTCATAGACTTACTCAGTTGCAAATAAGTTATTAAATATTCTTGCATTCAAGAAATGCTTCACATTTATTACATTTTCGAAGATATTGAAACTGGTTTAACTCTAAGTTGAAACGTGCAAAGAAAATTTATTTTTTAAGTCGGTTTTCAAGTGCTAGTGACTGCAGTAAAGTTTGGCAATCAATTAATGAGTTGCTATCCAGGTCTCGGGTATAGGGGGACCCCATACAGGTTGATCCCATGAGCACTAGAGTTACTGACTTGTATCGGATTGTAAATTTCTTTAATACGTATTTTATTGAATTACCTGCAAAGTTATTGTCTGATATCCCACAATCAGATGGGCATTATTCCGAATTCCTGTCGCACCAGAGATTATCTTCTTTTTATCTTCATCCTGTTTCAGATGATCTTATGTCGGTTCTGACTAATCTGGATTCATCAAAGGGAGTGGGTCCGGATGACGTTCGTCCGAGAGTAATTAATTATGCTTCTCAAAATTTGGTAATACCCTTGAGTCATATTATCAATTGTATCTTTTTAACTGGGAGAATTCCTTCTTCCTTTACAATAAGTAGGGTTTCGGTTATCTATAAAAAGGGCAATAGAACTGATGCTGCTAATTACCGTCCAGTCGCAAATATTGGAGAGACTGGTTTTGAATAGATTTTCAGGATTTTTGGTTCTGAATAAAACTTTACATTGAAATCAGCACGGTTTTCGGAAGGGTCACTCAACGGAGACAGCGTTATTGGATGCTATACAATTTTTACAGTCAGATGTAGATTGTGGAAGGTGTGTTTTGCGTATATTTTGTGACTTGTCAAGAGCATTTGACTGTGTTTGCCATGATATTCTCTTTACTAAATTGCAACATATTGGGATTAGGGGAGTCGCACTTTCTTTTTCGAGAATTATTTAACTAGCAGGACACAATATGCACAAATACAAGGTATTCGCTCTTCAGTTCAAAGAGTTCATTTTGGAGTTCCCCATTGCTCGGTCTTGAACCCTATGTTCTTTTTTTGTTATGTTAACGATATATTTAATGTTGCTTCTTCTTCTCACCGAGTTTTATTTGCTGATGACACCAGCTTTTTCCCCCTGGGGATTCGTTGTCCGTGATATTGCCTCGTGCAAATCGTGACCTTAAGGAGATTTCTCGCTCGTTTGTTTGCAACGCTCTTATAATTAATACTAATAAAACAACCTGTGTCGTTTTCTCGGTCCGTGGTCTTCGGCCGTCGTCGCCTTCTGATATTTTCTTGAACGGGGATTCTGTCGCATTTGGGTCTTCTGTGAAATTTCTGGGTGTTATACTACATGAGACTTTGCGTTGGGATGCCCGTATAAGTTATTTAGCAAATATTTTTAAGTCTCGTATTGGTGCTATATCTAGGATTTCTGGTTTTTTGACAACAAGACTCAAATTAATGCTATATTATTCCGTTATCTATCCTATATTGTCTTATTGTATTTTAGCCTGGGGTCAGACAATGTATGGTAACGTAACCAGAATTCTTGTTCTTCAGAGAAAACATATTCGACTTATAAATTCATCTTTAAACACTGGTAGTACTTATTGTTTTATAACATACTTCCCTTCGATAAAATATTTATTTTTAGGTTATTACTACTAATGCATGACAAAGTCTATTTGAATGGGTAAATTTAACTATTGCAATTACATCATTTCTCCCATTCACATGATACTCGAGGTCATGCGAGTTTCGTGGTCCCTAGGGCGCGCACCAGATTGCTGTATAACAGTATTATTGAAGCTGGACCCCGTAAGTGAAACAGTCTGCCATTATACATTAGGGAAATTGTGAACTCTAGGGTATTTAAAAAACTGCTACGAAAGTTTTAGTTGTTTGTTTGAGTTCATGTATTTTTTTCACGGAATGCTCAACACTGGTCGTATTTTTAATGTTGCTATTTTTATTGTTTTGACCTGGCACATTTACCACTGGAGATCGGTGACTTCTCAGGCTTAAAATTAAGCCTTCTTCCCTGGCTTCATGCTACAGTTTCATAGTACATTACGTTATTTTTTCTAATGAATTACATTGTATTAATTTTTTTGTTGGTCAATTGTAAACGGGATTAGTGCTTGTATGTTTATGATTATTATACTAGATATATTTGAGGTGGGTGAGCCTTTCTTTTCTCTTGCAGTAAATAATTATTACTAAATGTTATTAATTTATACTCTATTGAACTTTGTGATATTACTGTGATTTCATGTTTTATTCCATTGTGCTAATATTGTATTAATATTTAAATTTAGTTTAGTACATATGACAATTCTTGTTGTTTGTGTTTTGTCAAATATAGATGTATTGTGTTGTGTGGCAGAATTTTCATAAAATTCAATTCAATTCAATTCAGGTATGTAAGCACCCGGAAAGCGATTTATAGCAACAGCAAGGCGGACATATGTTTTGCGAGATGTCTATAGGTTATTAGGTATTTAAGCTCCTAGTAGTGCAATGTATAACTGCAGAAAGGCTGACAGCTCTTTTGCGAGATGTCTATAGGCTATAAGGCATTTATGAACACATTAGAGCTGTGTATATCTGCAGTAGGACGGGCAGCTGTTTTGCAAAACGTATATAGGTTATTATGTATTCAAGCACCTAGTAGTGCGATGTATAACGGCAGCAAGGCGGACAGCTCTTTTGCGAGATGTCTATATGTTATTAGGCATTTAAGAACACAGTAGTGCTGTGTATAACTGCAATAGGACGAGCAGCTCTTTTGCAAGATGTCCATAATCACATTTATTTTGATAGATTTTTAGGACACTTCTTGCTTCGATGGGTAGTCTGTACGTAAAATTGGCAGCTGAAAATCTTGTAACTTAAGCGTTTAATCAAGCAAATTTGATTACACTTTCCTATTTAGCATCAATAAACAGTAATGTATATTTTGAATGCAATCATTCAAAACTGAGAACAAAAGACAAGATAAATGCGTGATTTATAAAGTGCTTAAAATTGTTTTAAGAAAAAATATGTTTGGGATTACGTGATAATTATTTTAATTGTTATTCACGATATCTATATTTGCAAAATAATTCCTGCATTATAAAATCTTTTTATACTTAATTTTTGTATGCTTTTTACAAAGTAGTCTAATTCCTTCACTACAAAATTATATTTAATTAATAAGTAGGAACTGTACACCAATTATACTCTAAATAGTATAACTGTAATAATGATCCAAATCTCTTGGCGTAGAATAAAAATAAAAAAACTATATATTTTGAATAATTGAAAGAAATTCGGGGACATTTTTCCGTAAAATGAAAATCAAATAATTAATCGTAACGTATTTAACAATAAATAATTAAACATGATATGATTACATGAGAATATTCTGCAATTTATCTTAAAGGGTTCATTTTCCGTTCACGTTAATAGCTGCTCGATTCGCTTAATTAGCAAAACGGTACTTCATGCAGGACAATTAAATTACATGAAAGAGAAGAAATTCTGAATTGAAAATGATCGCGAAGTAAGTATGAATCAGTTATTAAAAATTCATACGAGGAATGATACATCGTGACGTCGCAGACATATATTTATTAATAGATGGATATTGCTTCTTCTGAAGCACATATGCACAGTCGAGAACAGTGAATATGAGCTTTCTTAAAAACAAAGATTATTCTTTTTTACATTCAGGGCACTTAAAGAGAGAATCATATTTATTCAATAAAACAACACCGCAATTTTTCATAGCTTTGTGTAAGCAGCATCACACCTTTGAAAAAACCTCGCTGCATTAATCTCCAATACGTCAGCCCCTTAAAAAGAATTCATGCATGAGCTGCTGTTTCTCTGACGGACACTACGACAGGCATTCTAATTAAATGCAGTTATGCAATTTCTACTGCCTCCGCAAAATAATTGATTTAGATCCCTCTCGCTCAACCTCCGTTTCATCATTCCTCTCCCCTTCGTCAAGGGAGCACGGGGGAAGTGGGAAATCGAGCAGGATTGGAAGAGGCAGGCCGTTGATTATTGCCAGCCAGGTTTTGTACTCAGATAACTTCAATCCCTGAAATTTAGATCCCTGGAGGCATCTTCTATTTGCGACGAAAGAGAATCATTCCGTGGATAAATTCCATGGCTTGATACATAATTCGGATGGGTCGATGGCAGTTGCCTAATTCATTAAAAATGATACGGGGTTCCTTTCCCCTCTCATTTTTTTTAACCTTTTCAACACTAAGAGTGCATCAAGATGCACCAAATATTTAGTATCTCTTTCTTTTCTTTCGCTTAAGTTCATAATTAAAATTTAGCGAGTTGTAGTGAAGGAAATGAAAAATAAAAAATATATATATTTAATTCTGTAGGAACTTAAAAAATATCGGTTCAAAACTCAGATGTAGTTTTTTTTACTAAAACAATCGGTACTTTTCTCCGTATCGCACATCCAGGGTTAATGAGCTTCGTCAACTAAAAAAGAATGTCTTGGTGAAAATATATAATTGAATACTGAATAGATTTGTTTCTTTTGTATTTTTTATACCTGTGGTCAAAGGGTGATGTTTTAAGATTTTATAATACTGTGTACTGATAAAATTTATACAAAGAGGCTCTGATATTAAAAACAGTATCAGAAGTTTCATTATCAAGAAATGCTTCCTTGTTTTTCCTCATTAAATGTTTTCAAAACACATTTTCCTTCTTTCATAAGAACAGCAGACTTAAGCTTCAGGGAGAGATATCATTACCTTTCTTTAAAACACTGCACCAATATATGAAAACATAAGTGCATCTGCAGTAAATATAAATAGAGCTTTATATTGTCCACTGGAATTTCTATATTATTTTGTTTGAAAAATAAGTCTATTGAAGCGATGGAAGAATTTTTCTCTCGCGTCTGAATCTAATGTTTGTTTTGATTCTCTTTCGTGCAATAAAATTTACGAGTAATCTCATTGCGATGAGAAAATATATAATTTCGAAAAAATGCTAAAATATTTCATATTCATTAAATGTAATGGACTGCTGCGAACAATTTCACATAAATTATGTGAATAATGCATTTCATGTTGTAATTTGTTTTATATCCGTTATTTCATAAATGAATTTCAAACAAATGCATATTATACGAAATATTTAGTGGCTAATACATAAATACTACAAAAGGTACTCGGTGTTGCACACTGAGTACCTTTTTAGTTTTTAACAAAAAAATCATCAACCTATTATGGGCCAGCGTTTTCTGAAGTTTTCCTGGATGAATACAATATTATCTACTGCACATAAAGTCTTTAATTAAAATAAGTGCCAATAATTATTAGAAAGGAATTTCCAGAAAAGAATAAAACCTATATTTTTGCCTGCACAGTTGAATGCAACCAACTGTCCTTATTGATCGTGCATATAAAAAATTTCACATACAAGGTCCGTATCTTTATATTGTGTTATGATGAATGTTCTGTACAGTTCTTCCGAAGCGCAAATAAGTTTATCCCTGAAGAGCCTCTAGGTCAACGACACTTAGTTTCTTCCCATTTAGAGACAAGATGAAAACGTTTAAATTTTTGCCAATACTGGAGCAACGAATACAAAGCATATGGATGGGAAATCGTGGGTTTTGCAAGTTGAGTCCAAAATCTTTACCGATTGATCCTGTGCTTCCTGATTCTTATTGTAAAGCTACAATCATTAAACTGCATGCATTTAAACTGCAATTGAAGTCAGATTGGATGACTGGAATGCCTGAGGAAAAAACAATGTTTCTGTTGAGTGCCGGTTATGATGGTTGCTTCCATGATGTTTTATATGAGTTTCTTCATAGTCAGTTGTATTACATTTCTGAGTGGTGGTGGATACAGATTACGTCAAGATAAAATAAATCAATAGTCGAGATGAGGTGATAGATCCGTGAACCGAGGAATAGAAATGTTAAGTTTGTAGTAAGGAATGTTAAAAAAATTATAATTTTTCTCGCATTTAATTTCTCCTGTTCCATTTGCAATTAATTGAAATACATTTTCTCTGAAAAAAATCGTGTTTGTATTACACTGCCGGAAAGTGAAAAAAGAACACCAAGAAGGAATTGGCGGATGAACATGAAATTTACATATGTTATCAGTCGTCGGCGTACGGACACGTGCGAAGACCCTAAAGAAGCTGCAATGCCTGGACATGGAAGACGTGTACGATTTAAGCAGTTATAGGATTTTGAGCGACGTCGTCTAGTCGGACTCCGCGAGGCCGGGTGGTCGTATCGTCGTATTTCGGAGCGAATTGGACGGGAAATATCGGTGGTGGTACGATGGTGGCGTAGATCGTCCAAGGAACATTCCCGCACGAGAAGACGTGGAACCGGGAGTCACAAACGGACTGATGAGCGGACTCATCGACGCATAAGAAGAGCGGCGTTGCCAAGTAGAACATCCACTGCGACGCAAATCCGAGCTGCCGTTGCTCCTCAGGTGACTGTGAGAACAATCTGCAACCGTCTACTGGATGCAGGACTACGTACACGTGTGCCTCTGACCAGCCCACCGTCTGGAATGGCTGCAATGGTGTCGCCAACGTCTGCACTGGAGAGCGCAATGGCGATCTGTCGTGTTCAGCGATGAAAGCAGATTCTGCTTGGGAGCCTCCGATGGCCGTATGCGTGTTCGCAGACGCACAGGGGAGCGTCTCCACCCTTCTTGCATCCGCCAGCGACACACAGGGCCTACACCTGGTCTCCTGGTGTGGGGAGTGATCAGCTATCACCCCCGTACACAACTAGTGTTTGTACCGGGTACGTTAAACATCACCTCCTACATCAACAACATCATTCAGTCGTTGTTGTGCCATTTGTAAGGTTGGTCCATCGTGGTGTTTTCCAGCAAGATAATGCACGTCCGCACACGGCACGTGCAACGTAACATGCACTTCATATTGTGAGACAACTTTCATGGCCTGCACGTGCATCGGATTTGTCCCCCATTGAGCACGTGTAGGATTTTATGGGACAACGACTTATCCGGTCTCCACGGCCAGCTACGACCATCCCCGATTTACGCGACCAGGTTGAGGATGCTTGGAACTCAATACCCAACACTTACATCCAACATCTGTACGACAGACTCCATGCCAGAATTTCACAGTGTGACGCAGTTCATGGTGGTTCAACCTCGTACTAACCATGTTACATGGATATGGTATTTTTCAGTTTACCAGCAAATACAGCTGTATTTTGCCATAATGTTTTGATCACGTTATACTCTGTATTCCGTTATTATGCTGTATAAATTTCGTTGGTATTAGACGTCTCCTTCTTGGTGTTCTTTTTTCACTTTCCGCCAGTGTATTTTAGTAGTGGAACTACTAGTCTGCCTCAGTAAAGTGAAACACTGTCACACATAACCATAATTCGCTACTCCAACAAGAAAGGTATTTTCGTAGTAATTTCTATGAATCTCATCATTGGGGTCATGGTGTTCTCTCTCTCTTTCTCTCTCTCCCTCTCTTTGTGTGTATATACTGTATATATACACACAAAGAGAGGGAGAGAGAGAAAGAGAGAGTATGAATGCATAAGTTCAAATTCGTTCAGGAGATAAAACTGTATACGAAAATATTTGTTATTCAGACTATCATTCTGTAAAATATTTTAATATTTCTGACTATATATCTGTTTTCTGTATTAAACCGAAACAGGTAGAACTTGTAAAATTCCTGTTGCTGATCTATACATTAAATGATCAATGCATTTATTTTCTAATTTTACCTTTTTTTTATAATTTAGAAATTTTCTCAGTAAGTGTGAGAAACTTAGATTTGTTACATGTAGAGCGTCTGACAATGTGATTGAAGAATTTCTTTAAATGAATATGGCTGACATAATGGTACATGATAGCTACATATTTTCCCATTGTTCAGCTAATTCGCTTCTAAGAGTATATTTGCACTTAGCCGTACATTTGAAATTTTAAACAGTTCATTTAAAATCGTTGTGTACCTAATTGCACTGTGACGATCAACAACTTTTAATCCAATTTGTAGAGATTCTGATAAAAACCTTTTTTTTTATATGGATATATATGTATATATACATATACATTAAATTCTTCTTGTCATATCTAAATTACTTCTAACATCGTTAATCCGTTATTATGAACATTGCTGCATACAAATTTTCTGATTTTTCCAGTGAACAATTTTCTTGGTAAGTGACTTTAGAGGAAACCTGCGTTTGACACCATATCCCAGCTTCTCAATATATTTATTCGAAATATTTCTTCGCATCTTACGTGTGAAATAACTACTTCCAAAATTCCACGCACATTTTTCATATTTTAAAAGGAGGTATTTTTTATCACCAGGTAGAAAAACAATACCCCTCTGTCTCACAGGAAGATTCATTTTGACGTGGACTGCATGCAAGTGCGATCAATATTGTGCACACGCATATGTACATTTTGGCCAGATATAGTCCTAAAGTGCCAAAAAAAAAAAAAAAAAAAAAACTGGATACCGTTCTGCTTTGGTGTTCGCGATAGGATAACGGCAGCAAAGCGACGTGGCATGAAGTCAATCATCTCTATGCATTACTGTAGAGACAGCACACACCCTACTTCCTGAAGAGCTTCCCACAATTCCATAATACTCGCCGGTGGAGGATTGCCGGCATTAACGGCATGTTGAACAGTATCCCAGATGTTTTCGATGGCGTTTAAGTTTGGAGAACGAGGGGACCAAGACAAGATGCTAAACTACGTGGAATGTTCCACCAGCCGTAATCCGGCGAGTGTGGGTGTGTGCGGTGGCGCATTGTCGTGGTGAAAGAGATCGCACTCGACAAAGTGGTTGCATGACATGACTTCCAAGAAAAGGTTACGTAGCCTCCACCGGTCAAAGTGGTCTGCACACATACGAGGGAGTCCTAATACGTGCCTACTTGCACTATCCGAAGGATGATGCTACTACTGACCCACAGCATTGAATTGTGCTGTGATTTGCTTCAATATTTTACACCGGACAGATGTTAAAATGAGGGCCAGACGCCACTGTCGACGATTGCCCACGACTTTTCTATGGGCACACAGGTCCCGCACTTTGAATTTTTCCCGCTGAGTTTGTGTAGTCTAGGAACACCCTTCAAATTGTTGGCCGTGTAAATCCAAATTTCGTGGTAATTTCCGAGATTAAATGACCATCTCCCGGCGCCGAATATCATACCAAATTCGAAATTGCTTAAATCACGATAACCTGCCATCTGAATTGCGAATGCTACTATTTGTTTCTGCGGGGATATCTGCCTCTATATATACGTCGTTTATGTGCTGGCATGTATAGTAATGATAGCGCCCTTCGCAGAGTTTTGGCACCACAGTGTGTCACATTATTGTGACCACCTCCTACTTTTGACGTCAACAGCGCGTAACCAATGAAAGAAGGCACGTGTTGTGATCTGGCTTGGAGGCATACAAAGTGCGCTGTAGGCATTCTGACAACATATCCCTCGTTACTGTCACGGATAAAGGGAGCGATTTATCAGATTTGAAAAAGGGATGATTATCGGCTTTCGACCCAAGGGTGGAAGTATTTCGGAAACAGCGCAGTTTGTGAACTGTTCGCATGCTGCTGTAGTTAAAGTATATCGTGATTGGAGAAATGGCACAATTGCAAATAAACGACGGAGTACCACGTGCCATGGATGCGAGAGGTGAACGTCGGCTGCGAAGGTGCGTGAGGGCCGATCCACACGCTACAGTGGAGCAACTCACTGGCCGAAAGAAACAGGAGGATATCACACGCTACAATGGAGCAACTTACTGGCCGAAAGAAACAGGAGGTTATGGCCAAACCCCTCAAAGAAGTGTACCTAAAACGACAGTTTAGCGAACGCTGCTGCGTATGGGGCTCCGATGCAGACGGATGGTCACTGCACCTATGCTAACGAAGGAGCATCGGCAAAAAAGGCTTACATTTGCACGGCAGTATCGGAATTGGACCTTCGGTAAAAGATTGCTTTATCCGATGAGTCACGTTTTCTGCTTCATCGAAAGGATGGACGTTGGCGTATAAGGAGAGAAACATCGGAGAAGAAACGCTCTTCAACCATTGCTGGAAGAACTCAAGCTGGTGGGGGCAGCGTTATGGTCTGGGGAATGTTTTCGTGGCATTCTCTGCGTCCACTCATACCTGTGGAAGGCACTACAGACTGAATTCGTTATGAACCATTCTTGCAAACCACGTACACCCATACATGCCGATTTTCTTTCCTGGGGCGGACGAGATCTTCCAGCACTACAATACGACGTGTCACACAACTGATAACGTCCGAGAGTAGTTGGAAGAGCACGATGAAGACTTCAAAGTACTTTCCTGGCCCCTTAATTTCCCCAGACTTAAACCCAATTGAGCACGTGTGGGACCACCTCGATCGTGTTGTTTGCTCTATGGATCCTCCACCACGCATCCTCCAGCAGCTGTCAGATGCACTGCAGTGATCATGGCTCCACATACCTGTTAAAACCTTGAAACACCTTATTGAGTCCTTCCCAGCCAGTCTAGCTGCTGTCTGTGCTGCACACGACGTTTACTCTATATATTAGTTGGTAATCACGATAATGTGATTCGATCGTGTATATATATAAATATACCACCGGGATTAGAGAAAATGCTATATCACACTCATTAACCGGCTTGGCCAGCTTGGTGAGTTATGGCCAAACCCCTCAAAGATGGGTACAAAATTTCAATCTTGGCCCTCAGTATGCAGCAGCTAGAAAGTACCGGGCCAAGGCAGCAGCCAGTGCGACATGAAGGTGCTAAGAATCGCCAGAGGACCAGACTAGGCTGCCATTTGATGCTGATCAGGGCTATGTTCAACGGACGTTCCCTATCTTCTGATTCAAGGCACCTTGAATTGGAGGAGGAACTCCAAAAGATCAACGGGAACATAGTGGGGCTGAGGGAGGTAAGAAGAAGAGAAGGTCGCATTGAACTGTAAAGTGGACATCTCTTCTACTATCGTGGGACAGATACTAGCAAAATTAGTTTTGTTGGGTTTATAATAAACAAAAACTGAAAGACAATGTTCTTGAAGTTGAAAGTTCTTCTGAGAGTGCAGCGCGACTTCTTATCCAACTCTCAAAAAGGTACCAGTCTCAGATTATTTAAGCTTATGCACTCACCACAAGTCATCCTGAAGAAGAAATTGAAGAATTTTACGAGGAAATTCGAAATCTAAATCACAAATTAAACAGCACTTGAAGTTCATTATGGGTTGCGTCAATGCAAAAATAAGGCAACAGCAACAGAATGTTTGATAAATTCCGTTATGGGAACAGAAATCAACGTGTGAATTATTCTCGTAGAGTTTGCAGGCGCAGAAAGGATATTCATCATGAACTCCTGTTTCAGGAAAAAGCCACAAATGAAATGACCATGGGGACATCCGAATCACACGACAAGTGAAACTGATTTTATTATGTGTAAGAAAAAATTCGTCATCGAAGACTGCAGTGTACTAAGCAAGTTTACCACAGGTAGTGACCATAGAATGGCGAGATGTAAAATGCACCTCAACACTAAATTCGAAAGTGGCAAGATCATAAGGCAAACAAAATGTACTGGCATAATGAACCTTTAAAAACATCATAACACTTTCAAGTTGGAACTGATGAACAGATTCTCTGCTTTAGAAGGCCTAACATCGAAAGAAGTGGGTACTTCTGAAGTTAACCGAGAACCCACAAAGGCTCTTACGGAATCGGCAACAAAATTAGGTGCTACTAATAACAAGCTACACATGAAGAAAATTTCAGGAAAAAAAGATGTTGATTCAAAACAGAACGGAGATGAGGACTAATAAATAGGTAACGTCCGAAGTGGAATATATAGAGCTACACGTGACAGTATGGAAATGAACCAAAGCTTGAAGAGAGCAAAGGGATATCTCGTAAAGGGAAGAAAACATATTATGGCACTGAGAAAAGAAGATAGTACTGTAACAAGAAATAGTAGCGAAATTTTGACAAGGGTGAAAGCTTTCTACTGAAAACTGTGTGAAAGGGATGATACATCTATTCAAGACATTACGAAATGTACAAGTACCAAGGCCCCTCCAGTCCTCCCTGCAGAAGTTACAAATGCAATTAAGAAAATGAAACGGGCAAGAGCTGTAGAAGAAGATGGAATTACCGTGGACATTATACAAGAAGCAAGTGGAGCAATTGAAACTACACTCGCCCTAGTTTTCACCAAATGTCTCAACGAAGGAAAAATTCCCAAGGATTGGAACAATGCTACAATGATCCTGCTACATAAAATAGGTGACGTCGAGGATCTCAGAAACTGCAGGCCCATCAGCTTCCTTTAAGTGGTTTATAAAATTTTCACTAAGGTTCTTTCACATCGCTTGAAGATAACACTAGACATGGCCCAACCAAGAGAATAAGCTGGATTCAGGAGTGGCTACATCACTGTAGATCATATCCATGTACTGAGATAACTATTTGAAAGAATATGAACTCCCCTTTTTGCATGGTTTTTATTGATTATGAAAAGGTCTTCGATTCCGGGAAACCACCAGCAGTAACAAGGGCTTTGAAATCGTGCGGTATTGAAGATGCATATATTAGCGTTATTAATAACAGCTATGGAAATGTAAATGCAAAGGTTCGGATATTTGAGAATACAACACAAATAAAAATTGTAAAGGGAGTGAGACAAGGTCACACCCTATCTCCCAAGATCTTTAATACCATATTGCAAAATGTCTTTCAATCATTGAACTGGGAAAACAAAGGGATAAAGAGTAATGGAGATTATTTAACTCACCTTCGTTTTGATGATGACGTAGTCATTTTTGCAGCTACCCCTTCAGAGCTGCAGAATATGATCCAGGAACTTGCTGACAAGAATAAAGAAGTGGAATTAAAAACGAACTTTCAAAAGACTAAAGTGATGTACAGTGCTTTTACAAGGAATGAAGATCTATCGTTTGATGGAGAAAAGACAGAGACAACCGATACCTACATTTATCTTGGGCAGCAGATATTAAGTGAGGGGCACATTGATGAAGAAATTAATCGATGTATAAAAGTTGGATGGAGAGCTTTTGGAAGAAACATTACAATTTTTAAGAGCAGTATATCATCATGTCTTAAAAAAGTGTTTAATCAATGCATCCTGCAAGTGCTTACTATGGAGCAGTGACATGGACCTTAACTAAAAAAGACATACAAAGAATGCAGACAACTCAAATAAGCATGGAGAGGTGCATGCCTGGTGTAACCAGGAAAGATAAGAAGAGGAACTTGTGGATATGGAAAATGCCAGTAGTGGACGACATCATGACCAGAGTTAAATCACTGAAATGGCAATGGGCTGGACATGTTGCCAGAACAACGAACCACCAATGGACATCCGAAATTTTGGACTGGATTCCGAAGGTCAGAAAAAGCCCCAGAAAAACACCCCGTGGGAGATTGATGGGTGAAATTCGAAAACATGCCGGAATGATATGGAGGAGAAAGCTCAAGAAAGACAATTGTGGAAAAAAACAATTGTATATATTATATATATACAATTTAACAGATAATACTGAAGATTTCCGCCAAAAGGTTTCAAATAAGTTTCCCTTTGTCCACATGATTAAACGTATTCCTCCTACATACACCAGCCATCTTTTTTACATCAAGTAAGACGTAATTGATGATTTAAGACAATTCAGTTTCTTGGTACATGTATTTCTTTTTAATCCTTTAATACGGTTGGTGCTATCGCTCTCTCACCTATTGCATGATATGCATTTTGCTACTGTGCTACTTATAACTACTTTATCAGTGTCCAGAATCCCTAGCTTATGGTCTTTTGCCCTGCTTTCTTCGTGTCAACAAAAGGAAAAAGTTCTTCACTGAGTCACATGTCTGGGGGATATTTGTGTCACACAAAACGGGCGAGATTATGAGGCACCCCAAAGCCCGCCTCCGCAAATGACAAAGAAATGGACAAGAAACGCAACTCCAGAAGACCAGTCAATGCGATAAGGATGAGTGGTAGCTCCCAACCTGCACCAGGTTACTATGGAGACATCATCAAATTATATGCTTCAAGAACTACGACAGCTCTAGTAACATCGTCTTCACTCAGCAATGTAGGAATACGCTTTTCTATACCTCAGAGTTTCTTTTTAACTTTCTTTAATCTCTTCATTTATTTCAATGTATTTTTCGTACAATCATCGTTGAATATTTGCTGTTAAGAAAATAGTTTTTCACGTGCTACTTATCCACGGTAATGGAAGAGGTTTTACAAGGGTAATATGCACTTTTAATAATATGCTATCACTATTAAATTCCCTAAACCTCATAAAGTGTAATAGCCTATACTTACAAAATGTGAAGTTAAAATAAACATTGTTAATGCTTCTTTCTTGCTTGATATACACTTCTAAGAATCTAACAAACACTGAAAATTCCAGTAAAATTATTATCCACACTTTTAAAATATTTTCTCATCTACCAAATAATCTGATAAATATTATTTTTTTTACTCTGTAGATAACTCTTATGTGTTTAAGAATAGGTTTTTTTACTTCACATGTTCGCGGTGCAGGAAATACCCTCCGTGTGCCTACCATGCATCAAGAGAAGAACACACCCTTACATACAATGATATTTTATTCATAATTTTTGTTTGTTCTCATAAATTTGTTAATTTAATGAACTCTTAATAAACATGTATTACGGTCACGTATTTTTAAGGGCGTATTGCAAAACATTTCAAATAAACGAATCATAGATTTATTTCATTGTCTACTGCTTCATAGTATTGAAACACTTGCGACTTTATTAGTTTAAGCGCACCTGAATAGTTTAACAAATAAAATATAGAAAATGTAATTTTTTAATTTTAAATGAAATGCTCATAAAATTTATGGAATGGATTAGATTAAAATGCTAGCTTATTTTCCACTAATATTCCATGAAGACATGTTATTCAGCCTGTTTTATTAATATTCAGGACTCGTGTAGAGCTTAGCCACCTGCACCATGTCGAAGTGATCAAAGATAGTTTACCAGGGTTCACATTATGATTTAAAACGCGGTAGATTTTGAAAAACTAGGACTTACAATAAACTTGGCTTTCATCTCATCAGCAGTATGGTGTTTAAATCGCTATACCTGCCATCTCGTCTGTGTTTTTACTGATCCATCAATGAATTTATAAATATCTACCTATCACATATGGAAGTTTATGAAATTACAGAATCTCGATACAGTCATTGCAGTCTGTGTTTTACTGATCTAATAGGGAATGTCATCATCATTGTCAACCATTATCAATCCACTGCTGGACGAAGGTCTCCCCAAGTTTCTTCCACAACGGTCTGTCTTGTGCCAGTCTCCTCCATGTCACTCCCGCAAACTTTCGAATTTCATCCACCCATCTTCCATGTGTTCTTCTTCTGGGTCTTTTCCTGTCCCTTGGAATCCAGTCTCCGCTGTCCTTCGAAGTTCTGTCCTTCTGGCAATATGTCCATCCCATTGCCATTTCAGGGATTTTACTGTCTCCCACATTTATCATTTTTCTGATCCACGAGTTAACCTTCTCATCTCTCCAGGTTACGCTAAGCATGCACCTCTCCATGCTGCTTTCTGCATTCTTTGTATGACTCTTTTGGTTAAGGTCCACGTCTCTGCACCATACGTAAGCACTGGAAGGATGCATTGATGAAACACGTTTCTTTTAAGACATAATGTTATATTACTCTTGAAAATTATACCGTTTATTCCAAAGGCTCTCCAGGAAAGTTTTATACGCCGATTAATTCCTTCATCAATGTGACCCTCATTTGATATTTTGCTGTCCAAGATAAATGTAGGTATCGGTTATCTCCAGATTTCCCTCATCAATCGATAAATCTTCAATTTTTGTAAAAGCACTGTACATCACTTTTGTTTTCTGAAAGTTCATTTTTAATCCCACTTCTTTGATCTTGTCAGAAAGTTCCTGGATCATACTCTGCAGCTCTGATGAAGTAGTTGCAAAAATGACTACGTCATCAGCAAAACGAAGGTGAGTTAGATAATCTCAATTAATCTTTATCCCTTTGTTTTTCCAGTTCAGTGATTGAAAGGCATTTTCTAAAGTGGCGTTAAAGAGTTTGGGTGATATCGTATCGCCTTGTCTCACTCCTTTTTCAATTTTTATGTGTGCTGTATTCTCAAACAGCCGAATCTTGCCACTTTGCATTTTCATAGATGTTATTAATAATATTAATGTATGAATCTTCAATACCGCAAGATTTCAAAGCAATTGTAACTGCTGATGGTTTCACTGAATCAAACGCCTTTTTATAATCGATAAAAGCCATGGATAATGGAAGTTCATATTCCCTCGCTCTTTCAATTAGATATCTCAGTACGTGGATTAATACTGTTTAATTTCATTAACTCACACATTTGAGAGATTATGTATAAGTGTTTTTACTGATCTAATACATAATCTCTTACGTGCGTGAGTTAGTGAATATCCTCACGTGCGTGAGTTTATAAATTAAACAGTTCCGTTACAATAATTTTAATCTGCGTTTTTACAGATCCAACAGTGGATATACCGATGTCTTCCTTTCACAAATAAGAGCTCATGAAGTTAGAAAGTTCTGATATACTCACACACAGCACAGAATATTTCGTATATGTTACAGGTACGTAACACTGAAACATTGAGACTTTTCAGATACATTGCGCAATGTAACAGTAATGTTTCAGAAAACTTACGGTTACGTCAAAATGTTTGCAAACGTTACATAACTTTGAAACATAACCGATACGTTACAGAGAAAGGTCTTTGTAACTTCAACATACCAACTTCATTCTACGGTTACGTGTTTGAAAGATATTTGTAACTTCGTTACATTACTGTTACGTGACGATCTGTTAAAAGGAACCCATCCATGTGCTGCCTCAAGGACGCACGTGGATCTTTCCCACCATTTTTTGTCTGCCATTTCCTCTTTGCGTTCAACCATAACATTTTGTGGGCCATGTGGTCCTACCGAACATATTTTGCTCTCCAATTTCTTTTTTTTTTTGCGTCCCCACATGGTCTCAACGATATCTTTTGTACGCCTTTTTGTTTTTCACCTTAAGGAAATTTTACGGTGTGACGTCACGACGCTACGGTTTTTTTTTCCAAGGAAATACAAATCCTCTAAGTCACCATGTTCGAAACCTTGTCCAGCGATTTTTTCAGATACAATGCAGATGCGTTATCCCACTCGGTCATGGGACGCCTTGCGATTGTTTCGTTCCCTGCAACATCACCTGAGCGATACGCACTTCACTAATGTCTAGGAGGTCCACACAAGTATTGGTGACTTTATCAACTCGAAAAAGCCCTCTTATTTCCGCAGTGGCATTCGGCAGCTCCCTGATATATCCAACACGACGGGGACTATTTCCCTAATTAGGTACGTATGCGATTTGCTATAATTTCCTGTTACACGTGTCGTGCCTGTGGCTGTGAATTACGTTGCACACCTAATACTTATGGATCACGGCATGGACGGCCTAAGCTAAAGAAGACATCATCAGGCTAAAAAGTACTGAAATAAACAAGGAGAGGGGTATGCTTTTCATAATCAGGAATATCCGCATATAATCGCACAATAATTCTAAATCTATGATACAACGCATTGCAGACGTAATTCATTAGGTGAATATATATATATATATATATATATATTTCTTGTAAAAGCATTGAACATCACTTTTGTCTGCTGAAAGTTCATTTTTAATCCCACTTCTTTACTCTTGTCAGCAAGTTCCTGGATCATACTCTGCAGCTCTGATGGGGTAGTTGCAAAAATGACTACGTCATCAGCAAAGCGAAGGTGGGTTAGATAATCTCCATTAATCTTTATTCCCTTGTTTTCCCAGCTCAGCGACTGAAAAACACCCTCCAATGTGGCATTAAAGAGCTTCGGAGATATGGTGTCCCCTTGTCTCACTCCCTTTCCAATTTTTACGTGTGTTGTATTTTCAAACAGCCTAATCTTTGCACTTGCATTTTCATAGATGTTATTAATAATATTAATGTATGCAGCTTCAATACCGCAGGTTTTCAGAGCCATTGTAACTGCTGATGGTTTCACCGAATCAAAGGCTTTTTCATAATCGATAAAAGCCATGCACAATGGAAGTTCATATTCCCTCGCTCTTTCAATTAGTTCTCTCAGCACGTGGATATGATCTATTGTGCTGTAGCCACTCCTGAATCCAGCTTGTTCTCTCGGTTGAGCCATGTCCAGTGTTACCTTCAAGCGGTGTGAAAGAACTTTAGTGAAGATTTTATAAACTACTGATAGGAGGCTGATAGGTCTGTAGTTTCCGAGATCCTCAATGTCACCTTTCTTATGTAGCAGGATCATTGTAGCGGTGTTCCAATCCTCAGGAATCTTTCCTTCATTAAGGCATCGAGTGAAAATTTGGGCGAGTACTGTTTCGATTTCTCCACTTGCTTCTTGTATGATGTCTACAGTAATTCCATCTTCTCCTGGAGCTTTTCCTCGCTTCATGTTCTTGATTGCATGTGCAACTTCTGCTGGAAGGACTGGAGGAACTCTGGTACTGGTATCTTTCATGATGTCAGGAGTGCGTAGATTTATCGATTGATGGAGAAAAGCTGGAGATAACAGACACGTACGTTTATCTTGGACAGCAGATATCAAGTGAGGGTCACATTGATGAAGAAATTAATCGGCGTACAAAACTTGCCTGGAGAGCTTTTTGGAAGAAACAGCATAATTTTCAAGAGCAATATGCCATTATGTCTTAAAAGAAAAGTGTTTGATCAATGCATCCTTCCAGTGCTTACGTATGGTGCAGAGACGTGGACCTTAACTAAAAGAGACATACAAAGGCTGCAGACAACTCAAAGAAGCATGGAGAGGTGCATGCTTGGTGTAACCAGGAGGGATAAGAAGAGGAACTCGTGGATCCGAAAAATGACAAGAGTGGAAGACATCATGATCAGAGTTAAATCCCTGAAATGGCAATGGGCTGGACATACTGCCAGAAGGACAGATCATCGATGGACAGCCGAAATTTTAGATTGGATTCCAAGGGACAGGAAAAGACCCAGAAGAAGACCACATGGGAGATGGGTGGATGAAATTCGAAAGTATGCAGGGGTGACATGGAGGAGACTGGCACAAGACAGACCGTTGTGGAGGAAACTTGGGGAGACCTTCGTCCAGCAGTGGATTGATAATGGTTGACAATGATGATGATGATGATGATATATATATATACACTGAAGTGTCAGAAAAACTGGTACACTAATCTAATACAAGGTAGGTTCCCCACGGGAGCGCAGGACTGCAGAAATACGACAGGGCATGCACTCCACTAGCTTCTGGAAATATGCTGTAGGCAATGAACACCATATTTTCTGCCGAGCGTTCCACAATTCGGGTGTATTCCGCGGTCTGGGATTCCTGTGTTCGATAGCGCGTTGCATGGCATCCCAAACGTATTCTATCACGTTCAGATCAGGGAACTTGGGTGAAAATGGCAACACCAGAAACTCAGCTTAATGCTCCTCTAACCATAATGTGGCGTCCCGACACTTGTGTGGAGGTGCATTGTCCTGTTGGAACAGAACCAACCCATCAGCATAAATGCAGGACATGAACGGGTGTACCTCGTCAGAAAGGATGCGCACCTAGCGTTGGCCAGTCACAGACGTTTGCAGACGTACCAGGGGTCCCAGTGAAGTCCAGCTAAACATCCCATACCATTACGGACCTCGCACTAGCGCAGATCCCTGTTGACACGCGGGATCCATGGCTTCATGGGGTTTGCGCTACACACGAATCCTTCCATCTGCCCGATATAGTTGGAAACGCGACTCGTCAGACCAGGCTACTTGTTACCAGTCATCAAGTGTCCAGTGGCGGTATTGCCGTGTCCAAGCGAGGCGCATAGCTCTCTGTCGTGCACCCATCAAGGGGACTCGAGTTGGACGTCGACTCCCAAAGCCCGTATCGTCCAGCGTACGTTGCACAGTCCGGACGCTAATGCTTGTTGAGGCTCTAGCATTGAATTACGATGATACCTGCGAGAGTGTTGCACGACTATCGCGTGAAACGATTCTTGACAGCCGACGATGGTCACATTCACCCAATGTCTTTTTACGGTCACACTGGTATCGTAGGTTGGAGGTTTTGCCGGAATTCTTGTAGTCACGGTACACCATTGCAATGGTCGTACGTAAAAATCCGATTCTACCTACGAAATACTATGGCCCCTTTCACGAGCGCAAACTATGACACCGCGTTGAAAATCACTTAAATCGTTAATACTTGTCATTCTCATACCGAAAACAGCTCTAAAAGCTGTGTTTATCGCTTTATATACGCACTGGCGGACGCAACCGAGTGCGCGCATAGGTGACGTTGCTATGTAGTTTGCATAAGCTCGTCCTTACCAGTTTTTTTACCCTTCAGTGTGTATATATATATATATATATATATATATATACAGCAACAAAAATAGCTGGTGCTAAGAACAAGTTGCATACGAACAAATTATCAGGAAAAACCAAAATTATGATGCGAAAAAGAAGAGAGATGTGTACAACTAAAGGTGATGTGACTGCCAAAGTGGAATATATAGAGCTGCGCAAGACGGTATGAAAAAGTATCACTCAAGATGTAAGGAAATTCAACTGTGAACTAGAGGAGAAAGCAATTGAAAACACCCAAAGTTTGAAGAGATCAAAGGGACATCTGAGTAATTGAAGAAAACAGATTATGGCTCTGAGAAAAGAAAATGGTTCTGTAACGAGAAATAGAGGCGAAATTTTGACAAGAGTGAAAGATTTCTACTCAAAACTATATGAAAGGAATGATACATTTACTCCAGACATTATGAAAGGTACCAGTGCCAGAGTTCTTCCAGTCCTCCCAGCAGACGTTGTACATGCAATCAGGAACATGAACGGGGAAAAGCTCCAGGAGAAGATGGAATTAGCGTTGGCATCATACAAGAAGCAAGTGGAGAAATTGAAACAGTACTCGCCCAAGTTTTCAATCGATGCTTTATGAAGGGGGAAGATTTCTGAGGATTGGAACAATGCTGCAATGATCTTGTTACATAAAAAAGGTGACATTGAGGATCTCAGGAACTACAGACCTATCAGCCTCCTATCAGTGGTTTATAAAATCTCTACTAAAATTCTTTCACACCGCTTGAAGGTGACACTGGAATTGGCTCAACCGAGAGAACAAGCTGGATTCAGGAGAAGCTACAGCACTATAGATCATATCCACGTACTGAGAGAACTAATTGAAAGAGCGAGGGAATATGAACTTCTATTATGCTTGGCTGTCATCAATTATTAAAAGGCCTTTGATTCAGTGAAACCATCAGAAGCTACAATGGCTTTGAAGTCCTACGGTATTGAAGGTGCATACATTAATATTATTAATAACATCTATGAAAATGCAAGTGCAAAGCGGCGGCTATTTGAGAATATAGCACCTATAAAAATTGGAAAGAGAGTGAGGCAAGGAGACACTATATCTCCCAAATTCTTTAATGCCAAATTGCAAAATGTCTTTCAATCACTGAACTGGGAAAACAAAGGGATGAAGTTTACTGAAGATTATCTAAATCACCTTTGTTTTGCTGATGACGTAGTAATTTTTCCAATTACCCTATCAGAGCTGCAAAGTATGTTCCAGGAACTTCCTGACAAGAGTAAAGAAGTGGGATTAAAAATGAACTTTCGGAAGGCAAAACTGATGTACAATGCTTTTACAAAAAATGAAGATTTATCGATTGATGGGGGAAAGCTGGAGATATCCAATACCTACATTTATCTTTGACAGCAGATATCAAATGAGGGTCACATTGATGAAGAAATTAATCGGCGTATAAAACTTGCCTGGAGAACTTTTGGAAGAAACAGTATAATTTTCAAGAACAATATAACATTTTGTCTTAAAAGAAACGTGTTTGATCAGTGCATCCTTCCAGTGCTTACGTATGGTACAGAGACGTGGACCTGAACTAAATTAGACATACAAAGACTACAGACAACTCAAAGGATCATGGAGAGATGCATGCTTGGTGTAACCAGGAGAGATAAGAAGTGGAACTCGTGGATCCGAAAAATGACAAGAGTGGAAGACATCATGATCAGAGTTAAATCCCTGAAATGGCAATGGGCTGGACATATTACCAGAAGTACAGACCATCGATAGACAGCCGACATTTTAGACTGGATTCCAAGTGAATGGAAAAGACTCAGAAGAAGGCCACATGTGAGATAGATGGATGGAATTCGAAAGTTTGTGGGAGTGACATGGAGGTGACTGGCACAAGACAGACCGTTGTGGAAGAAACTTGGGGAGACCTTCGTCCAGCAGTGGATTGATAATGGTTGTTGTTGATGATGAAGATGATGATGAGGAGGAGGAGGAGGAGGATATATAGATAGATTGCAAAATTTTGATATATTTGAAATATTATGCTTATATGGGAAGAAAGTGTGTAAAAGGCTAAATGTTAAATGTAAACTGTCTAATGAAATACGAGTGTTCAAAAGGAAAGTATAAGCTAACATAATTAAAAATGCAAATTCTTTGATGCCTTTTATCCTTTCATACAACAAATTATGTCCTAAAAGTGGTTACTCACTACGGAGATTTAATTATTGGAGATCCTGCTATTCTTATGCAAGTTGTCCTTAGAGCTTTTCATTGTCTAAGGAAATTGTCGAGAAATATCACCTTTTATTCCTTAAGAATTCCAATAATATACAGAAAATGTATACATTGTTTAATGTTTCAGCGCATTTTTACGTACACTCTCAACTACTACTGATTTCGAAGATAATAACTCATTATGGTTTTGGCGCTCAAGTGGGTTCCAGATTTTCGGAAATATAACTCCTATCCTTTCTCGTTGATCGAATAAATTTCATGCTCAGCGATAAAAGTTTATGATTGCAAAGCGAAGTCAGCAGAAGCTCTTTTCACAAAGGGAGCGGAGTCGGTGCTTTGCTTCTTCCGTCAGCTGGCCTTTCTTCAATTCAGCGTCGGGATTTATGGCGAGACTTCGAAATGATCATTCTTGGTATAAGAGCTCCTGAGTTTAAAGGGCAACATGGGAATATGTATCTTGGGTATCAGGCGAAATGGTTTGCTTTGATTCTTGTTATGAATAGGAGTTTACTTAATAACAACAGAGTGCTTTTCAGGAAATGTGTGTTCTTCAGAATTTTTCTGAGACTCAGCAAATTATAATCTTGCGATTAAGTCTAAAACATCTACCAACGGAAATAATCAACTTTAGTTTCGCTCTGCCTCCTTCTTTTTTACAAAAATTACGAATTTCAACCTTGGAAGGAAGCGGAATGTACTGGTACTGTACACTGCACGGTTATCAAAATGAAGAACGAAAAAGATAGGTAAAAGTATCATTACCCAAATTTTCGTAAATTCTTCTGGCGATGGAATTCCTTTTTTATTATGGTTTATTTATTTTTCTAAATGGGTTGCTTAAGCGAAGAACAGTATGGATGTTTTTATATAACATATTGTCGAATTCTTTTTTGGGTGCCTGATATAAACAGCTTAACACGCCCTACACTGGACTGTAGGTGAAATCGAAATACTAGCGTAAGAGCAAGTACTTAAGGAAAACTAACGTATGTATCAGAATGGCAATTTTCATCATATACAGAATGACAGATTTCATTTTTGTATGATATTTTTTTTATTTAAGAAAGTACACTTACTTCTGGGTAAATACATTTCACCCCAAAACGTTTATCTATTACCGGCTCAAATTTGAAGATCCCATTTTTTAGTTTTTGTTATTCGCGAAACTTTCAGCTATTACGAGATTAAATTTGAATATTTCATTTTCTAGCTACTTTTTTATTTTTGTTAGTCGAAGATTTCGCAGTATGGTATTTAATGCACTAAAGAAAGTGCGTACAGACGAAGAAGACTGATACAAAGGGAAAATAATTACGTATGTTCGCTCTACAGTAAGTTTCCATCACTTTATCGTCGAATAGATACGCATTTACACAGGCAGATGGCATTTAATCCTCATCGAAGTATTCTGCGCTCTTCTCCGCCAAAAGAAAAGCAATTCTGCTTTGTAGAACTTCTTTGGCCGTCTGCTACACTGTATATATCCCTTCACGCTGAAATCACCTCTGCTTTACTTTGCAAATCATTCACGACACGGGCGTGCTCCTAAGTCCGAACCTGGGCCAATTGAAACATAAGCCTTACTCTCAGGAAATGTTTGATAAGGTTCAGAGTATTTAAAATCAATATATTACTGGATTGCTTTCTGGTTATTGAGACGCATTAAGCAGTGATTGCTAGAACTCTTCCCGCAGATTGAGTGTTTAGACCGCTGGTTTCATTATCATCCGTTTGAGAAGGGCGCTATTTATAGTCCCTGAAAAAGCATGGTTGGTGCCCTTGTCTTGCATAACCGGTGCTTATCCTTTTCTAGAACCAGTATCGCTAAAAAAAGAAAGAGTTCTAGTTCCTGACGAAACATGAGTGGTGCGCTTGTCTTGTATAATCGGTGATCTCCCTTTCCTAGAACAAGTGGCCCTAAAAAAAGAAAATGTTTTTCTAGTCACTGATGAAACACGCGTGGTGTGGTTATTTTGCATAACTAGTGTTCTCCCTTTCCTAGAACCAGTGAAGCTAAAAAACGAAAAAGGGTTTAACAACCACCGTGAACAACGACCCCCGAAAAAAGAAAAAACGACTAATTTTTTACCAACAGTCCGTAATAACATACTCTTTGCTATAATGTCGTGGAGAGCTGTTCTTTCAGCGCGAAAGCTCAGGATAAATAAAGCAGCAGAAGGCCCGTAGGGGTAATTCAATGGGGGAGCAGCTTCTCTGAAGTAGAAAGATGTGTGTTCGAGTCTCACTCTTGGCAAAAGAAAGGTTGTACACCGGGCGCTCCAGGGTCCATAACACTGATCATTCAGTACTTTGGATTGTTGTTATGTCACGCGGATTACGCATAACGAGAAACATGATTAGTTGGTTGCGCTGCAGTAGTAGACAATGGAAGCAATTTTTTTGTACTAAGTTTCAATTTCTTTACCGGTGTTTAACGACAATTTAAAGTAATTGGTTCCAAAGACGGGAGATACCTCTTGCCGTAAAGCAGGCACACCACATATACCATATCCGAACTAGCGCCCATCTCAAACGAATGGTCATGAAATCACATATCAGACCAATCTGTAACGGGGCGACACTAACTTCTAAGAACCGTTGTTCAATTCTTCGGCAGTGATCAAGCGCAAAAACTGTCAGTAATTCAGTAGCTTTTAAAACAGTAACCAGAAAACAATCCAGTAACATTCAGACTTTGGTATTTCAGCAGCCTCAGTTGCGATCTCAATTAAATCATGTATGTTTTTTTTTATATTTAAGTGGTATGTTGTATTATAGGATGATAATGCATTCCAATATGTAAAGAGCTATGATAAGCACGAAGTAAGGCAAAGACTTCGTGTAGAAAAGGTAATTTCGTTTCCTAAAAATAAAATATATAGCAAACAAAAGTACAGCTAAGTCCCCAATATACATCATCGTTTGTCTGCAACTGACCTTCCTGAAAGCCGCGACATTCATCTTAAGGTAACAAATATGATCATGGAGGTATGACTGCAGAAGTATATCGTTCGGTGCACGTAAATGTTTAAGACGAGGTATCTTGCATTTATTTGGTTCTCTGGTTAACTTTAAAACAAAGTTTCTAATGAACTTTCATTTTTTATATGCAATGAATTAATTTAAGGCTGTTAAGTTCTCTTTCGTTCTGAACCGTACGTGTTGCATTTACACGGGTTTAACCGTTTGAGCCGCCGATGTACCTAAAACAAATGATGTCTAAAATTTTCTGCACTTTCGAAACAGATATGTTCGTCTGTTATGAATGCTATGGCAAAAGAGTTCCCCTTCCTATCTCGTCTCAGCATTGAGACGAGATAGGAAGGGGAACTGTTTTGCCATAGCATCTCGCTACTGGTGATAACATCTCGCTACTGGTTTCCTTTTTTCTGCTCCATCAGCAATGGCATAATGGGGAAAGATTAGTCCTCGTGACACAGACATCATGCCACTGGAGGGAAACAAGTTACTCAAACAGCTCTAAATTTGTCTCCATTCTTTGTTGGGGGGTTAAGACCCACCGTAAGCAATATGATGGGTTATAAGCAGTCACCCATCCCTAATAGGACAACTGGTTCCAGGGAAGCGAGACAGCCAGTGCCGTAAGCCAAACACAACATCCATGCCTCACCGAGATTCGAACCCAGACCTATTTTGGACGAATGGTGAGAAGCCATCCTTTAGACCCCTGTACCATCAGGGCGGCTTTGCCTTCATTGTTATAGCCCTTTCAACTGATAATCGGTCAAAAAAGATTAATGTCAATCTTTTCCCCAAAAATGGCAGTTTTGAGCAATAAAACTGAGGGGCAAGCTTAAACGCTTTCCCCTTAGCTTTCTGAAACGCAGTGCACACGTTCCAGAAGCGTTCGGCCCACTTAGACAGAAAGTGCATTTCTTCGAACTAATTTCAGCCCATTTTTGTAAACCCCAGTTTATTGATTCCTACGGTAAATAAACTGTGGTGTCATACGGTTTATACACTGTTAAAAATAAGTGGTGTCAATTCACGGAAAATTTCTGAAAATAACGTGCAACATAGTTGCCAGTAGGTTTCTGTCCTTATCAGAAATTTTCGTTTTTAAAAGCGTCCGTTCATTTTAGCATCCGTTATTTCACAGTTCCGTAGACGGAAATTCCCTTTATTGTAGAAAAGTCCATTTCTGGTTTTTCCGTATTTAAACTGAAATGCCGCAAAACCAACAGCCCTTATTCCAAGGTAATCCTTCAGGTGAGGTCAGGATCGAATACCCGAAGTTACAGCTCGCCGAACAGGTACCTTGCGCCTTTACCAACTGAGTCACAAACGCTCTGCGATCTGGCTCACGTACATCGTAAAACGAATTCCGCGACAAAGAAATTTTAGTTTTTTGTCATTAATGTGAGAGTGATTTGGTAATTTTATTTTCCGTTGGAGCTTGTTATTTTTTCTGAATAGGATTTTAATTTTTTTTTCCTATAGGAGGATCTTTCAAAAAATTAAGCATTTTTCATCGTAGTTTTTCGAAGCAACAAAATGCTTTGCAACATGACTTTTTTAAACTGAAAAAGACTTTCATTTATCTTTCGTAGTATTATTTCGCACACAAAAAAACTAGATATAATTTTTTTTGGTAGCTATAATAGATTTTGTCTTAAATTGTCCGAAGACTGCTACACAGACATCGTATAATCATCTGTACAATAAGTACCCGGTTTCTTACAGTAACACAATATGTAATAAGTAGCTGGTGCACCAAATAGGGGAAAGGCGAAGGAACATCCTGTGCCACAAAAAACAAACAAAATCTATGCGATATGCTATCCACAATATCCGATCTTGCTACGGAACTTCAAAATTCGACAGACGATTGAAATTTGAAAGTTAATCACATTTCAAGTATTTCCACGAATCGCTACTGTTAGCGGAAATTTCTCGTCATACGGATACGGAAAAAGTGAGAACGGATATTTTCCGTTAATATACGAAAGCAATTGCGGAAACGTTACTGAAAATTCAGAATTTTCCGTTAGCTCTAAAATGGTATTTTACCGTCAATATACGAAAGAAACTGCGGAAATGTTTCTGAAAATTCAGAATTTTCCCGTGGCACGAAAGGTCCGTTAAATTCAGGTTTTTTTCCCGTCATTTCACGGAAAAGGTTGTATCAGAAACATTCTTCGTTAATTCACGAACGAAATGACGGAAACTTGTCCGTGAATTTCAGAATTCTTTTTTGTGTATCCCGTTCATCTGACGAACCTTGAGCCTCACTGATATCAATGATATCTCTGGTTCTTCTTCTTTAGTTGAACGGATTATACATACATTTATGTCACTAACCTTTGCTTCACATTCGTTTAATGCATGATAAAATTGAATTTTATACTTTTGTATTTAACTTTCTCCTGGTTTCGTGTTATTTAGTTTAGATGACTTTAATAATTTAATTTTGTCTGTTTACTTTTGTAAAAATGAGCTTGTGTATGTTTTCATATGCACCCCTGTTCATAATCTGTGATATATTACATTTATACCGCGACTTATCCCTTGATCTATATAAATATATTTTTAAGAGCTGCATAAAGTCGTGTTCAATATTACTACTGTATTGCAGCAAAAATAACTTCTGACTTTATTTCCCATCTCTGCTGCATCTGTGATTTCCTATTTTGCAAAATATAATCTCCAATCCTTTGAAGGCCGTATCCGCTAATCCTTAAAATTTTATTTTTCTGTATGCAAAAGGACTTTGTTGTGTCGTTCAAAGTTTGGAACATTATGAATATGTTCTAGTACGGGAAAGAGGTAAAACATTCAGGAAAACTCTCCCTTTGTGGTTTTTTCCATCTTTGCAGTATTTGGCGTTGCCCGAACTTCAGTTTCTATTTCCATGAACAACGTAGAAAATGCGCAGTTTATGGAGATGTACTTTGTCTCAGGACGCAGAGTTGTCGTTTAGAGGTTGTCCGAGAAACAGCAGTAGAACTCAAGCATCGCATTCCATTACCATCACATTGTACTTTGTTCTCTACAACATTTTCGAATTCTGTAGAACATCTGAATTATTTTAATTTAGCCATCCTGCGGTGAGGGTAGTAACCAATTGTACCTTGGCTTTCGGTGACAATGAATTGGAAATAATACGTGAATATATCTTACTTTCATTTCAATGTTCGCATTCTTTAGGAACGCATTTACATAAAAACTCCCGTCTTTCCAGTGGCAAAGCTGTTCCATACTTTTTCAATAATGTAAATAAATTACATTTTTTTCTGGAGGATAAAATAGAACGATATCCACTCGTAGAAAACCGATTGTCAAAGGTCAGCATGGAAACTGACTCCGTAGCATGGGACAATAAACAGATTCCACTCTTTTGTTTAGGATTTTTGGCTGTTTTGAATTGCTTGACAATACAATTTCACCTCCCGAAGCCTCAACGCGATAAATGAAATCGCGTTTCAAATTCACCATTCTTTGTACTGCGTTTCACTTGCAAATCTACAAACTGTGCAGATGTTTTTTTTTCTGGAGTGCATCAGCTCCGGTTTGAAACAGAAGAGCAATAAATATTTATTAAAGCTTTCAAAAGGAAGAGAGAAGAGGAATTTTGAAAACAAATTCTTAGAAGACGAACATCTATAGAAGCCGACAGCGAACAATTAATTAAGAATTCCTCGAAACAATCAAGGGTGTTATAAAATGTGTGATAACACAGTTAAAATATTTTAAACCTTAAAAATCGGTTATGTTTGCAAAAGTTAGTTATCTAAATGCAGTTCCATACAAAAATTAAGAAATGGATAATAATATCATTGACGTTATTTGGAGAAATGGCGTTACAAATAATGTAACAGATTATATTAAAAATACAAATTTGTCTTTCAGTATTTCGTCGTATATTTGGTGACTCAGACGTAGATCAACATATGTACTGATGGCTCTTAATAATTAATTGTTACTTCTCAGATTCGTGAGCAGTATTTGCATAATACACGCATTTTCTCCCATTTAGGACGAGCACATATGCCATTTTTTCATTTCCAGTAAGGTTTCGGTGTTATTCTAATGCCTGTTCTTAAGCCATGGGGAGAAACAAATCAAGCTACGTATTTCGAGTACGAATTGATTCCTTTACCGAAATCTTAAGTTCACTCGGAAGTGCTTTTAGAGGTAGGTACATGCCTGGAAATAGATTTGGATTCATGTCTTCAGATTGCAATCCTCTTCACTCAACACTTCACTAAAATTGAAAAGTTTATTGTTTCAGAGCTGAGCTAAATCAGCGTGTCTCCGAGTTTCGCGCGAGAGAGTGCTACAGTTTCACCATCACGTACTCTGCATTACAAGCAGCTGGATTCCGTTTTATAGTCATCTGAACAAACTCCTAGATTTCGGTGGAAAAAATGCCCGCCTCGACATCCTAGTAAAATTCAATCACCTGAAACACATTTCAGGACATATATGAGGACTTGCAAAACATAAACATTCAAGAAATCCGTGTAGAAATATCTATAGTTCACAAGAAAGTGCAGAAACCCCTTTCTATCGCATGGGATTAAATTTACATTCCTCTTGTGCCGTGACACATTTTTCTCCACTGTTGACATTTCTATCCTTCCCATATATTAGGAAAAACATATCTAGTTTTGCATCGACATCAATTGTAAAATCCTATTGAAAATGGGCGTATGTACTGATCTTGCCTTCATAGGATCCTGCTGAAAGTTTCTAATTAACAATATTAAAACCACAACTATGATGTCCTTTAACTTTTACAGAAAGTATTATTTAACAAGTTCTTGGGGCTTTAATATCTAATGCATTATATCCATGACTTCATGCAAAAGAGATTTCAAACTGTAGTGGTATTCTCTTGTGGTGATGAACCATTTATGGTCCTTGGTGTTTTGTTGGTAGATGTTCAGATTGTACTGATTCATGGGGCCTCAACGGGCCAATGAGGTCCAAGCACCATGTTTTACAACATAAAAATAAATGAAAACCTCAAAACATAACAAAAGAAAGCGTGGTCATCACAGTGAACATAAAAACGACATGAAACGGTGTAAATGGCCAAAACGAAGGCAACGGACTACACGCACTGGAAAAATACCGGCGCAACGTGCACGTTACAGCAAAGAAACTCACTGATCGTTTAGAAGGTGACCCGGGTTGCCGAGTTTTCTTATACAGTAGGTAGAAAGAGAAACGCAGCATGTTGATGATTAAAACAATGACGCATATGTATCTGATCGCGTACATCAATCAGGGGCGAATTACATTTTCTACACTTGCGTGCAGTCTTGCGATACAGAAAATGGCGGTGAATGAAACGACAGTGCCCAATGCGGTGACGTTCTGGTAAAACCTGCTCTATATGATAAAACATGAAAATCAGACTACCAGAGCTGTCTTTATACAACGCAATTAGTTCTATACCTGTTGGTCCCACAGAACGTAACACTTACGTTTATTATACTCTAGGAAAATAAAGCTCAATCCCCAGTAGATTAACAAAGGAGGACGGGAGCTGTATATGGTATTTCATGGCTTCTGTTCACATTATTCGCAGAAATATGCATTTTATGCCCTACTTCAGAACTGTAAAATATTTAGAAACTCATACGTTTAGCAGAAATTTCATAATCGTGTTGGGTTTGCAAATATTTATAATTATGGAGTTCTTTTCTGTTGGTCACAGTAGGGGCAGTGCTTCATTTTTGGAAGAACTTCGTTTCCATGTGTCAACAGAAATTTCTCCAAAGTTTTTCACAGACACAGGCTGAATAGGTAGCGAACAGATGTGATTTTTCAAATACTAAATAGCGTATTGTGTGTATCATCGGTAATATTTCTCTAATGAGATTTTCATTAAAATAATATAGAGATTCCCAAGGCCACTAAGCAACATTTCACTGATTTTCATCTTCAAAGCAAATGAGGGGTTAAAAAGGGCTTCTTCATTTGTGAAATAAAACAAGAAAGATGACACCGGATTTTCGGTTGTAATGAGCACGTCTTTTGAGTCCGTTCTGACGCGAATTAAATTTACCAAACCTATTCAAAGTCAATGAAACCGGTTAGTAAAACTTTCAACCGGTTTCAACCATCGAAAAAAACATTCAGAAATAAAAACATTGGTTTCGTTTAACCAGCGGCTAAAAAGCATGCTACGAAAATTAACAAATGGCTCACAAAAATTTCTCATAGCACAAGGAAGGTACCAGAGACAATGTGATTTCTAATCAAACAGTTAAAAGAAAAAATATTCGAGAGCAGGAAACATTACGTAACTGTCTGCCTTCTAGCGGCATTTTGCACAACGGAAAAAAATTGAAATTATGCGAAAAATGTTTTGCATGGAAAAGCTACGGTAAGGGAAAAGAACTTCTTCAAATACATCTCCCAAAAGCCGAAATAGCGACGAAAATCTTTAGACCTTTAGACCACCTAGCAGGAAATCTGTCTATTATTTAAAGAGGATACTGCTCCACATCTCTGTTGTAGCGAATGGAATACAGTAAAGAAGAAATTACTCTATAGTGTTTTTAAAAGCGGCGATACAACTGCAAACTGAAGTACACAAACACCACCTACCGAACAGAACTCTGAACTACAAAAGTCCTCATGTACTAGCCTGAAGTATTCTACAAGGTGAATGGCAACCGCTGTCGAAAGGATTTTTTAAATCGCACAAGTAGAATCAAAGATATTGAGAAAAACAGATTAAAAGAACAGTAAACTCATTTCGGGCATTTTTTATTTCTCCGCGCGAAAATGTATTGTAGAAAGAGACATGAAAGCTGACGCAATCGGAAATGCTTTATCGCAAGTAGTTCTCCCGCTAGAGCGTTTTTTAAAATCAGCAGTGACGTCACGCTAGACAAGAGACCGGGCGCTCGGCGTGCGTAGAGCTCCAGTCAGTGCTCTTTACCGTTCTGTGCAGCGCAGTCGAACCCATCAATCTGTCAAATGGCTAGTGTAAATCCTTATTCACTTGAACCACGATATTCTGCCGGTACAGTACGAATGTTTAACAAGAAATGTGAAGACGAATTTTTTTTTTTTTTTTTTTTGATTGGAGGTTTAACGACCACCGTGAGCAACTCAAATGGGCTATAAGCAGTCGCCCGTCCCTAATTTAGGGTCACTGGTTCCAGGGAAGGGAGAGAGCCAGTGCCGAAAGACAAACACAACATCCATGCCTGACCGGGATTCGAACCCGGACCCCTTACGGACGAATGATCAGAGGCCAACGCCTTAGACCACTGCGCCACCGGGGCGGCAAAAAAAGACGAATTCAAGGGTAGAAAAGGTAATCTTGACTGGTGCCAAATTTATAATTGCGAGATGCGAGAGAATGTCAATAGACGCTGAGTGTTTGTGTTGAAACGAGAGTGATCAGATGCTGAAAATAAAAGGTACTACCCGATGTATAAAAAAACCACGAATCATTCGATAGTGTTGTTGCAAACATCCACACATTACAGGCAAGTAGTTTTCAAATAATTTTTCGGTCTGGAAAAAACGACAAAAAGAATATGAACTTGTATATAACAAACTATGGAGACACGTTGCGTACAAACAATTCGTATATTGGGTGAATGCCTGGATACCTGTAGAGCGAAAAATCAGAAAAGTAATGCCTTCTTGTGTTGTAAGAATGCTTTCCTGAATCTAATGAACAACGGTATTCGGGTTTTGTTTGTTGCTCTGAAAATGGCCCAGAATATTTCGATTAACTCCCACTGTCACAAAAGATTTGTCAGCTACTGTCTATATACGAGTATATAAAGGTATTTTTCCATTGAACTAAGTGCATATTTTTTTTTAAGTTTCTTCTATTGTCATGGTAGAAACACAACTTTATGATTATTTCTCGTAGCTCAAGTGCAAAGTCATTAATGACCTCCCGCTCCAGGAAAATAAAAATACCGCAATAGTTGAACCTCATATGGAAAACAAGAAGAAAAATATGAACTAGAAATAGCAGTTAGATAAAAAGGCAGTTTATTTTACTGTTATTTCTACTGTTATTACTGTACGGCAGGTTAATCAGAGATAGAAATTTTTCTACCAGCAGTTCAGCATATCCATTACACGTTTGAGCTGACCACCATAAATGGTTGGTTATACTGGACCGCCATGCTTCTAGTAAAGGAGCTTTCTTTTCAGCAACTTTTAGATTTTTAGTCAAACTTTTGGCCATGTGATGATCAATTTGGGATATTTTTTCTTCATGAGGGCACGAATGCTTCTATGTCTATCTGATTAAAAAACTGATATCTTTATTTCTTCATAGATGCCTGAGAGTAATAAATCACAGGCATTATTTTGTAAGTCCCAGTCAAAAACACCTTTTTGGACGACAATAAATTCTACATTTCCCTTGCGAATATCCATATTTGAATACGTACAGTATTTGGCGCAAAAACCTATGGAATCAAATTGTCCATCTCCTCTCACCCAAATTTCGTAATCGCATAATTTTAAATCATCAGTAATTTGTTTTTTCATACTGTGCCACGTAAATTTGGTTACTGGCCCAACTAAAAATTTCACAACTTTGTAAAAATTAGTTACTGAGTGCTTGTAAACCAAGGGTTTCAGTGAAATCCGTAAACTGTTAAAAAATTATTCCATTTGTGTAAATTGCAGCGGAACGTTTAATGACTAACGGACAGGACACGTGCAACACAAAGAGATAAATTCCTGACACTAATTACCTCATACTTTCCCACACAACCCTTACCGCGCTGAGTACACAGATGTCTGGTGCGAGAAGTGGCCTGACTGACTGCTTGTCTAGTGTGACGTCATCACCAGAAACTTTGTCGGCTGTTTACTCAGCTCCCGATGGCCGTAGGGAAACAAATTTCGGCTCTATGAGCGTCACCCTGTCACTCGCATAACATAACAACAAAAATTCGTATCTCCAAGGATTTATTTTTTACGTTTACTCTTCCTTTGAGCATTTGCGCTCCCTAGTGGAGGAATTGTGCATTATTTTGGGAAGAAAATACGTACACAGAGTTTGCATAGTTAGTAGTATCTGACAGAAGAAACAAGTTCTTCCATCGAGTGTTTAATCCCGCAGATATTGCTGTAAAGGAAAGTGAACTTACGCATTCTGGTGGCAGACTTGTTCGTTAAGAAAAATTTGAAATTTTGTGAGAAACATTTTGCAGCGGAAACAATCTCCAACATAGAAATAATTTTGCCAAATCGGATTTTTAGAAGCAGAGATATCGACAAAAATATAGTATGCGTTTACGCCCGCTGACGGGAAAAAAACATGCAGTATTTAAAAAATAAAATATTCTTAAAGTTTTTTTCGATGTGAGCGATACTGGTCCGCGAAATAATTTTTTCAATTGAGTTTTAAGGAGCTCAGATGTTGCTGCAAATATATCAGACGCAGAAATTACCACTTATGCTTCTGGTGACGAAACCATTCTTTATCAGATATTAGGAATTATATGCAAAGCATTTCCCATCAGGAACTGTGTCCGATGCAGAAAGAACTTTTCAAATACGAATTTTAGAAGCACGGAATTTGGGGAAAGCGCAATTTACCTTTACGCCTTCTTTGAAATTATATGAGAAACATTTTACACCGGAAACGCTATCTAACAAAGAAGGAATTTTTCAAATCCGATTCTTAGAAGCAGATATATTGGCAGAAATAACATGTAGCTCTACCCACCCTGGCGGAGAAACCATGAAATATTTTAAGACGAAAGTATTCTGAAATTTTTTTCGATGTGAGCGTTATCGGTTCACGAAATAATTTTTACCATCGAGTTTTCAGGAGCACAGATTTTTCTGCAAATAATTTCTAATTTTATAAAAAAATTAGAAACATTTCCCATAAGGAGCTGCATCTGGTGCAGGAAGAAGTTTTCAACTGGAGTTTTAGAATCAGAGATATCGGGAAAAGCGCAATTTACCTTTTACTCCCCATAGCGAAAAGTCAATGAATTACTTAAAAATTTTGCAATTATATGAAAAACGTAAGTAACACATTTTTCAAATCAGACCATTAGAAGCTGATATATTGACAAAAATAAGATATACGTCTACACCCCCTGGCGGAGAAACCATGCATTATTTCAAGAAGAAAATATTTCGAAAAGATTTATCGACGTGAGTAGTATCGGTCCACGAAATAATTTTTCCAATCGAGATTTTAGAAGCTCAGATTTTGCTGCAAATGCATCAGAAGCTGAAATGAACGTTTACGCTCCCTGGTGGCCAAACCATTTTATACCAAAAATTATAAATGCAAAAGATTTCACACGAGGAGCTGTATCCGCTGCAGAAATAATTTTTCAAATCGGAGTTTTAGAAGCAGAGATTCCGGGCGGAGAATTTATGAGTAACTTGAAAAAGTGATTATACGTAAAATAATCTTCGACATGAATGGAATCGAAATGTAAAATATTTTTTGAATTGGATGTTTAGAAGCAAATATATGGAATAAAATGTATTTTGAATTCGACGTCATCTGCATTTACGCTGTCAAACGAAGAAATTGTGCATCGTTAAAAACAAAACGAAATGACGGATCATCATTCGCACATTTCAAGCTTCCTAATGCGAAAAAGAAAAGTTCAAATCGGACTATTAGTTTCAGAGATATGGTGTCTACAGACGGACCGACGGACGGACCAAAGGACAAACCTATAACATAAGAACGATCTTTTTTTACAAAGGACGTGCTAAAAACCTTAAGCCAAAAATAGGTAATACTCACGCGGACGTACTCTCGCATGTAACGATGACTGATTTAGAAACAGTTGATATAGTATCAGTTATATTAATCATAATACCTTCAAGTTGGAACTGAAGAACAGGTTCTCTGCTTTAGAAGGCCTAACATCGGAAGAAGTGGACATCTCTGAAGTTAACAGAAAAGTAACCAAAGCTCTTATGGAAACAGCAACAAAATTAGCTGGGTCTAAGAACAAGTTGCATGTAAATAAATTATCAGGAAAAACGAAAATGTTGATGCAAAAAAGAAGAGAGATGAGGACAACTAAAGAAGATGTGACTTCCAAAGTGGAATATATAGAGCTATGCAAGACAGTACGAAAAAGTATCACTGAAGACGTAAGAAAATTCAACTGTGAACTAGTGAGGAAAGCAATTGAAAACAACCAAAGCCTAAAGATAGCAAAGGGACATCTCAGTAAGGGAAGAAAACAGATTATGGCACTGAGAAAAGAAGATGGTTCTGTAACAAGAAATAGAGGCGAAATTTTGACAAGAGTGAAAGATTTCTACTCCAAATTATATGAAAGGGATGATACATGCACTCCAGACATCATGAAAGATACCAGTACTAGAGTTCCTCCAGTCCTTCCAGCAGAAGTTGCACATGCAATCAAGAACATGAAGCGAGGAAAAGCTCCAGGAGAAGATGGAATTACTGTAGACATCATACAAGAAGCAAGTGGAGAAATCGAAACAGTACTCGCCCAAATTTTCACTCGATGCCTTAATGAAGGAAAGATTCCTGAGGATTGGAACACCGCTACAATGATCCTGCTACATAAGAAAGGTGGCATTGAGGATCTCGGAAACTACAGACCTATCAGCCTCCTATCAGTAGTTTATAAAATCTTCACTAAAGTTCTTTCACACCGCTTGAAGGTAACACTGGACATGGCTCAACCGAGAGAACAAGCTGGATTCAGGAGTGGCTACAGCACAATAGATCATATCCATGTGCTGAGAGAACTAATTGGAAGAGCGAGGGAATATGAACTTCCATTGTGCATGGCTTTTATCGATTATGAAAAAGCCTTTGATTCGGTGAAACCATCAGCAGTTACAATGGCTCTGAAAACCTGCGGTATTGAAGATGCATACATTAATATTATTAATAACATCTATGAAAATGCAAGTGCAAAGATTAGGCTGTTTGAAAATACAACACACATAAAAATTGGAAAGGGAGTGAGACAAGGTGACACCATATCTCCGAAGCTCTTTAATGCCACATTGGAGGGTGTTTTTCAGTCACTGAGCTGGGAAAACAAGGGGATAAAGATTAATGGAGATTATCTAACCCACCTTCGTTTTGCTGATGACGTAGTCATTTTTGCAACTAGCCCATCAGAGCTGCAGAGTATGATCCAGGAACTTGCTGACAAGAGTAAGAAGTGGGATTAAAAATGAACTTTCAGAAGACAAAAGTGATGTTCAATGCTTTTACAAGAAATGAAGATTTATCGATTGATGGAGAAAAGCTGGAGATAACAGACACGTACGTTTATCTTGGACAGCAGATATCAAGTGAGGGTCACATTGATGAAGAAATTAATCGGCGTACAAAACTTGCCTGGAGAGCTTTTGGAAGAAACAGCATAATTTTCAAGAGCAATATGCCATTATGTCTTAAAAGAAAAGTGTTTGATCAATGCATCCTTCCAGTGCTTACGTATGGTGCAGAGACGTGGACCTTAACTAAAAGAGACATACAAAGGCTGCAGACAACTCAAAGAAGCATGGAGAGGTGCATACTTGGTGTAACCAGGAGAGATAAGAAGAGGAACTCGTGGATCCGAAAAATGACAAGAGTGGAAGACATCATGATCAGAGTTAAATCCCTGAAATGGCAATGGGCTGGACATACTGCCAGAAGGACAGATCATCGATGGACAGCCGAAATTTTAGATTGGATTCCAAGGGACAGGAAAAGACCCAGAAGAAGACCACATGGGAGATGGGTGGATGAAATTCGAAAGTATGCAGGGGTGACATGGAGGAGACTGGCACAAGACAGACCGTTGTGGAGGAAACTTGGGGAGACCTTCGTCCAGCAGTGGATTGATAATGGTTGACAATGATGATGATGATGATGATATTAATCATAGATAAGAGTTCTGGATTAAACACAAGATGTGTTCCGTACTGGAGCTGGTTTTATCACATGCCGAATTTTACTAATTAATGTCTTACAAGTTGTATTAGAATACCTTTCACACTCATCATTTAGCGGATATGAAAACATTTAAATATAACAGAGTATCTGTTATCCAGAATAATCGATGTTCCAGGAGAGCGAGTTTTATCACAATCGATTAATTTCAAAGTTGTGACGACAGGAATATTTGAATAGTTATCTCGAAATCATGTTTTATATAAATAAAATATAATAATAAAAATTATTATGTAAAAAAAATAGGATTTAGTGATAACTTTCAAATGTTCCTATCATCCATATTTTAAAATTAATCGATTGTGGGAAAAATCTCTCTCCTGAAACATAGATAATTTCTGAATACCGATGCTCTGTTGTATTTAAATGTTTCATAACTTGTAAATGTTATCCAGTTCGATAGTCTAAAAATAAAGTATGCTTTGCACACATATGATAAATGGATTTAAAGTACACACTAGCCCCATAACAGACGCAATGCAACTACATATGCTGCTTGTAAGGTAAACCGCTAACGCGATTATTTACTTTATTCTACCCGGAACGATAAATATATGTGCTTTAATTCAAAGTTGTAGTTAAACAACTTTGTTAAAAAAAAAGAGACATATTAACTGCATATACCACGAATGAAAAGCCATCAGTTATGATCTTTTCTGGTTGAATGTTGAAGTTCGTTTTCAGATAATTGGTTTACGGATAATCGATGGTGTATTTCGAATTGCAGTTATCACTTTAGTGTTCAGAAATATGTTCATTAAAACGACCAGTATAGCAGAATTATTTGCTGCTGAGTGTTGCTTTTTTTTTCAAACAGGACTTCGGTATCGAACCCACTGCTATATATGTGTCCAAAATAAGACGTGCTGGAAAAGAGAAAAAATAGATGACGGAAGCTCTAGACATTCCAAATAAAAGAATTGAAAAAAGCACAACAACAAAAATTAATAGAACATCTAAGCACGTAGTGTTACGTTTGCATTCCTCTTTTTTCTCAAAAAAAAAGGAGTAGATAGAGAAAAGACTGAAAATTAGGTCAATACCAGGATTTTTTTGTAATAGATCCATTTTATCATATAGAAGGCAATTTATGCATAATACAATACACTCAAAGAATCCATATGTAAGAGAAAAATTTCCAACGAAACGATACGCTTTGAAAATATAATCAGCGAAATGGAAGCCGCTTCGATTAAAACCTCGAAAATCCAGGAGGCGATAAATATTGCATGCATTTTTACGGATTTATGTTTGTCCTTGTGACAGCAGGGTAAAGCGAATCGCAAAATAGGATAAATCCTACGAGGAATAACTTTAGTGCACTTCAGGGAAAAACCTGTCATCTTGTTGTCATTCCCCGGTGAGCTGTAACCCATAAATCACGGACGAATTTTTTTGCGGGATCCGTTATAGCATTGCGAGAGAAATGGAAGTCATGGTAGGCATAAATATAACATACAGATACTGAACGCAAAAATTAACTTGCACAGTAAAATTCAGCACGACGTTTAGAAGAACTCAACGCGTTTATAAATCAACTTGTCCATCATTCAGTCCGTCCATCATTACAGAGGCACGATATCTCCACATCTGTATCTTGATTTGAAGTATTTCCTTTTATATCGATTAGCCCGCACCGTGATAACGGTGATTAATTTGATTCATTATTTTCCTTTACTTGTGAAAATGACCCTTTTGAAGAGCTATGCATCATCTGCACTTCTAAAAATTGGCCCATTAAAATCTTTTTCACAGTTCATAGTTGCCCAAATTATTGCATGCGCTGTTCGGGACGCTCGATTATTTTAAAGCTGGATCGAGAAGGGGTGAAAATCTTGTGAGTCTACGCAAATAAATATTAAAGTTTAGGAACACTTGCGCATTTAAATATCTTTCTTTAGTTCGTCAGTTACAGCTACAAGAAAAGTATTTCACACAAATTCTATGTAAAACATTCGAGCCAGGTGGAAGTTTAACAGATTTAGAACCTTAGCTCACAGATACCTTCACGTTACGATTTACAAAAAATACCTTGATAAGTTCTAGCTTAGGTTGTGATTAATATTGGGTTCGAAAGATAGTAATGTTCGATGACGAAGTACCCGAAGTCGAACCCCAGGTAACGGCGCACATTACCCACTACGATTGCGCGGCACACCGTCATGGCATCAGCAGGAAGATGGCCTAAATCAGTGGCGGTTAACCGTCTGAACGCCAAGAGTGTAACCGCCAGTCAACATGGAAGTGGAGAAGGAGCATATCCGCCATTGCATGCGGTATGAGTTTCGTTGCTGTAGCACCCCCGCAAATGCTGGAAGCAACATTATCAGTATGTATCCCAATATCATATCACATCCTCAGTGCTGTTGTTAGTTCGAACAGCTTCTAGAGGGAAATCCTGTCCTGTTAGACCGTCCCAAAGGCGTAGGACCTGCAAAGGTGGATATGGATATGCTGAAAACCTCGGTAGAAACCGACCACGTGTGACCACGCGAGATTTAGCAGAACAGCTGGGGACTACCCACACGAGTTTCATCACGCACCTGCCGCAACTTGGGAGGATGCAAAACTGGGGAGTTTGGGTACCCTATCAACTAACAGTTGAGCAGAAAGCAAATCGAATGAGTGCTGCTTTTCTCTGCTTGCATCTGACCAAGTTGAACCATTATTGGACCACATTGTGACAGGTGACGAATAATGTGTCATATATGACAATGTCAGCGCCCGGAAGCAGTAGTTGGACACAAAACAGAAGCTCATGCCGATCCCCAAAGCAGGCTTATACCCACGTAAAGTCATGCAGTCTGTTTGGTAGGATATCCGGAATGTCGTGATTTTTTGAGCTGCTGCTGGACAAAATCACTATCACAGCCGATGTGTACTTCAGTCAGCTCGACGATATGCACTCATCGCTGACGTCGAAACTACCAGCACTGCTGAACCGCAAGTGCATCCTCCTACAGCAGGAGGGAGCGAGACTTCACACAGCACTTGGGCTGGGAGCCGTTGCCGCACTCAGCCTACTCCCCGGACATTGTCCCAAGCGACTATCACATTTTCCGGTCGTTTTCAGCATTTTCGGGATGGACATCATTTCACCAAACGGGTCGATGTCAAACGCGCATTTACTCACTTCTTTGCGTCCAGGCCGCCACAGTTCTACAAGGACGGTGTCCAACAGCTGCCCAGACGATGGGAGCAGGTCGTGGCAAACTATGACGACTACATTTTGGACTCATTTGTACACTGAAGAGCAATTGAATTAGAGATAACTGTCTAGTAACGTGTAGCACTACCTTTCGCCATAATGATGGCGGCGATTCGTCTTGCCATGGACTCCACAAGACACCGGAAGCGTTGGAAAGCCATACGGATCCACGACCCCTGAACAAGCTCCCACAGTTCACGAAGATTTGATGAAGGGGGTCAGAGCCTCAAACATCTCTCTCGATGGCATCCCAGATGCGCTCGATGGGATTGACGTTAGGTGACCTAGCTGGCCAAGGAAGAGAGGTCACGTCGGTGGAGTGTTCATCCAAATATTCGGATACAATTCGGTACCGATGGCACGGTGCATCGTCTAGTTGCTGGATGAGATCCCCTGTGGGATGTTGAAGACGCACAAACGGGAGCAAATGGTCATCCAGAATATCCCGGTAACGTTGACCTGTGAGGGACGATGTCACACGTACCAGGAGTCCCATTTAAGTCCACGTAAACAGTCCCCAGACGAGAATGCCACCCCCACCAGCTTGAAGAGCACCCTGCTGGTAAGAAAGATCCATCGCTTCATGTGGTTTGCGCCGTAATCGTATCCTGCCATCCGCATGTACCAACGTGAATCTCGACTCATCAGTCCGCAACATTTTTCCACATGTCTAGAGTACAGTGACGATGTTCCCGCGCCCATGCTAATCTTTGCACCCTGTGATGTGCGGTCAGCAGCGGTACCCTCGTGGGACGATGGCTTCTGTACCCCATAGCGAGGAGATGGTTCTGGACGGTGTGGCTGCTTACACATTTTTGTGCACCAGCGTTAAATTGTCGAGTGATTTCTTGTACTGATGTGGCCCGTCTATCCGCTGTTACAATGTGAGCTAGCCGACGATTACCCCGCTCATCCACACGCTCTTGTCCACGGCAGTTGTCCCTTGCAGGGATGGTTTTACCGGATTCGATGTACTCACGATGCACCCGTGACACAGTGGTTCGTGAAAATCCCAGTGCCTGCACGACTTTCGAGATAGAGTGAACCATTCGTCGGGCCACGACAATTTGCCCACGATCAAATGCGCTTAGATCCTTCATCTTACCCACACTGTGCCCAACTCTTACTGGTTCCCGTCGCATCACTCCTTATATTGCCGGATCGCTGCATACGTTATGTCGTTTCCGTTTACAGGGACGCTCACAGCGCTACATTTGCATAACGCCAGCTGTGTCTAATTCAATTGCTCTTCAGTGTACTTGTATATACGGTAATTAGCATTCTTCTATTGCCTTGCATTTTACAGACATTAATTTCTTTCCAATCCAATATGTATACTAATGACGTGGGTGTCCACCTTAAACCCTACAACAACAACATCACGTCGTAAAATGGACCCTGCTAGGTATTGGAAACACAAACATAAACAGCCACTTAATAATGTGTGGTTCCACTTTAAACTCTCATAACAGCAGCAACACGACGTGCGATGGACTCAATCAGATATTGGAAACATAGCCATCGACAACAATGTACTAACATATCGGTTCTCCTTACACTCTTACATTATCAACAGCACGTGGTAAAACGGACCCTACTACTAAGCATGGAAAACATCATTGTGAACAAACAGCCGCTTAATAACGTGTGGGTCCATCTTGCAGTCAATTCAGCAGCACGTCGTGAAATGGACTCTACCATGAGTTAGAAACATTATTATATGCTCATAAACAGTCAAGTAATAACGTGTGGGTCCACCTTTCACCATCATAACAGTAATAACACGTCGTGACATGAGCTCTATTAGGTGCAGGTGGCATTATTATGAACAGCCACAAAATAACGCGCGAGTCCACCTTTCGCTCTCACAACAACAAGAGCAGCACTTCTTGGTATAGACTGTGCCAAGTGTAGAAGACGTTCCTTTAGTATTGTAGTCTATTGTTACAAGACACGCGTTTTGTAACAATAGACCGCAATACTAAAGGAACGTCTTCTACACTTGGCACAATTACGTACCTGTTCTCAATTACGCACCTGTTTGTAGTCGCACTTTGTCTCCTCACGTGAGTCAAACCCGGAACCCAAACCATCAGCGTATTCCGGTTGCGGGTCACACATTACCCCCTAACAGTCGCCAGCAGCTGGTCTGCTTCTGCTACGTCCAAGTTCAAACAACTGGTGCTCAAATGGTCTTAAATACAGACAGTGTGATGCCCTTCGAAGTTTGCTGACTCACTGGAAAGCTTCTCCAGCCAATCCTGCGCAGCACGACAACGCTGACTAGTGGCCATGTCTTACTGAATGAAATCATTCTGCTGTGGTGGTGATCTTATTATGCACAAGGTACCCGGAAAGGATAAACGTAAACTCGCGGCAGGACATTTTATCAACTCTAACACCCTGTAACACCCCGACTTCACAGCTGGGATCCATGACCAAATATGGATTTCGACCCACTCGAACCATCATTTCGGCCTGTTGTAGTTGGTGCCTCAAATCGTCGAAATAATCTTAACAGTTTCCAGGTTTGAACCAGCCATTTGCGATATTCTTTTACTCTCTATCTGCAATCTCATAACCCGGCCACTTGCTGTTAACAAGGATTCTACAAGTGGATGTCGGCTGCCAGTTCCAGCTTTAGACTGATCCAACTTTAGACTATCTTCCAAATTTAGACTCTACCGTCATATCTTCCAACTTTAGACTGATCCATGACCAAATATGGATTTCGACACACTCGAACCATCATTTCGGCCTGTTTAGTTGGTGCTTCAAATCGTCGGGATAATCTTAACAGTTTCCAGGTTTGAACCAGCCATTGGCGATATTCTTTCACTCTCGCACTGCAATCTTATAACCCCGTCACTTGCTGTTAACAAGGATTCTACAAGTGGATGTCGGCTGCCACTGCTAATCCATGCGACATACACTCTTTGGAAGAATCTCCATGAGTGTCCCCTTCGTTTAATACCTACGACTTATTATCTATTGCGGCACTTCGTTTGAAAGTATTCGTGAGGGAAAAGCGGCGTTCACCACCAACATTCACGTCCCGTTTAGGGTCACGTTTCTCCCGGCGGTTGCCGGTTTTGCGTATTTAATGTACCCTTGGTACCCACGTAAGGACGGAGAATAATCAGACGTTCTGCAGTCGCGGAAAGGGAGTATCGAAGCTTCCACGCACCGAATACCTTCCTACGATCAAACTTGCTCAGATAACCGTTTTTCACATCATCGCAGTATCGGGTACGATATACATCAGGTAGTTGCCTTGCATGTTCCTAGCTTTCAAAGGGTTCAGCTCAGCAGCATCATAATGACGGAGTATTATAGTTTTGTGGCGGGCAGCAGTGTGCATCATGATTTCATTGTATATACCCTGATTTTCGAAATCTTGGCTCAGTCTCAGTATATTAACATTACCAAATTCAACTGCGCTTCTAACCAACAGACGTCGACAATTCTTTTTGTGTAGGGTTTGTTGACCATCATTTTCCAACTCTTTTTCAGCTTCTTTTGGAGCACAGGTCTCCGTTTGAGTAACGCAAAACTGGAGGGTTTTTTTCGACGATACTTGAAATATGTATTGCAATATGGCCTTGAATTATTCCTTTTGCAGTGGTTATGTTAGTTCTAATCGTAACTACATGCTTCATTTTCCAGTTTTGATGCATTTCGTTGAGCACCGTATTTCCGTTTTTAGCTGTATCAACTGTTCTAGAAACAACCCTAAGCTTTGCAAATTTACAAAAAAAAAATAATTGCTTTTTTGGATTCGGAATTTTGTGAATTAACGTTCCCTTTCTGCCGAGAATTCAGTGTCATCTAATATCATCATCATCATCATCATTGTCAACAATTTTCAATCCACTGATGGAAGAATATCTCCCCAGGATTCTTCCACAACGGTCAGTCTTGTGCCAGTCTCCTCCATGTTACTCCCGCATGCTTTCGAATTTCATCTACCCATCTCCCATGTGGTCTTCTTCTGGGACTTTTCCTGTCCCTTGAAATACAGTATAAAATTTTTACTGTCCATCGCGCAATATGCCCAGCCCATTGCCATTTCAGGGATTTTACTGTGATCATGATGTCTCCCACTCTTGTCGTTTTTCTGATCCGCGAGTTAACTTTCTTATCTCTCCAGGTTACACCAAGCATGCACTTTTCCATGCTTCTTTCTGCAGTCTTTGTATGCTTATTTTAGTTAAAGGAATAGTAAACTCATTTCGGGCATTTTTTTCTCTGCGCGAAAATGTAATGTCGAAAGAGACATGAAAACTGACGCAATCAGAAATGCTTTATCGTAAGTAGTTCTCCTGCTAGAGCATTTTTTTAAAATCAGCAGTGACGTCACACTAGACCAAGGTTAGACACTAGACAAGAGACCGGACGCTCATAATGCGTAGGGCTCCACTCTGTGCTGTTTACCGTTCTGTGCAGCGCAGATGATCCCATCAATCTGCAAAATGGCTGGTGTAAACGCTTATTTATTTAAACCACGATATTCTGCCGGTACAGTACGAATGTTTAACCAGAAATGTGAAGACAAATTCGATGGTAGAAAAGGTAATCTTGACTGGTGCCAATGTTATAACTGCGAGAGAATGTCAATAGACGCTGAGTGTTTGTCTTGAAACGAGAGTGATCAGATACTGAAAATAAAAGGTACTGCCCGATATATAAAAAACCCACGAATCATTCGACAGTGTTGTTTTAAACATCCACACCTTACAGGCAAGTAGTTATCAAATAATTTTTTGGTCTGGAAAAAACAAGAAAAAAATATGAACTTGTATGTAACAAACTATGGAGACACGTTGCGTAGAAACAATTCGTATATTGTATGAATGCCTGGATACCTGTAGAGCGAATGATGCCTTCTTGTGTTGTAAACATGTTTTCCTGAATCTAATGAACAACAGTATTCGGGTTTTGTTTGTTGCCCTGAAAATGGCACAGACTATTTCGATTAACTGCCACTGTCACTAAAGATTTGTCAGCTACTGTCTACATACGAGTATATAAAGGTATTTTTCATTGAACTAAGTGCATAATTTTTTTAAGTTTCTCTTATTGTCATGGGAGAAACAACTTCATGAGTATTTCTCGTAGACCAAGTGCAAAGTCATTAATGACCTCCCGCTCCAGGAAAATAAAAATTCCGCAATAGTTGAACCTCATATGGAAAACAAGAAGAAAAATATGAACTAGAAATAGCAGTTAGATAAAAAGGCAGTTTATTTTACTGTTATTTCTACTGTTATTACTGTACGGCAGGTTAGTCAGAGATAGAAATTTTTCTACCAGCAGTTCAGCATCTCCATCACACGTTTAAGCTGACCACCATGCTTCTAGACAAGGAGCTTTCTTTTCAGCAGCTTTGAGATTTTTAGTCAAACTTTTGGCCTTTTGATTATCAATTTGGGATATATATTTTCTTCATGAGGGCACGAATGCTTCTATGTCTATCGGATTAAAAAACTGATATCTTTATTTCTTCATAGAGGCCTGAGAGTAATAAATTACACGCATTATTTTCTAAGTCCCCGTCAAAAACACCTTTTTGGACGACAATAAAATCTACAATATTTCTCTTGAGAATATCCATGATGGAATACGTATAGTATTTGGCGCAAGAACCTATGAAATCAAACTGTCCATCTCCGATCACCCAATTTTCGGAATCGCATAATTTTAAATCATCAGTAATTTATTTTTTCATAGTGTGCCACGTAAATTTGATTACTGGCCCAACTAAAAATTTCACAACTTTGTAAAAAGTAGTAAACCAAGGGTTTCACTGAAATCCGTAAACAGTTAAAAATGCATTCCAGTTGTGTAAATTGCAGCCGAAGGTTTGATGACTAACGAACAGGACACGTGCAACACAAGGAGAGAAATTCCTGTCCCTAATTACCTCATACTTTCCCTCACAACCCTTACCGCGCTGAGTACACAGATGTCTGGTGCGAGAAGTGGCCTGACTGACCGCTTGTCTAGTGTGACGTCATCACCAGAAACTTTGTCGTCTATTTACTCAGCTCCCGATGGCCGTAGGGAAACAAATTTCGTCTCTATGAGACGAAAAAATTTCGTCTCCCTGTCACCTAACAAATTTCGTCTCCCTGTCACCCGCATACCATGACAGCAAAAATTCGTATTTCCAAGGAACTTTTTTTAAGTTTACTGTTCCTTTTAAGGTCCACGTTTCTGCACCATACATAAGCACTGGAACGATGCATTGATCAAACACGTTTCATTTAATAAATAATGGCATATTGCTCTTGCAAATTATACTGTTTCTTCCAAAAGATCTCCAGTCAGGTTTTATACGCCGATTAATTTATTCATCAATGTGACCCTCACTTGATATCTGCGGGTCATCTAATATTTCTGTATTGAAATATAAGTTCCCTGTTTCGTTACATCGTGTGTGTCTACAAAAAAAAAGCGAGCTTTTCAGGACTGCTCTCGTAACAACACCATATTTCGTTGAACATCTTTTCCCCGCAAATGGTGCTTCGGTTTATTAAATGCTTGGTGAACATGCTTTATTAACTTCCGCTTTACGCTACTTCAGTTACTTTTCTGATGACGTTGCATGCAGACGTTAACTAAGATGTTTTCGAAATGCTGATTGCGGAGGCAGGCAGACGTAAAAATTTGCATTTTGTTTCAAGCTTGGCTAAGCAGCTTGACAGACACACATTGAGTGTTACAGATGCACTTTAGAGATGGGGGGATAATGAAAAATAAAATCTAAAAATATATTGGCAGAATTTAAAAGGATAGTTATAATCTTGCAGAAGAAAAGCAGTGGACCAGCATGGAGGACGTCACAGCGTACTTTGGCGTCAACAATCAAAAATTCCAAAAGCATTCGGCAGGTTCAAGACAAATTGAAGGCTACACGTGACTCAAGATTAAATTCTGGCATGTTTCCGACAATGGAAGAATTATTGCGTAGGGTGTGGAAACTCTTGAGGGACATATGTTAAAGGAAAATATAGAGACTAATTACGTAAGTTGAGAAAACTTTGGGTTTCGAAAATATTTACGACACGCAAAATCCGAAAACCTTTATTGTTCGGCAAAGGATAAGTTTTTATATGTTTTTTTTTTTCGAAACGAGCCGCAGATATAATCAGCACTTGACAGCAACGAATCTAACATAAAAGGCGTGGATGCGAAGTGTTAAGGAACTTAATAATTTCTCAACTTGTTACCAAAGAAATTCATTTCTGCAACATACATGAGTGACTTAATAAATAATAGGGATGTACTGCAACTTCTGTAAAAATCCCACATTAGAAATTTCAACCCTTATGTTATAGGGGAAAACTCTTCATATCAAATTATTAAGATTGTCATCTTAAATTGATTTTAATTACACTTTTTTTCCAATTATAATGCGATAATTACTGTTTAAACTATTTGCTTTGCAATTGGACAAATGTATTCCTTTCAGAAGATGCTGATAGAAAATGTATTACTGACTGAAACTCTGCTGATTTCGCTAAGATACTTCAAATAAGTGGTTTTCGGTACTTAAACATACTGTAAGATACTTCAAGTGAATAGTTTTCCGTACTTAAATGAGTAGTTTTGAGTAATTTTTGACATTCAAATGTTTTTTGTGGTACTACATGTCGATTTCCCCAAAATTAGGTGATTTGATTTTAACTGTATACATATTTCCTTACGTGTATGTTCTGAAGAAATAATTATGTATATATATATATATATTTATAAATAACTACAAGCAACACTTCCCTAACATGTACATGACAAAAAATGAACTCCAGACCACAGCAAAAGAAATAGGAGAACGACAAACGTTACCCAAAAGTCACACTGCAAAATTATAAAATACCAATAATGATATGTAAAACCCAAACAAATATAATATCAAATGGCTACGAACCCCCGAACCACTCTTCAGGGAAAAACACCCGGTAGCAAGGAGCCAGTCGGGTTCGGGTTTCATGAGATAGCCTGATACCTAATTTTAAACAAAACTGTGGTTGCAGATGGCCAATAAATTTTGCAAGTCCAAATTCGTTTGCAATCACAGTTTTGTTTAAAATTAGGTATCAGGCTATCTCATGAAACCCGAGCCCGATTGGATCCGGGCTCCCGGAGGTCTTTCCCTGAAGAGTGGTTCAGGGGTTCGGAGCCCCCGAAACCCTCTTCATATTTGTTTGAGTTTTACATTTCATTATTGGTATTTTATAATTTTGCAGTGTTACTTATTGGTAAAGTTTGTCGTTCTCCTATTTCTTTTGCTGTGGTCTGGAGTTCATTTGTTGTCATGTACATGTTCGGGAAGTGTTACTTGTAATAATTTATAAATATATGTTCTATTCACTCTTGTTTTCCAGCTGCATTGCTCGGTAGCAGAGTGGTATGGGCATGTATCAAAGGAAATTAGTTTATATTTATATATATATATATATCATCATCATCATCATCATTGTCAACCATTATCAATCCACTGCTGGACGAAGGTCTCCCCAAGTTTCCTCCACAACGGTCTGTCTTGTGCCAGTCTCCTCCATGTCACTCCCGCATATTTACGAATTTCATCCACCCATCTCCCATGTGGTCTTTTTCTGGGTCTTTTCCTGTCCCTTGGAATCCAATCTAAAATTTCGGCTGTCCATCTATGGTCTGTCCTTCTGGCAGTATGTCCAGCCCATTGCCATTTCAGGGATTTAACTCTGATCATGATGTCTTCCACTCTCGTCATTTTTCGGATCCACGAGTTCCTCTTCTTATCTCTTCTGGTTATACCAAGCATGCACCTCTCCATGCTTCTTTGAGTTGTCTGCAGCCTTTGTATGTCTCTTTTAGTTAAGGTCCACGTCTCTGCACCATACGTAAGCACTGGAAGGATGCATTGATCAAACACTTTTCTTTTAAGACATAATGGCATATTGCTCTTGAAAATTATGCTGTTTCTTCCAAAAGCTTTCCAGGCAAGTTTTGTACGCCGATTAATTTCTTCATCAATGTGACCCTCACTTGATATCTGCTGTCCAAGATAAACATACGTATCTGTTATCTCCAGGAGAAAAACTGGAGATAACAGATACGTATATAATAACCTTTTCTATGTTGTACTTGGTGTGAGTCAAAATTATATATGTATTTTTTTGCTTAGGTATCTTCTTTATAGAATATATATCCTTCCATTTGCACCCTTCGTTTTAAATTCTAAAATTTTTTCCTTAGTCTTCAGTTTTGCTCTTAAGTATATATATATATATATATATAAACTTGATGATGATATAAACTATTTTCACCACCTTCGTTTGCTGATGACATAGTCATTTTTGCTACTACCCCATCAGAGCTGCAGAGCATGATCCAGGAACTTGCTGACAAGAGTAAAGAAGTGGGATTAAAAATGAACTTTCAGAAGACAAAAGTAATGCTCAATGCTTTTACAAGAAATGAAGATTTGTCAATTAATGGAGAAAAGCTGGAGATAACAGACACGTATGTTTATCTTGGACAATAGATATCAAGTGAAGGTCACATTGATGAAGAAATTAATCAGCGTACAAAACTTGCGTGGAGAGCTTTTGGAAGAAACAGCTTAATTTTCAAGAGCAATATGCCATTATGTCTTAAAAGAAAAGTGTTTGATCAATGCATCCTTCCAGTGCTAACGTATGGTGCAGAGACGTGGACCTTAAGTAAAAGAGACATACAAAGGTTGCAGGCAACTCAAAGAATGCATGGAGAGGTGCATGCTTGGTGTAACCAGGAGAGATAAGAAGAGGAACTCGTGGATCCGAAAAATGACAAGAGTGGAAGACATCATGATCAGAGTTAAATCCCTGAAATGGCAATGTGCTGGACATACTGCCAGAAGGACAGACCATCGAAGGACAGCCGAAATTTTAGATTGGATTCCAAGGGACAGGAAAATACCCAGAAGAAGACCACATGGAAGATGGGTGGATGAAATTTGAAAGTATGCGGGAGTGTCATGGAGGAGACTGGCACAAGACAGACTGTTGTGGAAGAAACTTGGGGAGACCTTCGTCAAGCAGTGGATTGATAATGGTTGACAATGACGATATATATATATCAGCCTCCTATGGTTTGGGGGAGTGACACATATATTAACACTTTGCCCTACGATAAAATGTCGATTTGTCGGACTAAAGCGTATTTCAATTCGCCGGACGCTTGAATGTACAAAGGTGGAAAATAAAGTAATTTGTACAGCTTTAAAACCAATACGTTTATGTAAGATAGTTATGCTGTTCTGACTTAGGTTAATAGTTTTGAATGAAAAAATAAAAATAGTAAATTAGACTAATAGTTTTGCTGCATACGATACTATTGGAAAAAACAATTTTGCTGCATATGATACTTTTGCATTATATAGTAACTAACACGAACTTATGACGCGATAATATGCAAACAAGACATATGCATGAGACAATCTAATCTACGTTTCCGCACGTAACAGAATTAGACCGACGGTTATCGATTCAATTCTTCCGTATATTGTTCTCCATTCCTTTGGGAAAAACATATGATTTATACTGACGAATAACAAGTATGTGTAAGAAAAAAAAAAGTGATAAATAGCTTCCAAAATCGCATGACATCTCCGAGACATCATAGACAGGTTTGGCCCCCGAACACCATGACGTCTTCCAGACGTCATATTAGGCGAAGGAGTTAAGGATGTCCTATGAGTCAGCAAGCAGTCGCCGGTAGCGTATTTCATTCTAAGGAGAACAGGGCTCCCACTGACATTTATGTGATAGTTGTTTCCCCGACCATAGGACAACCATTATTCACAAATACTTATGTTAGCCATATAAAAATTTAAGAGACAACAACAAAGTTTCACCCCAATGTCCCCAAGGCTTCTTTGCGACATCTTCGAAACATCAGCTCCTCCTTTGGAAATATATTTAGTGTAAAGATATTTAGTATTGCAGTTAAACCAAATATCTGTACAGCGAAATAGTGGTGTACACGTAAATCTCAGAAAGTATTTGATATGCTAAGGAATTTTGAGAGCTTACATCATTCAGAATCCGCATTTTGAAACATTATTCCACTTCCCTTACTTTCTAGACAGATCTACACATCGTTTAAACATTTGTGTCTTATCAGGGATGAAAGAAACACTTTCTTCCAGATTCCAAATGAAACACGGTACTCATGCTACCTAAGAAAATGTTTGCGGAAGACATCCATGCAATAGTTGCTCAACGGGGAACATGATTTGCAAGATGAGGGTTACTCTTTCGAAAGGTGAATGATTCTGCTATCTGGGATATGAATGAGACATTCATTGTTTTCCGTTTTTTTGTTTTCATTTCAACCACATTCTTTTTAAAGTCATCGAAATCTTGTGTGCTCTTGAATGATTCAAGATAACAATCAAGCATAAAATGAGAAAAAACTTTTATTCCTAGCATTTCTTTTGCAAGGTAAACGCTTTCAAATTGACTGAGGACAAACTATAATATTGTGATATACACTGACGGAAAAAAATCCCAACACCAAGAAGGGGTTGTGTTAGATAAACGACAGTTGGTAGGCGGTAAGAGTACATCTTTAAGATGACGTCTATGCAAATTTCGCACTCGGCGCATACGTGTAGCGCTAGTAGCGCCCCTCGGAACATGCAAAGCATATTTGCTGTAAATACGCGCTGTAGCGTTTGTGAGCGTTAGTTATCGTTGAGATTCGACGTAGGGTGTTGATGTTAGTCAAGAATGCCTTTGAAAAGACGAAGAAGCCATTATCAACAGCTCACGGAGTTTGAACGAGGTCGTGTGATAGGGCTACGAGAAGGTGGACTTTCTTTTCGCAATATTGCAGAACGACTTGGCAGGATTGTAGCCACTGTGCATGATTGTTGGCAGGGTGGTCAAAGTAAGGTACTGCTTCAAGAAGACCGGGTTCCGGCCTGCCAAGTGGCACTACTAAGAGGGAAGACCGCCGTGTACGGCGTATGGCCGTGGCGCATTGTACCGCGTCTGCGGCAGCAATTCGAGCTGCAGTTGCCACCACAGTGACACAACGAACTGTTACAAATCGGTTACTTGAAGGACAGCTCCGAGCCAGACGCCCTGTAGCGTGCATTCCACTTACTCCAAACCACTGCCGTTTTCGACGTCAGTGGTGTCAAGCTAGAGCTCATTGGAGGACGGAGTGGAGATCTGTTGTGTTTTCTGATGAAAGCCGGTTCTGCCTGGGTGCCAGTGATCTCCGTGTGTTGGTTAGAAGGAGGCCAGGTGAGCGCCTGCAACCAACCTGTCTGCGGCCGAGACACACTGGACCTACACCTGGAGTTATGGTCTGGGGAGCAATTTCCTATGACAGCAGGAGCACTCTCGTGGTTATCCCACGCACCCTGATGGCACAGTTGTACGTCGGTCTGGTGATTCAACCTGTTGTGCCGCCATTCATGAACAGCATTCCAGGAGGTGTTTTCCAACAGGATAACGCTAGCCCACATACCGCTGTTGTAACCCAACATGCTCTACAGAGTGTCGACATGTTGCCGGGACATCATTGCACGACAACTCCAGCGTCACCCCCAAACAGCATTAACCGTCGTTGTATTGACCGATGAAGTGCAACAGGCATGGAACTCCATCCCACAAACTGACATCCAGCACCTGTACGACACAATGCATGAACGTTTGCGTGCTTGCATTCAACATTCTGGCGGTTACACCGATTATTAATGTACCAGCATTTCACATTTAAAATGGCTCTTCTCGCGCTTACAATAAGCTGTGATCTTGAAACCTTAATCTATTAAATATGCTACCTATACAAATGTATTGCCACCATTTCATTCCTCTACAACTATTTTTTCGTGGTGTTGGGATTTTTTCCCGTCAGTGTATGAAACTGAAACTTGGGGAGCACGTAGAACTGAAGTCACTCACGAGGGGCGGAGTTTAAGTAGATGACGCTGAGAGGACGTGTTAGTTCCCTTCTACAATTACCGGGGCAGTGCGATAAAGTAAATTCTTGTCATAGTTTAAAAAAGACAGGTTAAATTCAGGGTAGCGGAAAACATCTCATCAATTGGAAGCATGGTTGTCTGTTTGAGGGCAGCCGTAGTGTCGGTATGGCAGGAATTTTTGGAAGAGGGCAAAGTACACACGTCTTTGGTTATAGAAACCAAAGATGTGTGTACTTTGCCCTCTTTCAAAAATTAATTACTCCGTCATTTTGTCCACGCTAGGGCTCGAACCCGGGTCCCCTCATTCCGGAATAATTCACTCTACCAATTGAGCTACGCGGACGTTTGTTATCGCTGCTATCTGCCTTTATGTCGTTTGCGTCCTGCTGCGCAGGCACATCATATCCTCCCCCCCCCCGAAAGAGGGCCGAGGGCATGTCCCACGGGTCAGCCGTGACCATGAATCGTCGTAGACAGCCATCCGCTGAAGAACGTGCTCTTGAGAACTCCCAGTCAATCTGGTGTGTGGAATGCAACGTCACACACTTTTGTTCGAAGCGCTAAAGAAGGTATTCTGTTATTTTTCCTATCTCGCGGTGTGGAAAGAACATCACACCATTGGGAGATCTTGAACGGCCGGGTCATCCGGGAAGTTCGGGCGCCAATATAACGAAGTAAATTTCTCAGTCATTTTTGTCCACGCCGGGGCTCGAATCCGGGTAGAGTGACTTATTCTCATTCCGGAATAAGTCACTCCACCAATTGAGCTACGCGGACGTTCGTTATCATTGCTATCTGCCTTAATGTCGTGTGCGTCCTGCTGGGCAGGCATGTCACATTTCTCAATGTGCCTCTGTAATCGTGCATATCCTCTATTGTATAAAAAGTACCTTTAAAAAGCGGATATTCCGCTATAGCCACTTAACGTACCGCATACGGAAGACCACAGTTTGTTAACAGTCGAGGCGAACGCCTTTTCGCATATTCTTTCCGAGACAGCAGATGGCTGATCCTTCAATTACTGGCAGGCAACATACAGGAAACGTACAGCAAATTTTCCAGGCACAAAATCGAATGGCCTCTTTTGTGCACGGGTCTAAAGAGTATGTCACCCGTTCAGTAACCTATCAACGAAATACCTATAGTCAAGAGAGCAGGAATGACTGGTCACTGGACAAATAGAAAAATTTCGGCTGGTCCGATAAATCCAGACTTCATCTTCAACATAGCTGTTGACGGCTCTGTATTCTACATATGGGGGTGAGAAGCTACAACCAGGATGCCCGATAAGATTTAGAAAGGAGAAAACAGATGATATCATTGGATACGGATTAATTTCACGTACATTCCTGTATCCCTTTATCTCTGTTGAACACACCCTTTCAGCGAGTTCCTACATCCGCAGTGTTTATAACCATATACTGTCCAACATGAAGACCGTATATGCAGATTACACTGGACAGTTTTAGAAAGAAAACGCACCATATTACAAGTTCTAGGAAATGTTTCAAACATTTTATGTTTCCTGTCTGCCTCCAAATTTGCGCGATACCAATCCCATCGAATATTTGTCGCGTAAACTGCCGCGTGGTCATTGCTGATCCATAGTATTGTTTCACTTAATTGCCCAAATGCGGGCATCATCCTGTCCAACCGGTACCAAATACATGAGAATATCATCCGCGGTCAGATGAAGTTAATGCCACACGGGGAAAGGCAGCCCAGTATGTTATTAGGTAGGTAGCTATTATATTAAGCTGCATGAGTGCATGTCGTTAATAGTATTTTTATTATCAATAGGAAAACTAGAACTCCCAAACTGTGATAGCTGGCACACATGGAATGGACAGAGGAAGAGAGAACGTTTGGATGCGTGTTTTAAATGAGTGCCAGTAGGAAGAAAACCTAGCAGAATGATATTACAATTGGGCTTGAAAGACTTCGAAGAACTTGGAACCTTAGATTGGCAGAAGTGCAGGATGAATAGAGGTACGAGAGATAGACGTTTCCGAAGAAGTACTTTGGAGGCTCAGCAATGAATTTGTGAAACACTGGAAGCGCGATTTGTTAAACAAAACGAAAATTCCACTTTAATGTATCATTCATATACGTACTTTCTCAGATGTGCTCCCTTACCAGTGTGTGGATGTTTATATATGATATTTATGAATGAACTCTACATTTTAAAAAATGATTGGAACGTCGTTGTGTTGTTAGCTGGGGAAACGGTGCATATTCTGGGTATACCACGTGAACTCTGTCAAATGTGCAAGAGTTCTGGGAATAAATGCTTAGTTACTATAATGCTAGGTTTTTTCCTCTTCATCGTAACTAATATACTAACTGAGCACTAGCAGTTTATGATCGCAGAGAGATATCATAAGATCCCACTCGAAAAGCAAGTATGACGTTCTGTCTTAAGTCGATTTTACTTATGAGCTACACAGCAAAACACCGATTATTCGAGACTGAATTACCTGTGGTGTCGGATTAACTGTGGCCGTCTGTAATACAAGCGAATTTCATTTTTTTAAATTATTGATGCAAGTGGATTCTCAAAGCAAAAGAAGTCATTACTGCGTATTTTAAATTATATTGCTTCATAATTAAGCAATATTACATCTTTCTAGATGAACTGATTTGTCATCACTGCTGACGTTTCCTGTTCTTCCGGCAGAGTGCGCAGTTAAGTATACTACGAAAATAATCTAGTCTCTTTTGTCTGTTAAACATTACGAAAGCTTGCTCGTGCTATCCTATTATGTGACCAATTATATCTAGTATTTCAACCACTGAAATGTTAGTAAGAAGAAAACAAGTTGTCTTAACAGTAAAAATAATTAAAGAATAATTAAATATAGACAAAAATGAAGCCACATATAAAAAATGAATAACGGTGACTTAATCCAAAGTGTGCAAGAACCGTCTTTAACGGCAGGATCAAGTGTTTCTTTCGACCAAAACGATGCTGAGGAACTACAACCAGTTTATAAAGTAAGTTGTAATGAATCTCTAACAGCTACGAAGTTATTACTTACATTTGTAGAAAGTCAAGATGATGCTTATTACATTAGCGTTTCACAAATTTGTCGACTTGTAAGAAAAATAATGCAAAAAATAGTGCTACAAAGAAAACAAACAAAAACCACAGATTTCCTATCTAAATAAGTATAAAAATATTTATCTTATGTGTTTATAGTTTTTATATGTGTATAACCCGATAAAACTTAATTTGGGTTAACAGTAGTTTTCAATTATCTGGGCTCTACGGTCCCCAGTTATCACGGATAATAATTGACGTTTTAAGGTAGTTTTACTGACATCGAAACATACCCTGCCAAAACACGTCACTATCTGTATTCGAACTGAAGTAATGTATTTATAATATTTTTTTGAAGAGGAAAAAGGAACCGCAATTTGATGCCCTTCTATTGAAAATCTCATAGAACACTAACTATTGAACCCAGTGGCTTATACGGTAAGAATTACACTCAATCATCCATTCATCACCGTTCGGTAGATCATAAGATACATATATTAGTAAATAATGACCGCTGCTTGTAAGGGGTTCCTCTGGAGAACTAAAGGCAAAATATTTAACGCGCGTTTTGAAAGTAACTTTTTGCTTAATGAAGAATGATAGTTCAAAGACAGTGGTAAGAATCGTATTAGCTCTTATTAGAATAAATAGTCGGCAATAATGAATGCATATTTTACAATAAACGTTTAATAACTTGACAACGTACACGTAATACATTTCAGCGAGGCTGTTTGCTCAATATTTACAATAGTAATTAACTGCAAAGTAACGAGTCAGAGTAATTGGACTTTAGAGCGCTGAAATGCCTTATATTATCTGATAACCGAGTAGAGTCTTCAATGTGTGTGACTCTGTTTTCGTTGAGTTAATGTGAGAGCTGCTGCTAGGTGAAAAATGAAGCTCAAAGTACTTCCGGTAACAACTTTTATTGCGTAAACATATCATGCAGTGACATGTTTCACGAACATATATTTGCAAGTAACATCAGCAGTGGAAACGTTATGTTTGACGGCATAACATAGATTTTAGTTTCAAAACGGCAAAAACATTTTCTTAAAACCGGGAAAATAAATGAATAAAAGAAATCTGATGGCGAAGTTTAAGAACTATGAAGTGATCCTATTATTGTTACTACATTCTTTGAAGACATCATACTTTAGTATTTATGTTTGCACACAGTTATCAGCGGTATGACTGAAAAAATGGGATTTCAATAGATAATTATATAGAAGGGAAAAATTGGGAATTGGTTACTATAATCAAAAATATATAATATATGTTTGTCGCTAAAACTAAAAATGGAATATATTAGTCCCATTATCGATCTACTATCAGTGGTTTATAAAAGTTTATAAAAACCTTATACTAAGGTAGTATCACATTGCTTCAAGGAAACACTGGACCTGGATCAACGAAGAGAACAAGTTGGATTTTGGAATCAGGAGTAGTTATAGCACCATAGATCACATCCATGTACTTAGAGAACTATTTGAAACTGCAAATGAGTATGGAACCCTATTATTCATAGCTTTTATTGATTATGGAAATACGTTTGATTCCATGAAACCATTAGCAGTTATGTCTTTGAAACCTTGAAGTATTGGAGATCCTGCCGCCCAGGTGGCGCAGTGGTCTAAGGCGCTGGCCTCGGATCATTCGTCCGTAAGCGGTCCAGGTTCGAATCCCGGTCAGGCATGGATGTTGTGTTTGTCTTACGGCACTGGCTCTCGCCCTTCCTAGGAACCAGTGACCCTAAATTAGGGACGGGCGACTGCTTATTGAGTTGCTCACGGTGGTCGTTAAACCTCCAATAAGCCGCCCCGGTGGCGCAGTGGTCTAAGGCGCTGGCCTTGGATCATTCGTCCGTAAGGGGTCCGGGTTCGAATCCCGGTCAGGCATGGATGTTGTGTTTGACTTACGGCACTGGCTCTCTCCCTTCCCTGGAACCAGTGACCCTAAATTAGGGACGGGCGACTGCTTATAGCCCATTGAGTTGCTCACGGTGGTCGTTAAACCTCCAATCGAAAAAAAAAAAAAAGAAAAAAAAAGAAACCTCCAATAAAAATAAAAAGAGATTGGAGATTCATGCATTAAGATAATCACTAACATCTATGAAAATGCAAGTGTTAAGGTTCGACTGTTCAAAGGCAAAGCTCATATAAAACTTAGAAAGGATGTGAGAAAAGGAGCCACCATATCTCCCAAGATCTTCAGTGCCACAATACAGAATATTTTCTAATCTTGAACTTGGAAGACAAGGGCATAAAGCTTAATGTATATCACTGAACTTGGAAGACAAGGGCATAAAGCTTAATGGATATCACTGAACTTGGAAGACAAGGGCACAAAGCTTAATGAAGATCCTTGAACTTGGAAGACAAGGGCATAATGCTTAATGGATATCACTAAACTTGGAAGACAAGGGCATGAAGCTTAATGAAGATCCTTGAACTTGGAAGACAAGGACATAAAGCTTAATGGAGATCATTGAACTTGGAAGACAAGGGCGTAAAGCTTAATGGAGATCATTTGTCTCTCCGTGGTTGTGCTGACGACACAGTAATATTTGAAAGTATTCCCTCGGAGGTGCTGTGTATGGTTCAGTAACTTGCTGCAGGAGCACAGAAGTGGGCTCAAAAATAAACTTACAGAAAACAAAATTGATGTACAATGCTTTCAGAAGTAATGGATATTTAGCGATTGATGGAACAATTCTAGAGCCGATCGATGCCGACATTTACCTTGGACAACAGATATCAAGCAAGGGACACATCGAAGACAAAATTAATATGCATATAAAACATAGCTTGATAGCATTTGTAAGAAAGAGTACAATTTTAGAAGCAATTTACTATTATCGCTTAAAAGCATTTAATCAACACATCCTTCCAGTTACTTCTTGTGGATCCGAGACATGTACTTAAACTAAAAATGACATCCTGTGGATGAAAACTACTGAGAGAAATACGGACTTGGTATAATCAGGACGGATAAGAAGGGGATCTCATAGCTCTGAAAAATGACTGGAGTTGGTGATATCACGATCAAAGTAAAATCCCTAAAATGGCAATAGGCTGCAAGTATTACTAGAAAAACTGATCATCTTTAGACAACTGATAAGCTAGACTGGATTCTGAGGGATAGGAAAAACTTTGAACAAGACCACGAGGGAGATGTGTGGATGAAATTCGGAAACACGTCGAAGTAACATGGAAGAAATTGGCTCAATGCAAAAAAATTGTGGAAGAAATTTGGATTTGGGGAGGCCATCATTCAAAAGTGGACTCATAATAGTTGATAACGATGATGATATGGCGCGTGTGAAGGTCATGAAACGGTTTAAATAGCATACTGAACTCTGCGAATCTGAGTTATTCTTGTTCTTCAGAAAGGAAAGGCACCGGGCTTAAACGAGTTTGACAAGAACAAAACTGTAATGGACAGACTTCTGGGTCAGAGAATTTCCGTGACGGCAAGGCGTGTGGGAATGCTCACTGCCAGCCGTAGTTAGTACTTTCAAAAAATGGCCCGAGAAAGGAGAAACCACGAACATCCAGCAAAGTGTGAGCCGACCGAGTTTCATTAATTATAGAGGTAAGCGAAGACTGTCCCATATGATATCAGCCAACAGAAGGGATACGTTTGGCGCCACCTGGCGGTAATTTGAATGCTGGAGGCGAGAGTAAAGTGACACACACAAAACTCAGTGCGTCGAACTCTGCGGAAAATGTAGGCAAAAACCGGTTCGAGTGCCCATGCTAAACTCGGTTCACTGTCGAAAGACCCTACAATGGTGGAAAATGTAGGCAAAAACCGGTTCGAGTGCCCATGCTAAACTCGGTTAACTGTCGAAATACCCTACATGTAGGCAAAAGCCGGTTCGAGTGTCCATGCTAAACTCGGTTCACTGTCAACAGACCCTACAATGGCGGAAAATGTAGGCAAAAACCGGTCCGATTACCCGTGCTAAACTCGGTTCACCGTCGAAAGCCCCTACAATGGACACACGAGCTTCAAAACTAGACTTTGAGCGATTTGGAATATTGGGTTGGTGCGAATGAAATGTCTCGCAAAGAACCAGCACACGCGTACGGCGAGAACGGAAAAGTAGGACAATTTACCTAGGCAAAATAGTTCCCCTCGGCATCCACACAAAGTTGTCATCTGTCCGACAAGGTCATGATTCCGGAACGAAAAAAGCCTTGTGGCTGGGACCCGAAGAAGTCGTCAACTGCACGTTGAACCTCGCTGTCTGTCGTGAATGTTACACGGACAGGAAGTGATCGAGGCGACGAAATCGATAATAATCTGTCGGAGACAAATCCGGAGAATATGCAGGATGAGGCTGTGCTTCACAGCCCAAGGCACTTAGTGGCAGCATTGTTCGTTGTGCAACACGAGGGCAGGCGTTGTTCTGGAGCAGAAGAACACCATGTCTGTTGACGAAAGCCGGTTGTTTCTGCAGCGCTTTTCGGTGCACCTGGTGTAATTCAGCACAATAACGTTCTATCGTGATGGTTTGGCCCCTTACCAAGAAACCTCGATGAATTACCCCTGCTGTGGACCACCAGACATCACTTTCTTGATGGGTAGCGGTGGCTTGGGATGCCATCCAGCTGTCTGTGTCTTGCTTAACCATTTCGCAGATCATTTTAGACTATCATAAAAGACCCGCTTCTCGTTGCAGGTGATGATTCAATGCAGTAGAGGTTCTTGTTTATTCCTGGAAAGCAGCGACGTGCAGACTTCCAAACGCCTAGTCTTGTTCGCAGTTACCAACTCATGCGGCAGCCATATGTCCAGCTTTTTGACCTTACGCAGCGTAGCCAGACGGCAAACAACTGTCGTGTGGAGGACACCTACATCTGCCGCTATCTCACGACACGTGTTTTGGGAGTCCGTTTCAACCACACGTAACAGAACACCGTCAGAAAATGCAACAGGTTGGTGACCACGTGCTTCGTTTTGCAGGTCCGTATCTCCGCTTTGACACTTCACAAACCATCGCCGAATAATTCGTCCGTTAGCTGTATTCTCCCTAAACGCTATGTTAACGTTTCGAGCGGCAATTCCTGCAGAATGGCCTAGTTTAAATTCATACAGGAATATGACTCCCAAACACTGCGTCTGTATGTTTCCTTTGTAAGCCACGTTACGTCCAAACAAACCACGCCTGAACCTTGTTCTTTACACACGTGCTAGCTATTTATAGTAACTTTGTGACGTAATACCCGCAATACCTGTGAGTGGTTCCATTCCGCGATGGCGGGGGCCTGACTCCACTGATCTTTTGCGTCAGACATTTCTTTCGCACCAACCCAATAGATCGACTGCTCTAGAAAATGTTTTCCCCAGGTAAACCACGTTTGGGTGGTTTAACTGGGAAAATGTTGGCAGCATGGCTCCCCGTGAGACAAAATCATCCCTTTGGAGGAAGTGCAATGCTTTGGTCAATGTTTTGCTGGGAAGTCCTCGGTGCAATCATCCAACTGCTGAGAACTATGATGTCTTCTACTTACCTAAACAATACTGCAGACCAGTTACATCTTTTCATGGCAACGGTATTCTCATCTAGTAGTGCCTTCTTTAAGAAGAATAATGCGTCATTATACATTGCCCGGATTGTTCGAGAATAGTTCATGGAACATGAGGAAGACTACCAGGTATTTCCATGGACTCCAAATTTCCCAGGCATAAATCAAATCCAGCATCTGTCGTTTGTGTTGGAACAGCGACTCCGAGCTGAGGTAGCTCCACTACGTGACCTAGAAGAGTTAAAGGTTCTTCTGGGAACGTGTTGGTACCAGATACCACAAGACACCATTAGAAATCTTGTAGTGTCATTTCCTCGCAGCTAAGGGCTGTTTTGGTTCCCCTTGGAGTTACTCAGGTGGATATACTGCTTTGGCTCTTCGCTATTTGTACACGCGTCACTTACAAGAATTTGGTGATGACTTAAATTGCCAAATTCCTTCCAATGGGGACGTTTTGCTCTTTAATTCACTTAACAGAAGCAAAAAATATTATTTTTAAAGATTTTCTCCGCATCTGGATTATTTAGCGAGACAATGGGCTTTCTCCAATGTATGGTTTTATAAAAGCAATGCATTGCACTCTATATTTTATAACTAGAACTGCCAACGGTGACCGATAACTCAGGTACAGTTGGCAAATTTTGAGCGAAACTTTTGAAAAATCGTAAGGCGTCAAAACCTGTCCATGGGAGATCTCCAAGCGCATGCCAAAAATCATGATGAACGGATGTGTCATCTGGTACCTATGCCCGAACAATTAATTGTCCCGAGTCTCGTATAGATAGCGGATGTTTTACATTATTATTGAAATTGGTCAGTTTTAATGGTCAATATTTTTATACGACACGACCAATCAGCATGACACCAACCCCATGTCACTCACCAGGTCCTTCCCTCTCTCTGTGGGAAGTGTCACCGTGATCTGCTGAAGATCTTTAGAGGAGATAGCTAACAAACGACTCCTTCTCAAAACCCGGAAAACCCTCTGGTTTTTGGATGATTATTCCTCAATGACGCGGAATTTCGGGAATCAAAAGGCTTCCAAACCTGACCATGGACGATGTCCAATCGCATAAGAAAAATCACAGTGATCGGATGTGTCATCTTGTAGCTATGCCTGAAGACTATTCCATGTCATATGAGCCAACATAAGGGAGACGCAACTCTGAGTCAACATAAGGGAGACAACATATGAGCCAACATAAGGGAGACGCAGCTCCGCTCAACTAGGACGAGCTGCCAACCGTAAACGATAACTCGACTTGGGTACTGTTGGCAAATTTTGTGCGAAGCTATTGCAAAATCTAAGCTCATTAAAGCGTCTATTGTAACAAATGCTAAAAATCGAACGCGAAAACTGTATGACTTCCAGAAAAAAAGTACGGAACATTCTAAAAAAGAAATGCTTAAAATTTACCATGAACTACTTTTCTTCACGCCTTCACGTTGGTTGTGATCAGGTTACAAGTAAACAAAGCGGAAAGATACACTCAGATCGGGAACTAGGTTTTTCATTTTGTATCGCGAAAGACAGACACACACACACATATACACAAATTTCCTTTTATTTTTATAGATTAAGCAAGTGTTGAGGTAACAGACTAACAGACGGAGTTTTTTTATTTCTTCGTTTTTCAATTCAAACGGTTTTTTTTAATTAATGTTTGTGAGCCGACTTTTGTGAAACGGCTCAATAAAAAGCTTTCTAATTTTAATTGAAATTCTTCAATGAAACGGGAATCAGAAGGCGTCAAAACCTGACAAAGGACAATGCCCAATCGCATGCCAAAATTCACGGTGATCGGATGTGTCATGTCGTAGCTATGCTCGAACAACTGTTTGTCCCGAGTCTCGTATAAAGAGCGGATTTTTTCATTTATTATTAAAATTAGTCAGATTTATTAGTCAATACTTTTACACTACCCGACCAATTACCTTGATACTAACCCCATGTCACTCACCATGTCCTTCCCTTTCTGTGTGGCAAGTGTCACCGCGATCTGCTGAAGATCTTTAGAGGAGATAGGTAACAAACGACCCCTTCTCAAAACCCCATAAAAAAACCTGAAAATGCAAGTTTTGGGACGATTTTTTCATCAGTGACACGGAATTTTGGAAACCGGAAGACGTCAAAACCTGGCCATGGACGATGCCAAAAATCACGGCGATCGGATGTGTCATCCTGTACCTATGCCCGAACAACTAATTCGCTCGTGTCTCGTAAAGAGAGATCCCCTCGGCTTTCGGCTTAGCTTCGCTCAATGAAATCATAATAATTTACAGGTAATCATTTCTTTCCCTTAAGAATTTTACAGTAGGCAATAGCTTCTGCAACGAGCCTTCAAGCTTCTGTATGCAAATAATGGATCAACAAAATTTCTGAACTTGTGCACGAAAGGATTACTAGTATTTGTACTATTATTCCTACACTGTTGTGATCGATCGCGTATGTTATTTCCAAACGTATTCCGAATAAATATATCTACACATTCAAATTTCATATAATTTCTGCCCACAAGAGCAAGGAAAAGATGAACTTCAACGGAAAGAGCAATTTCATCTGATATACTCGTAGAAGCTGTCACCTTATCTCTTTCAATTAATTTCTTGCCTGCATTCAAAGTACTGTGAAAACTGACTATCGAAAAAAAGCTGTTTCATGAGCTAACATCGTTTTACATCGTAATTAACATGTCTCATTTCACACGGTTTTGCTTGCATAGTGGGATACTTATATACCGTACTTAAGATGAGGTACGTCATTGTTTTAATTTAAGCTTTGCAAAATCTAAATGCCATTGAACTGTAGACAAGAAAATTAGGATCTCTTTCTGGTGAAATGAAAAATGCGAGATTTTCTACGAACTTTATTTAAGAAAATATTTTGAAATCTGGAAAGAAGAACTGTTTGCTACTGGAAATCTTTGAACTTTCCACGAGACAAAGCTAAATCCTTTGTCTTTATGAATTTCCACAGTTTTGTTTTCTTATGTGTCTTGTTATACCAGACGCTTTACAGCGACTATAATCACCTGAGAATCAAAAGAAAACTAAGTTTGAGAAGGGGAACTGAATAAAAATGTTGGAAGTCTTCACTTGCACTTGAGATGCGAACAAACAAAGAAAATGCATTCACCAAATTCGAAAACATTTTTGTTCTCAAAGAATTATCGGTGAACGTGTAGTGCTGGAGCTTATATTTGTTTCTTTTCCTTTTTCGTTTTTAATGAAAGAATAAACTCAGAAAGCAGAAAAGTTCCCGATGATGTTTAACATCACAGCTGTCATGTCGCAAAGATGTCAAACAACACATTTAAAGAATCTTTTTTTTTTTTTGTTAAACGTGTTAGGTATTTTTGATGTTCATTTTCTACTAAAACTACCACGCAGGCCAATTACCAGCTAAGAAAAAAATTAAGATATTTATTGATCGTGAAGTTATTTTTACATCGTGCTCTTCTCGGCTTGTGCTCGACTTATTTAATGATAGGAAACGTTAAATTATTTTTTGTTTCTCAGGTAGAAAACGAACAGCAAAAGTGGACGTTTGATGGACCTATTCCGTCTTGCGTGACAGCGAATTTAAGACCAAAAAGTAGTTTATTAAATATTTATTTTTCGTCTGTTAAAGAAGTTAACAGAAATCAAATTATTGGTTTTCTTTTCGTCGTATTTGAAAGAGGGTGCGTCGTAACATCAAAGTGTTTCCCCGTTGTACCAGTGTTCTATTCTACGTTTAAGAAACAGTTCATCATTATCTGCTGTTCTCAATCCAGTGCTGGACGGAGGTCTCCTCTAAGTTTCTTACTAAGTTCTCTGTCTTACGCTTGTTTTAGAATTTCATCTCCGACGGCTAGCATTCGAATCTCATCTACCCATTCCTGCATGGAATTCTGAAGGGATAATTCCTTTCAACTGTGATGTTGTGTATCGTTAGACAACATCACAGTTCTCTAACGATATTCAGTTCTAACAACATGCCCAAATCCACTGCCAACTAAGGGTCTTTATATTCATCAGGATGTTATCAACTCTAGTGATTACCCTAACCCATGTGTTCCTCTTCCCGTCTTTCTCAGTTGCACAAAACATACATTTCTTCATATGATTTTGAGTTACGCGCAACCCCTGTATGTCTCTTTAATTAAGGTCCATTAACTGGCAGTATAAATTGATTACAATATAAGTACCTAACCGTACTAAAAAGAATACAAACCATCATGTTCAATAGTTCACAGCTGTGTGCCTGTAACTCTGTCAATTCCCTCTTTGGTAGAAAAAGAATAAACCAACTGGGATCGCCCAGGTGGCAAAATGGTAAGATGTGCTGGTCTCTGACCATTCTTCTGAGATGGGTTCGTGCTCTGCTCTCGAGTGTGGCATGGATTGCGTGTTTGTCATTCGACACAGACTCACTCTCTTCCATGGAACCAATGACCCTAAATTAGGAAGCGTGGGTGATAATAGTCCACTGACTTGCTCACGTTGGTCTTTAACACCTCTTCCCCGAAAATAAGGACAAACTTGAAGACTAAATCTCTGGAAATTCAGTTTTCGTTTCCTGTGATCTAACAAAACACCCATGTCTAAGAAAATCAGCCCATAAGCAAAACTTAAGATATTAAGAAGCAGTTAGGAACAGGTAATGCTAAATAAGCAGCGATGAGCAATTAGGAATGTATTATGCTAAAGAAGCAGTTGAGCAGTTAGAAATGGATTATGCTAAAGAAACAGCTAAGCAGATAGAAATGGATTATGCTGAAGAAGTAGCTGAGCAGGGTTTTTTTAGAAAAAGAATATGCTAAAGAAGGACCTGAGCAGTTACGAATGGATTATGCTAAAAAAGCAGCTGAGATGCCAGTTATGTAAGTTTTTCATTGGTTAGAAGAGCGGCATGTGGATCGACTTTCTCTCAATGTTTCCTAATCCTGGGTAACCTTGAAGTACCAGAGAGTGCACACGATTTAGTTGAGCTGAATGGAGTTCGGTGTTAGTGCTACGTCCATTGGCAACTAATTAGAAGTATACTGTACGCTCAAAATTAGAACCAAATGCACAACAATACTTTCGTTTCGGAATATCTTCTATTTGTGATAGCACGCGCTGGGTGACATAAGCCAAACCATTGCTTTTACCGATCTGATCATGAATTAATTCGATGTTTCATCGCAAGTAACGATACGCTTGATAGAAATATCCTCGCGGAGATTCGTGAGCATTTCACTGCAAACATCCATACACAGCTTGGTTTTTTTGTTCGAGTGAAATTCAGACAGATCTAGGCTGTCTCATCGGTGTGTTACAGATGTGAAACTGGTGCCAAAATGTTGGAAAACTAACCAAGTTTTTTGCTGCAGGTTTCCGCAACGTGGCTGTAGTATAGCGGTGTCAGTGTCCAGGAAACCAGAAATGTTCACAAATCAGGAAAAATCTCAGTGTATCCTCTGGTATCACGACATCCGGCCACCAATAACAGTGCAGAGGAACTTTCAAGCAACGTATGGAAAGAAGCCGCCCAATGTCAAGAGCATTAAGTCGTGGTACGACAAGTTGAAGACCACAGGATCTGTTGCTGACTTACCGAGAACTGGCCAACCATCAACCTCAGCTGAAAGGGTGGAAGCAGTGAGACAGTCTTTTGTGCGAAGTCCTAAGAAATCAGTGCGTAGGGCCTCAGGTTAATTACAGATGCCAAAATGTTCTGTTCATTATTTGTGAACATTTCCGGTTTCCTGGACACTGACACTGCTACACTACAGCCACGTTGCGGAAACCTGCAACAAAAAAACTTGGTTAGTTTTCCAACAGTTTTGCACCAGTTTCACATCTGTAACGTACATACAGCGGATATTAATGACGTCTGTAATCAGGGAAAGACTTTTCGGACACCATGTATTTCAATCGTTTGATGATTAGTCAATTTTGAATTTCAAAACTGGCTAGTGGATTGGCGTTTGGAAGCCTAGCTGTGGTTTCAACACGTGACACAAAGAATGTCACGGCAATGTAATGGCAGTGTCACCGTGACATTCTGACACAAAGAATGTCACGGTGACACTGCCATTACATTAAAGAAGCAACCTGTGCTCCTTGACAAACCTATAATGACCAACAGCAAAAAGGCCGGACTCAGATACCCTGCAATTGAATACTTATCAATACCTGAATTCGAAAACCGTAGTTGGAAACTTGCTGCCAGCTTTATCAGAGTACAGATAACTATAAAATAAAGACATCAAAATAACAGGATGGTGCCGGTGGTATTTCCAGAGGAAACAGAAATGTTTTGAAAGGTTGGTGCCGATAAATTAATTTTCTTTCTTTGTAGTGCCGTATACCCACAACGCTATATATCGTATCACACACCAAGATAATTCTTGTGTACAAATTATATACCCTTCTGTTCGAACGTTCCATCTATCAAACCCAAGTTGTAATCTAAATTTTTTTGTTGAATGACTGTGGGATAATGACATACTTTCGTGCCTGGCAAGTCACTTGCTTTTAAGCTCTTTTCGACTTCTGAATCAGTTTTCGGAGTAGACAGGGGCTTTTTCTGTTTGCTTTGTTTCCATGCAGCACTTCCTGAGTGTCCCGTATAAGACCCCATTGCTAATGTTTATGCCGATCAATAGGCCACTACATATATCTACTGATTGAAGCGTTACATATGTCTATAAAAGGAAAGAGCTGCAATTTATCTTCCCAGCTGATCTGCAGGGAAACATTCGACTGTCTTCAGACAGTAAAACAACAGGGCAATACCTAAAGGAAACTGCGATACCTATTTTTTGTTACTTCCTTAAACATTCAGCAGACACTCCTGGCTGTAGGTCTTAGCCAAACCGTCCGAAACACTGGAGGAAAATCGATTGATTGATACATGGGGTTTTATGGCGCGAAGGCAGAGACGACTAGAGAGCCCCATACGAAACACCATAAAGAGAAGAAAAAGTAATGCACATAAACAAAGGGACGAAAGAAAGAAACGTAAAAGGTAGGCCAATGGAGAAAAACACACGAAGCTAGCGAAGCAGGAACTTCCAAACAAGAGAGATGAAAATATTTCGAGGTTAGCTTTACACGACCCAGTTTACTGCATTGGTAGTACTGGCTACTGCAAAACTCCGTAAAAAAATACAAAATAAAGAGTAATCAAAAATGACTCTGTAACGTTCCAATAGTACTTTTGGTTAAGATGGTGTGTGGTTCCAAACTACACTTCCGTGGCATGGCAATAATTAAAGGCCTTTTTAAAAAGCGTTTCGAAGTGAAACATTTGTACCTAAATAAATTCATGGAAACTGTGGGCTTAGCTGAAAAGACGATACATATTTTCTACAAAAACGAATATACTAATTGGTGACTAGAGATATTCCTCACCTGTACCAAACTGGGGATATGTGAAACATCTTTTAGAAGCAATAAGCAGTAAAGAGCTTCTAGGAGTTGCATACATGTGGTATGCCAGATATCGTGGTTCTTATTACTAAAGATTAACATAACTGAGACAAATATGTGTAAATTATGCAGCACTCCCACAAAGCTCTAAGAGGAACATTTGCTTCCCAATGTGAACTAAGCAAAGACTTTCCATGAGGTATTTTGTGGTTAGACAGAGCCCATTTACGTCTGTATGCTTATAATGAATAAAATTCTCCGGCTGGACGTGTAGTGCAGTAAAGCTTACGTTAAGTCACGTTAGGGTTATTGAAAGGTTACTTGACGTAGCTAAAGTGTGCTTAATCTTCAAAGTGCTAGAGTTCGTTTAGGTAAGACACTCACGTGCAATAAATTCCAAGAATATGGAATTTACTTTTACTCAGCGTTCCTCATTATCTTGAATATCAGTAATATAACTTCGGTTTTAGTACATTAGTACCTTGAAGGCTCCTTATTAGAGCGGTAAACACAATATACCCTGAACTTAATGTAAACACTCAATGAAATAGTCTTAACCGCCAGACAGAGGTCTGACAATAAAATGAACTAAGAAAACGTACTCACTTTTAACCTTTTATTGGGGAGCTCCTGGTATTACTCAAATACACACTCCAAAATATCACAACTACTGATAGCCCGAACTTTCTTACTATCGTAATATCGTAGAAAAGTAGGTAAATATCATATCAATAATCAGGAAGAACCTATCACATATAAAACGAAGCTCTTTGGTATACTTGAGCGCGCCTATATATACTGCATACCACCACGTCATGACTTACACTCGTTGCCACATATAATTCAGCGGGAGAAATAACATCTCGTTAAGTCAGAAGATAATTTGCATAGGAAAATAAAATAACAAGAGATAGTAAAATCAAAAAGAAACTGAATCTAGAGTATACCTTACATGCTGCTGGTACAATTTCAGAAATTAGGCAACAGAAAATCCACAGAACATAAGCAAAATCTCACTCCGTTCTCCAAAGGTCACTGTTTGGTGTGTTTTTCAGCTGAATTCGTGATAGTTCCTTTTTTTTCGTGGATGCAGGTCCCCCGGCACTCGTTACATACTTTGTCAACGGATAGCGATAAACATGTATTTTGGCGAACCAGGGGATTCCAACACTTCACCAATAACAGTATTTCGATTCAACAGTTTTTCTGCTGATTGTTGCTCCTCCTCGCAGATCTACATTTGCCAAGCAGTAACTGCAGGCACATTTTACCAACGAAAGGATAATCAGACGCCAGTTTCCTACAACTTAGATTGCGCATTTAGGGACAACCAAAGAAAATATACACTATGTAGTCACATAGCACACTTGAATACGGAACATATTTTTGGGTAATCACAAAATGTGCCTTCTGTGCTGCAACCGTTTTGTTTTGTTTTCTTTTTTTTTTTTTTTTGCTTTTTCTCTACTGTAATAAAATTACACCCATCACCCTGGCAGCGGTGGTGCTGTGCTCTAAACACTGGCTTCTGACCATTCGTCGGAAAGTTGTTCGGATTTGCTTGTTTTCTTACGGCGCTGACTCTATCTCATTTCTGGAACTGGTGGTCGCAAATTATGAAGAAGCGACTGCTTGTAATCAATAGAATTGCTCACGGTGGTCGTTAAACCTGCAAAATAGGAAAACACAATCCCCTGAAGGGGAGTTTTGAAACTAATTTATGTTTTGCGTCAAACAAAATTTCACTACTTCTGGAGTCGTCTTATCAGATTTTCTGAAGTCAATCATAGCAATAATTCCACTTGTAGTAGTAATGGAAATGTGAGCATTGAAAACGGACACCCGAAATTGCTTTACGTTTCAGTGCTCAACGAAAGACAACATCGTTTCTTCCTTATTCTTTTATCTGGCTCTGCCTCTGGATTGTTCATACTCTCCAAACATCTCTGTTTCGGTCTTCCTTGCTTTTTTCTCGGTGCCCCAAATAGCGTTTCATATTCTACTAGACCTCTTCCCTTTGAGCTGAAACACGTGTCCGTTTCCATTGCCGTAGATTGGCATGCATTATTGAGTCTTGCTACCTTATCCAGGCATTTATTTTTTATCCTTGAAAGAAAAAATATCCTTGAGAAATAGGAAGTTTTATTACTAATATTATTTCATCCTTGAAAAAAAAATTACATTTTCATCCTTGTAAAAAAAATTTATCCTTGAGAAATAGGAAGTTTTTTACTAATATTATTTCATACTTGAAAAAAAATTCTATTTTCATCCTTGAAAAAAAAATGTTATCCTTGAGAAATAGGAAGTTTTATTACTAATATTATTCTTTAAAAATGATATCTTCACATTTCAGGACAGCGTCTCTTCATCAAAACTTAAAATTTAAACTAACGATTTATCAGTGGCTTGTGTTTCTGGCTAGTTGTCTAAAATGGACTTGGGTTTGAATACCGATAAAATGACATGGTTGCTGCATCTGTATTACGGCGCTGGTCTTCCGCTCTTTCAATGAATCAATGGCACCAAGCTAGGGCTGCGTTATAACCCTTAGAGTTGCTAATGGTGATTGTTGAACTCCAAAACAAAGCATTGATTTAAAGACTTCTTTGGAAAAAAAGGAAAGAGTCCTTTGACTTAAAAATGTTACGTAATCTTTTAATGCAATGCGGAATTGTTGAACCAGCGCAAGGATGTTTTTTTCCATATGTTCTTTACTTTGTAACACTAGTCTTGAACATTTTAGCATGCACTATATTGACAAAAGTCACAGAACACCCCTTCAAAAGCAAATGAACGGATCCGCTGTTTTGTGCAGATGCGCGGTACAACAGCAAACGGTGTAAAAACAAGCCTGCAGCTGACCGAGATCTTATCACACTGTGAGGTTGAGTGAAAATGTCGTTGGGGGAGAGAACTCTCTTTGAGAACAGAAAGATTGTTGGGTGTTATATTAGTGGGTTGTTCATAAGAGAAACCGAGAGACGTTTAAACATACACGAGTCAACTGTTTTGAATGCACTGTGTATGATAAATACACATGACGTGCTTGAGGCCGCAAAACGTTCTGTCAGAATAAAGAAATTCAGTGATAGAGGACGTCGAAGCCTCAGCAGAGTCGTTACAGTCAATCGACGGAGAACTGCACAAGACCTCAGTGTACAAGTGAATAAAATGCTGGTACCTCGGTATGTACGCGTACCATTCGCAGAGAACTTCATTAAATGGGTTACCGTGATCGTGCGGCTGCTCATTAGCCTTTCATCTCTACTCGGAATTCTACTCGTCGTTTAGCATTGTGTAAGGAACATTTATCCTGGACCGTAGATCAATTGAAACGAGTCCTATGGACTGATGAATCCAGACACACCATCCATCAGTCTGATGGCCGTTTGTGGATATGGTGGCAGCCGGGGGAACGCTATTTACCACAGTGTACAGTTCCTACGGTCAAGTTTGGAGCTGGCAGTGTACTCGTGTGTGTGGGGTTTTCGTGGTATGGTCCCGGAACATTGGTTATCGTGGACAAACCTGTTAACCAGCACGTCTATCTCGATATTCTGGACAATTATGTTCTACCAATTATGTGACAATATCATGGGACCGAGCCTTGTTGGTACCAGCAGGGTAATTTTACCGAGCCTTAAAGCAAAGACTGTAACGTCATGGTTTGACGATAATTTCGTATCGTGTGTAAACTGGGCAACACAGAGCCCTGATCTGAATCCCATAGAGCACCTATGGGATGAATTAGAGCGCCGCATAGGAAGTTTGGAACCAAGACCTACTACTAAGCAACAGTTAGCGGCAGCATTATGTACTGAATGGGAGCTCATACCTATCGCTGTGTTCCAAAACCTTGTAGAAAGCATTTCTCGAAAGGTCAGTGCATGCATTAAGGCTAAAAGTGGACCGACACCGTACTAATGTATGGCAATAAATGCTATGTTGTGTTTATCTTCTAGGTAGCCGGTGACTTTTGTCACTATAGTGTATATCTGCATTTTCACTTTCCATTTCAGTTTCTTTCGCTTATGTGGTTCGTGTTAGTTCTGAGTTGTACTTTAATCTAAATTAAATGTTGTAACTCCCGAGTCTCTTCATAGGCTTTGGTAAGACCTGATAACTCGTCAGATTAAAAACCAAAGGGTGATAACCTTAGCGTGGTGCAAAAGGGTGATAACCTTAGTGTGGCGCAAAAGGGCGATAACCTTAGTGTGGCGCAAAAGGGCGATAACCTTAGTGTGGCGCGAAGACGTCATCAAAGGGTGATAACCTTAGTCTGGCGCGAAGACGGCGTGACCACTCTCCAGAGGCTTTGACGTCTTCTATCAAAGGGTGATAACCTCAGTGTGGCGCGAAGAGGTCGTGGCAGAAGAATAACGATTCTCCTGAGGCTTCGACGTCTTCTATCAAAGGGTGATAACCTTAGTGTGGAGCGACGACGTCGTGACAGAAGAATGTAAATAGCGATCAATGATACGTGATACCTTTTTGGTTTGTTTATATGACAAGTTTTCTTAAAGTGAAGTGTGTTTCACGAAGTTGTGTTTCTTGGAGTTGTACATCAGCTACAGAATTATCTACTAATAAACAGAGTTGTGAGGATCTTTTTTCAGACACATGAACTCTTTTTGTGTTGAAATACGCTTCAGCACTGATTTCTTTGGTATTCAGGTGACTACCTAACTCTTTATCGGGCTATAGAGATTAAACACGGAATTAGCAAAATATGTTGAAATCAGCTCGAACGAATATATTCTCTGTCTAAGCAGTGGTCCAAACGCAGCTGGAACGAAAGAACCTGCGGACGAAACAGGAAGCGTTGCTTTCCCCTTTTGCTTTGTTATTCAAAGCGGTGATTTATGAAAATGATTGACACTGGTAATTTCTGACTGATTAAAAGGGCTATAACAATGATGACTAATCAAAGAAAAGAGCGATAAATTTTTTGAGGTACTTGGTTCTTCTACGTGGCATGACGTCCGTGGGAAGAAACTGATCAAAACATCCCCATTATACCTTGAGTCATGGATAACCATCAGTCATAGATAAGTGCTTAAAGGGCTTGAAGGGGGCGTTCATCTCAACAGAAAGGTTAATGGTCGGTTCTGCTAAGATGGGAGCATTGGAAATAATTTTAGCCTTCTTAAAACCCTGCCGCTATGTCAGGATTTCTGTTTGCGGAGAGCAGAACATTTTGGGCACCAGTTGTCTCAGGTACATTGGCCGGTTAAGCAGTCAATTGCAAACGAGTAACAACAAAATAAATTGAAACGTTACAAACGTGGTCGACATTTGAAGATTTTCCTTTTAAGTACTGTAGTCGAACTTCAGTTTTGATTATCCAGGAGATGTTTTCCTGTTGCGCGTGCTTCACCTCTTGTGATTATTCAGAACACAAAACGACTTACACTGTAAAATATCGATGGAATAGGAAATACATCTGTTGCTGAATAATTTGTTTTCAATAGAGTGTTTCTGTTTGAGGACCTTCCTTTAGATTCGATGTTTTAGAAAATAAAATTCCGAGTGTTCAAAATTTTCGATGCGTTTCAAATTCCGCTTCTCAAATTCCTTTCATAAGTTCTCTGATGTGCTTGCTTTCTAGAGCGACTAAAGTGAAAAATGCGTTTCCTGTATCTGCGATGTAAGAAAACATTATTGTTACGTATGAAAAATGACAGATTATGGAGCAGAATTACGGTCTTATTATTAAGAAGACGAAGATATTCCGCGCTGTGCTCATCTTGCTTTATGTTTTTCCTTTATTTCCGATATGAAAAGGAAACCAGCAGAAATGTCCGTATTTCCTAGTCCTCCCAATGACTTGGAAATATCTTTTGAATTATCACTGAATTATGAGAAATGGAGAGAAAGATATATCGTCAAATAAGCAGTCTTGATCCCATCCTTCTTTAAAGGGCGGTACGATTCCACGAAAATTCATAGCAGGATCAGACCGATTTAAAAGATACGGAGGAGTTAGAAGACGGAAGACAAATCAACATGGTATTCGCACGAATTTTTGCGAGGCGTTCCTAACCGGCTTCCTCTCTTTACAGTAAAAAACGAAATGTTCCACTCTTATTAAAAGGCATGAGTTTCATACCTACTTTGCTTAAAGCTCTGTTCGCAAAGGCGGCGAAAAAGTAAACAGATATAGCATAAACCGGAGGTCTGATCGCAAGCAGAAACGGATGCAGAATTATAGAACTAAGCTTCACATTCTAACAACAAATAAAATGCATCGTAATTCTCGTAGGAATTCTCAAAAACGCGATATCGCTACAATAATGAGAAAGACAAGCGCTTTTTTTATAAACCGTGTTTAACGCAAAAACCTTATCTTTACGCATTACCTATTCAATATTAATAACGCATGGTCATCTTACCACAAAACTGAACTTGCATATTCTATTTATTTTTTGAGTGGAATGCCATCCGAAATATTATTAAAACTAGGAGCTTTTCTAAGAGAACGAATAACGAATAATCTTTAGCGTGATCGAAATATCACGCAACACGTTTCTGATACATGTCTTTGACTTCCATATTATAGGGTCACAGCTACTAAAATATGCATTTATGTAAAATGATACTTAATCTATATTTAAAAAGTTACTATGTCTGATTGTCTGCCAGTCCTTCCGCACGCTAACTCATGTGAAAATGGTTCGATTTCGACGAAACTTTAGTATGTGGTAGGGGACCACCTGGGGACGAACCCTATTGAAAATGGGCGAAAAAGGGTCAAAGGTCAGGACATAGGAGCGGGATTTATTCCATTGCCCTTATGTGTCATAACTTGCGTAAATATGGTTCGATTTCGATGAAATTTTAGTATGTGGTAGGGAACCACCTGGGCACGAACCCTATTGAAAATGGGCGAAATGGGGTCAAAGGTCAGGCAGGACATAAGAGCGGGATTTGTTCCGTTGCCCTTATGCGTCATAACTTGCGTAAAAATGGATCGATTTCGATGAAAGTTTAGTATTTTTTAAGGAACCACCTGGGAACGAACCCTTTTGAAAATGGGCGAAATGGAGTCAAAGGTCAGGGCATAAAAGTGGAATCCATTTCATTGCCTTTATGCGTCATAACATGTGTAATGATAGGTCGATTTCGATTAAATTTTAGTATGTGGTAGGGAGCCACTAGGGACGAACCCTATTGAAAATGGGCGAAATGGGGTCAAAGGTCAGAGCATAAAAGCGGGATCCATTCCATTGCCTTTATGCGTCATAACATGCGTAAATATGGTTCAATTTCAATGAAATTTTAGTATGTGGTAGTGAAGCACCTGGGCACGAACCCTATTGAAAATGGGCGAAATGGGATCAAAGGTCAGGTAGGACATAGGAGTGAGATTTGTTCCATTGCCTTTATGCGTCATAACTTGCGTAAAAGTGGATCGATTTCGATGAAATTTTAGTATGTGGTAGGGAACCACCTGGACACGAGCCCTATTGAAAATGGGCGAAATAGGGTCAAAGATCAGGACACTGGAGTGGGAACCAATCCATTGCCCTTGTGCATCATAACTTACCTAAAAATGTTTCGATTGCGACAAAACGTTATCATGTTGTTCCTGAGGTAAAGTGAACCGGTTCCGTTGAATATCAACGAAATGGGGTCAAAGGTCATTACACAAAAGCAGCATTTATTCCACAGCCATTATTCTCATAACTTGCGTAAAATTGCTTCTATTGCAACAAAACTTTAGTATGTTATTCTTGAGGTGTACTGAACCGGTTCTTTCGAATATCATCGAAATGAGGTCACAGATCAGGACACAGGAGCGAGATTTTTTTCTCTCAGCCATTATCCTCATAACTTGACTAATAATTTCTGGTAATTATACTCTCAGCCATTATCCTCATAACTTGACTAATAATTTCTGGTGATTATACTAACTTGTTTGATATTTCAATTTACTGTTTTTTAATTACTTTACTAGTTCTTATAATATTTATACATTGTTTAAGAAACAGATGTAGAAATATGACCGTGCGGTACGGTCTGATGCAACAATAGTTCATTTCAATTTTACTCAATATTTCATGAAACTCTCAATATATCATTGCAGTCTTGCCTTAATTACCAGAGCCTGATGCTAAATGCTATAGAAGACATTAAAAATACGCTTTTTTATTGCTGTAGCAACTTGTACAATATACACTGAAGAGCAACTGAATTAGAGACAGCTCGCGTTATGCAAATGTGGCGCTGTGGGCGGCCCTGTAAACGGAAACGATATGACGTATGCAGCGATTCGACAATATAAGGAGAGATGTGACGGGAATCAGTAAGAGTCGGACACAGTATGAGTAAGACGAAGGATCTAAGCGCATTTGATCGAGAGCAAATTGTCGGTGCCCGACAAATGGGTCACTCCTCTCGGAAGTCGCGCAGGCAGTGAGATTTTCACGAGCCACTGTGTCATGGGTGCACCGTGAGTACATCGAATCCGGTAAAACCATCCCTGCAAGGGCCAACTGCCGTGGACAACAGCGTGTGGATGAGCGGAGTCATCGTCGACAAGCTCGCATTGCAACAGCGGATAGACGGGCCACAGTACAAGAAATCACTCGGCAATTTAACGCTGGTGCACAAAAACGTGTAAGCAGTCACACCATCTAGAACCATCTCCTCGCTATGGGGTACAGAAGCCACCGTCCCACGAGAGTACCGCTGCTGACCGCACATCATAGGGTGCAAAGATTAGCATGGGAGCGGGAACATCGCCATTGGACCTTAGACATGTGGGAAAATGTTGCCTGGACTGATGAGTAGAGATTCACGTTTGGTACATGCGGATGGCAGGATACGAGTACTGCGCAAACCACATGAAGCGATGGATCCTTCTTGCCAGCATTGTACTATTCAAGCTGGTGGGGGTGGCATTCTCGTCGGTGGACTGTTTACGTGGACTAAAATGGGACCCCTGGTATGTGTAACATCGTCTCTCACAGGTCAACGTTACCGGGATATCCTGGATTACCATTTGTTCCCGTTTGTGCGTCTTCAACACCCCACTGGGGACCTCATCCTGCAACAAGACAATGCACCGTGCCATCACTCCCGAATTGTATCCGAATGGTTGGATGAACACTCCACCGACGTGACCTCGCTTCCTTCGCCAGCTAGGTCACCTCGTCTCAATCCCATCGTGCACATCTGGGATGCCATCGAGAGAGATGTTCGAGGCTCAGACTCCCTCCATCAAATCTTCGTAAACTGTGGGAGCTTGTTCAGGGGTCGTGGATCCGTATGGCTGCCCAACGCTTCCGGTGTCTTGTCGAGTCCATGCCGAGACGAATCGCCGCCGTCATCAGGGCGAAATGTGGTGCTACAGGTTACTAGACAGGTATCTCTAATTGAATTGCTGTTCTGTGTATGCCAAACATTTCCACATGTATCGGGGGCTTTCTCGAGGCATGAAATTACTACAAACCTATGCGAAAAAACACCTACGAGGGAACGGAAGCGGTGATATTAATGGGGGATGCTCGTCCGAATTCAGACGTGAATGATTTCGCCGAAGTTGAAGGTTATTTTTATTTTTCGATTTTGACCACGGCTCTCCGTGTGTTGCCACACATTACAGGACATTCCAAGCTATTTCTGCAGGAAGATTTTGACTAGGTTTCTTTATTGCATCGAATTTTACATAACGCGTGCAGTTTAAGATACGGAATTTAATCTTTCTGTTTGCTGAATTAGGGTTGTAAAGTATTACATGACTTCTTCCTCCGAAGTTACCTGCTAGTTTATTTACCTTCCAGAACACGGATTTCGGTATGTTTCTGCTCGCCTCTCTATTTATAGTTCCAAGCTATTTCTACGGGAAGATTTTGATTAGGGTTTTTATCAAATTGTTTCGAATTTGATATAACGCTCACGATTTACAATTTAAAATTTCATTTTGTTGTTTACTCTGTTAGGCTTTCAAAGTTTCGCGTGTATCCATCCGCCGAAGTTGCCGGCAGCTTTGCTTATGTTTCACGCCGCGGTTTTCTATGTGTTGCTCCGTGCTATGAACAGTTCCGCTATTTAAAATAAAACAGCGGTACTAAGATTTCCCCGCAATTCCTTTCTTCAAAGCTTCATATTACTATTCCTCTGTTCATGCATACCTCCATATCATTTAAAGGAACTGCTTATTTTATCTTGATAAAATCCCCAAGCACCCTACAATGAAACTCGACTGACTATCTGGTAGCTCATGCCAAGTATCACCGGAGTTACTATTACGACTCGCCATGCGCGGAAGAACATGATTGTATTCCAAGCATTTCAATCGTCCCATATTACCTTCCATTTTAGTTTAAACGTCTCTTGTTTTCAGTTATGCCTTGAGTATGAACTCTTCACCTGGGTTCTAAATAAATAAACATCAAGCGTGGTGACGCATAAGCTCTTCTAGGATAAACTTAACGCTCCGAATAAACAATACATTACACTGATCACAACACGATGGAAACACATAGGAAATATTTAGAATATCCTATATTCATAGTTAATAAATCCTGCTGGTTTAAGCCAATTTTGCCGGTACAAATAAATGTTTTGTTAGTTTTTTAATCCTTTTATTTTCGTTACTGGAACATACTTCTGTTAAAGGTTTCCGTGAAATATATCCTATTCATAATCTCAAGAAAGCTCCAAAACGCTGGCCGAGAACCTGAATCATGTATTTTTTTTGTTAAACTCCAGCAAAGTCTTGTACCTCCCTTGTCGCCAAACAAAACTTCTTGTAAAGGATCTGTACTTCGTTGCATGAATGTCAAGCTCTTAATAACGTTTAGGTCGTATTCCCATAATTAGATTCCATGTAAGTAGAGTGTTATGATACTGACTTAAATAAATTCTAGAAAACAAAAAATGTTAACTTGTGAATAAAAGCTCGCCTTGTTTTATTTGGAGTATATACCCTGATTCATAAAGAAGTGTACAGCTTCCAGATGATGTAAAACGGTAACAGTTGAAGACACGGACCACAACTGCGAACCGTTAAGTAGATGTACTCATAATGTTTTTGTCTCGCTACTGAAGGAAGTGACGTAGGCGATAGCGCGCGTGTCACGTGACTAGCCAGTCAAAATGGCAGCGTCTGCAGTGGAGAAGGCGTTTTGTGTTCTTGAATTGAGCAAAACTGAATCTGTAACGGTTGTGCAACGGCATTTTGTATCACGATTCGGAAAAGAACCCCTAACTAAAAAATCTATTTACGATTGGCATAAAACATTTGAAATTATGGGCTGTTTGTGCAAACTTAAAAGTCCTGGACGATCGCGTGAATCGGAAGAAGTCGTCGATAGTGTTTGCACCGCCATTCAACGAAGCGCGGGAAACTCAACGCGGAGGGTGTGTTGGGAAGTGCAGATTTCACAGCCCACTGTCTAAAGAATTTTGAGAAAGAAGCTCAAAATGATTCCATACAAATTGCCGATGTTGTAAAATCTCGCTGACCTGGACAAAACAAAGCGCTCTGAATTTTGTGCCGAAATGCAGCACCGTTTTGAAAATGATGATTTTGCCGATCACTTAGTTTTCACCGTTGAAGCTACATTTCACCTGGTCAGGTAAACAAGCACAATGTTCACTTTTGGGGAACGGAAAATCCAAGATTTACAGCGCAACACGTGCGAGATTCCCCTAAGGTAAATGTGTTCTGTGCTGTGTCCAAAAAGAAAGTGCACGGCCCCTTCTTTTTTCACGAGAAATCGGTCACGGGAGGCTCTTTTCTGGAAATGTTAAGTCTTTGGTTGATGCCACAGTTGTAAGACGACAGTGACAACTTTAATCTCCAATTGGATGATGCACCACCGCACTGGTTAGGCGACGTGCGAGATTATCTCGATGAACATCTTCCTCACCGATGCATTGGACGAGCCGCGGACTACAACATGCTGTAACGTACCAGGAGATGTGACGTACCTGCCCGAAGGAGGCACACAACATAAAGGCAGATAGGAATCAGAATAAAACGTCCGCGTAGCTCAATTGGTAGAGCAACTTATTCCGGAATGAGGGGATCCGGGTTCGAATCCTGGCATGGATAAAAATGACGGAGAAATTTACTTCGTTATAATGGCGCCCGAACTATCCGGATGACCCGACCGTTCAAAATCTCGCATTGGTGTGATGTTATTTCCACACCGCGAGATAAGAAAAATAAGAGAATCCCTTCTCCAGCACTTCGAAAAAAAAAATAATGATAAAAAAAGTAAGGGGGAGATGATGTAACGTACCAGGAGATGTGACGTACCTGCCCGAAGGACGCACACGACATAAAGGCAGATAGGAATCAGAATAAAACTTCCGCGTAGCTCAATTGGTAGAGCAACTTATTCCGGAATGAGGGGATCCGGGTTCGAATCCTGGCGTGGATAAAAATGACGGAGAAATTTACTTCGTTATGATGCCGCTGACGCAATAGCCACCCAGAAGTCCTGACTTAACACCTTGTGACTTTTTCCTGTGGGGGGTAGGTAAAGGACAAGATTTTCGCCCCTCCCCTTATGTTGAACTAACGGGGCTGAACAGCGTACCACAACCACTATTAATGCACTTGAGTCAGATATCTTACCTCGCGTTTGGGCGGAAATGGATTACCGGCTGTACGTATGTGTGTCGTGTGACTAAGGGTACACACATAGAATATCTGTGACTGTCTCTAAAAAAACTTGAAACATTCCCGTACAATTATTTTACAGGTAGCATAAAATATCTTACATTGTTCTTGTTTTATAGTGCGTTGAAACTCTATACTTCTTTATGAATCACCCTGTATTATGAAAATGAATTTCAGGCGTTTTAGCATTGAAGATATGAAATTTGTATTTAAGGTTTACATAGTGGTTTTATCGTTTTGATTTTTCAACTGGCATTACACATAATTTCAAATAGTTTTAAGTGCTTGCTTTTCTTTCTTTTGGGTGCGGGTCTAACGACTGCCGTGAGCAACTCGATGAGCTATAAGTAGTCACCGGTCCCTAAAGTAGAATCATTGGTTCCAGGGAAGGGAGAGAGCCAGTTCCATTAGACAAACTCAACTTCCATGCCTCACCGGGATTAGAAACCGGACCCATCTCTAGCGAATGATCAGAAGCCTGAGCTCAGACCTCTGCACCACCAGAGCGGCACCTGCCTTTCAGACTTAAGACTAATCAATGGGTTTCAACGAAATCTTCATAGATTTCATAGTAGTTAATACGCTTTCCCTATTGGTTACATAGTTACGTACTTTAAACGACAGCTCTTATGAATGCAGTTTCTTTACATATCTGAAACTCGTATTTGCGGATTATTCAGCTTTAAAAAAGACGCAAATCTTCAGATTTTGAAGAACGCCTTCTGCGATTGTATACGAAACCTACCTGCCTCAGCGTTTTCGCTCTGCATGTGGAGAATAGATGGTACTCTCACACGTTGGCGGCCACCCCGGTGGCGCAGTGGCCTAAGCGATGGCCTCTGATCATTCGTCTGAACGGGGTCCGGGTTCGAGTCCCGATGAGACATGGATGTTGTGTTTGTCTTACGGCACTGGCTCTCTCCCTTCCCTGAAACCAGTGTCCCTGAATTAGGGACGGGCGACTGCTTATAGGCTATTGAGTTGCTCATAGTCGTCGTTAAACCTTCAATCAAAAAAAAAAAAACACGTTGGCGAAGTACTGCTAAAGTAAAGTAAGATTTTTTACCGGAAAGATCTAACTCCTCCAGCTGCGCAGCCAGTTGATGTGAGCCCCTCTGCAAAACAAGTGCGTACTTAATCTATCTACTGCAACCGTTATGAAAAACAAGTGCGTACTTAATCTATCTACTGCAACCGTTATGAAAAGGATTATAACCAAAAATTTGAAAAAAAGAAAAAGGGTAACGTAAGATAATTGTCCCTCAAAGGGCAGCAACACATTACAGAAACATCATACGAGGGTTGTAGCGAAAGTGATGCAAAAGTGGGCATAGCTTTTTAATTAACTGACAGAGGTAGTTCAAATTGCACATGTTGGTAAAGTAACCCTTCCTCTATAGTAACTTTTCTTCTTTATTGCAGGTTAATAATGGATTACAAGCACAAGCAACGTGCCGTCATTGAGTTCTTGACGAAGGAATCGTGCAGGTGTCCGACATTTACAGAAGGCTACAGAATGCTAACGGAGATGACACCATTGACAAAAGAGTCATGTGCACAAATGGATGAAGATGTTTAAAGAAGCGGAAACCAGCAGTGAAGACAAACCACGTTGTAGGAGACCATCATCTGCGACCACCGACACGAATCGTCAGGGAGTGGATGAATTGATTCGAGCTGAGACACTAGTCACAATCCGTGAGCTTGTTGCACAACTGGACTGGGGCCACAATGCCATGCACAATTTAATACGTTTTTGCTATTGGTTACATAGTTGCGTACTTTAAACGACACCTCTTATGAATGCAGTTTCTTTACACACCCAAAACTCGTATTTGCGGATTATTCAGCTTTAAAAAAGCGCAGACATAGGATAAAGCAAAGTGTGTGCAAAATGGGTACCTCTGCAGTTGAAACCGGAATTGAAGGACAGAAATGTAAACGTCTGCTCTGATCTGTTGGAAGCATTTGAAGCGACTGAAGACATGTTTTTTCCCTAGCTTGTGACAGGGGATGAAACATGGGCGTATCGTTACGGTCCGAATACGAACAATCGATACATGGAATGGAGTCACACCTCTTCACAAAGACCTAAGAAGCTCAAGAGCCATCGATCATCACAGACAGTCATGATGACTGGTTTTTGGGATGATAGAGGTGTCATTCTCCTAGATTTTTTGGAACGTGGCCGTACCGTGACAAGCGTGCTGGGCATTGAGGTACTCAAGACGCTTAGAGAAATCATAAGGAGGAAGAGACCGAACAAGAATCAGAAAATGATCCACATTCATCATGACAATGTGATACCACACACATCTTTGTCAACAAATCAGGCGATTAGTAAATTAAGCTTGTTGGTGGTCTGCCATCCACCGTACAGCCCAGATCTGATGCCCTCCGACTTCCACGTGTTCGGTCCAATGAAGAACAGTCTCCGTGGGTAACGATTTCATGACGCATACGAGGTGGAAGTGGCCGTGAACAAGTGGGTACAACAATCCAGACCTCAATTTTTTCAAACAGGATTCGAAGGTTGGGTTCAACAATGGCGCAAATGTATCGCTTGTGATGGAGACTATGTTGAGTAGTACCTTTTTATAGAAAATGAGTTACTCTGCCAACGTGTGCAATTTGAAAGACCTGTCAGGCAATAAAAAAGGTACGCCCACTTTTTCACTACTTTCGGTACAACCCTCGTGTGTTCCATTGATATACATAATTAGTTTAAATTTTTTCATAATCTTTTTTCCTGAAGGTCATGATTGTAGAACTTTATAGATTGATTTTTTAAAAGAAAAACACAATTATGTAAATTTGAAAAAGGGAGCTCCCCATTGTTTCCTTTAAATGAGTTTTTGATGACTGCGTCATAGTTCAGAAACTGAGATTCTTTTATTCCTGTTTGTTTTCCATTCGATTAAGTAATCTTTCTTTCACCCATTCACTTAGTACTACCAGTGGTAGTAGGATATTGGTTTACTCTTCCATTCGGCAGATTTTCTACCATTTTACGGAACTTCCCAGCCATTTATAAATCAATTGTTCGATTTTCCCTTTGCCCTAGTTTCTATTACCTATTTGCTTGAGGGGCAAACATCCTTTACTCATGCACTTTCTATTGTTTAAATATTGAGGAACATAGCAGTATTGCATACACAGTGTCGGTGCTGTAACTAAGATTTATAAGTCAAAAAGGTTTAACAGCCACATTTGGTACGTCTATAATCTGCTTATTCGTAAAATATCTTTTGGAACTGCTATTATCGGACAAAAGACGCCTAAATGCGGATAGTAAAATGTAAACCTAATTAGCAGACCGTAGAAATAACTGTCAGCGGACAGTAAAAACGTTGCCACCCCCGCTGTGACTCAGTGGTTTCAGGAGCTGGCTTTTCGCCAATCATCCAAAATCGGAACGTGTACGAGTCCCGGATGAGTCGTGGGGTGAGCTTGTCTGATTTTTCCAGCTCTGTGCTGTCTCAATTGGCCCAAAATTAGGGACGGCAAACTTCCTATACCTCTTATAGTAGCTCCTAGGGGTCGTTATCGCACCAAAAATATCCCGTACATGCAGACGACTATGGCCATCCGAATCTCCCGTCTTGAGGGAATAAAATTTTGAACCCCAGCTTTGAATTTTCACAGCCTCTGTCGATTAGCAGAAGTCACCCTCAGTCACCATGGTTGTCACTAAACACAGAAGTGAACCAGGAGTAGGTTTCTCTTGGGGAGATATCTTTCATAACATCGCATCTCTTCTCCGTGGAAGAATGTAGTGTTTGACTGCGTGTGACGTCTGAAGAGTAATGTATACCAACTTAAGGTCGGAAGTTTGATGTGGTATTGTCGTAGGATAAAAATCAGTATCCCAAACTAGTATAGTTATAATGTTTTCTGTACTTTTAAATTTAATTTGTTAGCTGACTAAATGTAATTGGTTAAGTTACTAATTGATAATATCTTCGAGAGTTGTATTTCACATAAATTACGCTTTGTAACAAACAACCAAACAGCCAGAGATAAGAATTAACACGGGAGAACAGGCTTACGTTATTTTACCACTTCTATGCCTTCACTCACGGAAAGGTCAAATGCAGTGATTGATCGTGACTCCCAAGATTCAATCTAATGGCAGCAATATTTGGTAACATATAATTCAGTAAGCTTTGTACTAACGGTTTTCAACGTCAGAATTTAACATCTACTTCCTATCACTACAACGCCACGTACGTACATCTCAACAAGTCTATAATTTGCTCTTAATATTGAGGGAACCGGAAAGTAATTTCGGTTTTCGAAAAGAAGAGAAACACTGTAACAGAAGATTTTTTTTTCTTCATCAATTATATTATCACCATCATTATCGATCACACTTGCCTATCGTGAAACCAAACTTTCAATGCCGTCTTTATAAAAAGACGTTGGATGTGATACAAAACAGTCCGAGAGCCCCGTTTTGACATCATCAATATTGTATTGTCCTTTGCCATTTAGAAAGTGCTGCAGAGATCTGAACAAATGGTAATTAGGAGGTGCAATGTCAGGGGAATAAGGGGAATGGGATAGGACTTCCCAGCCAAAATTTCTGCTCGACTGCTCTCGCCGTGTGAAGTCCCGCGTTGTCATGCTGGAGAATGACACCTTATATGTTGACCAGTGCTGGAAGTTTTACAGTAAGAGCTTTCTTCAAAGGGTCCAGTTGTTGACAATAGATATCTGCTGTTACGGTTTGTCAGAATTCCAAGAGATTAAAGTGAGCTATGCAAGTGGTAGTCCACCAAACACAGGGCAAAACCTTTTTGGGGTGTAGGCCTAGTTTTGGCGTAGGAATTGATGTCTGACCTAGAGAAAGCCACTGATTTTTAAGTTTGTTGTTCACGTAAAGAACCCACGTTTCATCTCCAGTGAAAATTCGATGAAGAAATGGTTCCTTTTCCTGTCGGATGTGCACAGATTTGCAGATGGTGGAACGCTGGGCTTTGTTGCCAGGTGAAAGTTGGTGTGGAACCCAAACTCCTTGTCTATAGACTTTCTCTATCTGTTGCAGGTTCTCTTGAACAATAGACCATCATGCATTATAATGTTCGGTTAATTCATCAATGGTTTGGTCAGGATCTGTTTCAACGGCCGCATGCAGCAGGTCATTTACCAGCTCCATGGGCCTTCTTGCACGAGGGTCATCAGAAAAGTTAAAATTTGCCAGACTGGAATTAGGCGACCCAACTTGCGGACATTTAAGACATTCAAATAAACAGCGCAAATGTTATTGGTAGCCACGGTTACATTGTTCCCCTTGTGAAATTCTTTCAGCATACAATGACGAACTTGGCTCTCCTCGGGTTTTATGTGCCTCATTTTGTTCTGCGAATCTGGAAGACAAAAACACCTACATAAGTTAAAGGCAAAAAGTTCATTCGCATGTACATACACTTACATTATGTTGAACGTACATAAACATCTCACAACTTCTCCCCAAACGTAGCCTCGCAAAAAACGACATTACTTCCCGGTCCCCCCAAATTATCTGCTTACTCAGTTTCTACCATCTGAATGTTCAATGTTTTCGTTCTATCTTGCTGTGACCCACTCTTCCCTTGCCAAATAAAAAAGAAGTTGTTTGGAGAAATAAAAAAATTTACAATCGTTCAACCTCGGTTTTGTAAAATATCTTCAGAGCATATGAATATAGTAAGACTATGTGTGAGACATGAAATACCAAATCAATTTTTCGGAAAAGAAGCTACAAGATGCACACCCTTATGTGATGATATCGAAACCGCTGAGTTTTTGTCAGAATTTCGTGCTGTGGGGGATAAAGTGGCAACACCGTGTAGAACCGTACATGTTGGCGGGCAGCCCTTGCTTGCAGTTAGGTAAGCTCGGACGAGGTGCATATTCGTCACTGTCTGTTCCTCATATCTAATGTTGGGAATGCCGCAGCAGCAACACGCGAGGAAATCCGTACGGCATACTACGAGAAAGCTATAGGCGCACGCACGCATCGTGAATAGTTTGTGGAAGCTTAGAAGTAGTGATCTGCATCGTGGGGGACAAGCAGCGTAGCAGACGGCCAAAGGAGACGCCGATCCCAGACATGCGTCAAAGATGATTAAATGCAATCTGTATGACATTTATTCGAACATAAAACGCTGGAAAAGCAAAGCGTGGACTTAATGGTATTCGCAATCAGGTACAATATATAAAACCAGTCTGGGTCGTTTTTGAGTTAGCAAATAGACACTTTTACTTGTAATTATCTATCGGTGATGACTTTGACTTTGATCGTAATGAGAAGTGTTCGGTGATATTTTCTACAGCACACAAAGTTGACTAAAAACATGAAAATTCATAACTATTCTGAGTTTTCTGAAAGATGAGAGATGTGTTTAATGGATGTCATATTCTGATATAACAAGTAGCAGATCTTGGTCAAACTAAAGAACACTAATAATTGATGAAGTAGAAATTATCTGTTAACGACAGATGTTTCAGTGTTTGAAAGGTTTCAAAGAGAACCATGAATTTCATGTGAAGAAAGAAATCTGTTTTCTGCGATCATTAATCCCTGCTTCGCTTAGTGATTTTCTTCTTTCCTTGTGCTCTTTATCAATAGTGGGAAAGTAATTTTGAACACTGAAACGATAGAGAACAAATGAATGAATGCATAGCATTTTCATTAATTGTGGCTTCCTCGAGTTTCATAATATGCGTATGAAAACAATTTACAAACCTAAACAGCAAAATAAAAGAAAGTGGAGTTCACTTGGAAACTCTTAGAAGAGAATAATATCTGACTCTCTTTGCGACCAAGCATTCTTAAAGGAGCATCCATTTAATGTCGTTCCGCCTTCCTGTTTAACGTTTGGACGATAAATCTGCTGAAAAAGAAACGAAACGAAAAAGGGAAAACAGGAAAAAGAACAACAGAATCGCATCTTCACAAGATCGTAGTTTGCGCAAACCTTCCTCATGTTTGCATTTTGGAAAACAACAGAGGATTGGATCATGTATTGAATTGTAAGGAAATAGGGACGGTGATGCTTTTGAAATGAAGTGAAAACGAAAGTTGTTTTGCAAGTAAAAAGACTGCACCCTCCTGTGCGAATTGAAAGAATTTAAGTAGGGGCTCGCCAATCTTCTCACAGCTATAACGAAGCCAAGAATGATATCAATAAAGCAACAAGGGCGTTACGAAATGCAGTCTCTTCTTTCTTCTGATCTGTTTTTCTTTTTTTTCTCTCCTTCCATTCGCTCTCTAAATAGTAGAAGAGGTTCAAGATGCTTTCGAAAATAAAAGTAAAAAGTAAAAACAAAAACTGTGCGTACTATTGGTTTTAAATAAAGGCTTGTTAAAATAAATAGTATTTGCTACCACAACGTTTTTTATTATTAAAAACGTACAATCCACGCTTACGGTATACCAGCGATTGACTGTAAAAAAATATATTCAACATAGCATTTTTGTATCTCTGCTTTGTAACTAAAGTTCTTTGTAGATGTTAAAATAAGGGTTAGTTTTTTAGTGGATTTCCATTTATACCCTCCTGGGTTTTTTGCGCAAAATCCTCAATAACACATGACATTTTTACGCTCTTTTTTTTATTTCTTCTCATTGAGGATTAGAGAACACAATGAAAACCTCAATGAGCTATAAGTAGTCCTCTGTCTCTAATTTATTGCCATTGGCTCTAAGCAAGGCAGAGAGCCAGCGCCGTAAGACGAACTAATCATCCATGTTATATATAATTAATATATATATATATCATCATCATCATCATCATTGTCAACCATTATCAATTCACAGCTGGACGAAGGTCTCTCCAAGCCTCTTCCACAACGGTCTGTCTTGTGACAGTCTCCTCCATGTTATACCCGCATACTTTCAAATTTCATGCACCCATCTCACATGTGGTCGTCTTCTGGGTCTTTTCCTGTCCCTTAGAATCCAGTCTAAAATTTTAGCTGTCCATCTATGGTCTGTCTTTCTGGCAATATGTCCATATCATTGCCATTTCAGGGATTTTACTCTGATCATGATGTCTTCCACTCTCGTCATTTTTCGGATCCACGAGTTCCTCTTCTTATCTCTTCTGGTTATACCAAGCATGCGCCTCTCCATGCTTCTTTGAGTTGTCTGCAGCCTTTGTATGTCTCTTTTAGTTAAGATCCACGTCTCTGCATCATACGTAAGCACTGGAAGGATGCATTAATCAAACACTTTTCTTTTAAGATATAATGGCATATTGCTCTTGAAAATTATGCTATTTCTTCCAAAAGCTCTCCAGGCAAGTTTTGTACGTCGATTAATTTCTTCATCAATGTTACCCTCACTTCATATCTGCTGTCCAAGATCAACGTACGTGTCTGTTATCTCCAGCTTTTCTCCATCAATCAATAAATCTTCATTTCTTGTAAAAGCATTGGACATCACTCTTGTCTTCTGAAAGTTCATTTTTAATCCCACATCTTTACTCTTGTCAGCAAGTTCCTGGATCATACTCTGCAGCTCTGATGGGGTAGTTGCAAAAATGACTACGTCATCAGCAAAACGAAGGTGGGTTAGATAATCTCCATTAATCTTTATCCCTTTGTATTCCCAGTTCAGTGATTGAAAGACATTTTCCAATGGGGCATTAAAGAGCTTCGGAGATATGGTGTCACCTTGTCTCACTCGCTACCACATCAGAGCTGCAGAGTATGATCCAGGAACTTTCTGAAAAAAGTGAAGAAGTGGGATTAAAAATGAACTTTCAGAAGACAAAACTGATGTGCAATGATTTTACAAGAAATGGAAATTTATCGTTTGATGGAGAAAAGCTGGAGATAACAGATGCGTACCTTTATCTTGGACAGCAGATATCAAGTGAATGTCACATTCATGAAGAAATTAATCGGCATATTAAACTTGCCTGGAGAGCTTTTGGAAGAAACAGCATAATTTCCAAGAGCAATATGCCATTAAGTCTTTAAAAGAAAAGTGTTTGATTAATGCATCCTTCCAGTGCTTACGTATGGTGCAGAGACGTGGACCTTAACTAAAAGAGACATACAAAGGCTGCATGCAACTCAAAGAAGCATGGAGAGGCGCATGCTTGGTGTAACCAGAAGAGATAAGAAGAGGAACTCATGGATCAAAAAAATGACAAGAGCGGAAGACATCATGATCAGAGTAAAATCCCTGAAATGGCAATGGGATGGACATATTGCCAGAAAGACAGACCATAGATGGACAGCTAAAATTTTAGACTATATTCCAAGGGACAGGAAAAGACCCAGAAGACGACCACATGTGAAATGGGTGGATGAAATTTGAAAGTATGCGGGTATAACATGGAGGAGACTGGCACAAGACAGACAGTTGTGGAAGAGGCTTGGAGAAAACCTTCGTCCAGCGGTGAATTAATAATGGTTGACAATGATGATGATGATGATATAACTACCCACTTGTGATGTTGATTCGGGATAAATTATCAACGTTTATTCACAATTAAATGTTTTATTAACATAGACTACAGTTTCGCAGAGCGTTTGGCTCGGCATCATCAGGACGAATGGCTTCGTCCTGATGATGGTATAACAAGGCGCAGCCAAACGTACACACGAATGGCTTCCTCCCCATTCGTCCCGATGATGTTGAGCCAAACGCTCTGCGAAACTATAGTCGATGTTAATAAAACATTTAATTGTGAATAAACGTTGATAATTTGGTCTTAATCATCCCTGTATCATCCGCGAGTCAAATCCAGACCCGTCTCAGACGAATAGTCAGACTCCACCTGTTAGAGCATTACGTCACGCTTGGAGGGTTGCTTGATACACTTCAAGACGAATATTCATATCGACTTGTGAATCACACCATGAGGTTATCATTCTTTGAGTATTATGGTGCACGCACCCTATGATCACAAACCTATGAGCATTATGAACAGGATACCTGTTATCAACAGAAACGCTTTTTTTAATCAGAGCACCGTTTCCGCTAAGAACAGATATTAGAAATATAATGGTGGATTTTCCGTCTCATGAGGATAAACTGGAGTTTGGCAGCACTCGATCGGCCATACTTCGCGGTGCTTCTGACAAATAAATATTTATTGCGAAATCGAAGGACAAATAGGCGCTAATATTCTACAAGGCTGTACACAATACCTTCTCATTCATGGGGCAGCTTTTTCAAAAAAATTCCTCTACATTCAGTAGCTAGGTCCAAAAGGATTTCGAGTTTTGAAAACACATGTGTGTAGTTCTAAAACGTAATGAAATTTCGTTTCGCTTATGAAAAACCCGTTTTACTTTAATCTCTCAAATATGACACTAGATGTCGCCACGTAGACTCATTCGTATAACAAACTGGTATAGCCTGAGACGCACGACTTTTGGAGTTTTTTTCTCTTCTTTAATAGCTGTGGAGAGGACGTTTTTGTGTTAGAGAAACAAAGACGTACACTGCATGACAAAGAAAATACCACACCGGGAAGTGTTTATCTGACCGCCATGCAAATTGGTTGGTGCGTGCGTCGACAGCTGTGTTATGTAAACGTTCGTAGTTGTGAGCCAATCACGTGATACGTAACGGAGACAAAAAGGCATAACTGCTCGGCGTGGCTAAGCGTTTTCGTCCTAGGCCGTGGGTGGCCTAGTGGTCAACGTTCGTGACTGACAAAGAGAAACTCAGGTGCGATCTAGGCAGGTACGAACGCTCGAACCACTAATATATCCGCCGTCCGTCGGATGGGCATGTTAAGCCGTCGGACCCCGGAAATAAATGAGGGCGTCTTTATCTCCCTTTCTACCTCACTTCCGTGTCACTTTCCTATCAGGTACACTATCCCAAATATCCTAGCTTCCTATTTCTAAGGGTTGTTTAAAACCTGGGGTAAGACACTCCCTTCCCAAAATCCTCTACATCTGATTTGATCTGCTTTCTCATCCTCACCTGGGTGTGTACACCATTCCATCTAAGGGATCTCAGTGGAGTAAGCACGTGTAAAATGTGTGAATGTCTGGGCGTTGTCATCGGGAAACCTACCATCACACTGAAACCGGTACGAGAAGTCCTATCACAGGGCTGGCTACTTATGGCTGCTCGGTCCTCTATACCAATCGTACTCTATCAGAAGCTCTATCACAAGACTACGTAGAGATGGCTGATTCCCGCGTCACATCGATTCGGAAACACATCAGAATGCAAAAACTCTCAGCCAAATGTTTTGACAGTGGTTGGAGGATGGTAAAGTTGCGTCGCCCTAAGGATATCGCCCTAAGGATATTCTACGCGTAGGCGGATATCCCAAATGTTCCTATAAGCGCATTTGACTGTAAGATATATCAACATCAAAATCCACAGCGGACAACATTCACCGAGGTATTCCGACTCCCATGGATTGAACCCGGACGACCGTAGTGACTCGGAATGCTACCCGCAGATCAGCTGACAACAATTATCGCTATCGCCAACTGTTGCGACGCTTGCTTGCCACTCACCACAGCTCATCGTCGCACAAGGTTGCAATAGTACAATGCCAGACATGCTTGGCGGAACGAATGAAACCGAGACATATTGAACAATAAGTCCCAGCTTCTGTTTCCGCGCTGAGTATCCCACATTGGGAGCCTGGAGACGACGTGGTCCCTTCTCTGGTTTTAATGTCATCCGTGAGCGTAATATGCCTTTTCAACCTGGTGTGGCCGCCCCTGTGGCGCAGTGGTCTAAGGCGCTAGCCTCTGATCATTCGTCAGTAAGGGGTCCGGGTTCGAATCCCGGTCAGGCATGGATGTTGTGTTTGTCTTACGGCACTGGTTCTCTCCCTTCCCTGGAACCAGTGACCCTAAATTAGGGACGGGCGACTGCTTATAGCCCATTGAGTTGCTCACGGCGGTCGTTAAACCTCCAATCAAAAGAAAAAGAAAAAAAAAAACCTGGTGTGACGGTTTGGGGAGCTATCAGTTCCAAAGCCATGGTCGCACAACGTGGTAATGGTGCTATACCAGACATGCATGACGGAACGAATGAAACCCTGGAGTATTCAGCAACAAGTCTCCCTTCTTTTTCAGCTCTGTCTAATGAACATATACAGCCTGGAGACGACGTGGTGTCTTAGCTGGTTTTGGTGTCATCCATGGGCGCCATATGCCTCATCACCCTGGTGTCACGCTTTGGTGAGCAATCAGTCCCAACCAAGGAGGTTATATTACTGGAGACACCACTCCTATCCACGCAGCATTGGCCGCCATAAGTCACCGTCTCTGCTGCAAATGACGTCATGAACAGGCACGACGCAGCCGCAGAAGAGAATCTGCTTGGAAACCAATGGAACAATAGCTTCTAAGCGTATAAACAGATAAAATGAGTAATTCAATAATCTTTATCAATGATACACAAGCTTACTGTTTCATCAACGGCATAAGTTAGTACATTTTTGCCTGCTTGTGATATCACACCACAGATTAGCTGTGACCTATGGCAGCAGAGCCAGTGGTGTCTCCAGTAATATAACCTCCTTGGTCCCAACTGCCGTTTTGCGCTCGTACGGGTAGTGAATATAAGGACAATACGCAGATACGTCGACGAGGTTCTGGGTTCCCCTTCTGTTGCAGTATTTTCCAGGTAACAGTCGTACCCAGGTTTCAACAAGACTCCAACCCCCACACCACCATGAGCAAAAAATTGGTTGCAAAGTGTTCAGGTGCTGTCGAGCACGGCTCCCTGGCAATGTCGAAGAATTGTAGAGGCAGTTGAACGACGCATTGTCAGCGATACCTTATGACACCCTCAGGGGACTTTTCCACCCCAATGGCATGCCCTGATGCGGAATGTATGGGCGAGTATGGAAGTTAGGTCATACAACTTACTGACTCAGCCCACAAACTAAACCTAACTTGCCAGAAACTAAATCGCTTTTTTCCTCCCACTTGATACTAGTGTGTGATACGTTTCGTCTTATTTCGAGCGTCCATTAATGGTAAGGCATTTCTGTATTGAGCAGTGAATTTCTTCCGAAGAAAAAGTGTCATTTCCTTTCTAACGAAGGCAACATGATAACCCCTATGATAGGTAATAGTGGTAATCCTTACCAACCAACCAAGCTACGAATGACGAACATCATCGCTTTATTAACCTGAATCCTCCTGGATTGTCGGCGTGTACGAAAGACTTCCAAACAAAAAGACAGCGCACTTGTGCTACCCTAATCCTTAGCATTCACAAGAAAGTAGTCCGGGCATCCGCTATTTACCAGCATCTGCTATGTATGACATACACGCACATGAATATCAGCCACTGCATTGATTTCACTGATCCATAAATCGTACCTCGCATCCATTTTACTGAGGGATCGTGGAGTCCCCTAAGCAACGCTAATTTACCGGAGGCGCAAAGGAATAGGGCCAAGATTTTTCAGGCCCAGGGGTGGTTACTTGAGCTTCATTAAAACTTGATTTACATCGTTCTTTACCAGGGAAGTAAATATTTTCTTACTTACCTACAAACGATGTTATGACGCATTACTAAAAATGAAATGATGGGTCATAATTCAGACGAAATGCCTCCGAAACATAGCATGGCCTTTTAACTGCCATGCAGTGAAAAATACAACCTTTTAATAGAGTCTTCTTGTGTCTGAGGTGGCGATGTCGCATGACTCACCAAGCGGTAGTGCTGACATCTAGTGCCATCTCTGATACATTCAGGATACGGGGTCTTCTCTATAAATATACCGAAATTTTGCTATAATTAAATGCAACGAAGGAATAGAAAATGCGCGTCCTAAGAATCCTATGAATATAAATTGAAAAACAACAACAACAACTATGGACTTAAAGATATGCAGTAGATTGTAGTCTCTAATTTTGAAAATACTAAATATTTCCTCGATGACTCTAATATAATAAGCAAAATCAAAAGCAGATTTGCATAGGCAAGGATAATCAGGTGAAAGAGTGAAAGAGTAACGTGTCAGTGTGCAAATATAAAATTTCGAAAGTAAATCTCGAATATATATATATATATATATATATATATATATATATACTGAAGAGCAAAACTGAAAACTAAGGAAAAACTTTAGAATTTAAAACGAAAGTTACAAAATAACTGGGCTTTTTGGGCTTGTTACTTGCATCTATGGCCTTGCAGAAACCCATTTCCAACTAGGTCTTTGTGGAAGTGAGAAAATGCAGAGTTTTTGCTGGTCCTTGATAAAGCCAAGGCTCAGTATTCTCGACACTTTCTACATTCAGTTGTTTTATTTTATTTTTTCATCTTTTCTCCTTTTACTCACACCGGTAGATACATAACCTTTTCTATGTTGTACTTGGTATGAGTCAAAAAAAAAAAAAAAAAAAATATATATATATATATATATATATTTGCTTACGTATGGTGCAGAGACGTGGACCTTAACTAAAAGAGACATACAAAGGCTGCAGACAACTCAAAGAAGCATGGAGAGGTGCATGCTTGGTGTAACCAGGAGAGATAAGAAGAGGAACTCGTGGATCCGAAAAATGACAAGAGTGGAAGACATCATGATCAGAGTTAAATCCCTGAAATGGCAATGGGCTGGACATACTGCCAGAAGGACAGATCATCGATGGACAGTCGAAATTTTAGATTGGATTCTAAGGGACAGGAAAAGACCCAGAAGAAGACCACATGGGAGATGGGTGGATGAAATTCGAAAGTATGCGGGAGGGACATGGAGGAGACTGGCACAAGACAGACCGTTGTGGAGGAAACTTGGGGAGACCTTCGTCCAGCAGTGGATTGATAATGGTTGACAATGATGATGATGATGATGATGATGATATATATATTTTTTGCTTAGATCTCTTCTTAATAGAATATATATATATATATACATATGTGTGTGTGTGTGTGTGAAACCAATGATCGAATTTTGAATATATATATAAACATATATAAAATTATTTATTTTTTTCTTACAACTAAATCTTTGCGTTCTCTGTGACACGGAGAAATAAAAGTGCAATTTCAGTATGATCGACTAACGTTTCGGTAGTCTGTCTGCCGAACTTGCAACATGCTTCAACAGATCCTGTAATGAAATCCAAAGTTTTCGATAAACTGACCCTTCGGTGAAATGACCTTTCAATGAATTGAACTTTTAGGTAAACAGACCTTTTGGTGAAATGAACTTTTCCATCAAGTGACCCTTCGGTGAAATGTACTTTTCGATGAAGTGACCCTTTGGTGAAATGAACTTTCCAATCAAGTGATCTTTGGGTGAAGTGATTTTTGGACAAGTGACCCTCCGGTGAAATAAACGTCTGGCAAATGGACCAGACCCGGCAATAACATAACTGGATAATTTCCCTTGGGAAACAGCATTCACGTAGGTTCCAGACTGGGTGTTTAAATTAGACGGGGCTGGTGTTTATGATAAAATTTGACTTGACTTCTAAACATCAACTGAAAATTTCGATTACAGATTGAAGATGAAATTTGGGCTAAGGGTCGTTGGCATTTGATGGAAATTTTTCTCGAGCAGAGTTGAACGTCTAATGCTATAAAGTTATATAACAAAGTGAATGAAATAAACATGTTTCTAATTTTTTTATTTGGCTAAATGTTGTACATAAACGTTATAAAAATTGTCGATTTAGAAGGAAACATTCAGAAGCACAGATATCCCAGGTGTTTCAGACTCATAAAGACATGCCCACATTTTGACGATAGATGACTTCCATATGTTGTGTCATTATATGAATGCTACTCTAACTGCTATAGACAGGAGACGTGTTAGTGGTGCAGAAGAGGATAACCCTGTGCTGTAGTCGATGGCTGTTCAATAACTTCCCTTGATTCAATTTTTCATCCAATTTCAAGAGAGATCGGTATTGTCCAGACCTTTTCGTTTTAATTGATTTAGCTATATTCGCGTTTTGTGGTTTAATAAGTTTAAAAAACGCATAGCGCGCTCGATATAATTTTCTTCGTTCAGCAGTACATTTTTCAGTATTTAATGATACCTATTTTTTTCTAAAAAAGAATAAAAGAATTGTCTTAACTAGCGACATAACCTCCTATACTGCTCTACATCACAAATCCAGTCGGTTTTGCTACACATAGTGCAAATAAGACATTCGAACATCTGCTGTTCTGTCTGTTCATACTACTCAGGAGATAGCACATTATCTTCAATTGGCGAGCAATGTAAAAAGATATAAGGAACATTTACGATGACTTAATAAATTCTTGGGCTTTTAGTTGCATGAGGCATTTGGCTGGATTAGTAGTGGGGGACATCATGTGAACAAAACTCCTGCTTGGTACGGTGCTGCGTACTAAGCCGCGGATCTCTTACATATTTTTGCGGATCTCTGATACATTTCTGAAAACTAACAGTCTGCCTGCCTTACATAAAATTATCTCCTCACTGTTGTGAGGGACAATCCCAATTGTGCAGCAGTTCATCGGATTGGATTTCTCGGGCTTCTGGAAAATGGTTTCTGTATTCCTTCCACGTAGCTTTACGAAACACAGACGCTCGATTCTTGATTTGCCCAGCACACTTCCGGTTTCTAGAAATTTATCTTTCCGATACGCAATTACTTTAGCATCTGGACGGTTTCTTCAGAAACATGTATGAAATTATTTTTGCTCTTGAAATATTTGTTTCGTTTGAAAAAAAAACGAGCCACTCAAATCGCTTTTTTTACACATCCGTCATTGTAGCTTATAACAATTAACACGATCTACAAGCAATAACAGAACATAATATTTCAGAATTGTACCTTTCAAACGTTACAGTCGTACTTCAGTAAGTGGTGCAGTTCTTTTTATTGATTTTCCAGAAATAGGCAACACTTTTGAACCATCATGTAAATTTTTTCAACTTCAAGGGGAGAAATGGATATCAAATGAAAACAACTTCTTGAAAAAATTGAACAGTCTTTCGATTTTCCAATAATTTTTCAATCTCCGTTTCTGCTAAGGGTTTCGTTAATATCTCCCGTTGTAGTGATTTAATTTGCCCTTGATTTCCCCATAATTTTTCAGAAAAAAGATTCTTTTAATGTTTAATGGTGCACGGACACCAACATGTTCCAGTTCCCAGCCATTAATTGTTACATCAAGCAAAATAATATTTCTTTAGAAAAAACTGCGTTTACAAAGTACAATTTCATACTTATACTTACGACGACGGAAACACTGCCTTTGACCTCAAACTTCTACTGGTTCCAACCCAGACGTGACTAAATTCTTACAAAGTTCTTTCCGTAATTAAATTTACCTCACGCGTAATATGATAATTTTTCACCTCTTCAGGGGAAAATAATTCATGTGGAAATGGCGTGAATACGAAATATCTACTCTTGGGGTAATGATAAAAGAAAACAATATTGGCAGTAAATATTGAGATCGTGAGATTGGAAAAACGATTTTAAAATGTTAGAACAACAAAGTGTTGGTTTAAAATAGAATCTGAAAAATGTCCTCAACCAGAAAGAAGGTGAGTGCATTATCGTTTTCAAGCAAGGTAAAACGCAATGCTCATGATAAACAGTAGTGTTCTCTGTGTCGAAGTAATGTTTCTTTCGATTGATGTGGTCGTTCGCTTTAAATTTATGATGCACGATTCAGGGATTTTCTAGAGTTCAGCGACATCTTCTATTCCTATCTCAACCTTTCCACCTTCCACATAGATACATCAAACTGAAAAAAAGTATTTTTCTGTTATCTTGATTCTTGCCGTTAGGCATGTTGGGGTCATTACCTGCGATTCTGGAGTTTTCAGCTTACATATGGGCGCCGCTACTGTATCCTCTATATATTATTTTGAGTTTTGGAAGCTATTGAACGGAAGTAAAACGACGTGCTGACTTCCTGGGACTGAGAATTTCAACTGCCAGATTTCAAAAGGTATTTCGATGGCTCGAGCTGTTTCTTCTCGAATTTAAAAGTTTTGCTTCAACAACTTAGGTATGCAGAAATATTTTTAGACAAGTCTCCAAGGAAAAATAGCTAAAGAATTGATGCTTTAGGGAAACGGTAAGTATACTCATAAAATAACCCACGGCACTTCCACAAAAGATTTAAACATTGAAAGAAAGAAGAAAAAATTTGTAGGATTCTAATAACCAATACAATTCCGAAGCGGTACATACAGTGTGGTTATAAAATGAGGAACCTTATTCTGGGATGTCTAGAGATGTGATAAATGAATATATAGCGATGAGACGTGGTAGCTAGCTTATTGAGGGAATGGGTAAACGATTTAAAGGGGCAAATGTTACCCCAGAATTCGCCGCAAAGGAAACAAAGGCGTTTCAGGCACCAACAAAGGGAAGGCACATTTTTCAGTTCAATGAGAGAACGAACGTTTCAGAACAAAGTATGATGAATACACTGGCCATCACAAGAGATGCCATACTGCAAACAAAGAGCGGCACGTACAACGGCTCTGTCTTTCCTGCATCCCCAAAGCCAGAAATTACAAGGGATAAGTTCCAGTGAGCTGTCTGTAGAAATCCTCGATGAATTATGCATTTACTGCCGAATGTTCGACTGAGCAATTCTTTCACCTGCCGACCTACATGTGGAGATGCACCGTCTTGCGTGAACACGGTGGTGTCCATACATTGCTCTTTCTTTTTCTTGGATTTCAGCATTAATGCTTCAGCTGTACATCACAGTTAATCTGTTGTACTGAAATAATCCAGCACATTCAGCATAGTTTTTCCTAAAACGTTTGTGCTGTCAATAATCCGTAAATTCACACAGGTGTCTATTCTTTGCCAGCGCCTTCACCGCTGTTTTGCGCTTAGCGGCGGAATTTTGATCTTCACTGCTGGCCACCCAAAATGCAACACCAAGAAGGAAACATCCAATTGGCCTGAAATTCGCATCAACCGTCGCCCGCAAGAGGACATGCAAACGATTAGAATTACAGGGCATATGCAAATTATATGCGCCCGACACGCCACCGAGAGGTACTATAAGAATGATGCACAGAAGGCGGAATGTAAGTAGTAGAAGTGTGTTGTGCTGCCGGACCTGTGCGGGGGAAGCTTCCTGATGCCTCGTCGCAGAATACGGCAGTCATTCCAGCACGTTTCGGAGTTCGACAGAGGGCGAATAGTGGCTTATCGTGACAACGGTTTATCGTACCGAGACATCGGCGCCCGTGTGGGACGACATCCAGCCACAGGGAGGCGAGTATGGATTCAGTGGGTGCAGGCCCTAGGGACGGACGTACCGACGTGAGCGATTGCCGCAGCCGAGGCACACCACCGAACGAAACGACCGGCATGTTGTGCGGCGGGCATTGACGGCTCGCACTGCCACATCACGAACGTTAGCGCAGGAATTAGGGTGTGTTGCGCAACAACCTGTGTCAGCACGTACCGTTCGACATCGTCTGCAGGAGCGGGGACGTGTCGGGCGGCGCTCTTGCTCCGATTACCATTGACGTTACACCACCGGCGAGTGCGGCGGCTGGGGGCCGTTGAACGCCGCACATGGACTACGGAATGGCACGACATTGTCTTCTCCTACGAATCCCGCTTCTGCCTGCAACACCAAGATGGTCGGATCCGCGTGTGGCGGCACTGCGACGAGAGACTGTATGACGCCTGCATTATGCATGGCCATGCCGGTACGTCGCCTGGCGTTATGGTTTGGGGCGCAGTTAGATATGACACCCGCACCCCTCTTGTACGCATCGCCGGTACACTCTACAGCCACCGCTACATCGACGCCGTTTTAGAGCCTGTAGTCCTCCCTTACCTGCAGGACCTGCCAGCAGCCACGTTTCAACAGGACAATGCGCGCCCGCACGTGGCACGCATCGTGCAGCGATTCTTCACGGCCAACAAGATATCACTGCTCCCGTGGCTAGCCTGTTCTCCCGATATGTTGCCTATCGAACACGTCTGGTCGCTGATCGGCAACCGAGTGGCCCAGCAAGCACCACCCGCGGCTACGCCTGATGAACTGTGGCAACGTGTTAAAGCAGCCTAAACCGACATACCGCAAGCCGACATCCAAAGCCTCTTTCGTTCGATGCCGCGGCGTGTAGCGGCCATTATTGCCAGCCATGGGGACCACACAAACTATTGATGTCTGTGTGTTCCGCAAGTCACACGGGCCTGTAAGCTCAATCGTTTCATCTTTGTATCTGTTGTTATGTGTCGAGTAAATCTGACTTTCTATCTCGTGTCCTTCTTGGTGTTGCATTTTGGGTGGCCAGCAGTGTATATTCCCCGCTAAATCCTTTCTCATGCTCTGAGTTAACTATTTACGACGTTTTCGTAGCGACATTTCCATTTTTTTTTGCTTTTCCGGTGAGCCAAGAATATGCATACTTATCTTATATCCACTTGGTTGCACAGTTTCCCTATGTGTGTGACTGTTTGATTGTGCATGTACGTATTTCTCAACCGTAGTGGGTTTTCATGCACACATAACGGGAAAACGAAATAAGAAAACATAAAAAAAGAATAAAGAAAAATCCAGAACATGCTACTTACGAAAATACGTAATTTATGTTGTCCCCCTAACTGGTAAACCACCATGTCGTCTGCAGACTCAGATATTATGATCTGGTAGAAAGCGAAAAGGAAAGAGTTCCAATTGCTCTCAGCCAGCAGAGAGTTCAGTCCATAGGAGCAGTGGAAAAATTTTAATCACGTAATACATGGCGTTTCTTTCACTAGGTAGTCTTTCTAAAAAATCAGTCATATTATGTAGCATATTCTACTTAGAAACATGACATGTGGCTTACAACGCACCTTAGTTCATGGGAATGTAGCGCCATTCATAATAAATGCTGGAAAAATAGGACACTGTCGTGATTAGAACCAATACGTCCGCCATTGTATTGGTTCAAAAAACTGTACGTGGTTTCAAACGCATTCGCTAAATTAACGATGCAACGTTTATCTGGTGCTTTTTCCCCAAAAAAACTTCTGCAGGTACTTACACTGTGCTACCTTTAGAGATGTAGTTATCCAATAACTTTTCCCAATAAACGCCCGCTCCTCACCGGGTACACAGCCATCCTCAACAACGTTCAGCGTCACAGTAAAACACGCAGATTACCCGGAGAGAATTAGCGTGCCAGGCCATCTGATAGGATGACGTCACAATGAGTCATCGCCTTATCAGGAAATTCACTCCAGCGCATTTCTCAAGGACCAAGGCCACTTTTAAACCGAACGTCGTGTTTCTATTGGGTTGGCCAAAAAGTAACTGGGTGTTTTTCCTGTGCAAATGTGTAACCGGGGCTTTCATATTTATCAGAATTGAATTTCAGCAGACATTTTGCGGGATAAATAATTGGAATCATTTTCTTTCAATTCCCGCCATTTTGATGGGGTGGGCAGCGATTCCCACGCGTCGCAGCAGATGGGGCAGCGAAGCCATTAAGAACATAGAGTTTTGGGAGTGAAGGCGTGGCCGCACCTTCTAGGAATAGGTAGGACGAGGGGACAGTTTTTTTAGGAGGTTGCTCGCCGGGCAAGGGAGCAAAGAACTCGTCTGGCAGAAATCGGGGAAGAAGGATAATTTTTAGGAGGTGCTGAAGGCCTCGCGGGTTTTTGTCGAAACGGATGAAGTAAGAAGAATGAGTCTGGCCCGGAAGAGATAAGCACGATTCGGCGAGTAGGACACCGAGGGACAAATAAAATAATGAAAGCACGAAAATGACGGACAAAAGCTTGGTGACATTCCCCGCAACATCTTAATGAAAGTCTCCTGCACTGCACTAAAAGAGTTTAACTGGAGTCGATTTTTGATACCTTGTGTTTTATTTATCTACTCCAGTTGGGAGAATTACGGGTGAAGCCCCATATGCAGAGCAAACTGCAAACGAACCCTCCACACAGGGCGCTGTAATAGAACTCAGCACCAAGCCCTGTAACAAATGAAAGGCGAATTTTGAATGGGAAACAAAAACTTTAGTCAACAACATATTCGCCATTTTGTTCGATGACCTTTTGCCATCTCGCAGGCAAGTTCATGATCCCGCGCTCAAAAAAGTTTTGTTTTTACGGGTAAAAACCGTTAAACAGTTCCAATAACGATATCACGGTGAAACACAACACTTTTGCGATTCACCAATTCTAGACGCTTCTGTTTGACAGCATCACGCAATTTATCCAGCTGACGACAATACACGTCAAAATTAATGGTTTGGTTCTTTGAAAGAAACGCAAAATACACAATACCTTTGAAATCAAACCAGGCTGAGAGCATAACCTTCCTTTGGTGTATATCTGCATTTGAAGTGCTTTGAGCAAGTTCATCACGCTTGCTCCACGATCTTTTTCGTTTGAGGTTGTTGCCAACGATTCATTTTTCATCGCCTGTTATCATACATTTCAAAAAGGGATTATTTCCTTCGCGTTTCAAGAACGAAACGCAGATGTCAACGCGCTTAGTGAGATGAATTCATTTCAGCTCATGTGGCATCCACATATCGAGTTTACTAACTTATCCCATTGCTTTAAATGGTTCTGGACGCTCGATTTCGATATGTTCAGATTCTCAGCAACATATCATATCTTTAAACGCCAATTGGATTCGATCATTGCCTTTATTTTGTCGCCGTCAACTTCGACTGGACCTACTGAGCGTGGTGCACCTTTCACATCAAAATCTCCTGACCGAAATTTCCTAAACCAATTCTGACACTGCCGTACTTTTAAGGAATCTTCATCATACACATCACATTACTTTTTATAAGCTTGCACAGCGTTGTTTCCTTTTCGGAAGTAATACAGCAGTACATGATGAACATTTTCCTTTTCATTGTCCTTTTCGAAATCGACTCCAAACAAACACTTGTTAACGAATTCCTGCACTCTCGATTCCTATAAGAAACTTAAAGTGTCAGCTGTCAAATTACATAATGAACTTGCGGTTTCAAATTACGTTAGTTACATTTCAAGACACGTTTCGCCTTCTATGTGTAAAACACGCAATGAATTTTTGACCAACCCAATACGTACAGTGGGAAGAACACAAAAGTTGGTTCTTTCAGAGCACTAATATAAGGATCTGCAAGTAATCTAAAAATTGCAGAAACAAGTTCTTTCTTGCTGATGCAAATTGTTCTGCTATTTACTGAATTCACCAGAGGTACAGTTCGTTTTGATTTAGTATCACAAGTCCACGTATATTTTGAAAAACTCCAATGTGTTTCTCGGCACGAGCCTAACGATCAGCTTGCCGACACCTTATTCACATTTGTAATTATTTAGATGCCTTTCTGCACTCGTGTTGTTTAAGATGCTGAGACTTGACTTGCCTTAGTGTTTCCTTTTTGGTCGAACGCTCAGCGAAATAATTATTGCTCTCTATGTCCTTGCGGCCCTGGTATTAATTCCTAACCTGGCAGTAATTATTTTATATTTAGAACGAGTTACTTATTCTTCATTTACCTGATGAAAATCTAAGAGAACAAACAGACAGAACAAAAAAACTGACACCGAATTCTCGGTTGTAATCACCCCGTTTTCTGAATGCTTTCCGGGACGATAAACACTTTCAAAGCTCACTTTAGGGAATGTAAAATTTTAGCAAAATATAAAGTACACCTACGCCAAAAGGAGGTAAAAGCTGCGCATAATAAAAAATATGCAATGCACGCAGGGTTATTCATGGTCATAGGGACCTGTTACAAAAAGGAAAATGTCAATCGAATTTCTTCAACCGATAAAACATCCAGAAATGGAAATAGATACTTACCCCCACTTGTGACTGAAGAGTGCGTTAACAAAACAAAATGTTCATATTTCTTTTAATTTTGTAAAGGAAGGAAATTATTTCAGACAAAAAGATTTTTCAATCAAGCAGTTAGAAGAAAATATATAGGAGAAAACATTATATAACTTTACTAGCGAGAGAAATGTGTGTTTCTTAAACAAGAAAACTGGTGCAAAGTACCTGCTGCCCAAAAATATTTTTTAAGGGATAATTAGAATCGGACGTACTCTTTCAAATAGAAATATACGCTGACGGCCGCAGGCAGAAGAATTTTGAATAATAGAAAAGTCATATCAAGACCTCAAACGCCCAGTGTACACAGCAACATTATTTGGAAAATATAGAAGTGGCATTTTTCTTCTGTTGTTTGGGTGCGTGAACAACGGATAAATCATAAATGATAATATGTGCTCAAATTTCCCATGGTCACGCGAGATAGTTTTTAGATTATCGTCAATTTGGGCACACACTCTCAAAAGTGTTCGCCACTCCAGCTCTAGGAAACCTTTCATTCGAGCGAGAGTACGCATGCCCTCACAGATAAGCGCGTGTGTGGGAATTATCAAGCGGCTGGATTTTAGAAGGGAATAAAGAAGGCAATTCTCTTAACGTTTAATGATGAAACACTGAAAAAGGAAAGCCTAGAAGCATGATACATTGCTCGGTAATCCTAGAAGTGCATTTTCCTTCAGTCGCTTTATATTAATTTTGTTCGGGAAATGTTCTGATTTAATTAAACACATATCTACAGGCTTCTCAGAGGAATGGGGGAAACAACTAAGTGGATGCACTGTATGTTTAGATGATACTTATCTAAATATGGAAAATGATCGATCAGAGCTTATTAGGAAAAACTGAATGGAGCCTTGAAAGGAAAATAAAGAAGAATAGGTTAAACGATGGGCGGCGCAACTTCAAAATCTTTCCGTGACTCCCCTATTCACAGTATTTGTTATATTTAACAACGCAAGAAATAACGTTCGATTCCTGATTCAAGCGAGTTAGATTCAGGTAATATTTTTATTGTACCAGGTTAGATTATCATATAAATAAATAAATGAAGTTTTTTTAATACCTGATCGGGATACAAATGCAATTTAGATTCTTATAATCTTGCCCTGGAGAGACAGAGAGCTTTTCTAGGGCAAGATCATGAAAACCTAAATTCCTTTGTAATAACAACAACAACAACTGTGAGAGCGAGCGTGCTCATCTCATTATATGGGCACCCCCAAAAATTATGTTTCCGTGGCGTCCACGTTATAGGCCCACCTCAGAGCCAATAGAAGTGCTAAGGTTCATTCATAAGAACTTACTCAGAACTAAGATTGGACGATTGGACAAAATCATCCCCGCTTTACTATTTAATGAATATCTGCGAACCAGGATAATGAATCGAGACTGCTGGAAACTCCAATAAGAATTCTTAATGTCCACAAAGTAATGCAGAGAGACTTGATCAAACTTAATAAAATTTCATGAATTATATAAATGGTTTGCAAGTAAGCCTGTTCGTGGAAAAACGTTTTCCGTGGTTGTAAACCAAATGTCCTTTATCCAGTGGAAAAGATCGTAATCGGCCATTATAAAACTTGGCGCCTATTATTTAACACGCTCCTATTGAACTCGAAAGAGAGAGTCTTTCTCGATAGAGATGAGCCCTGTATCTATCTGTATCTCCTATCTATTCGTTGTATCATGAATCTAATTCAGACCTTCGCCTTCATCGTTTCGCTAAGTTATCCTCTCCCGGATATTAGATGCAATCTGTGAGAGTCTCCGTTCCTGAGACCTGTAACACAATTATCTAAGTTATCCTCTCCCGGATGTTTGATGAAATCTATGAGAGTCTCCGTTCCTCAGACCTGTATCATAATTATATAAATTATCCTCTCCCTGATATTTGATGTAACTCGAGAGTCTCCGTTCCCGAGGCCTGTATCACAATTGTCTAAGTTATCCTCTCCCGGCTATTAGATGTAACTTGTGAGAGTCTCCGTTCTCGAGACCTGTATCGCTAACTTAGAAAATAAAAGTTCCGTTACCGTCCAGTACACGACTGAAACATCCCGGACCCCTTAAGCTCTGCGTATAGACGCACCCGAAAAACTTTCGAGTCACGTCTTCTCGAGCGTCACCTTCTCCAATCTGTTCCACGAAAACAGACAGACAGACTAACTAATTCGATTGGCGCTCTCTCCCTCTTTCGCCTCTTCGCCGCGCGTACGTCACTTCAGCTTCCTTGGCCCGTGGGCTTTTTCTCTTCCTCTCTCTGTTGACAACCTACATCATCGTGGCCAGCGCTTTCTCTGCCCTCGTCAGCTAGAAGGGCCCATCCTGTCGGCCGGTGTTTGGTCTTTCCACTGGATAGTCGGACCGTTTTGATGTACCCCGTCGGCGACATTCCTTAGACCGGCTTAACTTACCACAAAAGATACAAACACATTGAGCACAATACACTTTCCTGCATACATACAATACTGATGGGCAGACAGCTAGACTTCTTGGCGTCTGCCCTCCGTTAAACAATGCCTGGCGGATGCCACTAACTTAATGGTTAATCTTTATCTTACTCGAAAAAGGTGTCTCCCTTTCTGAGTGTGAGAATTTCCGGCTTTCTTTGTAGCATCCCAATAACTATAAGAAATGTTCTAGAACTATCCAATGTTCTTTGTCTACATTCCAAGTTCCGTTAAAATAAAAACATATATGGATGCTCTTATCATACGTCCATATAACACACACTAATTTTGGTATTGCATTATAAACATAATGTCCTTATTACTAGCTCATAAACGTATGACCTTCACAGTATACATGCATAATGTTCAATTAATTATTTGTCATGCATAGATAATGTTCCCGCTCTCACAACAACAACAACAACAACAAAAAGAACAAGAAGAAAGATGACACCGAATTTTCGGTTCCAATGAGCACGACATTTAAATCCGTTCTGACGCGAAATAAACTTATCAAAGCTATTCAAATTAAATGGAACATGTATAAAAAAACAGTAATATCTGACAGAAGAAAGAAGTTTTTCAATGAAGTTCTTAGTCCGGTAGATATTGCTGTGAACGGAAAAGTGAACTTACGCCCTATGGTGGCAGACTTGTCCTTTCAGAAAAATATGAAATATTAAATTCTATGAGAAACATTTTGAAGCATAAACGCCCTCCAACAAAGAAAAAAAAACGGACTCTTAGAAGCCAAAAAATCGACAAAACTAAGATACGCATCTACGCCCTCTGGCGGAAAAGAACATGCATTTTAAGAAGAAAGCACTTTCAAAAGGTTTTTTTTTATTTGAGGGGTATCCGTCCACAAAAATAAAAAATGTTCAATCGAGTTTTCAGGAGCTCAGAATTTGCCGAAAGTATATCAGAAACACTTACTCCCACTGGTGAGCAAAATATTCTTCACCAAAAATTAGAAATTCCGTGCAAAACATTTCCTATTATGAGCTGTATGCGATACAGGAAGAATTTTTCAAATCCGAGTTTTAGAAGCAGAGATATCGAGCAAAACACAAATTATTTCTACGCCCCTTGCCGAAAATCTGTGCGTAACTTGAAAAATTGACTATACCTAAAATAGTCTTAGGCATAAATGGTATCGAAAAGTAAAAGAAAAAAATTCAATCGGATGTTTAGAAGCAGATATATAGAATAAAATATATTTGAATGTACTCTGTAGTCCATTTGAAAAAAATTGCACCAAAATAAGTTCGAACACGTTCATACAAATACCAGCTGAATGGAAACCCATTTCAAATATTTTCGTCTGGAACATACTTTCCAAATGATCACAGTCGAAGTATTGCGTCGCCACAATGGCTACTTTGTCCCAGTGGGACCTAGATCGAATCCCAGACTGGTATTGTCCCAGTGGGACCTGAATCGAATCCCAGATGGGGAATGTATTGTGTGCTTGTCTTACGTCGCTGGTTTTCTCTCTTCCATGGAATCAACAGTCCCAAATTAGGGACGAGTGACTGCTTATAGTCAATAGAGTTGTTCTTGGTAGTCGTTAAACTCCAAAACAAACACGCTATGACCGTCGGACTGACTTTCCGATGATTACCAATATTTTGCTGAATTTCTTAATATGATGGCATATTTCAGAACTTGTCAATTAGAATTTCACTCATAGCCTAAATACCCGGACAACAATTCAGCGCAAAAATTAACTCGAATTTTAACTTATATCTTAACCTATTTACAGACAAGCTATAAAAGTCGATTTGCATGCATTAAGTCTTTCCCAGGGGGCATTTCTAGGCATACAGAAAATACACACCTAATAGAAAGCGGTCATGCACTAAAGGTAAAAAAAAAGGCATGTGAATTAACTGAAGCAGGAAACTGGCTTTTTTTTTAGGTACTAGAAAAAAAAACTTTTCATTCTACGCACACATGTAAATAAAGAGTAAGTGGTGGAGGTTTAACGACCACCGATAGCAGCTCAATGGATTATAAACAGTCGCCGGTCCCCTAGTTTAGGTGTCACTAGTTCCAGGGAAGGGAGAGAGCTAGTGCAGTAACACAAACATAACATCCATGCCTCACCGGGATTCGAACACGGACCTATCTCGAACGAATGATCACAAGCCAGCGCTTAGATCACTGCGTCATCAGAGCGGCGTGTATGTTCTAAAACTGCGTTCTAGTATTCTGGTATTTACTATATTCAATTTAATGCGAACATGTTCCCATGGAAATTTAAACTTTTTGCTTTAATATCCAACACCTAATGCTGAAGAAAAATGAATATAGCAGCTGCTTTGCTTCTGCTAAACAAAACAAGTATTAACGTTAAAATATTTATTTCCACGCACAGAAACGAAAATGTTAACCAACTGTTCATCTCAATTTAAAGTCTCAAATAAATAAAATGCTTCACTCGCTTTGGGAGAATTGAAATGTTCGGTTTCCCCCAGGAGCATAGAGTATCGTTTTCATGAAACTATCGCCAAGGTTGTTTCCAGAAAAGAATACAGATTATTGGAACAAATTTGGAACTGAAGTAGCGCAAGCTTTCGAAAAGATCTGAAAGACATATTGGTAAATACAAGTCTATACTACGGAACTTAAGTCGCGATTTCAGAAAAAAGCATTTTGTTTTAAAAATCTGCAAAGTTGTTCTAATATTTCTAGGAGAAATTCATGAATATTAACTTCACTGTAAAAAATAAGTGGTGTGAATTCACGGATATTTTCTGAAAATAACGTCCAGCAAAGTTGACGATAGGTTCCGTCTCGTTTTCAAATTTTCGTTTTTAAAAGTGCCCGTTCATTTTAACTTCCGTATTTTACAGATATTTCCGTAGACAGGAATTCCTTATATTTCAGAAAAGTCCATTTCTGGTTTTTCCCTATCTAAACTGAAATTCCGCAAGATGAACAACCCTGTACAGTACTCATCCCCCAGATACTCCTTCCGGCGAGGTCAGGATCGAACACCCGACGTTACAGCTCGCCGAATAGGTAACTTGCGCCTTAGACAACTGAACCACAAACGCTTGGCAGTCAGTCTCACGTACATCGTAAAACGAATTCCACGACAAAGAAATTTTGTTTTTTGTCAATGTGAGTGATTTAGTCATTTTATTTTTCTGTTGGAGCTTATTATGTTCTGAATAGGTTTGTAATTTTTTTTTCCTATAGGAGGACCTTTCAAAAATTAATCATTCTTCATCGTGGTTTTTCGAAACAATAAAATGCTTTGCAACATGATTTTTTTAAACTGACAATGGCTTCCATTTATCTTTAAGAAAGGTGAAATGTACTTTTTATAGTATTATTTCACACACATACAAAAAAACTAAATATAAAATTTACTCTTGATAGCTATAATAGCTTTTGTCTTAAGTTGTCCAAAGACTGATACACAGACATCGTATAATCATCGGTACAATAAGTACCCGGTTTCTTGCAGTAATACATTATGTAATAAATAGCTGGTGCACCAAATAGGGGAAATGAGAAGGAATATCCTGTGCCACAAAAAACAAAACAAAAATATATATATATATACGATATGCTTTCCACAATATCCGATCTCGCTACAGAACTTCAAAATTCAACAGACGATTGAAATTTGAATGTCAACCAAACCTCAAGTATTTCCACTATTCACTACTATTAGCCGATATTTCTCGTCATACAGATATGGAAAAAGTGAGAACAGAGATTTTCCGTTAATATACGAAAGGAATTGCGGAAATGTTTCTAAAAATTCAGAATTTTCCGTTAAACACACATCTGTGAAACGGTAATTTCCCGTCAATATAAGAAAGAAACTGCGGAATGGTTTCTGAAAATTCAGAAATTTCTCGTGGCACGAAAAGTCCGTTAAATTCAGGTGTTTTTTCGTCATTCCACGGAAAAGGTTGTATCCGAAACATGCTTCGCTAGTTCATGGAAAAAATGACGGTAACTTTTTCGTGAATTTTACAAATTGTTTTACAGTGTTGGTACTGTATCGGTTAATATGATCGGCATCGGTTGAATGCCCTACTAGAACAAATCTAGGAGTTTTCATTTTTAGCTTAATGTAACGTCGCCGTTACATAAAGTTAAAAATGAAAACGTTAAACATGGTTTCTAAGTTAAAAATTAAAAGTTAAAAATTAAAAAGTTAAACGTTAAAAATGGTTCATGAAGTTAAAAATGAAAAATGTTAAAAATGGTTCCTACGTCGGCCCTCTTGAGTGTCCCGGTGTGAAGCAATTCAGAACTTCTGCTCTAATCTTTCCATATTGCTTACACGTACTTACTAGGTCATGTGTTAATGAATTCGTAGGACCATTTGAAACGGCGTGCTCACACTTCTAGCTTGCTTTAGTAACGGGGAAGCTTTCGTGTCAATCCCACAGCATTTTCCAGAAATCATTCTAGTGAACAAAGGAGTAACTAAATTTACAAGTTCACTACATGATTCGAATTTTTTTATAAATTATAGGTAACGTGGCAGTTCACCCACTTCACCTGACAAGCCGCCACTGCGGACTTATTAGAAGTATCACGCAGGCGCTGAAAGGGCCCGTTACTCTGTTACGAATTTCTTAGCGCACAGATATACCGTCAGGCAATAAAGTTCCAGGACACCTGTAATAAAATATTATACACCCATATCTATCAATAAAAGACTTCCGTAGTAAGGTGTAACTCATTATTTATTTATTTACTAACCGAGATTTCGCACCTCAACGGATGGCTTTTTCAAGGCTTCGTACAACTGTTAAGAATAAGTTACATTATTACACCTAACTACGGAAGTCTTTTATTTTCCAGGACACCTGCTGTTACGAGGAAACTTTAATGCACTGAGACCAACGGTGGTTATGATTCTTCAAAGTAGTCTTGATTCACAATTTTGATCGCTCCACTAGATGTGTGAAACACTTTTTGAATCCATTTACCAGAACACTAATTATTTCCGCAGGAACAGTTTTTTTGACGTCCTGAACAGTCATGAAACGTCCTTTAAGCGCCAATTTCACTTTGGGGAACAGGAAGTAGTCGGCGGGAATTGTTGCTTGAGCCTGGGTACTTTCGGACTTGGCGAGGAATTGTTTCACCGACAGTGTCGAGTCAGCAAGCGCGTTGTCATCCAAAAAGGACACCCTTCCAAGTGCTCGAGGTGCGGCCTCACACGACGAATTCTCTTCCGCAGACGATCAAGAATTTGCAGGTAGAAAACACTAGTGATTGTTGCGCCCTCCGGAAGCCATTCCCTGTGAATGATGCCGCTGCTGTCAAAAAGCGTGATCAGGACTGCCTTGATTTTCGACTTCTGCAAGCAAACCTTTTTGGGTCCTGGTGAACTTGGTGCCCTTCACTCCATGCGTTGCCTCTTTGATGCTGGATCGTGTTGAAAGCACCACGTCTCATCATCTGTCACAAAGTGGTCCAGCATCGAAGGATCCGATTCCACCGCCGCAATGAACGCCTTGCAGTTTTCAACCGTTTGCACTTTCTGTTCTTCAGTCAAACTGTGCGGCACAAGCCTTGCGCAAATCATCCTCTTCCCGAAATATTCTTTAAGAATCCACCGGGTTGTTTCACGTGCGATGTGGAGCTCGTCCTCCATCATCCGCACCATTATTTGACGGTCTAAATGCACCAGAGCGCGAACTTCCTCCACAATTTCCTCAGAACGGCTGGTTGGCTGCCTTCCAATCCTTGGGTCATCCCCAACGTCTTCAATTTCCTCGCGAAAGTGAGCATAACATTCAACAAGAAAGATGACACCGAATATTCGGATGTAATAAGCACGTCTTTTGAATCCGTTTTGAAGCAAATTAAATTTATCAAAGCTATTTAAAGTCAATGGAAACCGGTATGGAAAACAATAGTATCTGACGGAAGAAAGAAGTTTTTCAATCGGGTTTTTAATCCTGTCTTTTGAATCCGTTCTGACGCAAACTAAATTTATCAAAGCTATTCAAAGTCAATGGAAACCGGTATGGAAAGCAATAGTATCTGACGGAAGAAAGAAGTTTTTCAATCGGGTCTTTAATCCTTCAGATATTGCTGTAAACGGAATCGTGAGCTTACGAACTTTTAGAAACAGAGTTATCGACAAAAATAAGATGTGACTTTACGTCCCTTGGTGGGAAAACCAATCATTATTTTAGAAAGAAAGTATTCACAAAAGGTTTATCCATATGATCGGTATCGGTCCAAGAATAAAAAAATTTAGTTGAGTTTTCAGGACCCCAGATTTTGCTACAAATTCATCAGAAGTAGAAATTAACACTTATGACCCCTGGTGGCCAAACCATTCTTTATCAAACATTAGAAATTACGTGAAAAATATTTTCCGTCAGGTCTTGTATGCGATACAGGAAATATTTTTCAAATCGGAGTTTTAGGAGCAGAAAATGCAATTTACCAATGTGCGCCCTAGCGGAAACTCTATGATTTACTTGAAAATTTTGAATTTATAGGAAAATCATGTCACACTACAAACACTATCCAACAAAGAAGGAATTTTTTAAATCGGGCTCTTAGAAGTCGAGATATTGACAAAAATAAGATATACATCTACGCCCCTTGGCGTAGAAAACGCGCACTATTTTAAGAAGAAAATGTTTCTAAAAGGTTTCTCGACATGAGTAGTATCGGTCTACAAACGATGTTATTTTCAATCGAGAATTTAGAAGCTCATATTTTGCTGCAAATACATCAGAAGCGGAACTTAAGGTTTACGCTCCCTGGTGGCCAAACCATTTTTTTACAAAAATTAGAAATTATGTGCAAACGATTTCGCATCAGGAGCTGTATCCGGTGCAGAAATAATTTTTCAGATCGGAGATTTAGAAGCAGAGATATAAGGGGAAACGCAATTTACCTTTACGCCCCCTAGCGGAAAGTCTATGAATTACTTGAAAATTTTTAAATTATGTGAAAAACATAACACACGGAAAACACTATCCAACAAAGAAGGAATTTTTCAAATTGGACTCTTAGAAGTCGAGATATTGACAAAAATAAGATACACATCTACGCCACCTGGCGGAGAAACTGTGGAATATTTTGGGAAGAAAATCATCCGAAAAGGTTTATCGATGTGAGTGGCATCAGTCCACGAAATAATTTTTTCAATCGATAATTTAGAAGCTCAGATTTTATGGCAAATACATCAGAAGCGAAAATTAACACTGTTGGCCAAAGTATTCTTTACCAAAAATTCGAAATTATGTGCAAAAGATTGTGCATCATGAGATGTATCCGCTGAAAAAAATTTGCAAATCGGAGTTTTAAAAGAAGAGTAATCGGAAAAAATGCGATTTACTTTTACGCCCCCTAGCGAAAAATATATGCGTAATTTGAAAAAGAAACTATATCCAAAATACTATTCGACATAAATGGAATCGAAAGATAAAATATTTTTTTCAATGGTATGTTTAGAAGCAAATATGTGGAATAAAACGTATTTTTGAATTCGAAATCATCTGCATTTACGCCCTCTAGCGGCGAAATTGTACATCGTAAAAAAACGAAATGAAGGGTCATCATTCGCATATTTCAAGCTTTCGAATGCAAAAATAATTTTTCAAATCGGTCTAATAGTTGCAGAGATACCGTGGGTACAGACGGACTGACGGACAAATCGATAACATAAGCGCGATCTTTTTTTACAAAACACGTGCTAAAAAGGCGACCACGGGATAAGGCATTGTCCCTGTTAACAGTTTTGATCATTTCGATTGCCTCCGTTGGTGGCTTGCCGAACTTGCAGCTAAACTTGATGTTTACTCTCTGCTCTCTGTTCAAATCCATGACAATGGTATGTGGGGTACCTTCTATTAACAGTCTTCTGAATCGGGCAGGTCTGCACTTCCTTAGATCTTCATGTGTTCTGCAAAACAGGGAAAACACAACTAAATGGGCTGCAATGGAATGCCGTCATAGCACGATTTATTTTAAAAGATGAAATACTGTATACAGGTTAAAACGTACATTAGTACTTTCGAAGTGACACTCACTTCATCTTCAGATGTACAAGAAAACACCATCTCAATATCATATATATACACTTGTCACCATGGGTACTCTACTACTTGGTCACGTGACATGACGTGGCTGTGAAATTTGTATGCAAATCATGGTGAGGATAATTAATGAGTGCGATATTACATTAGAATTAAAACATGTCACACTACTCGATGCAACAATTTGTCTGGTAATACATGAATAAGTTGTTCCCAATCTCCAGATATCTCAGCAGGGGTCTAATCATTGCAGCATTGGTCTCCAAAGGCTGTGATGTATACGCTCTCCAAGCATAGAAGTGAGTGGGTAGAGGCGGGTGTTGCCAGTAGTTTGGCATTTTCCCAGTCTGGGTACAACATAGCACTAGAAATAACATTCCTAGCTAGTGCTGTGCTGTGTAGGTTTGCCTTTAAACTGTATTTATGCTCCTGTAATCGCAAGCCCACTTGTCTTTTTATATATCCTACGTAATTACTGATGGTTTCACCTGATCGTGGATCTAGCATAGGAATATTGTACACTCCCCATTTTTGCAGCATGTCGGTTTTGCATCGGTCTTTTCTAACGTACGTAGACATATATTTACTACTAACACCAATTCTAAGATTATGTTTAAAACATAAGCGAGATAGTACATTGCAGATGTATGGTATGTATTCAATTGAGACTACAAATTTCCAGTTGTCCCTTGTGTTATTTCTTGTAAGAGTGGTGGTACGACTCGCCCTGATACGTGCAAAAATACGTTTGACTAAATGGGTGTATAACCATTTAACACAGTTACAATTTGACCAAAGAACATATTTTTATCATTACCATTAACAGAGTAATACACACTGTTCTGGAACTTTGTTGTCAGGCGGTGTAAATGTAAATCAAATTTGCAACCTTTTGTCGCTATTTTATAGTAAGGTATTGCTTACATGCACTTATCGGAAATTTAAAATACAGAAATGTCGTACCCGAATTATGTTACCACTACATTTCACAAAAGTTGACACGCAATCACTATCAAATGAGATGAAGTTTAACACTTCATGCGACATGCGAATATAACTGATGACACAAATTGAGCACCTGTCAATGAAGTTGACTTATGACCAACAAATCCCACACTTCAGCGGCAAACCAGATAATCACCCTGAGTGCCATAACTCTGCGCAACCGTAACATCCGGGCCAGGAGTTGATTTGTATTCTCATCTGTTCACCATCTTCGCCGCTTTTGTCTGCCCTTCTTATTTTGTTTCTTTCTTACGGCGATGCAATATTTCCTCTTATGCCTGTCCAATAACACAGCCACGGGATTCTCAAGCTACGGCACTACTTCAGGGGAAGGTGCTTACTGGAATGATGGCGCTTGATACATAATTTGATAGGGTTGTTGGTAGGATGGGAATGAGGTCAAGTTGATCAGGAGCTTCAGCGAATAGTAAGAGGTTTTCGTGTCATTTGGTACCTGCTGCAGATTGTAGCAATAAGCAATGTATCTTATCTGGCTTTTTACGTCAAAGGAAGCGAACGACTTTCTACTGCATTCATCACAATTGTTTTGCAGGTACTAGAAAAGAGATGTAACCCAATATACACTGAAAAGATTTCACGGAACGTCGGTTAGTTTAAATCAGAACTGGAAAAATTCATTGTCATTGTCTCGAAAAGAAGTTGAACGATCATTTCACTTGAATGAAATTATTGATCATTTTCTTTTCGAGATATAAGGTAAGAGCAGGAAAAATGTTTACAACACCACCGCACTAATGGATCTTTAAGTTCTTCTAGTCGTGGCATTTCTCTGTAATTCGGATGTTTTTGAAGGTGTTTGTTTTCAAATGGAAAGCTATTTTATATACGGTATGATTTTTTACTTTTTTTTTACACATTTCTAAGAAAGCTAGTTTTCTACCCTTCATTTCTTCATTATAAGGCAGGCAATTTTGTGGCATTACAGATAACACAGATGGAATCTTGAATTCTATTCCCCTATAAATTTTCGTCTCCTTAGATGTAAATGTATATCTGTTTAGTTATTTATCCTTAATGTTTTGTTGTGTAAAATTCTCATAATCAAGTCTTTTTTTATTATTATTTTTGGCAGTTTTAGTCATTTAGTCATTGGCGGTTCAAGGATCTGCCTCAGTAACGAGTGTCCTACATTGATTTCTGTCATGTAAATGCTCGTTATCTATTTCGATTTCTTTCACGTTCTCCATTATTTTCCTGCTAATTTCTTTCTTGGTTTTGCTACTCTTAAACACTTACAATAGTGGCCGAAAGCCCTATACCAGTAGACCAAAAGTCAAATATTTGATGTTTGAAGTCAACTTGTTCAGCGTAATAGTAAAGTCAGGAACACATATTATGCAACATTTTAAAGGAAATTTTATGCTGAATTCAAATATGTTTACAGAATGTTATTACCAGTTGTAGAAGTTACATGCAAAAGTACAGAGTCTAGTCACAAAAAAGCCGCAAATAGTGGAATGTGTGAAATTAGTGTACAATGCATTTAACGTAAAATTACTGTACAGTACATTATTGAGACTTGCAAGACACTTGAAATAACTGACCAACAAGCAAAATACGCTTTAACATTTAATTGGATAACCACGGTTACTTAGTAACAAAGTGCACCTTCTTGGCATGGAACTAATGAGCTTCTCTAGTTGTCCATTGGTGATAACACGCTGCCATACGTCCCACACAGACTCAATTAAAGGGCCTAATTGAGTCCGTAAGGGCTGTCAGTTTAAGTGTTTAATTAAGACTGTAAGGGCCGTATGGCACCCTGGTATCACCAATGGACAAACACGTGTTTTGATGAAAAAAACTTTCTTTATTCATCAATCGAATAGCAGTGTTATATCTTTCACAAAATGCGATCGTGAAGGATTACCGTCCAACATTCCATGAATATTTTCGTACATTGCGGAATTTTTAAATTTCTGTAATGCTTTGAATGTGTAGACTTAGTATTTTTTATCGATTAGCTGATATGTTGATAGTTTCATTAGAAGGGAAATTTTACACTAATGCAAAATTTCCCTTCTAAGGAAACTATAAACATATCAGCTAATCCATAAAAATACTAAGGCTACACGTTCAAAGTATTACAGAAATTTAAAAATTCCGCAATGTACGAAAATATTCATTAATGATAAACAAATAACCAAGAAGAAATATATCTCTTTGCTGGTATAATGTCATAATTTCCTAAAATCATTTTGTCTAGCAAACTTGAGAACCGCGATATTGTATTTAAACTTGCAGTTGAAATTTGTAATTCTATACTTAGTATTATCATCTTGTATCGTAGATTTAAACTAATTCATACAATCAAAAGAACTATTATTAAGTAGATCTTATTTAACCACGCAGAATTTCATCAATTGGCATTAGAATTCTTGGAAACTATTTAAAAGTTACAGAAACAGAATCGTTATATGTCCCTTAAAAAAATTGAAGATAAACTTATTCTTAACGCATTGAACGTTTTCAGCAAGACAAAATATACTGTGAAACCTTGTTTGTACGTTTGTCTAGGAGGGTGGCCTTGAAAAACGTATAAATGTAAAAAAAGCATATAAACGAAATCTGAAAAATTGTATACTATTGTAAAATGTATGGTTTTTAAGGAGTACAAAATGTTCCTTAGTAATGATTCATTTACAGTCAAATTGGCGGTGAAAGAAGAAATCATTACGAATAAATTTTAGTGAGTTCCAAACGCCTATGAAAATAAAAACTTCTCTTTTGATGACTCTATTTGGCTATAAAGAAAATCCTGATCCTAGATTAAGGAAGATCTTCAGGACTAAGAATCTGAGCGCAGTGCTTCGGTACGGAACTCTAGAATTAACAGTTTTTCTGTTTTGTTTCTTCCTGAGGATCCTGAGTGAGTGCATCCATCTGAAACCAGAATAATAAATAATGATGAAACATTTAGGATTCTATTCTGCCACGCCACGAAATAGTGAAGCCACAAACTTACATCCCAGAGATTTATGAATTTTTGAATAGCGCATATGTGTGTGAGACATGAAATTCGAAACAATTTTTTTTTCAAACTCAAAATTAAACAATAGACAGTCGAGTCTCATTATTGTGACCACCTATTACTTTTGACGTCAACAGCGCGTAGCCAATGAAAGAAGGCAAGTGTCGTGAGCTGGCTAGGAGAGTATATAAGGTGTGCTGTAGGCATTCTGAAAACATATCGCTCGCTGCCGGCATGGATAAAAGGAGCCATTTATCAAATTTGGAAAAAGGGACGATTATCGGCTTTCGGACCAAGGGTGGCAGTATTTCTGAAACAGCGCAATTTGTAAACTGTTCGCGTACTGCTGTGGTTAAAGTGTATCGGGAAAATGGAATCATTGCAAATAAGCAATGTAGAAACTGCGGAGCACCACGTGCCCATTGAGGTGAGAAGCGAACGTCAGCTTCGAAGGTGCGAGAGGGCCGATCGACACGCTTTAGTGGAGCAAATTACTGATCGAATGAGCCAGGAGGCTAGCGGAAGTGTGTCCAAAACGACAGTTCAGCGAACGCTGCTGAGTATGGGGCTCCGGTACAAACGAATGGTCACTGCACCTATGCTAATGAAGGTGCATCGGCGGAAAAGGGTTACATTTGCACGGCAGTATCGGAATTGGACTTCCGCTGATTTACCTTCACCGACGAGTCACGTAGTCTGCTTCATCGAACGGATGGATGTTGGCGTTTAAGGCGGGAAACATCGAAGAACAAACACTCTTCAACCATTGCTGGAAGAACACAAGCTGGTGGGGACAGCGTTATGGTCTGGGGAATGTTTTCGTGGCATTCCTTGGGTCCACTGATACCTGTGAAAGGCACTATGGACCGAATTCCTTATGAATCCCTCCTTGAAGACCACGTACACCCATACATGCTGTTTGTCTTCCCTGGGACGGATGATATCTTTCAGAATGTCAATGCGACGTGTCACACAGCTAGAAATATCCGAGAGTGGTTGGAAGGGCACGATGAAGACTTCAAATTACTTACCTGGTCCCCTGATTCCCCAAACGTAAACCCCATTGAGCATCTGTGGGACCACGTCCTTCGTGTTTTTCGCTGTATGGATCCTCCAGCAGCTGTCAGATGCACTACAGTCAGCATGGCTCCACATACCTGTAAACACCTTTCAGCACTTCATCGAATCACTCCCAGTTCGTCTAGCTGCTTTCCGCGCTGCACACGGCGGTTACTCTGGATATAAGCTGGTGGTCACAACAATGTGACTCGACCGTGTGAAACCCCTCTGATGAAGTCAACAACACACATTAGATGCACCAACACAGCAACGATGTCTGAATTATCTCAAAGCTGTAACACACCTGGTTATGTATAAAATAATAAAAGAACCATGCATTTTGGTTAATCAATAATTAAAATTTCAAAAAACAATCGCAAAAAAACGTATAAATAAGTTAAACATCACCGAGCTAAACAACGATAGAAACTACAGTGAGATGTGGGAACTAACGCGGATATACGCATAAAAGTGAAAAACGTATAAATGAGAAACGTATAACCTAGGTTCTATTGTATTTATAATTATCGTAGGGCAGATGTTTCATTGAAAATTTTCATGCTCGCCATACTGGAAAAATAGTTCTTCTTGAAAATTGGAACACCCGTGGATATTACTGGTCCCCCTGTGACATTTGCCGATATTTATAGATTTCTTTCTCAATCTGACATGTAAATTCAGTAGTTTATTCCATACGAGAAATGTAAACGGGGACATGTTGCACCAGAATACTTAAAAATTTTGGAAATTATTTCCAGTAATCAGTCTCAATAAGAATTTTTCAAATCGCACGTTCAATAAAAAAAAAAAAAGCGCGATTTCAGTTCTAAATGAAAACGTACCATGAAGATAACTGGAGAAAATAATTATTGAAGAAAAAAAACTAGTTGTGGGTAATGTTAGTCATGGTAGACGATAGAGAATGTCAAATGAAGTTTTCCAATCCGACTCTTTCAGAATGGCCACATCTTTGCAAAAAGAACCTAAATTTACGATGCCTGAAAAAATTCCGTAGCGCTTAAACAGTTTCGGTCGTTATCTCAGCTATCGCTTGTCAGATGGGAGTTCTATTAGTAGTAGCGGACGTAAATGCAATAACACTTTTACTTCACTTCTCGGAAATGGATTTTCCGCACCACCTTTTCTTTGTGCAATAGAAGTAAGACATAGACTTTTACCTTATAATGCAAGCTGCTGTGTGTGAATATTTTCTACCTTGTTTCTAAAAGTTTTGCTGACGTTCCGAATGTGAAAAATAAGCCTAGGCCATATAATGAGAAAGCTGACAAGCACAGTAAAACGGGAAAACCAGAATTAGTTTTCTTGTAGTAAACACTATTTAGTATATACGAAACAAAATATTTGAAGTCGTATTTACACAGACAAACGCACTGTATCTACCTACTGACACAAAAATGAATACATAATTTTTCAAAAGTCTTTGAAAAGACAAATTTCCCGGTGGCAGAGATCGAGCCCGCATCCTTCTGTTACGGAGCCAAATGCTTTTCCAATCAAGATACACACACGGAATCTATCGCTGTAACTTTGCCGTCTTGACATGTGTTTCATTTCTGTGGTGGATAACATATTGCCTCTTCCCACTTGAGAAAGGCGGAGACACAAAATCACAGGTTTTGGGACCTCCGCAAACTACGCTTGACGTAACTCTTTGTAGAAGAAGGAATTCTCACTAATTCCAGACGATGTGTGGAAGAATGATGACACATTTTTCAAAGAACCTAACGGCAAGGAGATCCGTGTCCACAACCGAGCTCCAACACGAACACACAAATTTCTTGGTGTCCGAGGAACGAAATCGCACCCTTCTTCACCGGATGCGAATGCACTGGAGCTTTCAAATCACTAGCTGTGACTCCAGAATTAGGTACAGTAATTGCTCCTCATCTTTACAGAGGTAACTGTGCCCCACACTCACAACTTAGTTCATCTTCAGTCATGAATGTAGCATGCGGTTCGTTTCACTTGGGTCGTTGCTGGAAAGGGATCTGTTGTCGTGATTCCGGAACGCAGTTCCTCCTCACTATTGCTAGAGTTATCATACTTCATACTGAAGACTTAGATATCATTCAGTCATTAATATAGAGTATAGCGGCTCCTCGCCCATTGCAGGTAGCTGATCCGCAGTCATGGCGGCGCGTCGCTGCTCCTTAGATATGAATAGTTGTTGAGCCTCAGTCGCGACTGTGGAACATGGGTCTTCCAAATCATTGCTAGAGTTACCATGTTCCGTACTCATGGCGTAATATTTCAGTCGTAAATGTTAAACGGGGTTGCTCCGCTCTCATTGCTGGTAACTGATGTTCAGCCGTGACTGTGGAACATGGCTGCTTCTTCAGTCATTCCTGGATGTTTTTCCTCAGCCATGCTTTCAGAACACCAATTATTCTCCATCATTACCGGAGTGAACACCTTCCACGCTCATAACTTATTTAAATCTCAGCCGTAACTGTAGAACATAAATGCCCTTCAGTAATTGTTGTTAGCTGATAATCATTGATGAATGTAGTCAGTGGCCACTCCTCAGTCATTCTAGAAAATGCAGTTCACGCATGAATATGAAACACTGTTGTTCAGAATCACTGAGCAACAATGTTTCATAGCCATGCGTGAACTGCATCTAACTGAAAATTGGGTAACTCTCTTGACGATATGGAACACGCTATCTCTGTTGGAAAATAAGCTGTTCATTACTTCTAGCTGCTCTGCGTTAAATGCTATCACCGTGTCACGTGATTATTGCCCTGGAAAACACCTGCTTAGAAAAGCAACTCGCCAATATTGAGACACGTTGTGTCGTTCCTTCTACTGTGATGTGTTTTGCAAGTGGTGTGACTGTTGGTTCCTCTGATATTCCATGTTTATTTTCAAGTGTTACACTTTCTAAATTCGATTTATTCCTTGGGGTTGAATGTGTGCGTTATAGAAATGAATAAAACTTTAGTTTTAAGGGCTTTTATATCCTTTTATTGGATTATTTTACGGTATATAAGATGAGTGGTTTTATTTGCATACAGTAGTTTCCCAAGTGTCAAGTCGGTCCATTGGAACACTTCGCTTTAAGTATATCGAAGGCAAGTGTAGAAACATAAACATAACGTTTTTATATCACGGTAATACAATAATGCCAATCATAATGCTTTAAGAATCAAAGCTTTTTCTTTGGTGCGAGTCGTTCCACAGTATGATTATTTCATGATAATGGAATTGGCTTCATTGTCATCCACTGTGGAACCGCTTTGGTTTTGACGCGCATTATTATCTCTCATTAACTCACGACGTCAGTAATATTGGATGCCTGAAACATCGACCTCTCCCAAGAAAATATTATATTTTGATTCATGCGTGAAATGAATATTACGGACACTGCTAATCAAATTGAACAAATAAACAAGTCTTTGCACGAGGTTTCTTCTGCATGAATTTCACGTACATTGGAAAGTTCTTTCTCCACATTAGCACGTATTTCTATGAAAACAATCCGGAATTTATTTTATCTCTTTTTAGCGTTTCACAAAATATTTATTACTTATTGTCTCTTTATCTCTAGAAATAGTGGTTTTTCACTATTTCTAGGGATAAACTTCAAAATATTTAGCAAAACGTAATAGAACAGAGCTGCAAAAAAGAAAGATTAAGAAGTTAGCAGATATCCGAGGGAGCACGGTACATTTGGCTAGAATGTTTGCCCATTTCATTGAAGTGCAGAGGAGAAACTCATATAATTCACTCCATTAATATGTAGTAATCAAAATTTCAGTGTGAATGCAATTATAAAATGCATCGTGCACGCATCACTGTAACGCTTTGCATTTTTATCATAATTCATCATAAAATCCTATCAAAACATTTATCAAAATACACTGGCGGAAAGTGAAAAAAGAACACCAAGAAGGAATTGGCGGACGATCATGAAATTTACATATGTTCATGGGGTCGAGATTACGTAGGAGTGATGTTAATTTCGAGACCAACCGGTGAGCGCTTACGCCACAGCACGGCATAATATGCAAATTGTCGTCGGTGGTATTTAAAGAGTACGGCGGTGAATGTAATCAGTCGTCGGCGTACGGACACGTGCAAAGACCCTGAAGAAGCTGCAATGCCTGGACATGGAAGACGAGTACGATTTCAGCAGTTATCAAATTTGAGCGAGATTGTCTAGTCGGACTCCGCGAGGCCGGGTGGTCGTATCGTCGTATTGCGGAGCGAATTGGACGGGAAGTATCGGTGCTGGCACGATGGTGGCGTAGATGGTGTGAGGAACATTCCCACACGAGAAGACGTGGAACCGGGAGTCACAGACTGACTGATGAGCGGACCGATCGACGCATAAGAAGAGCGGCGTTGTCAAGCAGAACATCCACTGCGATGCAAATCCGAGCTGCCGTTGCGCCTGAGGTGACTGTGCGAACAATCCGCAACCATCTACTGGATGCAGGACTACGTGCGCTTGTGCCTCTGGCATGTGTACCTCTGACTCCAGCCCACCGTCAGGAACGGCTGAAATGGTGTTACCAACGTCTGCACTGGAGAACGCAATGGCGAACTGTTGTGTTCAGCGATGAAAGCAGATACTGCTTAGGACCCTTCTATGCCCGTATGCGTGTTCGCTGACGCACAGGGGAGCGTCTCCACCCTTCTTGCATCCACCAGCGAAACACAGGGCCTACGCCTGGTCTCCTGGTGTGGGGAGCGATCAGCTATCACTCCCGTACACAACTAGTGTTTGTACCGGGTACGTTAAACAGCACCTCTTACACCAACAACATCATTCAGCCTGTTGTTGTGCCATTTGTATGGTCGGTCCATCGTGGTGTTTTCCAGCAAGATAACGCACGCTCATACACGGCACGTGCAACGCAACATACACTTCAGGGTGTGAGACAACTTCCATTGCCTGCACGTTCACCGGATTTGTCCCCCATTGAGCACGTGTGGTATTTTATGGTACAACGACTTATCCGGTCTCCACGGCACGCCACGACCATTCCCGATTTATGCGTCCAGGTTGAGGATGCTTAGAACTCAGTACCCCAAACTCACATCCGACATCTGTACGACAGACTCCATGCCAGAATTGCACAGTGTGACGCAGTTCATGGCGGTTAAACCTCGTACTAACCATGTTACATGGAAATGTTATTTTTCAGTTTAGCAGCAAATACAGCTGTATTTTGACATAATGTTTTGATCACGTTATCCTCTGTATTCCGTTATTATGCTGTATAAATTTCGTTGGTATCAGACGTCTCCTTCTTGGTGTTCTTTTTTCACTTTCCGCCAGTGTATAATTAAAAAAACCGTAATACAATGTTAATAGCAGTTGCTGTCTCACAAAAAATTCTCTAACATGCTCTACTAAGAACTCTTTAATTAGTACAGAGAAAAAAACTCAGAAACTCCTTTGCGCTATCTAACGAAAAATACTTAGAAATGCAAATTGATGAGCAAATGAAAAATGCATCTCCGCTATCTCACAGGAATAAAACTCATAAATGCAACTCTCTCACAAAAAAACTCAGAACTGGAAATCCGCTATCTCACGAAAAGTTTAGAAATGCAACTTCCGTATCTTACGAAAAAAACTTAGAAATGCAAATCTGCTACCATACGGAAAAGATGCTCAGAAACGCAGCTCCGCTAATATTAATACTAACCTGTTGAAGCAACTTAAAATTCAAAAACGTTTTTTCTGGACAGTGTATGACTATGACGGAGTCACTCCATTCCGTCCTCCTGTGTTCGTTTCTCGAAAGTCATATTACAGAAACTGTAAAAATTAATGTAGAATAAAATTACATTGGTTGAATATCTAAGACTTCCCAGATATCTGCTGCAAAGCAGAGTGAGATACAGTACATTCGAGGTGATAAAATGTGCAATATAAAAGGTATATTCATTTCAAATATTAACATTTGGGACGAAATATTATGAAAACAATGGAGTCAAATGAACAGAGGGATTCAATCCAGAATAAAAGCTGTAAATTGAGCTTATTTTACACAACATCATTTTACATCGCCGAAGACTCTCTCGCCTAAACTAACAATTCAAAAATACAGGTGTCCCTCGTTACACGCCTCGTTTCACTTTACACGCGTATGCTATAGCGCGATTTCAAAACAGCTGCAAACGGTCGTACAGGAATAATCGATGATTTTATATGCGTAAAACACCCAGTGGAATGTGGATGTAGAGCACAGCAAAAAACATATCTGCGAACTGAAAGAACATTTAAATGAAGATGGTGAACCATTTGTTAAAGATTGTGTGTGTCTGTGTGTGTGTGAATCTATTGTACACCTCTGAACAAAACAACGTGTTAAATATCCAAAGAACATTTATACTACCCTTAATACCATTGATGAGAATGATCTTATTAGAGAGATTAGTACCAAATTTGCTAGAGATGCTGTCACTTTGGTTTGTTAGAAAGAACTCAATGGAGAAAAAAATAAAATGCTGACTGCCAACTGCATCTTGACCAGTTATTCAACAGGGCACAAAATATTCAATCCACTGACGCACGCCCTTCAAAGGAGCGAGAAAATTATGACCCTGTATGACCTGTGACAACTTATTCGACATTTAATTAAATTAATTACAGTACCAATTTAGCAACCGAAGAAATAAAATACGTGCACATTTTACAAATTTCAGATACATAATATTTTTGGGAAGCATCCATTTTTTGCCTGCGTTAAAAGCGATTTTTTTTTTGTTTTGTGAATAAACATCCATCATTAACCGCTATAAGAGCTGTCAGGATTTGCCCGTTCCACGTTCGGGCTACTGTTTCCAGGTATGACAAAGCCAGCGCGACTAGGCAAGTTCACCAAACATGCTTCGAATCCGTGCCTAACATGCTTCGAACCCGTGCCTAACATGCTTCGAACCCGTGCCTAACATGCTTCGAACCCGTGCCTAACATGCTTCGAACCCGTGCCTATCATGCTTCGAACCCGTACCCAACATGCTTCGAATCCGTGCCTAACATGCTTCGAACCCGTGCCTAACATGCTTCGAACCCGTGCCTAACATGCTTCGAACCCGTGCCTAACATGCTTCGAACCCGTGCCTAACATGCTTCGAACCCGTGCCCAACATGCTTCGAATCCGTGCCTAACATACTTCGAACCCGTGCCGAACATGCTTCGAACGCGTGCCTAACATGCTTCGAACCCGTGCCTAACATGCTTCGAACCCGTGCCGAACATGCTTCGAACCCGTGCCTAACATGCTTCGAACCCGTGCCGAACATGCTTCGAACCCGTGCCTAACATGCTTCGAACCCGTGTCTAACATGCTTCTAACCCGTGCCTAACATGCTTCGAACCCGTGCCGAACATGCTTCGAACCCGTGCCTAACATGCTTCAAACACGTGCCTAACATGTTTTGAACCCGTGTCTAACATGCTTTGAACCCGTGCCTAACATGTTTTGAACCCGTGTCTAACATGCTTCGAACCCGTGCCTAACATGCTTTGAACCCGTGCCTAACATGCTTCGAACCCGTGCCTATTCAAGGCAGTATAGAAAGTACAAGTCCATGACATTAGAGAGATAAGTTCCCTCCGTTTAAGACGTCCCTCTCATGTTGCACGATTTATGTGTCATTGTCGCATTTGTCGTCTCACACTCACCGTGAAAACCAATCCGAAATCTTGCTTTCCGTGTGACGTCACTAAAAGAGGGAACTCATCTCTCTAATGTGTTTACCTTGTATTTTCTAAGCGGCCTTTGCCAATGTCGGAATCGCTCTAGGCCACGTAGCCGCTGGTGCGATCGTCAACGATAGTAAAACTGAAGAAAAAAGACAGAGATATAAAAAAAAATATGTTATCTCCATTTCTTTGTTAATAGTCGATATCGAATCTTATAGATTGAAATTACTGGTCACGTGGAGTGATTAAATAGAAACAGAATACCTAAACAGACATTAAGACCAATGAAGAACGACCTCGGGCGAAATCGAGAAACCAATGAAAAAATTGCGTCCAACAAAATTTAGATGAACTATCATTGTCTGAGTGAAAAGAGAAAAGAGACCTTCGAAAGCTTGCGAAGCTGAAGCTGAAGAACCAATGTAAACATTTCAGCTTCAAAGACCGAAGGCTTGGGCAGCTGAAGATGAAGAACCAATTCAAACATTTCACAATAAATCCAATCATAAACGTGCCCAAGCAGCATGTACACACATAAAATAATAAATTTGTTATCTTATGTTACAGTTGGATAGCTAAATCTACCCCTTAAGGAATTATTAAAAGTACCTTGGAAAGAGATGCAGATTCCTTTTTATAAAAGTGGCTGACAGGCACGCATAGATATCTTTATTTAATTACAAAAAAGTACGTTTATTTATTAAAGTGCTCAAGAAAAAATCTTGCAAATGACACAAAAAGAAGGTTTTTAACGGATGTCGCAATTTTATATTCTGGTCTCACTGCATATGAAAAAGTTACCAAAGAAAAACTAAAATGAATAAAACTTTTAAAAGAACAGCTCGATTTCTTCTGTTATGTCTCTGAAAACATCAACCGCATTCATAAAATAGCAGCATTTTCTTTTTTCTCAGGAATGAAAATAAGCATTTTTAAGAGTAATTCTTGAATACGTCGTAAAATAAATGATAAAAAGATGTAAAGGACGAAAAAATTTAAAGCAAGTGTTTTTCTGAAAGGACTGAATGTTTTTATATATATTGAACTATTGTTATACAATATGCATGAAAAGAAGCATCTTTCTCTTCTTTCATCTCACCTTCCAATATTAAAACTTGAAGAGGTCATGCTAGAACCGGGTCCATGAAGAAGTTTACGGCTGAAAAGCCTCTCTTTTTTATTTTTTTTATTTATTTTCCAGTGTTATTACAGCTGCACCTGACACTTTCTTGTAAGCCTACCCTTCTGAGGAAATGAAATGCGGTCTTTCGGGAGATCGATCCTTTATACCAAGGTGGACGGCAACCCTGAAAACAAGATTTATGGTTGAAATGATGTTGTTGCTGCATCGCAAAGCAGTTATTATTTTAAAGGCGTTTGTTTACGAACCTTTACGCTCCAGCGCGATTTTTCAAGGTAAAGCAAATACGAAGGAAAATAAACACTGTTGTTCCTATAAAAGTTTTGTCCTGGATCAATATGAAAATTGCTATTTAAAGGAACGACCAAAATAGAAGTGTTAAAATGTCATGCAGAGATAAACAGTATCATTAAATCGGTCAGATATTTATTGAGTACCTGAAGTTTTATTCATTATGCATTTTTTGTTTATTAAAGCATTTCGATGATTGTGACTCACTTCTTATTTGTAAGTACCTTTTCGTTTCTAATTATTTTGTTAAAGAGCGCGTAAAGCTGTTTATAGAGTTTGTCAGAGCAGAAATTTCTGTCTTTGTCATTCCAAAATTTCATACTGAAAAAAAAACTCAAGAAAAACACAAGGCTGATTTTAAATGTATGTAATTATTAATTACGAAAGAGATTTTTTTCGAGCTTCAGATGAATGGATTATAATTTCATACATACTGCGGGACGAAATATTGAAGGGAAATACACACGAACACCCAAACGTGTATGGGTTGACAGACATATGAAAGCAAAAACCGAGTATCCAGAAGAGAGGCACAAACTTGTCTGAGTCTGTAAAAATAGTGCGCTTTACCAGGCTAAGTACCAAATCAAAACGATCACGTGACTATCAGCTGAGTGCTAGATTCTGAAGAAACACGAATGTATTGTTGGTAGTTTACTATGTAAGGCATTTAGATAAAAGGACTTCTTCGACAGCTTTTTTCCCAAAATCTTTTCCTAACACTAGCTATTTTCTTGGATATCGAAAGTAAGTTCTACAAAATCCATTGGTTCTCTGTAATTCACTCTTGTATCTTAATAACACGTCCAGACAGAAACAAACTATTGCTCTTAAGATAAGTGTTTTGAAAACGTCTAGTGATACTCTGATGATAGTGATGTAAAATGTTCTTGTAAACATTGCGCCTGAGACGCTTCCTTTCCTTATTATAAAACATGATAATGCAAATAATGAAACTTAAAATTTAATTTTCCCGTATTTCAATTACAACCGTATACTGCAATTAATCAGTTAAAGCAGTTGTATAAGTTTGCATCCCAGCAACTGGAAGCCCCGGTGGCGCAGTGGTATGAGCGTCAGGTTCTGATCATTAATACGAGACTGGTCCGGGATTTGAGTCTCGCTGAGGCATGCGTGTTGTTTTTGTCTGATTGCACTAACTCTTTCGCTTTCCTTGAACCCGTGTCTCGAAATTAGGGACGAGAGACTGCTTATAGCCCGTTGAGTTGCTCACAGTGGTCGTTAAATCCACAAAAAAAAAAATCACACCATCTGCCCGAAATGGCCTCAATGGACAGCAGTGCATGCACTTCTTTGTGAAGAAACTACTTTGCGTTGGTGGGAAACGTAACATTAGCAATGCGCGGTTGCATACGTATCATGCAGGAGGGTGCTCCATATCCATTTTAGTCTCACGTTCGAGGACGTCTCCGTTATACGTATCCTGCACGTTTGACTGGTAGCCGGGGACTGCGAGACCAGTCGAATGTCGTGTGCTGTAGATTTTGGGGATGCTACGACTTGCCGTCGAATGCGGATATCAAGATGATACATCCGCCTAAGTTCACCAGCTCCAATATGGAGAAGCATGTTACCTTTACTTAACTATTGTTACCACATTCCGACTACAGTTGTTAGATCTCGATGCGACCCAGTTATCAACCAGGCGTAAGCAGTCAGCCCTATGTTAACATTTCTGATCAGTTACCCTGGTATAGAGTTTTTTTATGTTTAAGTTTGAACGGCAGGATTTCTTATGACGTCGATCAATCATTCTCGTTCTTTACACGTGCTACCACCACAGAGATCAGTAAGATACCGCGATCCACATGCAGAGATGCGAACGATCAAATTCATTTCTGGTTAGATATTATTATTATTTGATACTGGAACGATAACTGGATAACTCATTACTGGTCACGAGGATAACTCAAAACTGGAAAACTCAACTGATAACTCAACTGGATATCTAAACTGGATAACTAACTGGATAACTCATATTAACTTTATATTAACTGGATAACTAATACTTATATTACTGATGTACTGATAAACATATTTAATGATATTCATATACTGTATATATATATATATATATATATATACTTGTATTATATATGAGAACATATATTTATGTATTAGTTCCAAACTAAAAGTTGATAAGTTGGAACTAATTAGGTTTCAGTTTCTAAGTTTCAGTTTTTAAGTTTCAGTTTTTCAGTTAAAATTTTAAGTTTAAGTTACAGTGTTTAGTTTATTAAATTTAAGTTTTAAGTTTTTTAAGTTTAAGTTTTTCAGTTAAGGTTTAAAGTTTAAGTTCCTGTGTTTAGTTTATTAAATTTAAGTTTAAGTTTTAAATTATGTTTTTTGTTTAAGTTTTCAAATTTAAGTTTTTCAAATTTTTAAGTTTTAAGTGGAACTTTTCAACTTTATAAATATACGTAATATATGGAACATATATTTTATATATTTATTCTCATGTTTACTGATACTCATATTTGCTTGATATAACACAACTGGTTATCTAAACTGGATAACTCAACTGAAAACTCAAAACTATATAACTCATTACTGGTCTGGACAACTCTTTACTGTCATTACTGGTCATAACTAAGTACCGGTCTGATAACTCATTACTGGTCATAACTAAGTACTGGTCTGATAACTCATTACTGGTCATGATAACTCATTGCTGGTCATGATAACTCATTACTGGTCATGATAACTCTGAACGATAAGTCATTGCTGGTTGGATATTATTATTATTATTTGACATTCGAACGATCAAACTCATTACTGGTTGGATATTATTATTATTTGATACTGGTTGTTAGATAAAAGAGAACAGTCAGATACCGTGATCCACATGCATAGATGCGAAGGATCAAACTTAGCTAAGTACAGATCCTTTGCCGTTTCTTCTACTTCACTTTTTACGTGATTTGTGCCAAATTCCAGTCATTTACATAACTCAGCTGTCGACACATCTCCGCCAATCTTTATGGTACTCCGACCGAATTTTCTTATTGTGGTGTTGTGTATGTGAAGCACGGTTTATAACGGTAGTGTATAGAAATGCAAAGGGAAACATGCATGGCTCAATAATTGTTCAGTATGAAATTGAATCAGAATGCCAGTGACATTTCTTTGGCGTACGAAAAATCAGAATTCCAGCACATGTTGCAAAAATATTGAATGACAATGATATGATTTAAAACTAATTATTAAGTTATAACTATTCAAGTTAAGAATAAATAACCGGATAGATGTTTGAAGTACCTCTATTTCACAATATTATTTAACAATGTTTGTTATCAATTGACATTTTGTTTTGATAAGTGAAATGAAAATAAGCAGAATTCGTACTACTAATTTATTTGGCAACTTAACCTTTCTTAGGGATAATGACTAAGAAAATATGATAAACTGCGAAAATGAAACACGCCATTGAATAAAAGGACTCAAAGCAATTGGTTGAGTAAACGAAAGGAACATAACTGTGAAGAATCATTCGCCCTTCAAAAAAACAAAACAAAAAAAAAAACATCCATTTTCTTAGGTAACTCTTTCCATGCAAACTAAATAAGTTTCCTCAATAACTGAAAAAATACTCTTAGGCTTTTTTTAGAAATTTCCGTTATCAAGAGAGCACACATGCAAATGTAACTTAAACTGTAATACCTGGTTTAATTCAGTTTATTTTATTAAAAGAGGCCTCATAAAACAAGACATATTTTTGATATATTTGACGTTAAAGAAAATTAGAAATTAGCAAATTTACTTCACAGAGTTTTAGATGTCATTCACGTTCTAAAACAAAAGCAACATAGCCAGAATTATTATCAACCTTTTAATTTAATAGATTTTATTTGAAAAACAGAAATCCTTCTTTCATTTTCTAGACTGAAATGAAAACAGATTTTCTATTTCTTTTCATTTTTTCAATTAAACACAATATACTACTTCTTTTGAGTATTTTCGATGGAAAATTAATCAGGAATATAAAAAAATATATATACAGTGATAGGCATCGCGACATATTTCGTTTTCCAATCTCAAAATTAGTGCTACTCTGAAGATATTTAATTCTCTCCCTTGTTGGTTTAAATTGTTGCTAATTTTTATTTTTAGCTAAGGACACGTTCTAAACCAAAAGCAATATAACCCGCATTTTATCAATTTTTTAATTTAATAGATTTTAATTGAAAAAACAGAAATCCTTCTTTCATTTTCTAGACTGAAATGACAACAGATTTTCTATTTCTTTTCATTTTTTCAATTAAACAGAATATACCATTTTTTTTAGTATTTTCAATAGAAACTTAATCAGGAATATAAGAAAATACAGTGATAGGCATTGCGACATATTTCGCTTTCCAATCTGGCAATTAGTGCTCTTCTGAAGATATTTAATTCGCTCCCTTGTTGGTTTAAATTGTTACTAATTTTTACTTTTTAAGTGAAAATAGAAGCAGTAAACAATTACGTATTATAAATGCAGAGGAATCAATGAATGAATGTGTGAATCTACTGTATTTCTGTGAAATTCATTCAGCAAGACACAAAATGCGGTTAAGTGACAATACGTCTGATACCGCAGCTAGAAGAAGAAAGCCGAGCAACTCTTGAAATAAACACTAGTGACAGTAGCGAGAAAAGTACACAATCATGCTACAGCCTACCTGTAGGAAAGTGATTAAAGGGAAACCTTGATTATTAGATTAATAAACCGAAAAACAGCTTCTTTCTTCTGTGAAAACAGGAAATTGTCGGTGGCTGGGATCGAACACGTGTCTCCTCTCTCCGGAGTGAATTGCACTAACCAACTAAGCTACACCGACGAGCTGTATCGTTGCAGGTCTGTCGTCTTGACACGTGGTCCACCTGTGTAGTACGTCACACTTCACATCAAGTACGAACTGATTTTTGTTTTGTTATTGTGGTGGGGTTTAATAGCTTTAATAAGCATGAAGGGATATAAGGAGTTTCCTATCCCTAACGTAAGGCCACTAGCTCCTGAAATGGACCAGCGTCAGCCTAGTATAATAAATATCCCACTCATTCGGCTCAAGTCAAAAGATTTCTGGCGAATCTTTTGACTTGAGCCGAATCCAGGCTCAAGTCAAAAGATTCGCCAGAAATTTGTGCTACTCACAGCTCGACTACCGTGGCGTCTTGTAACGTACCTACCTGAAAGGGGACGCACATGCCAAGACGACAAGTAGAGGTTATAAGCCCTTGCCGGCGTAGGTTAATTGGGAAAGTATTCAACTCCGAAGCAGAAGGATGTGTTTCCGAGTTTCGCCACCAGAAGGGAGAGAATTTGGGTGGTATGTCATGTGACCATGTCAGTTTGCCCCCTCACCGCCAGATGGCACTGAGGTTTCGGGGATCCACTATTTCCATTGGAGTTCCTACCATGTACCATGTACTCGTTTTGGTCTAAATTACCTTCTCTGAGCATTTGGCTCGATAACATCAATGTAAATTTTAAACACTGTGATACTTAACACTGATTTAAATATTTACACTATATTTTATCATGATGAAGCCGAGCCAAACGCTCAAAAAATCTATTTTAAACCTTAACAATGAAATCCAATTAGGAATAAACTGTATATATTTGATCTATATCAGTGTCACATGGATTGTAGACAAAGAATACCTTTTCATACTGTGATGGGTTTAAGTAACATATTGTTGTTACGTAAGAATCACCTTTTTCGAAAGTAAAACGCTAACATTTATTTGCCGAATATTGAGCAATGGAAGAAATGTGTCATATAAAGGAAATAGGAATTTAGGTATATGGAAATACAGTGAAGTATTTTCTTATATTGTTTATTAGATTTTAGTCTCCGTTGTACTTATACGTCCCAGTTTTAATCTATATACATTGTTCTAGTGCCTTGAAAATGCCACCCGTCGGCTTGTGAAAGCTCGAGAGATCCTCTATGATCCCGTTTTCACCTACAAAAATCGGTTTATTACCTTTTAAAATCTTACACTTATTTTTTTTTAAATTACTGTGAAGTTACCTATTTCAGGGTTTTGCCTAACGATATAAAACCTATATAATAGGTTACGTCTGTCCCTAACGCTCTGACGTCATTCTGCACTTGCAGCGCCATCTGCTTTTATGCGGTAGCTGAAATCGGAACTAAGCTCACCGCTGTCGCACGATACGTAAAATCAAGGAGAAATACTGAAAAATGAAATAAGGTTAGTAAGACAAGCGACTTCATCTGTGGCAATATGCACGTGCTCGAACAACTGTCTGCGACGTTTTTTCTGTTATGTAGGTGTTATGCTGTGTTTTATTTCATTTTCTTCGCATTGCAGAATAATTTCATAAAAACTAATAAAATTGCAGATTAATTTAATAAAGAGGAACCAGCGTTATTTTATTTTATAAAATGGAACGAGTACAATTGTAAGAAAGTAACTGCAGGCGTAGTTCTGATTGACTGTGATGGAAATTTTAAAACTTATTGGTTCCGTGGAATTTTTTTCTTTGTGGTGCAAGATCTAAGAAGATAAAGCTGAAAGAAAACAAGCTTAAATGAAGAACGACAACGGCGAGCAAAACAATTATAACGAAGTTAATTTCTCCGTCATTTTTTTCCACGCCGGGCATCGTACCCGGGTTCATTCATTTCGGAATAAGTCGTTCTCCCAACAACTGAGCTACGCGGACGTATGCTGTCGCTGCTATCTGTCTTGAACTCATGTGCGTCCTGCTTGGCAGGCAAGTCCCCCCTCCCCGTGAGAGGGCCGGGAGCATGGCCCACGGATCAGCTGGGACCATGTGTCGCTGTAGTCAGTCATCCACTGAAGAACGTTCATTTGAGAAACCCCAGACATTTTGGTGTGTCGAACGTAACATCGCCCACATTTATTTTTCGAAGCGCTGAAGAAGGAATTCTCTTATTTTTCCTGTCTCGCAATGTGGAAAGAACATCACACTATTGCGAGAATTTTAACGGCCAGGACATTCTTGAAGTTCGGGCGCCAATATAACGAAGTAAATTTTTTTGTCATTTTTTTCCCGCCGGGCATCGAACCCGGTGCCCTCATTCCGGAAAAAGGCCCTCTCCCAACTGAGCTACGCGGACGTATGCTCTCGCTGCTATCTGCCTTTATCTCACGTCACAGAATCTTCTAATATATGATACGTGTTATAAAAATTTCAGTCACAGCTCTTTCACCCTTGCATTGCACGTTGTATGAGATTAAGAAAAAAATGTATTTTGCTGCTTAAAATAACGACTAGGCTTTTGTAAGAAATAAACCCCATCGGACGATAATAAAGCATGACGAAAAGTGAACAACATGATGTCGGTATCATAACCATGCTCTATGATATTCAACAGAGTCAACAGTAGTGTGATTCCTACGTATTGTGAATCAAATGGGGTCAAACAGCTGCAGTCAATAGATCTCTAATAAATCTAACAGTCTGCTAAAGGCGAATGATCTTTCTTTTTTTATAGCCCTCGACGATACACTGAATGCGCCAAATAAATGTTCATTTAATTCAATCGTCAGGGTACTCAGAAAAGTCCAGGATTAATTACAAACACACGGCATTATTTGAAACAACAGTCCCCAGCAATTGATTTGTTGAGAGCAACACAGCTCTGAGAGCAGAGGGTTAACGCTCAAAGAACTCTCGGAAGAAATCTGTGTCACCAGAGCGCATAAAATCAAGACACACGCAAATATCCCCGCACCGCAATTCAAATATCTAAATGGAACGTGAGATCGCGTGATTCTAGTCCCCTCCTTTGAGGCACGGCGAAGCATTTCGTGATGGAATATTAGAGAAAAGAAGCATATCTGCGGAAAAGCGCGTGCCCGAGCATCTGCCATAAATAAAAGCTTCTAACAGAGAGTTAATTCATCTCGCAAACAGAATCACGAATGTTACGAGAAAACGTATTTACGTTGCACAAGTATCGGTTTCCTCTACGCCGGATTGGAGAGATATTTCTCCTTTATGGAAATAAATAATGACCCCCTTAAAAAATAGGGAGGAGTAGAATATAAAAAGGAATCCCTGCACATACTATTCTATGTTCGGTGAAATGTATCCCAAAGAATAATTCCCCGGTTACCGATAAGGCTGAAGTAATGAAAAATCGATGATGTGGGTTGATGCAGATGCTTTGTACGTGTAATACCCTATTAGAAAGTTATTTTCTATCTGCGTCTGAGCGTAGTCTGCTTTGCTTTCACGTTTCCTTCCATAAACATAAGCTTTTACAGCAAGAGAAAAACAGTATCCATGTTTCTTGAGAATTATTAACAAAGAAATAAGCTGTATTTAGTTTTTAGAAACGCAGTATGTTTTCGAACATCATCGTGAACAAATTATAACGCTTCCCAATATGCAATTTCATCAGAGTTTGTCTGATGCCACATATATTGAAAATCATAATATGTTCTGCTCGAATATCTTTAGAAAAAGGGTGTATTCTATATCTGTCGTGATGCATATGCCCTTATATTAAAATGCATATGCCACCGTATATTGATGAGAAAAAAATTTAAAGAAAGCATAAACGCAGAAGAAATGTCTTTCAATACTGAGGAATCCCTCCAGCAAAATTTATCCGTTCTTATTCTTCAAAAATAAAGGTATCAAAACTTTTCTGCAAAAATTTGAATTTTTTAAATTCATGAATATCTGCGAATTAACGCCTAAAATCCAAAATATTACGACCAATAATATGATGTTGTTGCTGTACATGCAGCTAAACTAGCTCTTACACGAAGAGTCATGAACGCTGTTAGATTTCTTAAGGTGTCTTTTCGTACCTGGTGTCAATACATTACCATCAGATCCTTTAACTCTTGTAAGTTACGTGGTTGAACCGCCGAAGATTGAATTTGCTGTTTGAACACGAACCACAGATGCTCGATTGGTTGCTATCTGGAGACTTTGGAGGCCAGGCCATTACTTGGAAGTATTTCTCACGCTCCTCGAACCATCTCAAACAATCCTGGCATTGCGGCATCGCGCAATGCCAGGAATACGATTGACATGAAAAGAAGTACCTGGTCTGCAAGGATGTTTAGGTCAGTGACACTGTGTTGACACTGTAGTTTCTTTCACATGAATGACTAGACGAAGGGTTTCCCAGAAGAACATTGCCCAATGCATTACAGTTCCCCCACAGACTTGCTTTCGTTCCACGGTGCATTCTGATGACAACACTTCCCCAAGTAAATGGCACACAAGTACCTGGACGTCCACATGGTGCAACAGCAGACGAGATTCATCGGACGAGACAACCTTTTTCCAATCATTCAAGGTCCAGCTTTGGTACCCGCGTGGCAATTTTGTGCTATGCATATTGGGAAAAGTCCGATAAAATACACCAACGAGCCATTACATTATGACCACCTACACTCATCGCCAAAAAAGCAGTTGCACACAGAAGGACGAGTCGGATTGCAATGCTATACGGAAGGAAGGTAAAGTTTATCAGTAACAATAAATGGCTGAATATTGAGAGTAATATGGGCAATATTTATTCAGCTACGCGCACATAAGTAGTGTCTCTCAGTACGGCCTCGGACCGCAATGTTTGTTCACACAGCATGCCAGACGTCTCGGCATGCAGTTGTAAAGGTTCCTAATGATGTCCTGCGATAAGCCATCCGAGCAACTTGAATCTTCTCAAGCAATTTCAGATTGTGCGGTAGGGGTGGAGTGTGGATAGCGTGTCCAATAGCATCCCACACATTTTCAATCGGCGATAGGTCTGGCCATGCGGCTGGCCATGGCAAAGTAAGTGCCTTGAAGGCAAACTCTCGAGACAGCAGTAGTATGAGAACGAGCGTTGTCCTCTTAGAAATTCGCACCAGAGTGAGCGTTCAGAAAAGGTAGGACCACTGGTTGCAGGATCTCATATACGTAACTTTGGGCTGTCAAGGTGCCTGTATTGCACAGGAACCTTGACACCCCACCATGACACAGACACCATGACACCAGGCCATGGAAGTGTGACGCTTGGCAACAAACCGGTCATCCTGCAGCTGACCACGGCGTCTTCACACATGGATTCGTTAGTCGTCTCCTCCAAGACAATAGAGCGGGGCTCGTCACTAAAGATCACCGGCTGCCATTCTGCGTGGCTCCATGGGAGCCTGGCACGACACCATTGTAGTCTTTGGTGACGATGCTCTGGTGTTAAAGGCAGTCGTCGTAACGATCTGCGTGAGTATAGTTTTCCGTCGAGCATCCGTCCATCACTGGTGCTGACATTAATCGAACTATGCGTGCAGGACGCCATGGCTCGCTGAATATCCGCAATCGTGGATGTTGGGTCACTCCGGGCATGTCGGACAACACGTCGGTCCTCTCTCTCCGTGGTCGTCTAGGTCTCCCAGACCCCCTCCTGTCGCTGCTGCGTGTCTTGTTCTATCCACTGCCGCCAACAGCGTGCTATGGTGATAAGGGCACGACCTTTAGGGCGTGCAATACGGAGATAAAACGTTCCCGCTTCCTAAAGCCCGACGATGCGTCCCCTGTCGAACTCCCCCAACTGTGCGAATTGCTTCCGAACTTTCCTCCGAGGCATACTCCACTTGCAAGGGATGCAACCAACACAACATCATGAGTCAGAATGGCTAGCGCGCGCAACGGGACGATATTATATTGCCGGGAAGGCACAGCGCTATAACCCCCTCTTGCTTGCGTCACAATGTAGCCGAGCTGTACTTGATACTTGAATCATTTCCATATCTCACGATATCAAACCTATCCACCAAGTTTGATTCCTGTCGGTTGCTTCCTTCTGGGTACAACAATTTTTTTGACTATCAGTGTATGTTTTAAAGTTCAAGTTTATATATAGATGAGTTTCAAGTCTTTCACTTAGGACGCGCGAAACACTTAAATTGAGAACAATAATTTGTTATTTTAAAACCAAAACGTTATGGGAGCAACTTTAATATCTTTTACAGAAACAGCCTTTCGATTTTTATGCACTTTTTACATTTGACTTTCTAATACCCTTTCCAATATTTTTAAAAATATTGGAAAGGCTTTAGAAAGTCACATCATTATTAATTATGAATTCAAATAATAACTTAAAAAAAGCTTATTATATTGGATATATATGACTGCAGTGAAACCTCGTTTATATGTTTTTCTAAGGGATGGCCTTTGAAAACGTATAAATGTAGAAACGTATTAAAGCAATTTCAAAATTAAATATTATTACAACACTTATGCTTTGAAAGAGTACAAGATATTCCGTAATAGTATTTTTTCAAGTCGAATTGGCTGCAAAAGAGAAATAAGCGTTACAATTATGATATATTTGCAAAAATCATAACGCGTATGAAAATCAAACTTCTCTTTCGATAGCTCTATGTGTCTCCGAAAACCTTGGTTTAGAGTTTATATTATTAAGTGAAATCCTCGTAACTAAGAATTGGAGACCAGTGCTTCGATACCTAACACATGAAATAATAGCTTAAATTTCTGCCGATTCTAGGTGCATCCATTCGAAACCAGAATGCCTGAATATTGACGATGCGTCTTGAATTGTATTCTAACACGACACGAAATGGTGGAGACGTCCCAGAGATTTATCAATTTTTAAATGACGCATAAGTGTGTGAGTCGTGAAATGCGAAACAAATTTCTCGCCCAAATCGAATGTAACTGGCATGGCCTTCTCTGATGGGATCACGATTCAAGTTTGGCTGCACCAAGACAGAAAAGCAGAACGTTGTCTCGATAATCTCAAAGTTGTAACTAACCTTAAAACGTATAAAAGAATCAAAGAACCGCATGTTTTTGATAATCTGCAATTCAAGTTTTAGCCTATAATCGCAAAAACCGTATAATACTGCAGTTTCTATAGCTTTTTCAATTCGGCTATAAAAACTTATAGCCGAATTGAAAAAGCGACAGAAACTGCAGTAAATGATCGGGGCCAACGCAGAATTGCCTGCAAAAGTTACTAACCTATAACTGAAAAACGTATAAGTGAGGCTGCACTGTACTTATTAAGTAAATTTTGTTACGGTAATGCCAGGTTGAATATTTAATTCTGAGGATCCCAGTCATTTTTAAGGCTATAAAGACAAGACTGATTTAGTGTATTGCGGAATTCCTAATATAATGAGGTTTCATTTAAACAACGATAAATTTCCTTTTAAACCACTGTTTCATTCGAACCACTGAATCAATCACCTTATTTTACTAGTTCTCAAGATGATTAGATGAAATGGCCATTTCATCTAATCATAATATTGAGCTGAAGTGTCGGACCCAACATACTATTGGATGAGTCATTATATTGAACCAGTCGTGCTACCAATGGTCCAGCAGTGCCATTTCACGAATGGATAATACACCAATCGTACCATTGGGCCAATTGTTTCCTTTAGGCGACTCGGCATACAAAAATCGTCAAAAACCGATGTTTTCTACGCATGTGGCAAAAAAATGAAAATTAAAAAAATAAGTTCGTTTAATCTAGTAGAAAACTGAATGATATTAGTAATTATGTCTTACAGAGAAACAAAATACTAGGATTAGTCATAACAAAATGTCTTTCAACCACAAAACACCTTATGGGCATAATTTCCACAACACACAGGCAACTTCCACATGATACCATAGGTGTGCCTTTACAGTAAGTTGTAACAACAAAACGCAAGGTGAGAAGCTAAAATGCGGTTTTGATGCTGGTTTGACAAGAAATTGCTGAAAGGAAAGAATTGTTTGTTAAGGTAAAGAAAATGAAACAGAAACTGAAGTGCATATGATGAAGTAAATTTCTCCATTTTTATGTTAGAGGCAGGATTCCAACCCGCAACTGTCGGCTCTGGAGCTCCAAGTGCTCTCCACTACACTGGCTTTTGCTCTCACTCCTATCTGCCTTTATTTCATGCGCGTCCTGCGCGGGGCAGACACGTTACATCCCCCGCCGAAAGAGGGCCGGGGGCATGACCCACGGGTCAGCCGGGATCATATGTCGCTGTAGGCATTCATCCCATGAAGAACGTGCATTTGAGAAATCCCAGACAATTTTTGGTGTGTGGAACGTAACATTACACTCATTCATTTCTTCGAAGCGCTGAATAAGGGATTCTCATTTTTCCTGCCTCTGGGTGTGGAAAGAACATCACACCGTTGCGAGAAACCTATCAGCCACGTCATCCTTCAAGTTCGGAAGCCTATATGACGAAGTAAATGTCTCCATCATTCTCATGCCAGGGGCAGGATTCGAACCCACAACTTTCGGCTCCGGAGCTCCGAGTGCTATACACTATACTACACTGGCATGTGCTCTCACTACTATCTGCTTTTATCTCATGTGCGTCCTGCGGGGCAGGCACGTAACAAGCTCCGAGTGCTTATACACTGTACTACACTGGCATGTGCTCTCACTGCTATCTGCCTTTATCTCATGTGCGTCCTGTGGGGCAAGCACGTCAGAAGCTCCGAGTGCTATCCACTATACTACACTGGCATGTGCTCTCACTGCTATCTGCCTTTATCTCATGTGCGTCCTGAGGGGCAGGCACGTCACAAGCTCCGAGTGCTATCCACTATACTACATTGGCATGTGCTCTCACTACTATCTGCCTTTATCTCATGTGCGTCCTGCGCGGGGCAGGTGCATCACAAGTGTTAGATGCTGTAATGGATTTTGCTAGTGCAAATCACTCCGCACCTTATTTTCTTTTGACGTAGGACTACTTCTAAATCCGCTGAGAGTATGGGGCGACTTCTTTGTGACAAAAATAGGTCCCAATTGAAATCATTACAGCGTTAAAAATACGTGCAGCGCACTAATTCTGTTGGCATATTCGTTGTTTACGTAACAAGCTGTTGCTGTTACTCCATGCTGTTTGCATGGAGTTCGATTTGCGTACTGCGCAACATACCGTGCGCGCGACGCTGCTCTCGTTCTCTGTGCGCGGGTGAGATGATGCAATATTTCTGGGTGTGTCGCAGCGTTTTACTTAGTGTATCTCGGTAACCGTGATCGCAACACGACTGTGCGTGGTACTGTTTTAAAGCTATCGACGAGATCTATTCAAATATACGAAGAACATTTCACAGTGGCTTGAATTGAACATTTTAAATATTGTTTCCTTGTGAACCGGTAATACTTTTGACAACATCATGGTTTATCTGGACATCCGTGGCTGCAAAACGGTAGTGCGTGGTATCGTTTGAAAGCTCTTCACGAGATCTTTTCAAATGTATAAAGTACATATCGCAGTGGTTTAAACTAAAAAAAAATTTAAAAGATTGTTTTCGTGTTAACGGGTTAACACTTTCGACAATGCCGCGAATTCGCAGAATAAACGCAAGCAAAAGTGGAAAAAGTGAAAACGAGAAGCAAGAGCAAGTGATCAGGAATGGACGAAGCCCAAGAAAACTGCAACATAACGAACTAGAGAGTATCGAGAACGCCTGAAAGCAGCCGCCGCCAAAAAGAATCCAACACACCGATACAACCCATACCTGGCCCATCTCGAACTCTGCGTTGTGTTCACAATGTATCCAGCATTATTTGTAAAAATTATATAAGCTATTTTTCATATTATAGACCTGTGTTGGCTATAACAAATTAAATAAATGCTTTGAAACCATATTCGACTAGCTCATTTCAATTCTCCTGTCTGCAAGTCGTAGTCCAACGTTCCTAACTGACGGCTTAATCAGAACTGAGCCTACCTGTATTTTTTATGCCGGTAATCTAACTCGTCAAAAAATGATGTGTTGGACCCAGCATACCATTGTTGTGTTTTTGCATCAGTAAACTGTGCGTCATCTTTGCCGAATATTTATCGGCGGCTTATTTACAATGGTGTAGTTCAAACGTTTCGAAATGCATACGTTTGACTACAAAATTTAGTTTCTGTTCCCTTTGAGTAAAACAAAGTTTGCGATATTTATAACATGAAGTTGATGGTTAAATTACCCGCCCCTTCCCCCCAAAGGAGAACTTAGATTGTCTGATTCTTTTTAACTTTTCGTGTGATTTTTTTTCACTACTTCTACATATTAAACAATTTATTGCAACATGACTGTATCTTGTGAACAAAGCTTATATTTAAATATCTTGGCAACCATTTATAAGAGGTCAAAGGTTATGTGAATCATAATGTTATGATAGTATGAACTATCCCGAAACTAACTATTCATGGAAAACTTCCAAAATCAAAGTTTACAATCACTCACTAGCTGTAATGAAAGAAAGGATGCAATAATCTGGTCAAAAAGCTGGTTTTCGGAAACGTACTATACATATATATATCATCATCATCATCATTATTGTCAACCATTATCAATCCACTGCTGGACGAAGGTCTCCCCAAGTTTCCTCCACAACGGTCTGTCTTGTGCCAGTCTCCTCCATGTCACCCCTGCATACTTACGAATTTCATCCACCCATCTCCCATGTGGTCTTCTTCTGGGTCTTTTCCTGTCCCTTGGAATCCAATCTAAAATTTCGGCTGTCCATCTATGGTCTGTCCTTCTGGCAGTATGTCCAGCCCATTGCCATTTCAGGGATTTAACTCTGATCATGATGTCTTCCACTCTTGTCATTTTTCGGATCCACGAGTTCCTTCTTATCTCTCCTTGGTTACACCAAGTATGCACCTCTCCATGCTTCTTTGAGTTGTCTGCAGCCTTTGTATGTCTCTTTTAGTTAAGGTCCACGTCTCTGCACCAAACGTAAGCACTAGAAGGATGCATTGATCAAACACTTTTCTTTTAAGACATAATGGCATATTGCTCTTGAAAATTATGCTGTTTCTTCCAAAAGCTCTCCAGGCAAGTTTTGTACGCCGATTAATTTCTTCATCAATGTGACCCTCACTTGATATCTGCTGTCCAAGATAAACGTACGTGTCTGTTATCTCCAGCTTTTCTCCATCAATCGATAAATCTTCATTTCTTGTAAAAGCATTGAACATCACTTTCGTCTTCTGAAAGTTCATTTTTAATCCCACTTCTTTACTCTTGTCAGCAAGTTCCTGGATCATACTCTGCAGCTCTGATGGGGTAGTTGCAAAAATGACTACGTCATCAGCAAAACGAAGGTGGGTTAGATAATCTCCATTAATCTTTATCCCCTTGTTTTCCCAGCTCAGTGACTGAAAAACACCCTCCAATGTGGCATTAAAGAGCTTCGGAGATATGGTGTCACCTTGTCTCACTCCCTTTCCAATTTTTATGTGTGTTGTATTTTCAAACAGCCTAATCTTTGCACTTGCATTTTCATAGATGTTATTAATAATATTAATGTATGCATCTTCAATACCGCAGGTTTTCAGAGCCATTGTAACTGCTGATGGTTTCACCGAATCAAAGGCTTTTTCATAATCGATAAAAGCCATGCACAATGGAAGTTCATATTCCTCGCTCTTTCAATTAGTTCTCTCAGTACGTGGATATGATCTATTGTGCTGTAGCCACTCCTGAATCCAGCTTGTTCTCTCGGTTGAGCCATGTCCAGTGTTACCTTCAAGCGCTGTGAAAGAACTTTAGTGAAGATTTTATAAACTACTGATAGGAGGCTGATAGGTCTGTAGTTTCCGAGATCCTCAATGTCACCTTTTTATGTAGCAGGATCATTGTAGCGGTGTTCCAATCCTCAGGAACCTTCCCTTCATTAAGGCATCGAGTGAAAATTTGGGCGAGTACTGTTTCGATTTCTCCACTTGCTTCTTGTATGATGTCTACAGTAATTCCATCTTCTCCTGGAGCTTTTCCCCGCTTCATGTTCTTGATTGCATGTGCAACTTCTGCTGGAAGGACTGGAGGAACTCTGGTACTGGTATCTTTCATGATGTCTGGAGTGCATGTATCATCCCTTTCATATAATTTGGAGTAGAAATCTTTCACTCTTGTCAAAATTTCGCCTCTATTTCTTGTTACAGAACCATCTTCTTTTCTCAGTGCCATAATCTGTTTTCTTCACTTACTGAGATGTCCCTTTGCTATCTTTAGGCTTTGGTTGTTTTCAATTGCTTTCCTCACTAGTTCACAGTTGAATTTTCTTACGTCTTCAGTGATACTTTTTCGTACTGTCTTGCATAGCTCTATATATTCCACTTTGGAAGTCACATCTTCTTTAGTTGTCCTCATCTCTCTTCTTTTTTGCATCAATATTTTCGTTTTTCCTGATAATTTATTTACATGCAACTTGTTCTTAGACCCAGCTAATTTTGTTGCTGTTTCCATAAGAGCTTTGGTTACTTTTCTGTTAACTTCAGAGATGTCCACTTCTTCCGATGTTAGGCCTTCTAAAGCAGAGAACCTGTTCTTCAGTTCCAACTTGAAGGTATTATGGTGTTTTTTAAGGTTGGTTATGTCAATAGATTTTGTTTGTCTTATGAGCTTGCCACGTTCAAGTTTAGTGTTGAGGTGCATCTTACATCTCACCAATCTATGGTCACTACCTGTGTTGAACTTGTTTAGCACACTGCAGTCTTCTATGACGAATTTTTTGTTACACATAATAAAATCAATTTCACTTGTCGTCCCATTTGGATGTCTCCATGTCCATTTCCTGTGTGGCTTTTTCTTGAAGAAGGAGTTCAAGATGAAAAACCCTTCTGCCTCTGCAAACTCAACGAGAGTATTTCCACGCTGGTTTCTGTTGCCGTGACCGAATTTACCTACTGAAGTTTCATTCTGTTGCCGTTGCCCTATTTTTGCATTGAAATCTCCCATAATTATTTTCAAGTGCTGCTTACCTTTATTATTTAGATGACAAATTTCCTCATAAAATTCTTCAATTTCTTCTTCAGGATGACTTGTGGTGGGTGCATAAGTTTGAATAATCTGAGCCTGGTATCTTTTCGAGAGTTGGATAACAAGCCGTGCAGCTCTGTCAGAGGAACTTTCAACTTCTACAACTTTATCCTTCAGTTTCTTGTTTATTATAAATCCAACACCACTAGTTCTGCCAGTATCTGTCCCACGATAGTAGAAGAGATGTCCACTTTTCAGTTCGATGAGATCTTCTCCTTTTCTCCTTACCTCACTTAGCCCCACGATGTCCCACTTGATCCTTTTTAGTTCCTCTTCCAATTCAAGAAGCCTTGAATCAGAAGATAGGGAGCGTCCATTGTACGTTGCCAAGGTCAGCATCAGATGGCAGCCTAGTCCGGTCCTCCGGGGATTCTTAGCACCCTCTGCCTTCATGTCGCACTGGCCGCTGCCTTGGCCAGGTACATTCCAGCTGCCGGAGACGGAGGGCCAAGATTTAAGTTGTTTAGTCATTTTGGAGGGGTTTGGCCATAACTCACCACGCTGGCCAAGCGGGTTGGTGAGTGTGGGATAGAATTTCCTCTAATCCCGATGGTATAGTTATACCGCTATTGGCGGTCGTCAGAGCCCCTTTAGTAGGAACAGGATGCACCACGAGAAGGCGGGGTTGACATTCGTCAAGGAGAGGCTGTGATGTTACGCATCACCTGACCTTACATCCCTATATATATATATATATATATATATATATACATATACAAGCATGCATATAGAGATCGCAAAAATAGAATTACACGTCGAATACGAATAACTCGTGATTTTCATGAATGTGGACCTTTGAAGACGGCCCTAAAGGATCCCAGGTTTACATGGGACGATGATGGATAGCAGCCTGTTCTGCAATGATTTCAACTGCTACTAATGGATTTCTTTTCTGAATGTATTGCACAACTTGTGAAATAGGGAACGCCTGACTTAATTACTGTAGCAATTTCTTTTGATCGATGCAGTTTGTTTATGCATTTTCTACCCTGAAAATGTTTAATTTCAACAAGACATAAACTGTATCCTCCTATTATATAATTGTATCCTTCTATTATATTATATTGCCATAAACTGTATCCTCTTATATTCATCCCAAGTGCTAACTATAAAATGATATATTTTCGAACCTGAGTACCTTAGGGAGCACAGGACGTCTCATAGCAGAGAGCAGGATAAATTTGAACATGAAACCAATTCCAGCAGATGGAGTCGCTCAGTTGGAATTTGAATCTTACGGGAAATTTAGAGTATAACCGTCTACCTTGTATATTGAAGACGTTTGGATCAGAGCTGAGACGGGCTGAGCTCTAGCCCGAAAGCCCGAAGCAGAGCCCGGGTCCGAACCGGGCTCGGGCTGTAGAATATTTACTGTGGTTCCGGCTCGGGCTCTTAGAGAGCGGGAGAGCGAGATAATATTTTTTTCATTTATAAATGTAATTTTATATGATTTAGCAAATGGGACAATTTATAATTGGTAAAGGGAATTATCCGGCAACTGGTTCTGGTTAAGGACCGGACATTCGAGATGGCTATTTATTTCGGGCTTGGGTAGAAAAGGTCATAGGCCGCGCATTAATGTGTTTCTGCAGAGAAGAGAAAGCTTTTTCAAGAACTATCAATATTGGATAGTTGATAGCATGCCGACGATAATTTACCCCTTATCTCCAAGCAGTAGCTCCCTGCTAATTCTATTTAGCAACCTACATATTGCAGCGCATTATGGCGCATCAATATTAGCATTATTTGAATAACATACAATTGCAGCACCTCCCGATCATTTTGGTGCCCGGCCGCCTGAAGCACTTCAGGTGGAATCGAACGGTCAAAGAAAATCGTACAGTTACACTGTAAAAATAGATAAAAGGATTTCAACCACTCCACATTTGAGAAATACATTGGTTAATTGCAGGAGGAGGAGAGAGTGGAAGTGTGGTAAAGGAGATGTTATTTATTAATGGTTGAACAGGTTAGCCAGTTTTCGGGCTGATTCGCGCCAGGGCTCTATCTTGCAATATAAAATTCGGACTTCGGCTGACATACCACGGGCTCGGACGGGTTTGTGCTCCGAAAATTGAGCCCAAACTCAGCTCTAGTTTGGTTCGCGTTAAGTAACGTAGTATACAGAAAAAACTTCGCTGACCTAAGTTTCAAAGTGTGTGTTTGGTCTGTGCATAAACTTCCTATACTACTGGTAGCGGACTCTAAAAGCAAATGGTTTGAATTTTTGTTAAGTTCCGTGCTGTGGAGGTAAGTGGGGGAACACTGCTACGAATGACAATAATTGAAGGACAGCAAGCTACATGCTGTTAGTTGAGTTAGGACTTGCCGAAGCACATCATTCACTGCCTGTTGCTTATATTTAATCTCGGGAAAGCCTGCGCACAAGCACGAGAGTGGTTTATTCGGAGTACGGCGAGACATCTCTTGGATCCATCACGTGTAGTAAGTGTTTTGTGAAATTCAGAAGTGGTGATAGTATCGTGGAGTGCAGGCAGAGTAGCCGACAGCCAAAGGAAATGCAGATTTTCAAGCATTTGTGGATAAAGATGTAGCCCAGTCAACAACAGCACTCTCAATACATTTATGCATGGAGCAGCCGACTGTTACTTCACGCTTGTATGGGATAGAAAAGATGCAAAATGGGAGAAAGTGTGACACGCAAAAGAACAAAAAGATCCAAAAAAGTGCGAAAGTGTACCCGCTAAAAAGCAAACAGATCCAAAAAGTAGGAAAGCGTGGCACGCAAACAAAAAAAAGAAAATCCGAAAGGTGGATAAAAAAGAGTTATAAAACGAAAGAAAAAAGAAATAAAACACCAACAGATCGAAAAGTAGGAAAGTATGACATGCAAAAAACCCCAAAAAGATCCAAAAAAATAGATAAAAAGACCCAAAGAGTGGGAAAGTGTGATGCGCAAAAGAAACCCCAAAAGATCCAAAAAGTAGATAAAAAGATCCCAAAAGTGGGGAAGTGTGACACGTAACAAAACAAAAAGTTGTAAATATTAGGCAAGTGTGACACATAAAATCAGCCAAAAAGATCAAAAAAGTGGAAAAAAAGATCTAAAAAGGTGGGCAAGCTTATCACGCAAAAGAAAATCCAAAGAGTGGATAAATAAGAGTTGCAAAATGAAACAAAAAAGACGAATAACCCCTAAAAGATCGGAAAGTATGACACGCCAAAAAATCAAAAAGATAAAAAAGTGGGAAGGCGTCATACGCAAAAAAGCAAAGAGTTCTAAAAATCGGCAAAGTGTGACCCGCAAAGAACCCACAAAAAGATCCAAAAAGTAGATATAAAGGTCCAAAGAGTGGGAAATGTGACACGCAAAAAAAAAAGTCCAAAAAGTGGATTAAAAAACAAAAAGAAAAATGAGAAAATATAAAAAACGAAAAAAAACCCCCAAAAGATCCAAAAGTAGGAAAGCGTGACACGTAAAAGAAAAACAAAAAGTTGTAAAAACTGGGCAAGTGTGACATGCAAAATCAACCAAATAGGTCCAAAAATTGGACTAAAAGATCCGAAAATGTAGGAAAGCGTGACAGGCAAAAAAACAAAGATATCTAAAAAGTAGGACAGTATGACACGAAAAAAACCCTGAAAATATCCAAAGAGTGGAAAAAAGTGTGACACGCAAAGAAAACCAAAAGGATATAAAAAGTCGGAAAGTATAAAACGCAAAAAAAAACCCCAAAAAAAACTCAAAAAGTTGATAAAAAGCACATACAAAATATATATATATCATCATCATCATCATTGTCAACCATTATCAATCCACTGCTGGACGAAGGTCTCCCCAAGTTTCCTCCACAACGGTCTGTCTTGTGCCAGTCTCCTCCATGTCACTCCCGCATATTTACGAATTTCATCCACCCATCTCCCATGTGGTCTTTTTCTGGGTCTTTTCCTGTCCCTTGGAATCCAATCTAAAATTTCGGCTGTCCATCTATGGTCTGTCCTTCTGGCAGTATGTCCAGCCCATTGCCATTTCAGGGATTTAACTCTGATCATGATGTCTTCCACTCTCGTCATTTTTCGGATCCACGAGTTCCTCTTCTTATCTCTCCTGGTTATACCAAGCATGCACCTCTCCATGCTTCTTTGAGTTGTCTGCAGCCTTTGTATGTCTCTTTTAGTTAAGGTCCACGTCTCTGCACCATACGTAAGCACTGGAAGGATGCATTGATCAAACACTTTTCTTTTAAGACATAATGGCATATTGCTCTTGAAAATTATGCTGTTTCTTCCAAAAGCTCTCCAGGCAAGTTTTGTACGCCGATTAATTTCTTCATCAATGTGACCCTCACTTGATATCTGCTGTCCAAGATAAACATATGTATCTGTTATCTCCAGTTTTTCTCCATCAATCGATAAATCTTCATTTCTTGTAAAAGCATTGAACATCACTTTTGTCTTCTGAAAGTTCATTTTTAATCCCACTTCTTTACTCTTGTCAACAAGTTCCTGGATCATACTCTGCAGCTCTGATGGGGTAGTTGCAAAAATGACTACGTCATCAGCAAAACGAAGGTGGGTTAGATAATCTCCATTAATCTTTATCCCTTTGTTTTCCCAGTTCAGTGATTGAAAGACATTTTCCAATGTGGCATTAAAGAGCTTCGGAGATATGGTGTCACCTTGTCTCACTCCCTTTCCAATTTTTATGTGTGTTGTATTTTCAAACAGCCGAATCTTTGCACTTGCATTTTCATAGATGTTATTAATAATATTAATGTATGCATCTTCAATACCGCAGGATTTCAGAGCCATTGTAACTGCTGATGGTTTCACCGAATCAAAGGCTTTTTCATAATCGATAAAAGCCATGCACAATGGAAGTTCATATTCCCTCGCTCTTTCAATTAGTTCTCTCAGTACGTGGATATGATCTATTGTGCTGTAGCCACTCCTGAATCCAGCTTGTTCTCTCGGTTGAGCCATGTCCAGTGTTACCTTCAAGCGGTGTGAAAGAACTTTAGTGAAGATTTTATAAACCACCGATAGGAGGCTGATAGGTCTGTAGTTCCTGAGATCCTCAATGTCACCTTTTTTATGTAGCAGGATCATTGTAGCGTTGTTCCAATCCTCAGGAATCTTCCCTTCATTAAGGCATCGAGTGAAAATTTGGGCGAGTACTGTTTCAATTTCTCCACTTGCTTCTTGTATGATGTCTATAGTAATTCCATCTTCTCCAGGAGCTTTCCCCCGCTTCATGTTCTTGATTGCATGAGCAACTTCTGCTGGGAGGACTGGAAGAACTCTGGTACCTTTCATGATGTCTGGAGTACATGTATCATCCCTTTCATATAATTTGGAGTAGAAATCTTTCACTCTTGTCAAAATTTCGCCTCTATTTCTTGTTATAGAACCATCTTCTTTTCTCAGAGCCATAATCTGTTTTCTTCCCTTACTGAGATGTCCCTTTGCTATCTTAAGGCTTTGGTTGTTTTCAATTGCTTTCCTCACTAGCTCACAGTTGAATTTCCTTACGTCTTCAGTGATACTTTTTCGTGTTGTCTTGCATAGCTCTATATATTCCACTTTGGAAGTCACATCTTCTTTAGTTGTCCTCATCTCTCTTCTTTTTTGCATCAACATTTTGGTTTTTCCTGATAATTTGTTCACATGCAACTTGTTCTTAGACCCAGCTAATTTTGTTGCTGTTTCCATTAGAGCTTTGGTTACTTTTCTGTTAACTTCCGAAATATCCACTTCTTCCGATGTTAGGCCTTCTAAAGCAGAGAATCTGTTCTTCAGTTCCAACTTGAAAGTATTATGGTGTTTTTTAAGGTTGGTTATGTCAATACATTTTGTTTGTCTTATGAGCTTGCCACGTTCCAGTTTAGTGTTGAGGTGCATCTTACATCTCACCAATCTATGGTCACTACCTGTGTTGAACTTGTTCAGCACACTGCAGTCTTCGATGACGAATTTTTTGTTACACATAATAAAATCAATTTCACTTGTCGTCCCAATTGGATGTCTCCATGTCCATTTCCTGTGTGGCTTTTTCTTGAAAAAGGAGTTCAAGATGAAAATCCTTCTGCCTCTGCAAACTCAACGAGAGTATTTCCACGCTGGTTTCTGTTGCCGTGACCGAATTTACCTACTGAAGTTTCATTCTGTTGCCGTTGCCCTATTTTTGCATTGAAATCTCCCATAATTATCTTCAAGTGCTGCTTACCTTTATTATTTAGATGACGAATTTCCTCATAAAATTCTTCAATTTCTTCTTCAGGATGACTTGTGGTGGGTGCATAAGTTTGAATAATCTGAGCCTGGTATCTTCTCGATAGTTGGATAACGAGTCGTGCAGCTCTGTCAGAGGAACTTTCAACTTCTACCACTTTATCCTTCAGTTTCTTGTTTATTATAAATCCAACACCACTAGTTCTGCCAGTATCTGTCCCACGATAATAGAAGAGATGTCCACTTTTCAGTTCAATGAGATCTTCTCCTTTTCTCCTTACCTCACTTAGCCCGACGATGTCCCACTTGATCCTTTGTAGTTCCTCTTCCAATTCAAGAAGCCTTGAATCAGAAGATAGGGAGCGTCCGTTATAGGTAGCCAAGGTCAGCATCAAATGGCAGCCTAGTCCGGTCCTCCGGGGATTCTTAGCACCCTCTGCCTTCATGTCGCACTGGCCGCTGCCTTGGCCAGGTACATTCCAGCTGCCGGAGACTGAGGGCCAAGATTTAAGTTGTAGAGTCATTTTGGAGGTGTTTGGCCATAACTCACCACGCTGGCCAAGCGGGTTGGTGAGTGTGGGATAGCATTTCCTCTGATCCCGATGGTATAGTTATACCGCTATTGGCGGTCGTCAGAGCCCCTTTAGTGGGAACAGGATGCACCACGAGAAGGCGGGGTTGACATTTGTCAAGGAGAGGCTGTGATGTTACGCATCACCTGACCTTACATCCCTATATATATATAAAACGGAAACAACCCCAAAAGATCCAAAAGTAGAAACGTGTGACACAAAGAAAAAAAGATCTAAAAAATGGGAGAGCGTGAAACGAAAAAAGAAATGTAAAAAGGGGAAAAGTGTGACACGCAAAAAAAAAACCCGAGAAAGATCCACAAAGAGTATAAAAAACAAAAAAGGACAAAACTAAAAAAAACCAAAAAGATCCAAAAGTAGGAAAATGTGACTTGCAAAGAAAAAAACAAAGCGATCCGAAAAGTGGAAAATGTGAAAAGCAGAAAAACAGACGCTGGAAACGCATAGAATCAATAAATGCACGTTTAGCAATGTTTCTCAAGTGTCATATTGTTTGTGTTTCTTTATTTTGATAACCAAAAAACTAAAATTTAACACATCACAAACAATATAAAGCTTTCTCTAATTCTTGTCTCTCGACGGCGAATAATGAACTCACAATGAGACATAAAAGCATTGTAGGAACTGTGGCATTGAGGATGAACGTATTTCTTTACGGACTGGGACGTCATTGAAAAACGAAAGGCAGCATACGAGAATTACAGATATTTTTTCAATCCATTTTCTTCCCATAGCTAACCAATCTGAGCTGCTGCAAATTAGCAACATCACTTTGCGTTTTGAAGCAGTCTTAATTTCCAGAAGATAACCAACAGGTCATCGGCAATGTAGTTTTCCTGCCCAGCTACGCGACATGCAATATATCAAACTTTCAGGACAAGAGCGTAAATTTTAACGCCAAATATATTTATCTTTCTCCTTGGGCGTGGATGAGCAGGCTCTGCTCTTATCAGAATCAGCTGCGAAAATGTAGAACAAATAAGGTGCATTTCCAGAAGATTAATGCGCGTTGTCAGGGAGTGTGCTCTCACCCATGTCCGAGTACGCGTAATTGATTGCTATTAATGTAAAGTTCATTCATTAAGTGTTGGCGGATTTCCCACATTACAAGACTTAACGTTTTCTTCGATAAGTTCCAGTAAACCATCCATGCGAAAGAAAAATATTTACCGTAGGCCTTAGGAGACGTCCTGTTATAAACCTCGCAAAATGTGGAGGCTTTCCGATCTGGAAATCAATCTGTGTCATTTTCAGGAGTTAGGAAATTTCGAGGAGGAAACTTTTTGATTTATCCCTAATCGCTTTAGTTTTTCCCCTTCAGTTCCAAGAGCCGTCAAATTTATAAAAACTTGTGTTTTTCACGTAACGATTTCGCGATGGACTTAAAGAAACTTGGAGCGTAAGCAAAACGTTCATTTAAAAAGTTAAGGTTCACACTAAGGAAAGAGAAGAAGCTTTTCTTCAATATGTAAGTAATTTACATTTGCAATAAGTTTCTCTAGATTCAGCATATCCCTTAACTAAATTCTACATAACATGACAGCCAATAATTGGTTAGGAGAAACTGAAGTTTAGAGATGGATAGCGTGATTCAACGCGTCGTGATTTAGTAAATTTAGATACACAGTGAAAATAAAGTATTGTTCTAAAGAAAAGAAAGGTAGTTGAAATGTCACATACAGGTTACTGAAAATAATAAACATATATTACTGAAACATCAGGTGTTTATTAGTGAAATATTTTCTGCCTTCTTAAGCATCAACTAGTTGCCATCGTGCCATCGCAAGTCCAAAAACGACATAAGCTGTCTGAGCACGAGGTTAAATATTTTTATTGCAGCTGCATCACAAATACTATAGATTATATATTTGATGACACCGTGTCTGAGAGGTTCCGCGCAAGCTCAGAGACATAAATGTCTTTACAAAGATTGAAAACTGGGACGAGAGCATATAAAACATATCATCATCATCATCATCATTGTCAACCATTATCAATCCACTGCTGGACGAAGGTCTCCCCAAGTTTCCTCCACAACGGTCTGTCTTGTGCCAGTCTCCTCCATGTCACTCCCGCATATTTACGAATTTCATCCACCCATCTCCCATGTGGTCTTATATACATGAAAAAGGTAATGACGGGAGTGGTATTTTACCTTTTTAATGTTTATATATCTTGTTATATGTTTTCCATGCTTTCGTCCTAGTTCTCAATCTTTGTAAAACAAATTATGTCTCTGAGCTTGCGCAGAGACACGTTGTCATCAACTGCATAATCTATCGTGTTTGTGATGCAGATGTAGTACGTCCGCCATTTGAAGAAGGAACTCTTGAAGTTCCGAAAGATCTCCTGGGTTCATTTTTCATGTGGTTTTAGAACTCAATAAAAAATATTTTGCCTCGTGCTCAAACGGCTTATGTTGTTTTTGGACTTCTTAAGCACGACGAATCAACTACTTCCGGAAAATACTACCGAACGATTTTCACCCTGAACTTCCCTCGAATTTTCTAATGAATACCACTTTTGCCGTTATCAGTATTTCATCCAACCATATTGTTCTTGTCCTTCTTCTTTGTATTTCGCCTTCATGTTATAATCATTTCATTACTGCCTTTTCATGCATCCTTTTCTCGTATCGCCCAAGGTGTCCGATTCGCCACAATATTGACTTTTTTGATATAGTGGATAATAATTACTATGGGAGGTATCCTTGGTGTAATCCATTCATTTGCCTTTCGGCCTCTTAGTGTAGTATTCAAACTTCTTTCCTTCTTAATTGTATAAAAACAATTCGTGATTTCTTCAGTCGCATGCGATGTATCATTTCCACAACTCATCGCTGGATGTTGTGACGTACTACGGAGGTGAATCACGTGTGAAGACGAAACATCTGTAGCGATATATTCTGTCGATGTAGCTTAGTCGGTTAGAGCAGCACACTCCGGAGCGAGAAGACGCGCAAATTCCTGTTTTCACATTGGCGCTCGAACGTAAAAATGGATCATCTGACCGTTGGGTTCTTCGAAAAATGTGTGACGTTCATCCGACAGATCGTCTGAAAAAAATAAAAGGTTCCTTCTTCGCTTCAAAAAAGTACAGCAAGGGAACGCTTTATGAGAACATTATGTCTATTGTTCTGTTCGTGTTGCAACATACCAGTAGATTTTCCAAGAAAAGACAGTTGTGAAAAGCATTTAGTAAGCAATCAGCATTAAGAAATTTGTGTCGAAAGAGTAACGGAAAATAATGCAGAAATGTGCTGATGAATTAACTAAAAAAAGAACTAAACAAGGACAGCGTCGATCAATTGAATTTTCGAAATTAACTGGTGGTGCCTTTTGTGCAGCTAATATCATACATTCCAAATTGGATAACCCTACATTAAAATATTACTTTGAAAATTCATTGAAAGATATTGCTGTTATTCCAAATGCAAGTTGGATGCGGAAGGGTTACATTTGCCAAAAATATATGATATTACCGAGCAAAAAATGAAAGAGTTTTTTAATCAATATCCGGGGTAAGTAAGCACCGTAGAAGATGAAACGACTGATTCAGAAGATAGTTACATTTTGGATATTCAGGTTGTTCCGTCAGCTGAAACGAACGTTGAAAGCTGTAATGCTGAAATCTCTTTGAATGTAATTTTCCTCGAGTGCATCGCTTTGGAATCCGTAAATTTTAAAGCAGTCAGCGAGACAATACTTCAGTACGTTAATAATTATGAACTACATTTTGGGAACATAACTGCTTTTGTGACAGACAAAGCATCTTACATATTCAAAGCGTGAGGAAAGAGCCAGAATGCCAAAATTTTGAGGAAACCGCGAAATGCAGGGTAAATCCCGAAATTTCGAGAAAAGCCCCGAACTTTTCGCGAAATTCCGGGATTAACGCCACGACAGACCCAATATTTTTGCATTTTTCCCCGCGAAAAATTACTACCCTACTTATAGCTTATCGAGCTGGTCACGGTGGACGTTAAATTTCCCCTTAAACAAAAAATGCATTTACGACGTAACAGAAATAAGAAGTCAGGTCAAAATCCACGTTTATGGGAAGAATGCCCATGGGAAATGGCACGTCTGTCTGCTTTACATTCCGTTTAATACTGAGGATATTTGTTTTAGTAGAACAGTTTTGTTTGTCTGGTGGAAGCGTCGCGTTATTTGCAATGATCGGCGAAGAACGCGGGATGAAATATTGAAATGGGCAGATATTTCCCAATTAAGGCGTGTGCAGATCTTAACTCAGAGCCATGAGTTTAAGAGAAAGACAGAACCATCCCGGTAAGGCAAACAGGCAGGTCGTACCTCATTTCTGACTTGAGCTCTGGTCCAAATCGGGCCATTTGCCAGAATCCAGCACTTCTGACCACCCTGGCGCCTAGGCGAAACTAACTGTTTTAAATATAAATTCATAATTTACAGTATCTTCTATGTTAATCTTATACGATGAAGACCAGCGCAAACTGAAGAAATTAAAAGTTATTTTTATCGTGTACATTTTGCTTTCCAGTGTGATGCTATTCAATGGGATGAGTAATACGTGACAACTTAGTAAGGCGCTAGGCAAAGCTTTGTGCACCTGGAACGAATAATCGGTCTAATAAAACAATTAATCCTCTATCACATGTCGCTAAAAAGGAAAATGGGAAAATATAACAAGTAATCATGCGGGAGGGGAGGTATTCAGAGCAAGACATTTCTGCAGTTTGATTTATTTAGGTGAAACTGCAGGCAATTTCCTTATGCATAGGTACTAAACAAAAAACAAAACAGTTTGTATTTGTACAAGGAGGAGAAGAAACACAATAGCATGCTTAGTGAAAAGACTGATTTGAAGATAAGCCTGCAAACCCCTGAGGTCAATGTCGCGGAGCTGACTCGGAATGCAGACTTTATTTAAAATTCTTCAAAAGGCAGTGAGTAAAACGTTCTCTATATGAAAAAACTAGAAAAGGACTGCAAGTAATGGAGGAGGAAATGCGGTCGGTAAAAGCTACGGTCCATCTAATGGACAGGCGCAGTTCACCTGCGATAAATTGATACCGACGGAAAATCCTCTGCCTCCGGCAAATAGATTACGAATTTAATTTTCGATTATTTATGGGAGAGTACAAAGACAGCATGAGCCAAACTCATGATGTTTAAAGGAAGACATTCGGAGTGTAAGACTAGAGAGAAAATAGTTGTTTACTGTAATCCCGCTGAGGGCTTGGATTTCCCTAACCTGAAGGAAAGGTAGGAGAAAACCGCCAACATGGAAAACGAATCACAGCAGGAATAGCATTTATTTAATCAAAGATATGTAGAATGATTTTGAATATGAATGAAGAACTACAATTCATTAAAATAATTCGCAAATGATCAATAACAATATTACATGCATGCTAGGCAAGGTAAAACGCAGCATGGTAAAAGAAAACCGAAACAGGACAGAAGAAACGACACAGCATAATGTATTTGTTGAAATCCTGCGTTTTAACATATTAAAAAATAAATACAATTTACTAACAGAAATGGATGGAGCATAAACATAAAAAAAATTGTAGGAAACAATGTAAAAAAAAATATTTTTTTTTTTAGATTCAGGCACACAGAACATTTTACCAAAATACACCGGAAACTACTGTGATTGGAAACAAATGTTACAACATTAGATGTGGCATTTTTAGGGGACGGTAGGATTTAAAAATACAAGAAATCAAGATGTGCAAGTTAAAATCCAACACTACTTAGGGAAAAGAGCAATATTTTTTAGTCGTGGTTTGTGTATTGGGAGTAATTCCTGGATTTGGTGAAGAAGCATTAAAGAAATATTGAAATTGATATGCTACAACAGTACAGTTGCTAAAACATCAGGAACTTCTCACATCCTGTGAAGTTTCCTTGCTGAATCATAAATTTTTGTACTTACCGATTCCGAATCATCGACTGACAGAGACCTGTGCCATGGCATTTGTTGGACTGTGAAGATGCACTATGAATATAATAATAATTATAAATTTTATTTTTCAGTTTAAGAAATTCATCTAAAGTTCAGAGAGAAATGCCACGACGCCATGACATTTCGTTACGCATCGTCGAAAGGTCCGCGGTTACTATCTTTGGGATATCCTAATCATTTCGCTTGTTTGTACATGTATTCTGGTTCATGATGTGCTAGAGCCTAGAGTTATTCTGATAAAGTCGCAGAAGGAAGTGTACATCATTTGTGAGCACATTTTCGGTTTTCCCTCTGAGGAGCTCAAACGGGTTGGAAGTGGAACAGGTGTTAAAAACCTAACATTTACTGCCAGAACGTCACGTGCTAATTACTTGATATTCATTGGTCGATAATTAAAACAACTTATGCGAAAAACACGAGGATAAATCAGAAAGTATTCTCAAAGCGTTTCTCAGCATGAACACAAGAGCTCTGCAGAGCTCACTAATAAGTAATAATTTCAAAATATATCCACGGCATTTCAATTTAATTCGACAAGCCTTCCAAAAACTATTGAATGTGTTCGGAAAAAATGTTCTTCACGGAACAACCCCTGCCTTCAAAGCATTAATGCGAAAAAAAAAACATTGTAATACACATGACTTTTTCTGGCAGAACATGCAGAAACTGTGTTCCGGCATCTCCTGTAATACAAAATACTTTGTTTTAGGTTTTGGAATAATTATTTAAGTAAAATATCGTAATAACCTAACGTGTAGCAACGTTTAGTTACCGTAACATGTGCGGAAGAGAGATGGCAGGAGTTTACCCGTTTCCTTTTATATTTTTATCAAGTGGTATGCTTTGAATTCTTTTTCCTGTATGTAATGCATCACATTACATTTGTAAAAGAATACATTACATATAAAAACAAATTATTGTATTATGAGCAATACATCAAGAAGAGTTACTTAGAGGTTTTCAACTTAATGAAAGAGACATGATTCGTAGCTTTAGAGGATATCTACAACGTTAAGGAAAATAAAAACCTTAGCAACTTTTACAGATGGAGTGAACTTCGCAAATGATTGCTGTGTCTTCTATCGACTGGGAAGGGGTGTGCTCTCAAATGAGTTTTAATAACCACCCGAGTTTGGTATTGTCTTTAAATCATCGTCATAACTTTATCGTTATTCATAGATCTGAACACACACACCGAAGCCGCTACGCTATGCTGTGCGCTACCCGAAACTCTTTGGAGATATCAGTCACAATACTGACTTCTTCGAGCTTGCACATAATTCGCCCTAAAATAAAACCCTCTACACCATGTTTTCGAAACTGTCTTCACGTTACTTCAGACACGCAGTGTCTGGTTCCGTTAATGGAACACATGAAATTTGAATGAATTCATAAGAGACACGATTCGGTCTCCTGCCTATGTATTTTCTCTTTAGTTGCTGCGTGTTCAAAGTACAGGATAATTCAAAACGATTCATCTGATTTCCGGAGAGCATAATTCCATACCTATCAACTGTGTAGAAAGTAGTTTATCGAAGTGAAATTTGCAAACAAATTAAACCAAACGTTGCAGGTATAGAAACGTTTGCAAAATTAAAAATATATCGATAGAGAGATTTGTTTTCTTCCATTGTTTCCTATATCTCGTGCTTAGGATCTATTCTTTCGCAGATTGTCTATTACTTGTCTTTATCGACCAATAAACGGCATAGATCTGATATACCACTCGTGGTTATGAAAAATAAATCTTTGCTCGTCTTCTGGGAAACTTCATGGAAATTGTATACTTTAGCGAAATATTCTTCATCTAACAATTTCGTTTATATTCTTACGATTAAACTGTTCGTAGACTTCAGGAAAATATATTCGTATGTTTGAAGCTTAATATATTATTTTAAGTTGTATTCAAAACAGTTTATATAGCACGTTTCCATTATATTGAATATATTTGAATTGTTTCTTGAACATATTATGTTAATCACGAAACATCTTGGTTAAGAGGTGACGATCCCGTTTGTGGAATTTGTAAAAAAAATAATAAGGAAAATAAGCGGAATTCGAACCAATGTTCTACATGTATAAAACTAAGTCAATGTGCTCAAAATACATATTCATACCAAACGTTCATTAAAAATGCGATAATTTTGCAGCGTTTGTTTAAACCTAGTGCACAAATACATCAGCTAAATAAGAATATCTTACATTTTATTGAAAATTAAGGTATTCTTCAAAGGTTCCTTTTGAAATTGCTGCACAAAATTCCACAGTTGAGAAGCTGAGGTATTTTCAAAATGCAAACGTAAAAAAATATTTTTTAGGGAATAATGATTTTTATGTTGTTTCCGCTGCAAAATAAGCTTCAAAAATCGCGTTCTTACACATTTAGTATAAATCATAACACAATTTATAGGCCGCGGATGGCCTAGTGGTCAACGTTTGTGACCGTCACTTAGGAACCCAGGTAGCACAGCCTTGCAATTCAACGTAGGCCCAACACTGAGCCACCGTCTTTTAGGAATAGAAGACAGTGGCTCAGTGTTGGGCCTACGTTGAAATGCAAGGCTGGGCTGCTTGGGAGCCTCAGATTCGATCCTAGGGAGGTACGAGCGCTCGAACCACTAATTATCCGCCATGCGTCATACCCCGGGTATTGGTCTCCCGGTAATAAATAAGAACGTCTTCCTCTCCCTTTCTACCTCGCTTCCGTGTCACTTTCCTATCAGGCACTCTATCCCAAATCTCCTAGCTTCCTACTTCTAAGCATTGTTTAAAACCTGGGATCAGACACTCCCTTCCTAAAATCTTCTTCATATGAACTGTTCTGATAACACAGTTGTTTACCATAGCTTTTTCTTGTATTAAAAAATATTGAATTGAGGGGATGTGTTGAACGTAAATAGGCAACTTCCACACAAACATCCTCCTTAAGTTCATGCAATTCAGCAATTTAGAAAACTGACTTTGAAGAATACGTATATATACTGAAGAGCAATTGAATTAGAGTTACCTGTCTAGTAACGTGTAGCATCACCTTTCGCCCTGATGACGGCTACGATTCGTCTCGGCATGGACTCGACAAGACACCGGAAGCGTTGGGAAGCATACGGATCCACGACACCTGAACAAGCTCCCACAGTTCACGAAGATTTGATGGAGGGGGTTAGAGCCTCGAACATATCTCTCGATGGCATCCCAGCTGTGCTCGATGGGATTGAGGTCAGGTGACCTAGCTGGCTAAGGAAGCGAGGTCATGTCGGTGGAGTGTTCATCCAACAATTCGGATACAATTCGAGAGCGATGGCACGATGCATTGTCGTGTTGCAGGATGAGGTCCCCAATGGGATGTTGACGACGAACAAACAGGAGGAAATGGTCGTCCATGATATCCCGGTAACGTTGACCTGTGAGGGACGATGTCACACGTACCAGGGGTTTCATTTCAGTCCACGTAAACAGTCCCCAGACGAGAACGCCACCCCTACTAGCTTGAAGAGTACCTTGCTGACAAGACGTATCCATCGCTTCATGTGGTTTGCGCCGTACTCTTATCCTGCCATCCGCATGTGCCAACGTGAATCTCAACTCATCACTTTAGGCAACATTTTCCCGCATGTCTAGGGTCCAGTGGCGATGTTCCCGCAACCATGCTAATTTTGCACCCTGTGATGTGCGGTCAGCAGCGTTACCCTCGTGAGACGATGGCTTCTGTACGCCATAGCGAGGAGATGGTTCTGGATGGTGTTGCTACTTACACGTGTTTGTGCACCAGCGTTAAATTGCCGAGTGATTTCTTGCTCTGTGGTCCGTCTATCAGCTGTTACAATGCGAGCTAGCCGACGATGACCCCGCTCATCCACTCATCCATGGCAGTTGGCCCTTGCAGGGATGGTTTTACCGGATTCGATATACTCACGTTGCACTTGTGACACAGTGTCTCGTGAAAATCCCAGTGCCTGCACGATTTCCGAGATGGAGATGACCCATTCGTCGGGCCCGGACAATTTGACCACGATCAAATGCGCTTAGATCCTTCGTCTTACCCATACTGCGTTCGACTCCGACTGATTCCGTCGCATCACTCCGTATACTGTCGGATCGCTGCATACGTCATGTCGTTTCCGTTTACAGGGCCGCCCACAGCGCCACATTTGCATTACGCCAATGCTGGGGATTCACCAAAGATGAATCTTCGAACCCCGCACAATCTTTAGTGAATCCCCAGCATTGTGCGGGGCTTCAAGAAGCAACCTGCCATGTGGTTTGGCAGTTAGTCGCATGTGAGTCTAGAGAATTCGAGGCCGCTGTGGTGCAGTGGTAGCATGTCCGGTGCGTAACTGGAAGACCCAGGGTTCGATTCCCGAAGGCGGCCGATGAGAATTGTTCCGTCACTCACTTATAAACGTGGAAAGAGCTATGACTTCTGTTTGATGAATAACACTGATTAACAGAACTCAGTATCAGGTGTTATTATTCATACCATTTCATGACCTTCACCCGCGCCGTTGTTTATCTTCAGTTGCTTCGATGTCAATAAAGACGAGCTGGTCATAATGATTTTGCCCTTCATGTATGAATTATATCACATGAGATTATTTGAATCTATCATTTTCACTGGTTTATCATCTAATGACGTTCGTCTGATTCCGTCATTTACCAGAGTAGTCCAATATTTTTGCTTTAGACCCTTTCAATCTCAATTCAAGAAGGGGGTGTCAGTTGACCACCTCCAATTTTTTTGAAAAAATTATCGTAGCTACTCTTAATAGGATATAAAGTACTGCAAAAGGATTTTTCATAAAAAAAATTTGGTCCAGTTACAGCATTTTGAAAACAGGCAAAAAATACACTCCTGACGAAAATCATGTGAAACGCCAAATGTTTAACTACACACTGCTCCTGAACTATAACAGGTAGATACTCGATTTTTTTTTATTTTGGAGCTATTGAATTGGCCTTTGAACAAATTTACAGAAATTGGTCAAACCAATGTTACCAGATGGCAAAAAACAATTATATTTATTACAAAAAAATGTAATTTTCCACAAATTTAGGTTGTCTTTTTTCTTAAAGAAGAAGACTTATCAGGTGGCTAAGTATTCCAACTTGCACCCCTACTAGGGTTGTATTAGCAGTAGTTTTATTTTTATTCTGTGATGCTTGTAACTCATAAAATTAATATTTATAATATAAACAAAATTTCCAAATAATCTATATTTTTGAATTGCAATATCTCAAAAACCCCATTTTTTAAAATTCTGAATTTTTTCCCAAACAATATCCTAATGGTAGGTAGTTAACTGGGGGAATCAGGTTACTGTATTTTTGCCTTGAAATTTTCCTGCAAATTTTTGAAAATGTACTTTTCTCTTGCTCGAATCTCACGGTTTGGGTTAGTATTAAAAAAAAACTTCGAAAGATATTTCTGAAAAGTTTACCTGAGTATATATTCCAAATTGCAGTGTCAATGTATATTTTAAAGGCATTTTTATGCTTTTCAATAATTGTCACCTATCTACATGTTTAATTTTTTTTAAATCCATAGTCTTTACACATACAATACTTCATCTCAGTTGCAGTTAAGATTCAATTTCTATTTACATAAGAAAAAAAAGCCTCAAAAAACAAAAGAAAATTATGATTTTACCATCATAACTACAAATTATTCAAACTGAGAAAAGCTGCTGGATTTCATTGATTTCCTTCTCATCAAAGTTATGAAGTCGTGCAGAACATCCAACAGGAGTTGGGGCATTCACCTTTAGAAGTACATTTTTAAGGGCACTGGACACTTGACCTGTTTTCTTGCCACATTCTTCTGGCCACCAAAAACCTCTGGCTGGTCCACGAAAGACACTGTCATGTCATCGAATTCTTTAGATATGTTTGTAATCTGTCCCTTCCATCCACCAGTTATCGTCATAAATGCATTTTATAAATTCTCCTATTTAAAAATCATTCACAGAAAATGGGTTCTTTTTTTGTTGGCTTGAAAATTGCACTGCTTTATGTATGTACCAGATGGTTCTGGCCATTGATGGTTTATTTCCTTGTACTAATCAGGAATTCTGTGACTGTATTTCAACAACAGATTTTACTGTATCCCCCTCATCTACTTTACTGGTTCGATAGGATTGAACTTCACAAGTTGTGCGGAGTAGAAGTTTAGTCTTTGGGATCAAGGGGGAGACAGGTTTCAACAAATGAAGGTGTATCTCTTATAGCTTGTGAAGCTTCTTTCTGTAAGTTGAATTTAGTAGCAAAATGTTTGCACAGGCCACCCATACCATCACATGCACTCTTCTTGCATTGGCCTGTGGCTGAGAAGATGCACTTCCTTGTTACACTTGGGTCCCCCTTCATAAGTTCATAGAACTAAAATTTGGTTTTGAAGTGAAGTGCCCGGCTGCTCCATCTGAGACGTAAACAATTGTTTTAAATTCTTTAAAAGGACAAGTCTTAGCAATTTCACTTTTTATGAGCAGAATGGCACACAGAGCATGTGCTGTGTCACGGCTTATATCATTGCATGCTACCACAAAAGACTTAGTCTCATTTGGGAAGTATACAATGCATGTAAAGAGTGAGATCTGGACATTGTTTGCCAGTAGTAACTTTGTACTTCGTCAGGTAGAATTACAGATCAGTTCTGAGCAAAGTCACAGTGCAACACCAACACTGGACAATATGCTGCAGACTGTTTAACCTCTGCTATTCCATTTCTCTGGATCCGCTCATTATAAATTACGGAAGAGTTTCTTTTTTCTCGATATCCCCCACCTTCAGTAGCTCTTAATTTCATTGACTCCCCCAATGACTCTCAAGCATCCTTAATAGGTGTTTCACAGTACTCAATAAAAATTGCACTTGGCAGTACCATTTTCAGTGCCACAGATTTGGAAAATCAAACTTTAAAATCATATCACCTGCAGTTTATCCCAAAAATTACCGCAAATTGCAGTTTACCCATGAGTCAAAAATTGCCCAAATTTCATAAAATCATTAATCAACATTTCCACTTTTACTAATTTTTTCTTGCCATTTTCGGATTTATTCACCTTTGGCTACTTGGTGAATACGTAGTGCAAGCCCTGCCGGGAATTGTGTTCACCTGCTATTAAAAATTTACTAAATAATGTTTACAGTTCTCATTTTTTCACTTAACTCAAAAATTTGAAAAAAAGTGCCATTTTTCAAAAATTGGGAAAAAAAGAAATTGAAAAAAAAGTGTCATTTTCAAAAATAGGTAAGAAATTTTCAATGCCAAAATTCAGTAACCTGACTCCTCCAGTAGACTACTTACTATTAGGACATTGTTTGGACAAAATTTCAGAAATTTTTAAAAAATGGGGTTTTTGAGATATTGCAATTCAAAAATGTTGATTTTTTGAAATTTTGTATATTTTAAAAATTAATTTTACGAGTTACAAGCATCTCAGGATAAAAATAAAGTTACTGCTAAGACAACCATAGTAGGGGTGCAGGTTGGCATACTTAACCACCTGATAAGTCTTTTTCTTAAAAAAAAAAAATCCTAAATTTGTGGAAAATTGAAATTTTTGGTAATAAATATAATATTTTTTTGCCATCTGGTAACATTCTTTTGACCAATTTATCTGACTTTGAAGAAAGGCCAATCCAATTGCTTCAAAATAAAAACAAATTCGAGTCTCTACCTATAGTTCAGGAGCAGTGTGCACTTAAAATTTTGGCGCTTCATATCATTTTCGTCAAAAGTGTATTTTTTGCCTATTTTAGTTTTTCAAAAAAATTGGAGGTGGTCAACTGACACATGTTGGTCATGCCTGCCTGAATTGAGATGGAAAGGGTCTTTATCGCTTTCTTAATTCTTTGATCAGGAGGCAGAAGTATACTGGTGTAGCTAGTTGGCAATAATATCAATTCAACTTTTATGCAATTTGACATATTTGTGACTTGGATGCGCAGGACAGTTACAGATGAATAGCGCTACTTTCCTCTTCTCAATTCCAAATTGAACGCGGAAAGCTTTCATCCACTTTAAAAATAACGGCATTGTCATCCACGCCTTCTTATTAGCTTCATATGTGCACGGTAGCCAAGCACCACGAAAGCAGCGCTGCCTTTGTGATTTTCCAATCATTATGGCTTCAATTTATGACTACGATCCGTACTGGTGCAATATGGAAAATTTAAACGTTCTTTACTGCGTTTTCCTCCCTTATATGGAACTGCTTTTATCACTAAAGTCATGTCAGGCAACACGTTATGAAACAACGCGCTTCGTCTGCATTGTAAATGACTTTTGCGTTGTATCGTGCTAGAATTTCTGAAAGGATACTCGATCAGTCCTGAACCGCTTGTGTACTAACAGAAGCTGATCTCCGAATCCTTTTCGCATAGAAGTTCCTTTTCTAGTTTTAAATCGGTTTAGCCAACCGCCCGAATAACTAAAATTATCGATCTTCATTTCAAACCGAATTTCATTATCTTTAGCTTTTTATCATCGTTCCACTAACCACTGGTGACTCATATCCGTGTGCAGCTGTACGCGTTTATCTCATACGACTTCCTGGAATTTCAGGAAAAGAATTTGTTGGAAATCTCTGAAAGAAGATTGGCCATGAATGCCTCTCGTTTTATCTGGATCGTTAGATTTTGACGAAGATTTTTCCTATCTTTAACATTAACAAATTGACTGTGCATTTCGAATCTCTCGTAATAGCCGGATTCTCGCTATACGCCGTACTCGTAAAATCGGACTTTTACTGTACTTTACAATTATAAATTCCAGAGTCATTCGATTGTATGTGTGCAATTGCTGATTTATGGAAAATGGAAGCTCTTAAATGGATTCCGGATGTTACAGTTATAAAATGTCTTCAGTTGGTCGAACGCATCCCGTGTTGTTGTTGATTTTGCTATTCGTGACGCATTTTTTTAAGGCACCGTATATCGCTATGTTGGTTGAGGCTGCAGAAAACTGCATATTTCGAGAATTTCTATAAAACGCTAACGGACAATCATGCTTTCATTTTGTGCAATCTTATGTCAAATACGGTAAATGTTATTCTTCCTACAACTGAAAAGATAATGCAAAGCTAAAACACAATTTGAGGTCTCCGTTGAACTTTCAGACTCCTTTGAGCGGAACATTATAATGACGAAAACTCAAACGAAATAAAGCAAGACCACTTTCTTCTTGAAAAATAAAACATATTGAAAACGACCGCAACCCACACACGCACAAAAAAGGAAAATAAAAATAAATAGAGGATTTGCTTACAGTGAACTCAGCGATCGATACCCATATATATCGGGTCATTAAATGTTTACTGTTTCGTAGGGCGATGAGAATGAATTATGACTGCCAGAAATTATTGCTGCTGTGAGAGGAAAAATCTTCCGAATCAAGCTGAATAAGCATTTGTCCTCGTTTTAATAGTTGTTGCATCCATCAAATGTGGACATCAGCCGAGAGCTATCCCACCAGCCTCTGAACGCATAATGGGATGCTCAAAATACCTCTGATGCCGTATTTGCACGGGTTTTTGCTGGAGAATTACTATCCGATAAATACCGTGATGCGATAGTGAAGACTCGCTCGTCTTTCTTTTTCGACATGCTCAGAATGCGTAATGGTGGCCCCGCATTAGAAAGAGATATCCTTCAGCAGAGGAATTTCGAATCAAACAGGCATGTATCTTGAAAAACGCATTAAATCTTGTAAGGTAGCGAAGGGGAATAAACACTGCTACTGGAATGCCTTTGAGTTAAAAATACGCTGCGGCAAAGACAGATTAATTCGAATAGCAGTGGCTTGTTACTGGGTTGGAAAACCATTTGAAAGCTCCGTTTCCGTATTTCTTGGGATTAAATATGTAATTATAAATAGCATCTGCAATTGTAAGTTTCTTTTTGCTTTTGATGTAAAAGTGAAATGCATGGGTATCGGTGGACTATTTTACTTGAAAAAAAAAAAAACAGTTTCACTTACGTTCTCTGGGGATATAAACCCAAATAGGAAAAAAACAGCTTTGTGCGATAAAATAGAGATCTTTCTACTGCGTTTTCTTTATGACAAACGCCTTGTGTGTATCAGTGAAATGTACTTCAGTTACCTCGTTTCGGAAAAAATATGGCATTGTCGTAAACATTTCAGTGCGATGACAGCTGTTGCTCTATAGCGAAGTGAATTTCTCCGTCATTTCTGTCCACGCCAGGATTCGAACCCGGATCCCCTCATTCCGGAATAAGTCACTCTACCAGTTGAGCTACGCGGACATTTTATTCTGTTTCCTATCTGCCTTTATGTCATGTGCGTCCTTCTGGCAGGTACGTCACATCTCCTGGTACGTTACATCATCTCCCCCTTATTTTTTTTTATTTTTTTTTTTCGAAGTGCTGCTCTTATTTTTTCTATCTCGCGGTGTGAAAATAACATCACACCATTGCGAGATTGTGAACGGTCGGGTCATCCGGATAGTTCGGGCGCCATTATAACGAAGTGAATTTCTCCGTCATTTTTGGTCTACGCCAGGATTCGAACCCGGATCCCCTCATTCCGGAATAAGTCACTCTACCAGTTGAGCTACGCGGACATTTTATTCTGTTTCCTATCTGCCTTTATGTCATGTGCGTCCTTCTGGCAGGTACGTCACATCTCCTGGTACGTTACAGCTCTTATAACACCTTTATATAATTCCTGTATTGAATTGAGCAAATTACTACATCAGATATTCGTTTTCCAAGCAATGTGTAAAGTAAAACGTGGAGCAGTTTGATCGAATTTTTGCAATAAACCAAAGCTCGTGCAATCAATGAATAAAATACGGGATTTCACAACTATACAATGCAAAATTAGAAGATCTGAATCAGTTTATTGGTGTAAATATGGTATGGATGCTAAAACAGATAATATCCGAAAACTTGAAAATTTCCAGATTCGCTATATATAAATGACGGTTGCTTCGACTAGCGAATCCTGTAATGGTTATATTCAAAATAATCGGAAACTTGAAACTTGGTCGTTCTGGGTGGTGTAGTCGTTAGCATACTCGGGCACTACCCCGGAGACGCGGGTTCGCTCCAGGACGACGAAACTTTCAAGTTTACGGATATAATCTGACTTAACATTCATGTCATATTTACACCAATAAACGGATTCACAGCTTCTAAATTTGTATTGTACAATATGGAATCCCGCATTTCATTCATTGATATCCTGCGCCTCCGCAGAAAATCACGGGAATGAATTCCAACCATCGAGATTCGCTATATATCAATGTCGGTTGCTTCGACTAACGAATCCTGTGATGGCCATATTCAAATTAATAGGAAACTTGAAACTTGGTCGTTCTGGGTGGTGTAGTAGTTATCATACTCGGGCGCTGTCAGTGAGACGCTGGTTCGATTCCCGCTTCAGGACGACGGAATTTTCAAGTTTTCTGATATTATCTGATTTAACAACCATGTCATATTTACACCAATTAACGCATTCGCATCTATAAAATGTGTATTGCTCGTGTAATGTTTCATACTGCACACAATATTAATATTTTCATTATACTTTCATTCAGTAAAACTCCTTTTTTCTGCTGCCCCAACCCCCGGTGGCCGAGTTGTGGTGACACCCTGGACGCTGATCGTTCGTTAGAGGTGGGTCCGGGTTCGAATCCCGGTTAAAGTATGGGTGGTGTGCTTCTCCGAATGCGGTGGATGGAAATAGTGGCTCCAAATTAAGGAAGGAAGTCTGCTTATAAAACTCATGAAGTGTTGCTCATGGTAGGTGTTAAGCACGAAACAAACAAAAAAAAACCTTTTTTTTTTCTTTCAGGAAAAATATTTCTATTAATTAAGAAAATGCCTAGAAAACTCTCTCGATTTTAGTTTTTGCACATAAAAATATTTTTAATACGTTCGTATGACGCAGTAATGCCTGGATTACATTGAAGTAAAAAGGCAGTTATTTGACGTATATAATAATTTATAATGGATTATTTTCTTCCTCCTTTGATGCATTTTTTTTCTGCTCTTGAATGCTTGCAGAATATTACCGGATAGGAAAGTTTCTATTGACCTTTTTTCTTTAGCACTCAACTGTTGATAAAAAAATAGAAGGTAATCTGCTATTTCGACAACTGTTGATTCTCTTCCCTTTCAGCGCTTGCCTGGAATCGTAATTCACTTTCTAAGTTCAAAAACAGTAGCTGAAAGTTTGATTTTATTGGAATGATGACTCCCTTTCTCTCCTTTTCCATCGTAAACACTGCCGTTGGATTCCTTTCTGGGGAATACACTAAGCCGACTTCACTCTTCCTTTACTTCCAGTTTACTTTAAATAAAGGTCAAAGTGTTTGTGTCGTCCCACGAAGAACCGATCACGTTTTGTTTCGTATAAACTCGACAGGAAATCAACTATTTTTTCAGAGGATGGCTGTGTGCTTGATAACTTGATAAATGACTATTTTTACATATATCAGAATAATATTATCGCACATCTTACTTCATAAACAGGAAGAATTTCAGAAAGAACTTCACTGTGTCTTTCTAACCAAACTTTTATTTATTTATTTCACTCTGATCAAAGCAATATTATATTTCCTAAAACAGCTTGCGCCCTTCCTTAAAAAGAACCAATATCTGGAGTATTTTCTTTCATATTTATATTTTTTTTATAAATAAAAAATAATGTTTATGAAACTTTAAAGCTAGCTTTTTATCTAATTATCTTCTTTCATTTTATGAAATAAGGTAATTTTAATTTGGACCTTGTGTATTGAATATTTTAGTGAAAATTCTTACTTGACGTTTAATTCAGTTAATTTATGTTACCAAACATCACGATAATGCTATCAGATATCTTACATTACGAGCAGTTAGAACTCCGCTCTTGCTGTGTCTTTCTTTGCAAAATTTTATTTCTTTGTTTCACTTGGCTCGATGGAAATATATATTTAATAAAAGGGCGTGCACCCCACACATACGCACGCGCGCTCACACACACACACAATGTATACAAGGTGTCCGAATAATGACTGTGCACAGAATGTACGAATTGCAGTAATGTAATAATAAAGAAATTTTGCATGGAATTACAGTAGAAGTGACCCGACACGTGGAAGTGCTCTGTGTTTAGTAACATTCATGTCTTCCCACCCCAAGGTGCGCGCCGCTGTCATTCCGAGCGAAAGTCTTTACCAAGCGCTTGGTCGACTAAGGCAGACGTGTCGATTTATCACTCGTCTCGGTACAAGGACAATGGTGTTGACGGTTTAGATGGAACATATCCTTCGCCATGACGAAAGGTATACGGACGAGGTGAATAAATTGTTCGCTAGGAAATTTCATGATGCAGACGTCCCTCACCGTAATGCAGTACGTCAGTTCATAGCAAGGTTTCTGGAAACTGGAAGTTTTCTAGATGCCGCCCACCCCTGTAGGACATCCACGGCAGACGAGACAGAACAGGATATCCAGGACAATATACAGAGTAGTCCACACAAGTCTGTGAGGCGGACTACTGTAATGTGCCAAAGAGTGCAGCCTACAATATTCAGAAAAGGACGTTGCCTTACGACCCGTAAAAAGTGTCTGTCGTATATCATCCTACAGGCACGTGTTTGGTACTGTACATGGTTCCAAGAGTTCCTGTCTGAAGAAGGCGAGAACATTCTGGACGTGACTTTCTCTGCAGATGAGACATGGTACCAGCTGTTCGGGTATATCAACAGCCAAAACACTCCTCTGTGGGGTACTGAAAATCCCCACGAATTTAAGGAAGTGCCTCTTCAGAACCATAAGGTCGGTGTTTGGTGTGTCATGACTCGTACGCGCATTATTGGACCCATTTTCGTTAGTGAAACCATTAACTCAGAACAGTATCGTTCCCAGGTTATCGAACCATTCATATTAGAACCCACAGAACAGGAAATCAACGAAGAATAGTTCCAGCAAGAGAGTACAACTGCTCACACCACAGATGCATCAATTTAGCTTCTGGAGGAATTCTTCGGAAATCGTATCATCTCCCGGAAACTGTGGCCAGCCGGGTCACCATATCATACACCTCCTGACTTTTCTCTGTGGTGAACACTGAAGGTTGATGCATACGCATGTAATTCGCATACACTTCAAGCGCTACAGGATGCAAAAACGACTTACATCAAACAAATCACACCACATACCCTGAGAAAGGTCTTCACCAAAATACAGAAGCATATACCGACATGTCTGGATGTCGGTGGGGCTCATTTCCAACACCGCCTGAAGGAGCCAGTTCGACATGGTCGTGTTACTTTTAGTAGACAGCTATTTTTTGGATATACAGAGTAATTCATAAAGAAGTATACAGTTCCAACGCACTATAAAACAAGAACAATGTAAGATATTTTATGTTACCTGTAACAGAATTGTAGGGGAATGTTTCCAGTTTTTCAGAGACAGTCACAGATGTTCTATGTGTATTACCCATAGTTACACGACTCACAACTAGCTGGTAATCCATTTCCGCCCAAACGCGAGGTAAGATATCTGAATCAAATGCAGTGAGAGTGGCTGTGATACGCATTCAGCTCCGCTAGATCAACAGAAATGAAGGGACGAATACCTTGTCCTTTACGTACTCCCACAGGAAAAAGTCACAATGTGACTTTTTCCAAGGAAGCGAGGTCACGTCGGTGGAGTGTTCATCCAACCATTCGGATACAATTCGGGAGCGATGGCACGGTGCATTGTCTTGTTGCAGGATGAGGTCCCCAGTGGGATGTTGAAGACGAACAAACGGGAGCAAATGGTTGTCCAGGATATTCCGGTAACGTTGACCTGTGAGGGACGATGTCACACGTACCTGGGGTCCCATTTCAGACCACGTAAACAGTCCCCAGACGAGAATGCCACCCCTACCAGTTTGAAGAGTACCCTGCTGGCAAGAAGGATCCATCCCTTCATGTGGTTAGCGCCGTACTCGTATGCTGCCGTCCGTATGTACCAACGTGAATCTCGACTCATCAGTCCAGGCAACATTTTTCCACATGTCCAGGGTCCAGTGGGGATATTCCCGTGCCCATGCTAATCTTTGCACCCTGTGATGTCCGGTCAGCAGCGGTACCCTTGTGGGACGATGGCTTATGTACCCCATAGCGAGGAGATGGTTCTGGATGGTGTGGCTGCTTACACGTTTTTGTGCACCAGCGTTAAATTGTCGAGTGATATCTTGCATTGTGGCCTGTCTATTTGCTGTTACAATGCGAGATAACCGACGATCACCCCGCTCATCCACATGCTGTTGTCCACGGCAGTTGGCCCTTGCAGGGACGGTTTTATCGGATTCGATGTACTCACGGTGCACCCGTGACACAGTGGCTAGTGAAAATCCCAGTGCCTGCACGACTTCCGAAATAGAATGACCCATTCGTCGGGCTCCGACAGTTTGCCCATGATGAAATGCGCTTAGATTCTTCGTCTTACCCATACTGCATCCGCCTCTTACTGATTCCCGTCGCACCACTCCTTATATTGTCAGATCGCTGAATATGTCATGTCGTTTTCGTTTACAGGTCTGCCCACAGCGGCACATTTGCATGACACCAGCTGTCTCTAATTCAATTGCTCTTCAGTGTAGAGCTATAGTAAGCTGTTCTCCGTGGCGTTGCTAAACATTTTATACTGTTACCTTGTTTGCATTTTCTCTCTCTCTATATATATAGGTTATCATTTCATCTAGTTATTTTCTTTTATTTTTCGAAATAAGGTCATTTGAATTTATATACCTTATGTATTTCCTTTTTTTATGAAATATCTTAATTGACGTTTAAGTCAGTTCTTTTATATTAACCATTACAAATAAATCAAATAAAAGATTTAGTGAAGACATTGGTCATCGTGCCAGGAAAAAAATTCTGTATTTCACAATACAGTTGAATGTATTATAATTAATACAGACATTTAACGTGGACCAGGAACATCAAACAAATATCTTCGCTCTTTCCACGTTTATAAGTGAGTCACGGAAAAATTCTCATCGGCCGCCACCGGGAGTCCAACCCAGGGTCTTCCTGTTACTCGCCGGATATGCTTCCGCTACACCACAGCGGCGTCGAATTCCTCCAGACTCACACACACTAACTGCCAAGTTAATTTGGCAGGTTGCTTCTTGGATCCCCGCAAGCTGCCAAATTGACTTGGCAGTTAGTGTGTGTGAGTCTGGAGGAATTCGAGGCCGCTGTGGTGTAGCAGAAGCATATCCGGCGAGTAACTGGAAGACCCTGGGTTCAACTCCCGGTGGCGGCCGATGAGAATTTTTCCGTGACTCACTTATAAACGTGGAAAGAGCGAAGATCTTTGTTTGAATGCATTATAAATGAGAATTACTTTATGGTGACTTACGAGACATTTAATGAATATACCAAAGTCATATATATGCAAAGAAACGCAAATTGACTGGCTTTCTGGTATTTTCTATAACTGTTATTTTGTCATCTCGGCGTAATTTATTGTACAAGTAAACTTTTACTCGACGCCATAAGCCGAAAATTTAAATACGTGGAGGTTTTGTGAACAAAGCGTAACATTATCAACTTGCGATGTGAATTAAAAAGCGTATTAATGCGGTAACTAATCTTTAAGAAAGAGATATTCCGAACTCCGTTTCAACTCATGCTTTTTTTTTTTTTGAGTAACGTTCAGCACGCATAAGACTTTGGATAAATTTTTAATCCCAGTCAGCGTATTGTTTCCATCTTCATCCCGTGTTATAAGGTATCCGTGATTGAGATCGTTAAATAGGACATTTTATATAATAAGAATTGTTTCAAAGAATGCTCCAAAAAGAGACCTCTCCAAAACAATGGTCATTTATGCCTAACTTGTGAACAAAGGCCGCTTCAAAACAATGATCATTTAAGCCTGACGTACCACCAAAGGTCGCTCAAAAACAATGATCCTTTAAGCCTGACGTACTACCAAAGGCCGCTTAAAAACAATGAAGCTTTCAGCCTGACGCACCACAAAAGGTAGCTTAAAAACAATGATCATTTAAGCCTGACGTACCACCAAAGGCCGTTTAAAAACAATGATCATTTAAGCCTGACGTACCACCAAAGGTCGCTCAAAACAATGATCCTTTAAGCCTGACGTACCACCAAAGGCCGTTTAAAAACAATGAACCTTTAAGCCTGACGTACCACAAAAGGTCGCTTAAAAACAATGATCATTTAAGCCTGACGTACCACCAAAGGCAGTTTAAAAACAATGATCATTTAAGCCTGACGTACCACCATAGGTCGCTCAAAAAGAATGATCCTTTAAGCCTGACGTACCACAAAAGGCCGCTTAAAAACAATGATCCTTTAAGCCTGACGTACCACCAAAGGCCATTTAAAAACAATTATCATTTAAGCCTGACGTACCACCAAAGGTCGCTCAAAACAATGATCCTTTAAGCCTGACGTACCACCAAAGGCCGTTTAAAAACAATGATCATTTAAGCCTGACGTACCACCAAAGGCCGTTTAAAAACAATGAACCTTTAAGCCTGACGTACCACAAAAGGTCGCTTAAAAACAATGATCATTTAAGCCTGACGTTCCACAAAAGGCCGCTTAAAAACAATGATCATTTAAGCCTGACGTACCACCATAGGTCGCTCAAAAAGAATGATCCTTTAAGCCTGACGTACCACAAAAGGCCGCTTAAAAACAATGATCCTTTAAGCCTGACGTACCACCAAAGGCCATTTAAAAACAATTATCATTTAAGCCTGACGTACCACCAAAGGTCGCTCAAAACAATGATCCTTTAAGCCTGACGTACCACCAAAGGCCGTTTAAAAACAATGAACCTTTAAGCCTGACGTACCACAAAAGGTCGCTTAAAAACAATGATCATTTAAGCCTGACGTACCACAAAAGGCCGCTTAAAAACAATGATCCTTTAAGCCTAACGTGCGACCAAAGGCCGCTTCAAAAGAATGATCATTTAAGCCTAACGTTCGTGCGACCGAAGGCCGCTTCAATATGTCACTTAATCCTGAAGTGGAACCAAAGTTACCTTCAAAACAACGGTCATTTTTTCCTGTATGAGCAGTGAGCGTTATTCAGAGGTTTTACTGCATATTCTTTTGCAGAGTGTTTATGATGGTTCCATAATTTTTCCCACAAATTTAATACATGCCTGAACTCATCTTGTGGAAGTTTAAAAATTATTGTGCTCTATTCACAGGAATTTCGAACAAACACATATTTATCGAGTTAACTTCGAATCCACTGCAATGAAATCACCATTATTTTGTCTTGTGCCTCGCTTAACAAGTTTTTACCCAAATGTCCTTAGTCCGTTTATATTAGGCAGGATAAGTTACTTAAATTCACGAACCCATTTCCTAATCAAAACCATGCAACAGTTAAATAAAAATTAAGAAAAAAATGTGAGCTAAGATTTTCTTTGTGGACTAAAGGTGAGAGAACAATATTGCTTCTCATGCATATTTTAAGAAATAACACCAGCTTTTGGAGTCATAGGTGGTTTCATAATTTGTACACCATTTTTGTGCATAATCAAAATGTGATAGCAACTTGCGTTACTTGCTGAGCGCGATTTGGGAAAGAAATGGAGGAACGTTTTTAGTCAGTCAGTCTCATAGGTGACCAACATCGTCAATGATTGTAATATTCGTATTCTCGAGAATGTGCGCTGTGTAGAACTCTTGCGAATCCATAGAAATTACGAATTCTGTATGCACCTTTAACCGATTTTTATCCTGGGAGTACATAACACCAATTTTTACAACACCCAGATGAAGTGAAACATTTATAAAATACACTTAAGCGTTGATAAACCACAGCAACCTGGCTACATTATTTCGACAAATCGATTTTTTTAAGGCTGCCTGTGAATGAGTGTGAGAGAAATTCTATCCTATATCTGCAATGTAAATTTTTTTGTACACATTTTCTCGAAGACTATTACTTTGTAGTGTTTGAAATTTTGAGAAGAATTAAAAACCACCTATGTACCGCAGTTATTATTCCGTAAAAATCGTTAGAATTTATTTTTAAATAAAATTTATCTGACTCGAAAGTATTCCAATTTGGAAGCTAGATGGCGCGATAAGCATTGTTCCTGTCAGGAAGAAACGAAATCTCTCACTTCTGCCTGTTTTTTGTTAATTATCTAAGCCAAATAGAAATAATTAAACGGGGCCAAAAGGGAGACTGGAATCTTGTCCCTTATAAATCATCTTAAATCCTACTGTACATTCACTTTTAAAGAGGAAATCTGTGCATTAGCAGAGAACGCCTGCATTTCAGCTATGGAAACCCCGCCTACCTACTAAGCTCCGCCCCCAAATAACGTCACCGGTTAAAACGTAACAGTACGTATTTTGTCTTCTCATAGTGGAGCCAACGAGAGACAGCTTCCATTCTGAATATGGCGAGGTCTGCAGCGATTCGCTGACGCCAACATCTGGGGCAGTCCCTCAAGACGTAAAAGCGACGCCCAATGAGTGATTTCTTGCGCCATCTATCACAGAAGATGAACCCTAACACTCATTCAAAGACAGCCTTAACGGAAAATGCACTAGACTCAGGAAAATACTTTCTCAGACAAGAAAATTAGAATTAACAATTGAATATTAGAAACATGTTTCTGCATTTGAAACAACCGTATACATGTAAATATCATGCAAGAAATATATTTCTGTGTATATTACAAACAGTACATAGGCTTCGGCTAAATTGTACGGCAATTTGTGATAAAGTGTGAATCTTTATAGTTTTAAGGAACATGGATAGATAAATGTTTTTAGATAAGGAGTCATACAAAAATTGTCTAGGGCCGGTACAGTGGTCAAGGCGCTGGCTTCTGACCGTTCTTCCGAGGTGGGTTCGAGTTCGAATTCCGGTGAGACATGGATGTTGTCTTTGTCTTACGGCACTAGGTCTCTCCCTTTCCTAGATCTAGTAACCCTAAATTAGGAACGGGCGACTGCTTATAGCCCATTGAGTTGCTCACTGTGGTCATTAAACCACAAACAAACAAACAGACAAAAACACTTCAAAATTCCAAACGGCGGGCAAAATAAAAATTGGGCTTTCTTTGTGAAAAATAGCTGTCGGTTTACTAATTTCTGTGTTTTAAAAATGCATGAGAACTTGAAAGTTTTCTAAAAAAATCGATGGGGAAGCGATTTTTCGAAACTGCAGCAACTTTGGAAAACCAGTACCCTTAAAACCTTTCTTTTTATACATCTGTCGATTTAAACAGACCTTCTTAGCTCAAAAGAACTCAAATCATTTATACAAACTGAGATATCGTGAGTTGATTGTAACCATTTTTATAAAAATAACCGCCATTTACACATCATTTTTCAGTCTCAATAGTTCATTTGTGCTTTTTTTTAGCTAATAAGGTGTGAAAATTGGCTAACATGCCTAAATTAAGAGATATGTTGTAGGGGCGAAGAGCTAATCATGTTCCTAAATTATGTGATGGACATTATTTTACATAATTTATAGAAACAGAGACATTCATAAATTATGTGACGGACATTATTTTACATTATTTTATAGAAGCAGAGACATTAATGTATTATGTGTTGAACATTAATTTACGCAATGGTATATGTGTGAGGAGGAAAAGCATGTTATTTTTTTAAACAAAGAAAATGATCCCAAGCCACAGAACTCTCTGGGTTTTCTTTGTCTAGGCGTGAGAAAACGCAGAACTTTTAGATGGCGCCAAGAAAACGCCTTGAAACATTCTTGTCTTGCTCACGAACAATTGAAGGTCACCTATAAGAAATAGCTAAGAATCGTCCTTCAGGGTGAGTGTACTCACGAAACAAGGTCTGAAACTAGCAGACGCCAGGCAGTCTGGTAAAAGGATTATTTCAATGGTAATCCAATGTACACTGAAGTACCACAAAACTGGTACAGACGAGCTTATGTAAAATACATAACAACGTCACCTATGCTCGTACCCGGTTGAGTCCGCCAGTGCGTATGTAAAGCGATAGACATCCTTGCCAGCTGTCAGAGCTGTTTTCGGCATGAGAATGACAATTAATAACGATTTAAGCGATTTTCAATGCCGTGTCATAGTTGGTGCTCGTGAGATAGGCCATAGTATTTCGGAGGTAGAAACGAAGTTCGGATTTTCACGGAAATCTATTGCAAGGGTGTATCGTGACTACAAGAATTCAGACAAAACCTGCAACCTTCGATAACAGAGTGCCCGTAAAAAGACACTGGGTGAACGTGACCATCGTCGGCTGTCAAGAATCGTTTCACGCGATATGGGTGCAACACTCTCGCAGGTATCATCGGAATTCAATGCTGGAGCCTTAACAGGCATCAGCATCCGGACTGTGCAACGTACCCTGCACGATATGGGCTTTGGGAGCCGACGCCCATAGTTCTGTGTCGTGCACCCATCAAGGGGACTTGCCCAACTCGAGTCCCCTTGATGGGTGCACGACACAGAACCATGCGCCTCGATTGGGCACGGCAACACCGCCACTGGACACTTGATGACTGGAAACAAGTAGCCTGGTCTGACGAGTCGCATTTCCAACTGTATCGGACAGATGGAAAGATTCGTGTGTGCCGCAAACCCGATGAAGTCATGGATCCCGTCTGTCAACAGGGAAGTGTACCGGCTGGTGGGGTGTGGTCTGTAATTGTATGGGATGTGTTTAGCTGGACTTCACTGGGACCACTAGTACGTCTACAAACGTCTGTGACCGGCCAACGCTATGTGCGCATCCTTTCTGACGAGGTACACCAGTTAATGTCCTGCATTCATGCTGATGGGTTGGGCCTGTTCCAACAGGACAATGCACCTCCACAGAAGTATCGGGACGCCGCATTATGGTTAGAGGAGCATTCATCTGGGTTTGGATTGTTGCCATTCCCTCAAAGTCCCCAGATCTGAACGTGGTAGAACACATTTAGGATGCCATGCAACGCGCTATCGAACACAGGAAACCGAGACCTCGGAATACACCCTAATTGTGGAATGCTCTGCAGGAAGTATGGTGTGCATTACCTACAGCATATTTCCAGAAGCTAGTGGAGTCCATGCCCCGTCGTATTTCCGCTGTCCAGCGCTCCCGTGCGGAACCTACCAAGTATTAGACTGGTGTATCAGTTTTTCTGGCACTTCAGTGTATATGGTTTGTTAATCTATGTATTCACCAAGGCCACAAGTATCGTTTCTAGTCGGGCGCATTCAAGTTGCAATAGACGCGGATAAGCAGGAACGAGTTAAGTGGGGAACGATTCAGAAGTCAAGTTGAGCAGACGTCCGGAGTCAGGTCATGGCTTAGGGGCCACGGAAGGGTGGAGGGACGCAAAGACAAGACAAGTCAGGTAGCCATTTCTAGACGCGCTGCACGCCAAAGAGCCGTTCTCGCTTCAAGGCGTAGAAAAAGCAGGGGTCAATAAGAATCGAGGAATATGGATCCTCGGGGGTTGCATCGAAGAAGAGAGTTAGTTGGTCTTGAGCCTTCATGGGGGCAGGAAGAATTTTTTGGAAGTGCAGGAGTTCGGGATATGAACCCATGCCGGACAGCCTTATCGATGAGTAGGCGTTAGGCCTTTGTTAAAAACGTTAAGGAGATCGCCGTGCACGAAACGATACAGGCTTGAATAGCTCTCGCTTACGTTACAGCGAATGGACTAGGAAATAGGTTGATTTCAGAGTAAGGGTCCCTGGACTGAATACGGACATTCTACAGTACCGAGTCTACGGCAACCAAACGAGCACGGACTAGTGAACATTCGTGGCCAAACCTTAAAACCATAATAAATTGTTCAGTTTCCACTTATGCCTTATGAATGATTTATGCACTTGTGATCGTATGCAATTCTACCCCCCTCTCTCAAAAAGCAGATACATTTAAAGAAAGCTGAGAGAGTGAGCGCCGGGCTATCCTCAACATTTATTGGTGGATAATTTATCTGTAAAATAATTGTCTCTCTGTTGTGCTGTGGGGTAGTTATATGAATCGCAAGGAAGCAAGGCCGACACCAGTCTATGCTAATTAGCGGACGGCCTTCCGCCCTTACATATGTGAAAAGAGCTCGGATACTCTTTTTTTAAAAATGGCTGCCATTTTGGAAAATGGTTTCTTTATTTATTTTCTGAGGTTTTTTTTTATGTTCTCGTTCATCTTTAAACCTGAAATTAAACGAAAAGACAGTTAATTTTTTCAAAGGACGCTCAATTTTTTTTTTTTTTTTTCGAAACCATTTTGAATTCCGAAGGAATTTTGGAATGCATGCATATCTAAAACGTTATGTCCATGCATGTCCTACAAGAATGCAAAGTTTCACACTTTCATTTCAAAATGCCGTTTTTGTCCACATTTTCTGCCGTAGCTCTAATAATACTAAAAACAAATCCAAAACGTTTTTCTGAATTCTTAGATCTACCAGCGAGTGATTGATATTTTATGTAATCATTTGATACTGTTCTTCAATTAAGTTTCGCAATGTGAGTGCATACCTTTAGCATAGCTATCAGTTTAATGAAAAACTTTTCTACGAAATATCTTTTCAGAAGTCGTTTCCAAGATTGATCATGCAAGACACAGTTTCTGAATGATAAATGACCAGTTGCTCATCTACCAGTATGGAATATTGACTTTTCTGCGTTGCATGGAAAGAAGAAATGCGAATAATCTTTCAAAACATCCCGTTTTATAAATATTTTTTGAAACTTCCGATCAGTTTGAAAAATATGTTTTACCTAAATGAAATCTCGGAATGTTTTCAATAATTTTCGCTTTCTCTATTTTTTTCTGCGTTCTTCTCCTACCCACAAATTCTTTTTCGATTATAGTTTAGCCAACGAACACAAAGTCCATGAAACCAGCAATGTATTGATGCCACTTGAAAAAAACAATCCTGCGATGTGGCGGTCAGATTAGGCAAAACGAATTTTTAATGATGGACTCAGCTGTATCTCAAGGGTTACTTAACTACGCAGCTCGCAGAGAAAACAAACAGAATTTCCTTTCTTGATATGTTTCTTGAAGCATAAGGATAAGATTGGAAAGTGCAAGTGTTGTGAAAGAGATAAAACGGATAAAGATCCAGTTAAGTGAGATATCACTGCATGTTTTTCGCTTGAAAAGGGGCATCCGAATTTAAAATATTCTCCCTTCTTCGTAGCTTCCGAAATTTGTGGTTACAGTATTTATTCAAATCCTTTATACTTCCTTCAACTGTTAGGAAACGGTCAATGCGCAAGAAAATGATTTGTGATAATAATCCTTCTGAAATTGAAATTGGTTCCTATAAATTTGAAATTGTACATAGTTTCACATACTTGGGATCAGAAGTTAATTGTAAAAATGCTATTAGTAATAAGTATCAGAGACGTACTTTTTCTGCGAATAGATGATTCTGTGGACATAGGAAACATTTAAGTCACATCTGATGTTAAGTAACACAAAGATAATGATGTACAAAATACTTGTAAGACCAGTGTTTATTTATGCCTCTGGAAACTAGATATTATCAACGGCAGATAAAAGATGTGTGGGTGTGTTTGAAAGAAATGTTCTTAGATATATTTTGGCAGCAGTACAGGAGAATGGTGTATGGAGGAAAAGATAACACCATGAATCATACAAATTATACACTCACGGACAATGAAATTTGCGCACCAAGAAGGAAGCATCGGATTGAACTGAAATTTTATTAACGTAATGATAAACACGAATGATACACATAATGGCAAAAACAGAGCTGCGAGACAATTACAGAGGGATCTGTTGCACGCAGTCTGGTCATCTTCAATAGCGCGTCTCACAGCCTCGTACGGCGAAACATGCTGTAATACGGTCCAGCATGGAGGCGAACAGAAGCCTGATGTTGTCCTACGGCAGACTAACCCACACGTGTTGGACGGTGTGCTCCGAATCCCAAATAGTGCGGCACGGCGGCTGCCGGCGTTTAAACTGGTCCCACACATCCTCGATAGGGGACATTTCCGGGGAGCGGGAAGGCCGAAGTGCCTGGACAAGACGTAGGCAGTCTTGGGCAACCCAAGCCGTGAGCGGGCCGGCATTATCCTGCTGGTATAGCACACCTTAAATCCCGGCCAGTAATTGGAACACATGGGGCTGTAGGATCTCATCCACATGAACCTGCCCCGTCAATGATCCACGTGCCACTTCTAGAGCTGATCAGCTATCGTAGGCAATGGCTCCCCAGACCATAATGTCTGTAGTGGGGGAGGTGTGGCGTTCGATAGCGAGGTCGGAAATGTGCCGTTTACCCGGGGACCTCCACACCCGGACACGATTATAATCTGTCTCCAAAACGAAGAGGTACTCATCACTTAACTCCACACGTCGCCAGTCTGTGGCGTTCCACGTTGCTCTGACATAGCACCACTGCACACGTAGCGGTCGATGCTCCGGTGTTAATAGCAGCACACGTATGGGGCGCTGGGAACGCAGATTCGCTTCCGCGAGGCATCGGAAATTGGTTCGTGGGCACAAAGGTGCCGCTACAGCTGCCTGTACAGTGGAACGGGTTCCCATAGGATCCGTTTATGTCTGTTGAACAATTTGTCGATCCTTTCTGCGGATGGACCTCCTGGTCTGTCCGGAGCCGTTCCACCGTGTGGCAGTACGGTCACGTAACCACTGCTCCCAACAAAGTCTGACGGTGCGGTCAGAACGATGCACGTGAAGGGCTATACGGCACGCTGACCACCCTGCGGTTTTCAGCCCGATGATCAAGCCTCTCTCAAAGTCCGTAATTTGCTTAAATCGACGTCTCTGGCGTCTATCCGGCATTCTTGTCACTCTGTACTCTTTCTTGCGTCGGCCGGTGCTTTTCGCTTTCATGGAGCACCGATTACACACCGATTTATAAGGCTGCCGGTTCGTGCTTGCAGCCCCACTACAAGGTGTGCGGTCATGAGCACTCGCACCAAACGTGAATCATTTGCATACCAGCACGGAGTCTAGCTATTTGCAAACTTTTGCGATTGTAGCATGTTTTCTTCTAGGTGCGCAAATTTCAGTTTCCGTGAGTGTACTAAGAACATAAAAATAAATAGATTAAGTTGGGCTTGGCATATTATACGCATAGATAGTAATTTTGTAGAATAGTTAAGAAGCTAGTTAATGCTAAGCCGGAAGAAAAAAAGAAAATGGGAAAACCTAAATTAAAATAAGATGATGGAGTGATGCTGGATTTTAAGGCTTTGGGAGTAAAAAATTGGAAGGGTTTATCATTGAATACGAAAGTCTGACAGAAATTTCTGAAGAAGGCCGGGGCCTAAACAGGGCTGCTGGGCCATCGATGATGATGATGATGATGATGATGTAAGTATCCAGACCAGTTATAAAGGACTGAGACGTTGTGATAAAAAAAATAACCACTAACGCTGATAATGAGAAAATAAACAACTCGATAAAGCGGAAATGTATTAAACTTCATAGGCACTCTTCACAAAAGTAACTATTCTAATCCAGGTTTTCTCTTATCCGTTTTGTAATAAGACATCTCCTGAAAAATACCAAAATGTAAGTTTAAGATGGCTATTGCAAATTTATCAGTGAAATTCCATTTTGCAAACAAATGAAAAATGAGGTATCTATTCAAGAACTTGATAAGTATGCGAGAATGAATGAAACATCTTGAGCGGGCTTACGTATGTTGGATTCAAAAGAATGTTCGCAGTCCTAGAAACATCAGACCAAGTGGAGAAATATTGTTGGACGTAAATTACAGGGGAATTTTGAAACACGATGGATTGTGAAAAAGAACTAGAATTTTTATGTATTCGCAAGAAAATAAGCAGACTGATGATCACGTACAACGAAAAACCTTGTATATAATTTTTTGATACGAGAGGGACTTTCGACGAAGTTCTCATGCCTGCTTTCCGTTCTCTGTCAATATCATACCATAATCGAAGAAGCCCATGGCAATTTTAATTACCTCTGCACAATTTTGTTTCATACGTGTTGTGCTTGGTAAGAAATGTTTGTTTGATATTTCGAACTTCTCCCCTTTTGCTTCAAGAAACTTTTCCTCGTCTCCAAACTGCGTTTCCTTTTTTTGAAATTCCGAAAAAATTCATATCACTAACTGGAAATTCCACAAAATACAACAGGTGTGGGATACGGGAAATCCGACATTCCTAAAAATTAGCCAAAAAAGCTTTAACTGCGTGCACTACACAAATAATAATCAACATATATGAATAAATAAATGCGATTTTAAGGTAATTTTATAAACACTATAGTTTGGAGTAAATCCGTGGTCAACCTTCTTCAAGAAATTGGTGAGCTGATTTCTTACATTTTGGGTCATAGGTGCTTTCGCAGCGCGTGAGAGGTATGGCAATGAGGTTGGATAATTCACTAGGGAAGCGACATTTTTTTAAAATGTGATGTGTTTCCGAATATTGAAGATCGCGAACCGATCGTGTTTTTTTTAAATAAAAGAAAGGGTTAAGGAAGGTTAATTTGCTGACTATATTAGATTATATATTTGGCATAACACTTATGTTTTTTGTCCTATGTATGGTAGGTTACTATGGCGCACTACATGCTATAAATACCCCAGACATTTCTGTCAGGAATTAGGTCTTTTGCTGTAAAACAATATACACTATGGTTTGTGAAACTTGCAACACCATGAAGGACTGCTAGTAGTAGTAGCTTGAAAATGATAAGGTACAGATAAAAGACCAGGACATACAAATGATTAAAATGTCAGTGAAAATGGGCATGCAATTTCGGAGCAGCGTCCTCTGAACAGTCCGATCTTGGGTATAAATAACTGACTCAAACAAGATGTTGCAGTCAGCGAAGAACCGACATCCAAAGGGTGTTTTTTGTGTCTTACTATGCCTCGTCGCCGAAGAAGGGCGCATTATTAACACATGATAGACTTTGAGCGAGGAAGGATTATTTGGTATAAAGAGCTGGCTTAAACGAGATGCTGCAATCATTGAAGATCCAATATTGAGTCGAAAAGGTGTTTCTTGTGTCTCACTATGCCCCGCCGCCGAAGAAGGTCGCATTATGAACACCTGACGGACTTTGAGGGAAGAAGGATTGTACGTATGAGAGAAGCTGGACTTTCCTACAACGAAATTGCCCCTCGTATGGGAGGAAACGCCAGTACAATGACGTAAACGTGACGTCAGTGGACAGATGAGGATCGGACGTTCAAAAATCCGGGAAATGAGCCGCAAAATCGCCCAACTGCAAGGGACGACAGACACTTCTACCGCATGGCAGTGACCGATCGCACAGTGAAATCCACGATGTTAGCACAGTAGCTGATAACTGTCACAGGTCACTTTGTCCTCCAGCACAGTTGGACGTCTTCTTCTTAACAAAGGACTGTTCGCTAACAGCTCAATTCTCCTCAAATGTGATAAGTTGTCATCTGTAACATGAGTAATCTTAGAAGTAAATTTCATTTTACGTAATAGCGCGATTCCTTCTTCGCGTTGAAATTTTCACAAATATTTACGGGATTGAAATTCGCTTTGAATGATGAGATTAAAATGTTGGCTATTTTGAAACACATTGGAGGAATGAAAGGAAAAACTAGAACGCATCTGTGAGAGTTTTCAAAGATTGGAGTCAGGATAAATATAGAAGCTTACGCTTTTGAATTTTTTAATGGCTGAGTCTACCAATATTGATTTGAAGCTTCTGTTGACAGCAAAACACTTCATGTAATTGAGTACTTTACGAGGGCATATTAGTGGAAACATTCAAGTCTAGGTAAACATGCATATGAAACTCTCCGATTTTGTGTGGGATGAACTGATTTTATCTTGCATGAGGGGACAAACTGAAAGTATATGGTTATGGACAAACAGTAGTGTTGAAAGAGTCTTCAGACCGTGTAGTTATTGCAACTAGAAAAGTTAGAGAATCATTTTATGCAATCTGTAGGTAAATACATTCTTTTCAGTAGAATATTAGTTAATCGTTGTAAATAAATCAAGTAATTTTGAAATCTCTCACTCCTATATGACGATAATGTCACCTGCGTACGGTATCCAAAGCTTGAAAGAGATTATGCTGAAAAGCTAAAGGGAATTCTCTCTCTCTCTCTCTCTCTCTCTCACACACACACACAGAAATCATCCATGAGTGATTTTATCATATCACGTGTTAGAACCCATATGTGTATCAACGAGAATATGCTTTAATGTATATTTCATTTGGCGCCAGTGCTCATATAAAGTAGTTTGAGTTCCCTATCGAAAAACTATACGTTCTTCACAAAGCCGAAAATCCCTTGCCATTTCTAGTTTGACTGATAAGCAGAATTGCTAAAGATTTTCTTGTTAAACAAATTATGGTGCTTTGCATTTCACTACGCGTGTGTAAATAAACAGGCAAACATACAATATATGAGACTGTTTGGTTGCTTTTCCGAATTGTTTCATTACATTAAGCAAAGATACATATGATTTATTAGGCGAGGTATTAGCTTGTTATCTAATGAAAACTTATTCCGTCTTGTCCTCGTGATTAATTACATCCTTCAGTTACACGTCGAAATTAGTCGAGAATTTTCTAGCTGAGGAAAATGGCTGTAATTTATGCATTCACAGAATGTCACGGAATCCATTTGTGAATCTTCGATCCGTAAATATCATTAATATGCCGGATGGATCTTGGAGGAATATCTGCATTCATTTTGATGTGCAATATGTATATAGTGAGCATGATACTGAGACGAATAGTGTGTGTCAATGCTAAATACAATGAAGCGTCACAAATCACGTTCTATTTTAAAAGCGAAAGGGGAAATATCCGAATAAGCCCATGTCATCAATCTCTCTAAAGAAAGAAACTAGATGAAATTCGTGCGCTGGATTTTAACGGTGTTTAGCATCAAACTGAGATATGTGGGGTAGTTTTCTCAGCAAAACGAAAATTTTAGGTTGCAGGTATTGGAATTAACGTGGACATCGCCATTTTTCCCAATTTCTGTTCGTTTAAAGCTGATGTGTTTAAATGGGACAATTCATTTTAACCATTTTACTTCAAATGCGAATTGAAGTTCAATGACAAAATTCTTCCAATACTCATTCATCGAAAACTTAAACTTCTTACTATCATTCGTTTAATGCTACAGTTTGTAGGGAACTCATTCATCCGAAACTTCAGCTTTTTACTACAATTTGTTTGATGCTATGATTTGTAGAATACTCATTCGTCCAAAACCTCGGGTTTTTAATACCATTCGTATAATATTATACTACGATTTGTAGACTATCCATTAGTACAAAGACATAATAAATTCAGTAGTATGATTGCTCGATATGCATTCTTTCAATGGAGGGATTCCTTCAACAGCAACGACTCGCGCGCACGCTTGTGTGCGTGTGTGCTCTCACATATTTGTCTTTGACCAGTGATTGCCGGTGTCATATCCAGAGAAAATATTACTACTAAATGTTCTTTATCAATCTACTAAAAGGAAAAGCCTTCATCCATTTTTTACACTTTCCAACCGTAGGTTGAAGAAGCGTATATGTTCCACATTTGTCCGTCTGTATGTCTGTCTGCCTTTCCGCTCGATAACTCGCGTAAAAATAGTTTGATTTCGATGAAATTTTGGTATGTGGTAGGGGACAACCTGGGAAGGAACTCTATTGAAAATGGGAAAAAATGGGGTCGAAGGTCAGGACATAGGAAGGGATTCATTCCATCATCTTTATGCGTCATAACTTACGTAAAACTGCATCGATTGCGACAAATCTTCATCATGTTGTTTCGGAAATGTGCTGAACCGGTTGTGTTTAATATTATTGAAATGGGGTCAAAGTTCAGAGCACAAGAGCAAGATTTATTCCACAGCCATTATCCTCATAACTTGACTAAAAATGTTTTTATTCCGACAAAACTTTAGTAAGCTGTTCCGGAGGTATTCTGAACCAATTCTGTTTCACATTATCGAAATGATGTCAAAGGTCAGGGCCTAGGAGCAAGATTTATTCCACAGCCATTATCCTCATAACTTGACCAAAAATGCTTTAATTGCGACAAAAGTTTAGTGTGTTGTTCCGGAGGTATACTGAACCGATTCTGTTTAATATAATCGAAATGGGGTCAAAGGTCCGGGAACAGGAGCGAGATTTATTCCACAGCCATTATCCCCATAACTTGAGTAATAAATTGAGTAATGATTTCTGTTATGTTGGAAAGCCTGTCAAAAACAATGGATTGCATGATTTTACTAACTTGTTCAGTATTATTAGAAAACATATCTTCTAAACCGCTGGAAATGGGAAATCCGCTAGCAAAGACGGATTTACTCCCTGTTCCTCTCCGCTGTAAACTTCTCCTCTGACATTTTTTTTTTTTTGTCTTTTTATGCTGAAAGCCAAGAAATCAGAGAGTAAACAACTGGTACAAACGAATAAAAAATTAAGAAACGTAAAGAAACCACTAGAATTGGAGGCCCTATAGCAATGGCTGGAAGATCACATATTAACATTAAATTTAATTTATGCTTAGAATGTAACCTGTTTATTGCAAAAGTATAACATTAGGCAGTATAACATTATAAAGGCTATCAATTTTTATAAACTTACTATGCATTAAAAAATGTTTTATAAATATTTTTTTAAATCCATCAAAATTATATTTTTCAAAAACGGGTAATTTTACCGGTTGTGTAATTATCAATTTAATGATTAAAAAGTTAACAGCTTATTCTTTTAATATTTGCAAAATTGAAACATATTCCAGTAGATATCCATATCATATGAACATTATTAAGCGAATAATTATCATATTTTATAACTAAAATTGCAAAAATAATATCGCAAATTTAGAAAAACAAAATATTTCTCTATATGCTTGTATCTGTAAAAAAATTAAATGAATTTTCAGTAAATTAATGCAGTAATCGCAACTTTTTTCTATTCCTCGGGAGCTGTAAATTAAACCTGTGACTTTTATTTAAATATCTTACCTGTCGGATAATCCTCAAATGCTAATTAAAATGCATTTTAGCATCGTTATGTGTTTGGTTAAAATACGCTCAATGATATTGAGCTACTGTTATTGGATGAAAATATTATATCAGACATATAGCCAACTTGTTTTAGCCAATCGGCTTTACACGAGTCATTCAGCGAGATGAATAGTAATTGGTTACGAGGAACTGCACAAGAACTGTACATAAAATAGTAAAACTTCATTAATAATTGAATTTATTGGCGTAAAAATAGAAACACACAAAATTGTCCATGCTTTCGCACATCAACCAGATGGCTTTTTCCAGGAAGACAGACAAAAACTGCAATTTGAATAACGTAACGCTTCAACGATTTGACTTGAAAATAAGCGGATGTAGATGCAAATGCAATTTCATTCGGAGATACGAGACTTTACTTTGGTGATACATGGTATCTTGTAAGAAAAAAATGCGTTATTTGAAAAACTGGTTCCAACTTCGTGGGAATTCCAGCGAGACTGTGCCATTGTAAGTTTCGCTGCTGGTAAGGATTTCCAGAATTTCCTGAACGACTGTAGATTAATGGTGAATTTTTTACTTCTCTGGGTAGGGCTGCGATTACTTCCCCATTGTTTGTTTCTTTTTTTATGCTTGTGGATTTTAATTCTGAACGAACGCTTTGTCATTACGATGTATAATAGTATCGTATGGAGCCGTCGAGATACTGTAGGAAGACGACATAAACGCCTACCTTGTTGGAAAGAGAGGTTTTACCAATGCTTAAGCATGGCATATAAAGATGCAGGAGATGTTATGCCGACACCGTAGTTCATTTTCCTGACTGCGTTCTTAGGTTGATAGGGAACATTTTGTATATGGCATCGGAGGAAATTTCCTGTACAAACCTACGACATCCCATGGAAAGCATGCCTTGAAGCAGGGATCGCGCTGCCTATCGAATTTTTCGCATCTTGCGGATAAAAAATCGCATTGGTAACGGATAAAAAGTTTTTCGTGATAACCTTCTTTTAATGATATTAACTTTTTTATGCTTTCCAACCGTAGGTTTAATAAGCGTATATACTCCAGCTTTGTCCGTCTGTCCGCACGATAACTCGAGTAAAAATAGTTCGATTTCGATGAAATTTTAGTATGTGGTTGGGTGCTACCTCGGGACGAATCCTGTTGCAAATGGACGAAATGGGGTCAAAGTTCAGGACATAGGAGCGGGATCCATTCCATTGCCCTTATGTGTCATAACTTACGTAAAAATGTTTTGATTGCGACCAAACTTTATCATGTTGTTCCGAAGATGTACTGAACCGGTTCTGTTTAATGTCATTGAAATGGGGTAAAAGGTCAGGACACAGAAGTGATATTTATTCCACCGCCATTATCTTCATAACTTGATTAAAAATGCTTCTATTGCAACAAAACTTTAGTATGCTGTTCCGGTGGTATACTGAATCATTTATGTTGAATATACTCAAAATGCGGTCAAAGGTCAGGGCACAGGAGCGAGATTTGTTCTACAGCCTTTATCCTCATAACTTGACTAAAATTGCTTCTATTGCGACATAACTTTGGTATTTTGTTGTGAAGGTATACTCAACCAATTCTATTTAATATAATCGAAATGGTGTCAAACGTCAGTGCACAGGAGCGAGATTTATTCCACAGCCATTATCCTCATAACTTGAGTAATAACTTGAGTGATGATTTGTGGTATGTTGGAAAGCTTATCATAATCAATGCAGTGCATGATTTTACTAAATTGTTTAACAATATTTTGCTTCTTAACTGTAAAGAATATATAATTATTGTTTTTGTACAATTGCAATACTTGGTTTTTATGGCTTTTACATTTCCAACGGAGAGTGAGAAGAAATGACGACTTTAAATTACATTTGGCGAAAACAAATTATAACGAAGTAAATTTCTCAGTCATTTTTATCCGCGCCAGGATTCGAACCCGGGTCCCCTCATTCCGGAATAAGTTGCTCTACCAATTGAGCTACGCGGACGTTTTTTTCTGATTCCTATCTGCCTTTATGTCGTGTGCGTCCTTCGGGCAGGTACGTCACCTCTCCTGGTACGCCTGGTACGTTACATCATCTCCCCCTTATTTTTTTTTTTTTATTTTTTTTCGAAGTGCTGGAGAAGGGATTCTCTGATTTTTCCTATCTCGCGGTGTGGAAATAACATCACACTAATGCGAGATTTTGAACGGCCGGGTCATCCGGATAGTTCGGGCGCCATTATAACGAAGTAAATTTCTCCGTCATTTTTGGTCTACGCCGGGATTCGAGCCCGAGGCCGCTTATTCCGGAACAAGTCGCTCTACCAACTGAGCTACGCAGACGATTATTCTGATACCTATCTGCCTTTATGTCGTGTGCGTCCTGCTCAGCCGTGACCATGAATCGTTGCAGGCAGCCATCCACTGTAGAACGTGCACTTGAGAACTCCCAGTCAATCTGCTGTGTGGAATGCAACATCACACATTTTTATTTTCCGAAGCGCTGGAGAAGGGATTCTCTAATTTTTTCCTATCTTGCGGTGTGGAAATAACATCACACCAATGCGAGATTTTGAACAGCCGGGTCATCCGGATAGTTCGGGCGCCATTATAACGAAGTAAATTTCTCCGTCAATTTTATCCGCGCCAGGATTCGAACCCGGGTCCCCTCATTCCGGAATAAGTTGCTCTACCAATTGAGCTACGCGGACGTTTTATTCTGATTCCTATCTGCCTTTATGTCGTGTGCGTCCTTCGGGCAGGTACGTCACCTCTCCTGGTACGTTACAAAATGAATTTCACGAATGGATTGGCGAAAACATTCAAAGAGCCAAAGCAACCACTGCCTTAAAGTGTCGCTTCCGACACAAAGTCCAAAAAATGGGACGATTTTGTACTGCTTTCGGCTGATAAATGTCTTTGTTTATAATTGGCTCAGGTTTTCTGAATACTTTTTCCAACCTCATCATTGCCGCCCCGGTGGCGCTGGCCTCTGATTGTTCGCCCGTAAGGGGTCCGGGTTCGAATCCCGGTGAGGCATGGATGTTGTGTTTGTCTTACGGCACTGGCTCTCTCCCTTCCCTGGAACCAGTGACCCTAAATTAGGGACGGGCGACTGCTTATAGCCCATTGAGTTGCTCACGGTGGTCGTTAAACCTCCAATCAAAAAAAAAAAAAAAAACCTCATCATTGTCAACCATTATCAAACAAGTTTCTTCCACAACGGTCTGTCTGGAGACAGTTTCCGGAATGCTTTCGAATTTCCTCTACGCATTTCCCACGTAGTCTTCTGTGTGTTTTTCTGAGGTTTGGCATCCAATCTAGTATTTTACTTGTCCGTTGGTGGTACGTTCTTCTAGCAATGTGTCCATCCCAGTTCCGTCTCACGGATTTTATTTTGATCATGATGTCTTTCACTCCTTCATGATATTTTCTACACTCTGTAAAAAAGTTATGAAATTCAGGAGCCACTTTCCGTGATTCCTTTCGTGAATTAACGAAGCATATTTCTGATACAACCTTTTCCGTGACTCCTTAGGTGAATTAACGAAGCATATTTCTGATACAACCTTCTCCGTGACTCCTTACGTGAATTAACGAAGCATATTTCTGATACAACCTTTTCCGTGACTCCTTACGTGAATTAACGAACCATATTATTGATACAACCTTTTCCGTGACTCCTTACGTGAATTAACAAAACATATTTCTGATACAACCTTTTCCGTGACTCCTTACGTGAATTAACGAAGCATATTACTGATTCAACCTTTTCCGTGACTCCTTACGTGAATTAACGAAGCATATTTCTGATACAACCTTCTCCGCGAAATGACGGAAATAAACCTGAATTGCACGGATTTTTCGTACGCTAGACAAATCTTGAAATTTCAGAAACCTTTCTACAATTCCTTTCTTATGCTGATGGAGAACCTCCGTTCTCACTTTTTCCGTATCCATATGACGACAAATTCCCGGTAATAGGAGCGATTCGTGGTAATACCTAAGGTTTGTTTAACTGTTAAATTTCAATCTTCTGTCGAAGGATCTGATTTTAAACTTCTGCAGTGAGAAGGGATATTGTGGATACCATATTGCATGAATTTTTGTTATTGTGTCACAGGATATTTTCTTCACCCCCATTGTGGGCACCAGCTATTATTGTGTTACTGTAAGAAACCGGGTATCTAACTTATTGTAGGTACGATCCAAAAGTTTGGGTACTTGGCGTGTAATTCCTTACCTTGAATAATTTAATACACCGATGCACAACCACCTTCAAAATAATCCCCTTGGGCGACGATGCACTTTTGCTAGCGCTCGTAAAGCGCTAGCAAAAGTGATGATATTTTCATGGTTCTAGAGCATTGCTGAAAGCCATGTTTTACAGCCCCTCGTAATGCCTCCTGTGTTGTTGTTTTTACCTCATTTGTTGACACAAAGCGATATCCTTGGAGATTTTGTTTCATCAGTGGAAAGAGGTAAAAATCGCAGAGGGGCTAAGTCAGGGGAATAAGTGGAACGTGGAAGCACATTAGGACGATTTCTGGCGAGAAACTCCGTGACCAGTTGGGACCGATGTGCAGGCGCGTTGTCATGGAGAAGGTACCATTGTTCACTTCGCCACATCTCCGGCCGTTTACGTCGGATTGACTTCCGTAGGCAATATAAAATGTCAAGATAATTTTCCTTGTTAACGGTTGTGCCCTCAAGAATAAATTCGGAATGGACAATGCCGTGAAAATCAAAAAGCATCTTCAGCATGACTTTCACGTTGCTGCGATCCTGCCTGAATTTATTTGATCGCGGTGAAGACTGTGATTTCCATGTTGAAGAAGCACGCTTTGGTTGAATATCAAACAAGTATTACTACGTTTCATCACTTGTGATGATGTTATCCAAAAACTTGAGCATCTTCGATTTTGCAGAATTTCTGTATAAATACGGAAAAACCTGAAACGGATTTTTCTGAAATAAACGGAAAATCTGTAAAATACGGAAGTTTAAAAAATGAAACGGGCACTTTGAAAAACGGAAATTCCGTTAAGAGAGGGACTCTTACTAACTTTGCTGCACGTTTTTCCAGAACTTTTCCGTGAATGCACCACACTTATTTTTTTAGAGTGTACATAGTACGAGTTTATAGTGTGTGTGTATAGTATGAGTGTATAGTAAGTGTACATAATAAATTATACTTAATATTTTGCGACATGTGTATTGAGCGACATAAATTTTAAAGAACGTTATTGTCTTTTAGGCATCGTGTTATGATATTTTCATGGTTCTAGAAATTGGATATCAAGTGTTTCCTGTGGGACATCTACGTCTATCTGCCGTTAGAACAAACCACGTTTAGCCTCTGACCTCGGAGTAGGCCATCCTCATTATAAACATGTTCATCCGCTCTCTCAGGTCCCTAACAGGGGCCCTTCATCACGTAGTTCTGTAGCAATATTTTAGTTGTTTCCTTTCGAGGGTTGAAAAAAAAACCATTCAACGAGAAGTAGTTTAACTCAAAGTGCTGGTGAAAGTCTCTACTTAATTATTTCCAGTTCACTGCAGGAAACCTCATTTTGGTTCTGTTCCTCAGTACCTTATACATATGTGACATTAGCTAAATACCTGTTCTTCGAACGTGATGATATTAAAATACAGTTGACATGCAGATGAGATATATATATATATATATATATGATATAGTTGAAATGGCCATACACTGCCATATTTCTTCGCTTTTTTGTGAAACACACGTCTGCCTGATTTATTCTGCCACACGACACATCAACAATTTCGTTCATGACTGCAAATTCAAAACTTCAAGCCTACATGAAACAAATCAAAATACGTCGTTGCTCTTAACTTTCAGCGTAAAAATATTAATAGCAACAGAACAAAATAATAATAGAAAACATAACAAAATACGTTGTTACTTTGAGCATAAATGTTAAAACAAACCTTGCTTATAAACAATTTCGTTCGAAACTGTACATTTAAAAGCTGGCAAGTCAGATGTTTTTGGAAACGTGAGCAAAATTGTGTTGCCACCGCTGATATCTCAAGGGAGAAACTTAATTTTTTCAAATTTCAATTACTATGAAAATCTACCCGCATATTTAATATATTTATTGCAGCCACTTTACCACTTATATTACGTCACCGTTGCTTCGGTTAAAACGAATGTAGGTAATTTGATTTTGACACAAAAACACACTTATATGACGTCACCGTTGCTTCGGTGAAAACGAATGTTGGTAATTTGATTTTGACTCAAAACAACTTGACATTGAATATGCCAAACGATAATATAAATATTTAAATACAAAGCATGTTATGATATAACGCTTTTTACGCGATATTTTTAAAAGTTTTTTTTTTGTTAAATAAATTTAGAACAATTCAAAAAACCTTGATATTTGATATGTCAAACGATAATAAATGTTTAAATGCAAAACACATTATGATATAGCGCTTTTTACTTGATGTTTAAGGTTTTTTGTTAAGTAAATTCTGAACAAATAAATTTAGAACAAAATATATACTGCGCAGGTCAACTCAAGCCATTCAAAACTTAAGGCGGGGCTTCAGTTGCTGGGCATCAATGGCTTGATCATTGCAAAACGTCCTAGCGTTACCAAAGCTGGGTTATTTAAAAAAAAACATTTCGTCCCACTTATAATTATCGTAGGAAAAAATCCTTTCTTAGTACGCCTCTATGTTGTAAAAGGAACATTCCTGTCAAATATGAAAGTTGTAAGTTAAGTAATTTCTGAGATTCGGTGATGAGTCAGTCAGGGCTTTCAATTTTATATGTACAGATTATTACCAGTAAGGTTTTTTATAAACCTTAACTCTACTCTCCATTCTCAGCTATCGCCATAATTCTTCATTTTTGAAACTCCTAGATAACAGAAGCTTGAGGGTCGGTTATTTTACTAGATTGGAATGAGCATTCGTAGCTGTAACGAATGTCTCTATTAGGTTAACTCGAAAGTAGGAAAAACAAATAGCTCGTATGAATGTCGTTTATAATAATTAGGTAAAGCATACTGCAGAGCACTCTCCTAACGTAGTCAAGGTAATAATTGTCTTCTGTGTTTTTTCAATACATCTGAGAGTTTCATGTATATGGTCAACACGATGTTTTGATCCTTACGTGACAAGCCATCTGTTACAGTTTTTCATATCTCTACAACTTCTGTAAATTCATGAGAAGAAGTCCTTGTTAAGGTGAACGTCAACTAATTTTTCTTCCTATACTTCCAATGGAAAAACTTCTGTACACATTTTCTTCAGAATTAATGCATTCCCAAGGATGAAAATTTGAACATCGATTAAAATAACTTCATTTTATAACTTGGAATACTTAATATTTTCTAAAACAAAACCATAATTATGCAATCCAACATTTATTTGTTTACTGACGTCATCAAAGTACAGGTCGCGCCATTTTTTTCTAGTTTCGACACCACCAAAGGAAAAGTTATTGATTTTTAATATAATTACGGTTATGTTTTAGAAAATATTAAGTATTCCAAATTATAATATGAAGTTATTTTAATCGATGTTCAAATTTTCAACTTTGGGAATACACTAATTTTGAAGAAAATGTGTACAAAAGTTTTTCTATTGGAAATATAGGAAGCAAAGTTACTTGACCTGCACTTAAACAAAGTTATATAAACAATGCGCGAATACGTATCATGGGGAAAATTAAGTTATGTATATTTTTTTCTTCGAGACGGAAAGCAGAAATCTCTTCTGCTTACTTCATTTACCATAGCAGCTTTCTCAGGAAGATCGTTAAATGCTTGGCTTGGATATCCTGCAGCAAATGACACACGTTTGTGATGCTTACAGATGAGGAAGACGGTATGTGGCAGTATACACCGAGATTCGTACGGTAGAGTTGAGATTCCGCTCAATATACTTACGCCAAATACGACTGGATAAATTGCTCCTTTGAGAATCTTCGCTGGCTCCATCCTTTCCTACAAACCCACTTGTCGGTGATAACTGTGAATGATAGCGGATTACTCGGCAGACGCTGCAGGTTTCGCAAAGTTATCACTTGGAAAAGCTTTTCTGGGTATATATACAGAGTAAAGCGAAAAGAGAGAGAGAGAGAGAGAGAAACCGAAACGTTCCAATGCTTCCTGAAAGAGACTGCTGGAGCATTTTCGTAATGCACTGTGAAATGCCTCCATCGTTTACTAACTCCATTCCCGTATGTTACGTGGCTGGTGTTCGTTTGGAGAGGGAAGTCAGCTGCGATGCGAAATCGATTCCCTCACTGGACAATGATGATTTTTTCTCGTGTCAGCATGCTCACTCAGCTCGAAGCGATGAACACATGTTTCTTCTTGTGTTATGAGTGTTGAGAATAAAATACTCGTTTTATCAAATAGTTTTCTGGTTTCCGAAGCGGATACATACCGTCGAGCAAACTGCCTTTCTAAGCGTCTGGAGGCTCATCCTGTAGTATAACCATGAAGTCTTATCGGAATGCCAGATACTTCAAAAGAACTTATGCTTTCTAGAAATAATGTACAATTTGACCCATGTAGCTTCCTCAATAGCCCTAAACGTGTATTTCTACAATTAACTTTCCGAAACATTTTCCTAAGAACAACGCATTCTTTTCTTCCTCTCTTTTGCAAAGGGAACAGTTATACAATTTTGTTGCTTCCATAAGCGGTTGTTTTAAACTATCCGGTTAAAAACTGCTTTCACAAAGCTTGGAAGTACAGTATGTAATTTGGAGTTAAAATCTCATATACACTCATGTTAAAAAAAGCAGATCTTTACAAAGAAGTCGAGCTAAGACACAGGATATGCTAATAAAGAAGTACCAAATAAATGCTTAACAACATCTGAGCATGCGTACCGCATTTAGGTGAATCACGCGCAACATCAGAGACCGGAAACTGGTCGTTTTCCTTTTATAAACGCCACGTGTCTCATTCCAGAAATAATCGCATTTTTGTGTATTTTTGACAACCTGCGCTGTAATGATTTGGCTGATTCTGATACTATTGCCTTGTCGTCCTCTAACTTGATGGCCTTAATTCTCTCTCCATTAACCCAAACTCCTTCGTTGGGTCGGTCATACCCACTAAACACTGCGCGATGTGTCAGTCCTTCCAGATCAGAGAAAGAAAACTGAAACGCTTCTCTTTGTCGTTTTCCTTTAACATATACCCAAACTGCAATTACTACGGCTCTGCAGAATTTTTTTTAAGACGAATTTTCTGCACTATCGTGCTGGCATTTGCAGCTCACATAGTGCATATCTCACTAGTTTATTGGGGCTCCTTGTCAATGCCTCTCTAGCTCGTTCCACATCATCAAAAGTAACACCATGCCTGCCACTGATCTTTACCGAACACAAGAAACCCGCGTTAAGAAACTGATGATACCACTTCTAAATAGTCTTCCTGGTTGGTGGCTTTTTTACCTCACGCACTTCAAAATTTCCTTTGAAAGTCTGGTGCATACCTGTTCTTATCGAAGTGTAGCACACAAAATGCCTTCTCGGGACCGGAAGCCGCAATCGTTTAACAAGGCATTGCCTGTGATAAGAGCACGATAGGTATCGCCATGGGACGGTCAATGATGGTAAGAACCACCTCGGTACTAACAGCGGAAAACTTTCTTGCTTTGTCGTTCACATGGTATAGATAAATAAATGGTATTTCTCTTACTCTATGTGCAATAAATTATTGAAAGTTTTCCAATGATTTATGGTAACGCTGTACGTCAGTCTCAAACGCTCAGCATTGTAAATAACGCAGACTTCAAGCTACTCGCTTTTTGAATTTATTGTATGATGGATTTATGGTCCTATGGGTACGAAGTGCAAGGACGTTTATCATTGAGGGCCTCTGGGTCAACGTAATATGAAGAAAAAAGTGCCAATTCGCTACATTCATGGAAGCATTCTAAAACCAGTATTCTCTCTAACTTTGTCTGGCTTGTAGGAAAGTAATGGTGAAATCGAAGAAACTACACCGAAAACAAGACAAATAAGAATGACCGGTCAATCACCTGTATCTTTCTTTTAAAAGAAAAAAACACTGTCTTACGATTTTTGCAAAGATTTGGAAACATTTTGGGAGCGAAGCTATAAGTAGCTTACAAATCGGATTTGAAATGAGAAATATTAATATAAGATTCATCTGGAAATGTACGTTGAATAATCAAAAGTTTCTTGTGGAAGTGTAAAAATATATTTGCCTGTAATTCACACAGTATTGTTCTTAAAGTTATTGGGAATTATGTTGACGGACTGATTTCATGCGAACGAATGCGTTTGTTGGAAGCATAATGACTGTAATATCCGTTCCATAGATTTTGTTTCGTTGTTTTTCATTTGGCGTTTCGAATAAAGCCTAATGACGACAGATACTTTTTTACTCAAAACAAAAATGATTTGAAATACGGCTGATAAGATATTTTGGTATCAACCTAAAATTTCAAAATCCTAGCTTTGTCTTTTATTTTATTGCCGTCAAGACATCCTTTTTTCTTGTAGACTCAATACCTTTCAAATGAAGAGTCTGGGACATCCTTTTTGTTCTTTGGAAGCGCCGTCTGTGAAACATGCAGAGTAACAGATATCCCCCTGCACGTTCCTCTGTATCTTATTCACCTAAGAATTTTAGTTATTTTTCTTCCAATCTAAATTCCTAAGTCCTTCAGGCAAGAGTGTTGAGGTCTAACCCGACCATTTCTCTATGGAATTCATAACGTTGCATTTAGATTTGTAATATCATCTCCTTACATGATGTGGCGCAAGAATTTCATATTCCTTTTCCAGCTTCGTTTTCAATTTGGAAATATTCGGATTTTCATTTTCCTTGACAGTGTATCATCAGTATATCAAAATCCATGTTTCTAAAACCATCAATCTTCTCTACTTTGCTTTACGCAAGGTCCTCAATTACAAGCATGCGTGGGATATGATTATAATGCATAAATTGTCCATGATTCTAATGCACACGTAGTTTGTGGTTCTGATTTATATATGGTCTGTCTTGACAGCGCAAACATGATGTGCTTTTCTAATGCTTTTACATGTATATTCACGATTTCAATGTACACTTGGTCTAAGATTCAAAAGCATGCATGCTTCAAGATTCCAAAGTACATGTATAATATATATACATGGTCCATGCTTCCGATGTATACATGTGCTAGGGTTCAAAGATTTCAAAGCATACATTGCTTATGATTTAAATTCATACATAGATTGCGGTTGTAACGCATATGTGATCCATGATCCTCATGCACACATGACCTGGGATTCTAATGCAAACATGGTCTATGATTTTACGGAATACATTGCACATGATTACAAAAGCATATGATCTACAATTCCAATGCATATGGGGCCCATGTCGTGTACTCACTAATGATATATGAATTTAATGCATACACAGTCGTATCAGAATAATATGACCAGCTATCTAATAATATGAATAACTACCCTTGGTCAGGATGACAGCGAAGATACTGCGTGGCATGAACGCAATGAGGCCCTGGAAGGTTGCCTTAGGCATACGTGCCCATTCGGACTGCAGAAGAGCAGGGAGGTCCTAGAGATGACGTGGTTGGGTGTCGGCACGTCTAACTTGTCGATCCAAGTAATCCCACAAGTGCTCTATGGGATCGAGGTCGGGCGATTTGGCAGCCCGAGGGAGAAAGGAGACATTGCTGTCGTGCTTCTGGAACAAGTAATGCACGCTCTTAGCAACGTGGCACGGCTCATTGTCCTCTTGATGGACACCATCTCCACCCGGATAAACGTCCAACATGAAGGGATGCATGTGGTCAGCGAGGATATACCGGTGCGATCAGTGACCCATCCAGTTATTCCAGCGGTCACAGGTCATACCAGAAAAACATCATCCAGACATGCGCACTGTCACAGCCTGCCTGTACTTGACCGACAAGCATGTCCGCCTGCTGGTTTTCTTGTGCCTTAAGTCGTATCCACCACCGCCCGTTACTTCTGTGAAGTAGAAACCTCGATTCGTCGGAGAAGGCAAGCTTTTCGCACTCTTCCACTGTCCAATGACACTAGTCCCATCAGCAACGAACTGCAGGTTTTGTTGCCGTTGGAGCTGGGTTAACATGAGCGCTTCGAAGTAGCTTCGACTCCGGAGACCCATGCGTTACAGGATTCGCTCTACTGTTATCGGGGACACATACCTGGGTTCACCAGCGTTCATTAGCCTGGTCAATTGCTACACTGTTTCGCGTCGATTGCCTCTACCAGTCGACGGACGCAACTTTCTCCTCTGGAGTCGATGGCATTTGAGGCTCGACACGTATGACGTCGTGAGGTACTCGGTTGGCCAGCGGTTCACTCTTGGTACACCCTTGAGATGCACATCGCGAACATGCCACGAAGTAACTGTTTCTGAGATGCTTCCACCCTTGGCGCAGTAGCCGATGATCATTCCTTTTTGAACGTCCGTCAGTTTTGCTCACGTTACCCACTATGGCCCATCTATTCTGGCGGGCCGCTCATATGTCCTCGTGGTCGACCTTGTCCCGTGCACTCTGTGACGTGCCTTGACGGGTACCCTGTGATTCCGGGGGTGGTCATATTATTCTGATACGATCGTATATATGGTCTTGATCATGTATACGTTTGAGTCTCATGTCGTATGTAACTCAAAAGTATACATGATCAATGATTCCAATGTATAAATGATTCAGGATTCTTATGCTCGTGATTCCTGTACATGTATGGCCCAAGATTCTAATGCATGCGCCATACATGGTCTGTGACTTTATTCCATACATGCAACCATTATTCCAATGGTTGTCGTTGCCGATGGAGCTGGGTTTCCGATGTCCTATACAACCATTATTCCAATGGTTGTCGTTGCCGATGGAGCTGGGTTTCCGATGTCCTATGCAACCATTATTCCAATGGTTGTCGTTGCCGATAGAGCTGGGTTTCCGATGTCCTATGCAACCATTATTCCAATGGTTGTCGTTGCCGATGTCCTATGTTTATTAATGTATGTGTGATTAATACATACATTTTACGTGGACCAGGAACGTCAAACAAAGGTTTTCGCTCTTTCACGTTTATAAGTGAGTCACGGAAAAATTCTATTTGGCCGCCACCGGGAATAGAACCCAGGGTCTCCCAGTTACGCGCCGAATATGCTTCCACTACTAACTGGAAGACCCTGGGTTCCATTCCAGGTGGCGGCCAATGAGAATTTTTCCGTGACTCACTTATAAACGTGGAAAGAGCGAAGACCTTTGTTTGATATATGTGAGACCAATGATTCTTGTGCTGATATAGCAGTCTACTAATAACACTTCTGTTTTAAAGAAGACTTCCTGTTAATTGAAAAAATTACACACATAAACAAGAGATCTTGGCAATTTAAATTCTGGTCTTTATTTTTTTCTTAGCTTTCTCCATCATTTGCAGTTAAACATTCCATGTGACGAAAATATTGCATTTGTACGATAGTCTATTTATCGCGACTTACGCTTAGTTCATTCTTAACTATGTTTTCCTTTGATTACCAGTGATTTCAGTGGCGTATATTCAAGGCTTGCTAGGCTAGCTGCGAAGCCCAGAGAATGCACAAATAAAAGTCAATTAAATATACGCAAATAAAAGTCAATTATCAACGGTATTAAGATATGTCGATGCTTTCGGTGCGAAAAAAACACGAGTAGATTCGCTTCTTTCGATTATGAGAATCAGTCAGGCGAGCGATGATCAAGGGTATAACGCAAGTAGGTCTTCGAAAGCCTTCGCTATTCTGATGCTAAGAGCTTCAATACTATCTCCTGCTAGCGTTTCCATGACAACATGAATGAGCTACGGAGGTGAGTGGGCCATTGCTTTGAGCAATTGTACGCTCCAAAAAAGAAGACTTCGGACTACCTCAGCCTTTCCATGCTTCCAGCGTGTGTTTCGCGAGAAGTGTCAATGAATTGAAATCAGGGATATTACATCCTAAATTCGGGGGTTTGAACTGTTTTGATAAACTTTGAAAGCTTTCCTGAACATCTACTATCAGAGCTTAAAGAACTCTATGCTTCAAGTTTTGATACAGCTGTATTAAAAAATGAACCGAAGGTGTTTAATTCCGTTGATGAATACAGAACAAATCAGTACTTGTTACATAAAGTTGAATAATTAAACATTGTGTTTATTGAGGTGTACGAATTAGCAGACCCAATATTAAACTGTTCATCAACAACTGCAACTGCTGAAAGAACTTTTTCCGTATTAAAAAGAATCAAGATATATCTTAGAGCCACACAAGCACGAGCACATTGGAGCAACTTGGCGGGTTTGTTAATAGAGAAAAACATTATTTTTAAATATGAAAAAGTACTGGAAAGAAACATTTTTGTGAAAACGTAACACCCAAGTTCACACAAAAGGAAAGAAAAATGTAGTTCATGTACAAATAAGTGTTCAAATCCTAATCCTCGTAATTATTTGGTATCATGTTAGCAATAGCATATACCTAAAATTTAGAAAACAAATGTTACTTCTATTATTTAACAATTAAAAAATAAACTTCGCAATTTTTAAAAACCAGTACTCTGGTTGAGATATCCCAGGTCTCGGACCTAAGATAAGACACTGTGTGATTTGGATTTTCTGCGTATTTATTTGCACTCTGAAATTCTCGCAGCAGCTAGAAACTAACCTTACCAGGTCTGGAATACGTGTATTCTCTGCGATTAATAAAGGTCAGTATTATGCAGATCAGCTGCAATTATTTGAAATTCCTTAACTTTCGATATCATGTAACACAAACTCTAAGAAAATGCCAATCCCATTTTCGTTTTGAATTTAAATATAACCTTGAGTATTTATTAGCGCTACAAGTAGTAGCCCGTCCCTAATTTTCGGCCACTTTTTAAAGGAAGGAGACAGCGCCATCGTACAAGCGAAACCCCCGCGCCTCACCGGGGACATGTACTCGGACACATCTCAGGAAAAAGATCAGACTCCAGCATCTCAAATCTCGCAGTTTTGTTAATACGCTTTTATATTTGAAATCAATTCCGATAATGCCATGTGTTTCTTTTGCAGTTTGTTCTAGTGCGTTCTTAGAATTATTTTTTATCTTTTCTATCAAATACACTGTATTTTCGAATTTTCATTATTTTGCCTGCGGAATTGTGTGAAATGATTTCTTGGAGGTCTATCAGAGGAATTTAGATACTTTTGTATATTTATAATAGGGAGTTTCCTACTCGTATACATAAATAAACGATGGCACAGTCATTTCACACTTTCTTTCGTTGTCCTTTCATGCCTTTTTAGAGGCTTAGTAACCACCGACAGCTGCTAAGAAGTAGCCCGTCCCTTATGTAGGGCAACTTGTTTAAGAGAAAGTAGAGATCAAGCAACTTAAGACAAAAACATTACCCATGGTTCATTAGGAACTCAAATCCAGAACTAACGCGTATGATTAACCAGGTGCTCGCCCCTCTTACCTGACATCACCAAAGCAGCTACACGATTTCACTTCACAATAAGTCTGTACACACACGTTACATGCATGCAGAGATACATATACACGGTACTCATAAAAAATCAACTAGTAAAAAGTATTACCATGCGCGTACTACTACTAGACGATATTTGAATTACTCTAAAAAATATATCGTATTTCTAACTGACGAGTAACTTATATTTTTTGTTCGTTTTGTAAGTGTGTAGAGTTGTTGAGAACAAAAACATTGGCATACAATAAAGCAATGTAGTATACCACTGAAGACATGTAATGAATGAAAAATTAATAATTCGCAAATAAATAATAAAACGCAAAGGAGGAAATGAAAGGAAGAAACCATTAAAAATATTCGTCAATACATCCAAGTGATTTAGGAAACCAGGACAGATTATATTAGAAATATACCCAGTCGTATCAGACTAATATGACTACCCGAAGAATCACAGTGTACCCGCACAGCCGCGTCACAGACAAGGTGGAATATACGGAGATATAAACGGCTGGGAAGGACAGATGAGCCACAGTGCGTTACTTTAGCACAATTGGCAGAGGTAGTTATTTGACGGACGTGCAAAAAGGAACGATCATCGGCTACCGCGCCATGGGGTGGAAGCTAGGGTGAGTCGAAAAAAACTTTTTTTTTAAATTTGCATAAAACAAAAACGGGTGGAATTTTTTCGTAATTGAAATCGAGTAATACTTAGTGCGGAAAAGTGTCCTTTAGTGTCCCCAATAACAGTGACAAAAAAGTTTTGAAGTTGATCAATATGCTACTGTGTGTCTCCGCACTGCACGCGAACTTCACCGTTTTCTACCCACATTTGGCTCGTAGGCCTAGGCTAGATAGAGGCATCCTGGCATGTAGGGCATTGGAAAAATCCGTGAGAAAATGCACTGTTTTGATTGCACTATGCGTGTGCGTGTGCGTGTGTAGTACATTCAGTTTGCTTTGCAATGTGTAGCGTGTAGCTCTTCGCGTGCTTCCAGTGTCACATATGGAAATAACTCAGAACTCACCACCAGGAGGTGGCTACACTTCGAGTACCCCCCCCGCCCATCCTCCCTCCAGCTCAGAATTTTATTTCTATGTGGTATATTGTATTCGGTAATCCGCTTTACTTGAAAAATGTGGCATTAATTGCCGTGATGCAATTGTTGCTCTTATGAACGAATCTCAAGCTTCAAATCCACACACTGAGGCAGCTGCTTCGGTCACCAGTTTTACGAAACGTTCCCCAGCTTGCGTGTGGCAGGGAAACTTGGTTATTTCTTCCTCAGCTGCGGCAGAAGTTGCAGCTAGTCGATCCAGATCGTCGTCTGAGATGTGTTTTGTCAGGGGTGGTTCGGTAAGACGCGTTTTAGTCCAATCAACCATCTCATAATATTCATTGGCATCCAGATCTAATTGCGGCCTTTCGAATTCTCTTATGACATCATTCATTTGTTGTTGTCTAGCTTCTTTATTCTTCTCCATTCAAGAGCTCTAACGTCGGTGCGTTCGTCAGCAATCATACTTAGCAATATATTCTCTGGGTGACACACGTTTCTCTTGATCACTGCATCAATGATTATTTTGCACTTCAAACCCATGAAGCGCGATAAGTTGATCGGTTTCCAAAAGTGTTTGTCACTTTCTGTGCACGAGGGCTTATTCTTTAGGGAAAACCAGACCGGGGGATATACCTTCATTCTGTAGTTGGCAACACAGATCAAAGTTTGCGATGGATTTTGAGTGACGACATAGAGGCGCATGACTTGTTAGCTGTTCTCAGCCACAGCAAATATGACAGTGGTCCTGGATTTCTGCTAGAAAGGCTGACATCATAGTCTTTCTGTGACACGGCGCAACAGATTTCCAGTAAATACTGCTGGTCGCTACTCAGTTCACCTGTATCCTGCAATTCTTTCATATGTTCTGTCTACTCTACATGAATAGCTGCAAAGTCAATTACTGGAAGGTTTTCACAACTGTTGAGAGCTGCTCCAAGCTCTCCTGAACGAGCTGTAGGTGCTACAACTCATTCAGGAGAGATTTTTTACGATGCCCTACATACCAGGATGCCTTTACCTAGCCTAGGCTTACGGGCCAAATGTCGGAAGAAAATGGTGACATTCGAGTGCAGTGCGGAGACAGCATATTGAGCGACTGCAAAACTTTTTTCACTGCATTGGGAACACTAAAGAACACTTTCTCACTCTAAGGGTTACTCGATTTCAATTACAAAAAAATCCAACCGTTTTTGCGTACGGCCCAATGCGGTCGGAAAAACACGAACTTAGTGTGCCATGAGGATATTGGTCGATTTCAAAAAAAATTACTTTTTTATTCTTGTTGACCCAAATAGGAACTTTTCCGCACTAGGCGATATGCAAATTTAAAAAAAAAATTCATTCGGCCCACTCTAGTGGAAGCATCTCGGAAATAACAGATTTCGTGTGTTGTTCGTGAGGTGCTGTGTTAAGGGTGTACCAAGAATGGGCCGCTGGCACACTGAGTACGTCCCGACGTCATAACTGTGAAATCCCAAAGGCCATCGACCCCAGAGGTGAACGTCGCCTACTTCGACAGGGAAAAGACAATCTACGCGCAAAAGTGCAGCAATTGGCTGCGCAAATGAACGCTGGGGCACCCTAGTACGTACCCCCGATAACAGTAGAGCGAACCCTGTTACGCATGGGTCTCTGGAGTCGACGCCTCTTTAAAGCGTCCATGTTAATCCAGATCCATCGTCAACAACGCCTGCAGTTCGCATGGGACTACCGTCATTGGACAGTGGAAGTGTGCGAAAATATTGTCCTTTCCGACGAATCGAGATTTTTGCTCAACAGAAGTGACGGGCGGAGGTAGTGTGCATGTCTAGGGAATGCTTTCCTGGTATGCCCTGAGACCGCTGGTACTACTGGATGCGCCCCTGAACGGCAATGGCTACCTGTGTATCCTCGTTGACTGCATGCATTGCTTCATGTTGAAAATTTACCCTGGTGGTGATGGTGTATACCAACATGACAATGTGCCCTGTCATGTCGCTGAGGCGGTGCGTGACTGCATCAAGGAATACGACAGCGTCGTCTCCGTTCTATATTTGACGGCGACATCGCACAACCTCAATCCTTAGAGGACTTGTCAGACTATTTGGATCGACAGGTTCGAAGTCCAGATCCGTAAGAACGTCATCTCCGGGATATCCGTGTTCTGCGGCAGTTCAAATGGGCACGTGTGCCTCACGCAAAACATTGCGTCCATGCCACGCCGTCTCGCCGCTCTCATCTGGGCCAAGGATGGTTATTCCCATTGTTAGGTAGGTGGTCACATTATTCTGATATGACAGTATGTAATCAATATCACGAAAACAGGCTGGCGAGACACATGCGGCGTTAATCAGTTAAATGGTGGCACTGGGTAACTGAATAATGAATTTGATCTTCCATGGGAGAAAGAATAATACCGTCCGATGTTTTTTAGTGTTTGAAGTTGCCATATAGTATTCACCCTTTGGTCAGAACAGCGTTGCAGATTTGGTCTGAGGAAATATTATCCGGACATCTGGGAGTTGCAGTTGAATTCAACCAAGCCAATTATCAAACCATAATTAGAGAACATGTTGTTTCAGTGAATGGCATTATTGCGAATGAGAGATGTACAACTGTACAACCGATTTGAAAGAAATTATCTCGCACTGTACCTGTACATCAGTACTTCAAGTTTCCAAAGTACAGTGTATGCCCAGTGTGTGCTTAAGCACTTGCCTGCTAGTCAGAAGACAGTGAGGATAACTTCGAGCCTACAGAAAGCAAAAGCAAATTAAATGTCAAGTGGAAGGTAACTATTTTCATTGTCGTGGTTTTGCGAATGAATATCTACAGTGTCACTGTTTCTGTCTAGAAGCAAAATACCCTCTCTGCCAATGAAAGACGACGCAGAAATCGTCCAATCGAGATAAAATTGGTATGTGTAATGTACGTGTATAGAAAAGGAAATTATTACAATTCCAGAGCAATTAGACCCTTTATTCGGGTAAAACTGCTACACGATTGGAACAGGTCAATACGTTTCAGTGCCACTTCTGGTTCGCCGACATTCCGGGATGGGTGTAAGTTGCGTCTCATCATGTCCCAAACATGTTCATCCGGGAGAAGTTGGGCGATTGAGCTGGCCATGGAAGGGTGGACATTATAGAGGCCGACCTGGAACAGCCGCGCCGTATGTAGCCGTTTATTGTCCTGTTGAAGAATTGCTCGTTGGTGGTGTGACGGGAATGGCAACACAACAGTTCGTAGAATTTCGTTGACGTACCGTTCAGCAGTGAGGGTTGTACAGATAACTATTAAGAAAATGGCTATCGTGAGATAGGTTTCCCCAAGACAGTCACTCTCGGTTTGCGAGCCATGTGCTCTTTCAGGGTAAAAGCAGATCTGTGTGTTGGCCGGCTCGTCTTCAGACACGTATGCACTGGTAACACAAAAACATACTGCGCCTCTATCTGTTTATTTTTTTATTAAATTAAGTAATTCCACCATGAGTATCTCCAATGAATATAAACAGTCGCCAGTCCCTAATTTAGGACTCCTGATTCATTCAAGGTAAGAAAGAGACAGTGTCATAAGGCAAACACACCACCCATATCTCATCCGGCACTCCAAGCCGGGGATACTCGGCGAACGGATGAATATCGGCCCGACAATTAACGACAAACCTACATGGCATCTCCATGCGGAGGCACAACAAAAACAGGTACCGCCCCGTTTGCCGAGTGCTAAGAACAGCTGGCTTCTAATCAAGCGTCCTGTATTTGTCCTGCGGCACTGGATATCTACCTTCAATGGAGCCACTGGCCCTAAATCAGGGTCGGGTGACTGCGTATGGCCCATTTAGTTGTACACGGTGGTCTTTAAATCCCCCAAACAAAACGAAAAAAAAACCCATCAATTTATGACCGTTTTTGCAGCTTTTGCCAACTATAGTTCGGACCTTCGGTACCACATTAAACGTGCCGAATGCGGCCCTAAGTCGTGGCTCGCAGCCACAGTATTTATGGAATAGCCCCAGAGAATCTTCAACAACGTGAACGGCATCTTTATTTTACAACGCACGTACAACCGCTCCTTCATTTTCCAAATGCAAGCGACTGAGATCCCTTGAACATTTTGATGAAGAAATGCGAATTTTAAACTGTTAAGGCTACAGAAACAGGCGAATCGTATATGCAAATTCTGACAATGGACAGATGCAGAAGTCTGGTCTCAAAATATGACACCAGAAACTGGTACAAAAGTTTCGATTCCAATTTTGATCAGACTGGAAGAAACGTGTATTACGACCTGCCCACCCCGCCCTAATTAAGCCTTCGTTTCAACGAAGTGAAAGGGCACCCGGCTCTCTGCACGTCATCGGTAACTTTCCGACCTTCTTGGGATGGTTTGTGACAAGGTGGTCCACCTGATGGCCTACGGGTCATCCGCATTCGGCTCTCGACTGCAGACTTTCCAGCCCGTTATTTCTCTTGTTTTTCATTTTCTAATGCTATACTTTTCGAAATTGCACAGTAAAAACGACACTGATGTGCACACCGTTTCTATCGTTCTCCCCTTCACAAAGACAACTGAGCTGACCTTTATCTCTGTTCTGTTTTGATACTTGAATATCCAATTCTAAAGTTTAAATGCATACCCTCTATTATTTTCCCCAAAGTTTAAGGAAGTCTTTCTGACTCCTATATGTGTCTGCACAGAGAACGCTGCTGTTCACCCGGACGACACGCGATTGGGGCAAAACAGGAAATGTGGGAATGGGGAGGTGCGGACTGTAGTTGCCATTTTCAATGGGAACCGGATGCCTTGAGGTGCTATGGATTGTTCACGGAAGCTCTTGGCCGTTAGCGCCCTGGTTTCCTTCATCTTACAAAGCGTTTTAGGTATTTCAGTATATGTGTCATTTTAGCGTCCACACATTTACGATTAGGAACTATGAGTTCAGTAACTTTGTGTAAAGAAAGAATAGCGGACGTAGCGAACAGGACATTTATATTACGCAAAGTGAGAAAGTGACTACTTATTTCTGGATTTTTGGGACTTCAGAAATTGTAACGGTGCTGAAATAACATAATACTCGTTACTATGGTACACATGGATAAATATAGTGGTGTGATTGGTGAGGGACGTTTTCGTTTGTGACCATCAAAAATTGAAGTTCTAAACACAGAAAAAATACAAAGCAGCGCAAAATCAAAAGCGTAACTTAGAAAGTCTTACGAGGTATGAAAGCTGATCGCAAAGAATTAAATGTCATTTAAGAGTAGAGAAACAGTAAATCAGTGTGCAATAAAAATGGCAGTGTCATTTGGTGAGTAAAAATTTAAATCAGACTCGAGAAAAAATATGTGACAATATTAATGAACTTATGACATTGCGTGTGTGTGTGTGTGCTCGCGCGCGCATGCATATGGATGAAAGTGCAGACATTGCAGATGATTGTCAGCTTTTAATTTTAGTAAGACTAATTCGTCAAGCGTTTTCTTTTGAGAGACGAATTAGTAATTTAGTACCATTTCCTGTTAGTGCAAAAGGTTCAGATAGTTTTGTGGCTCTAACTTCTGTTTTAAATAAAAGTGACCCGTCCAAGGAACGTTCGTGTGCTGTAACAGATGGTGGGAAACGTATTACTGGCAAAATCATTGCTTTAGTTGTTTTTTAGTGAATATCTCTACTGATATTCTAGCACTACACTTTTCAAATCACAAGGAAGCACTGGCTGGTAAGTTTATCAAGCTAAATGAGATCACGAAAAATGTTACAAAATTGTCCATTTAATTTGAGGGAGGAAACCGAGCACAAACCCAAATAAAGTTCAGTTCATGCTTAAAAGTATTTCCTGAATTTGCTGGTACTTCTTTATATTCCTAAATTCGCAGGCTGTGTACAGGGAAACTTCTTAATATATTTTCCTTATGAAAATGGACTGGTAAACATGACACTCATATCAATGTAAAACTAACCAATCGGGAATGGCATTGTGCATCAGCTTTCAGTTTATGATCCACACCAAGGCTTCCCGGGTGTGGGGGGGGGGATATTTTTAAACATAATCTTCAAAGCCTGCACAAAAGAGTAAAGTAAAATTCGTAATTCATACAATTATCAGAGTACTTTGCCGACTTCAAAAAATAATTTGAAACAAGGTATTCTGATTCTCACGGCTTTTTATCAACATTACAGCTTTTTAAACCCCCTGCAATGTATCATCATCATTGTCAATCATTATCAATCCACTGCTGGAGGAAGGTCTCCCCAACTTTCTTCCACAGCGGTCTGTCTTGTGCCAGTCTCCTCCATGTTACTCCCGCATACTTTCGAACTTCATCCACCCATCTCCCATGTGGTCTTCTTCTGGGTCTTTTCCTGTCCCTTGGAATCCAATCTAAAATTTCGGCTGTCCATCGATGGTCTGCCCTTCTGGCAGTATGTCCAGCCCACTGCCATGTCAAGGATTTAACTCTGATCATGAGGTCTTCCACTCTTGTCATTTTTCGGATCCACGAGTTCCTCTTCTTATCTCTTCTGGTTACACCAAGCTGCACCTCTCCATGCTTCTTTGAGTTGCCTGCAGCCTTTGTATGTCTCTTTTAGTTAAGGTCCACGTCTCTGCACCATGCGTAAGCACTGGAAGGATGCATTGATCAAACACTTTTCTTTTAAGACATAATGGCATATTGCTCTTGAAAGTTATGCTGTTTCATCCAAAAGCTGTCCAGGCAAGTTTTGTACGCCGATTAATTTCTTCATCAATGTGACCCTCACTTGATATCTGCTGTCCAAGATAAACGTACGTATCTGTAATCTCTAGCTTTTCTCCATCAATCGATATATCTTCATTTCTTGTAAAAGCATTGAACATCACTTTTGTCTTCTGAAAGTTAATTTTTAATCCCACTCCTTTACTCTTGTCAGCAAGTTCCTGGATCATACTTTGCAGCTCTGATGGGGTAGTTGCAAAAATGACAACGTCATCAGCAAAACGAAGGGGAGTTAGATAATCTGCATTAATCTTTATCCCTTTGTTTTCCCAGATCAGTGATTGAAAGATATTTTCCAATGTGGCATTAAAGAGCTTCGGAGATAAGGTGTCACCTTGTCTCACTCCCTTTCCAATTTTTATGTGTGTTGTATTTTCAAACAGCCGAATTTTTGCACTTGCATTTTCATAGATGTTATTAATAATATTAATGTATGCATCTTCAATACCGAAGGACTCCAGCTGCCGGAGACTGAGGGCCAAGATTTAAGTTGTGGAGTCATTTTAGAGGGGTTTGGCCATAACTCACCACGCTGGCCAAGCTGGTTGGTGAGTGTGGGATAATAGCATTTCCTCTAATCCCTATGATATAGTTATACCGCTATTGGCGGTCGTGAGAGCCCATTTAGTGGGAACAGGATGCACCACGAGAAGGCAGGGTTGACATCTGTCAAGTAGAGGTTGTGATGTTGCGCATCACCTGACCTTACATCCCATATATATATATATATATATATATTTCAAAATATACTTCCAGTCTTTAAAACAGGAAATGTTCTGGTCAAATGCAGCTTATATAAGAATATTATTTTCCCTATGTGCTGCTTTAACTCCTGTAGCTCTCTGTTTAATATTTTTTTGAAAATTTTCTCGAGATCGGCAATATTATATAAGTTAAATATAAATTGCTTTGGCAAAACCAATAATCTCATATGTGCCTTCTTTTTCTCAATTTATGCAGCTCATCTAAAACAAAACAACCTTTTCGAAAAAATATAAATCAGAAAGAAATATGTTCTTATAATCTCGTAAAATATAATGGAATTTTAGGAAATAAATGTGAAATAAAATAAGAGACAGAACAACTTCCGTTTTCGCAGGGACAGGAATATATGAGTGCATCAAATTTATGATGCACAAACTGTATTCAGATGTTGTTTGTTTTAAGATTGCAAGCATGCGTCTTTTCTTGGAAGAAAATTCAACGTTTTAATCCCCGTACTACTAAGATTCGTTTTATTGTGAAAGATAACTTTAACAAGAGCTTTATTACAGTATATCTACGGGGAGTAGTAACATTCAAATTCGTAATACACTGCGTATTGAAAAACATCTCCCTATTCTAAAGTTGAGCGTAAGACTGAAGGCGAAGAGGTCAAAACAGTAGGATAAGAATCAATTGATAATACTTGGATAGAGTTTACCCGGTGGATACATGGATATTAGAGTAACACAAGTAGAGGGTGTAAAGGTCTATCCCGTCAGTACATGCAAGAATTATTTTAGTTAGTCAATTAAAAATTATATGATGCTTTTAGTCGTCGATAATTTTTGATTATTTGATTTATTTATATTTTTAATTAAACTGGTTGAAAATAGAGCACACTAAATCCTTAGGTAGAAATAAAACGGCCAGGTAGCAAGATTAGATTAATAATAATAATAGCAAGTTTATTTTAATATGCACACTTAGATTAATAATAGTATGCAACAGCAATTACACTTTTGTAGTATGTAATTTACAGTGGCAGTCAATAAAACATATAATAATAATTATTATTATAATAGTAATAATAATAATAGCAGTAACGTGCACATTCTGTATGCTCCTACAACGATCTCTAAACACCACGTCACATTCGACGTAGGCTGCTTATTTTGTTCTGACTCACTGACAGCGTTCCCAGAACATACAACAGTTCAAGGAAGTAATCTGTTGTTCAGTGAGAAAATCTTTAACTACAAGTAACAAAATCTACATGTGAAAACACAAAGGTTAAACTTAGAGATATATGCACATCATAATTCCTGAGAAGATCCCTGTCTATGGTTCTGCGCCATTTTTGCTGCACACTTTTACCTGGATATCACTCATGGTGTGAGTCATGGTCAGTTATATTCTCACGCATCGCTGTATGACACCCAATACATGCTCAGTAGGAGATGGTTAGAAAGGGGTTCGAGGTGGCCAAGAACGACTTCCGCACAGTGTTAAAGAAACACGAAGGATATGTGGTATAGTGTGGAGTATTGTGTTATTGTGGAAAAGTAGGGGTCCATGGCATTTCCTAATACCGGCTTTTTGGTGGATAGTTTTCCGTTCATAAAGTCAAATTCTCAATAGTACTTATCCGCCGTGTTAGTTTGACGTGGTTGTAATCTAGAGGAGTGGATCGCACCAACTACGAACCGACAATACTGATCATCCTCTTCCTGCTGTGGAGAACCGGCTTCGGTGTGTATATCAGGGCTTTGCCGTGGTCAAACCATTGTGCCAAACGTCTGATATTTTAATGCGGCATCCATTTATCATGATATTTGACGAGGGTCTTCAAAATGTTCGTTGGTTGAGGATAAGAAGAGAAGGGTAGACATGAGATCATCTTCTTCTATACTGTTCCGCTTAGTCATGTGGGACCAATTTATTCATATTTTTCACTTTGACTGTGTCCGCTCGGAAAACGGTCGCGTAGTCTATTCGTATGTGTCACCCAGTTCTTGCAGTGTTTTACGTGGATAGGATTTAGTTAAGGCTTCCAACTTGGCATGATCGATAGCTCCTTGTGGATCATTCATTTTTTTTATTTTGCTCCTTCAGGATCATTCATTTTCCAGGATCATATCGTCAGATTAGAAATTAGAAACCTGTATTTTGTCTTGAGTTCACTATAGGATCATATCGCTGAACTAGAAATTACAAACCGGTGTTTTGCCTTGAGTTCACTAACGGATCATATCGCCGGACTAGAAATTGCAAACCGGTATTTTTGGTTTGTGTTCACTAACGAATCATATCGTCGGGCTAAATATAAACCGGTATCTTAGTTTGTGTTCACAAACGAATCATATCGCCGGGCTAAATATAAACCGGTATTTTGTCTTGTGTTCACTAACGAATCATATCGCCGGAATAAATACAAACCGGTATTTTGTCTTGTGTTCACTAACGAATCATATCGCCGGGATGAATACAAACCGGTTTTTTGTCTTGTGTTCATTAACGGTTCGTCATTCAATTCCTGCACTGATGTTGCGAGCTGCCTAAGATACGCGGCGTCCAAGTTCAAACTAATTCAAGAAAATGACACAAATTTGTTTCTGATCCATATTCACCTTCACTGCAGCTCAATTTTCTTAGAACTGTTGTCAATGACGGAATGATCACTGCTATACAGACAGCCACCTTGACGCTTGTATGAGGTGTACAAATAAGTTTTAAAGCATTTTTCGTATGACGTATACCGCTAATTTACACTGTTGGACACCCAAAATGCAACACCAAGAAGGAAGCATCCGATTGGCCTGAAATTCGCAGCATGCTTCGCCCGCGAGAGGACATGCAAACGATTAGCATTGCAGGGTATATGAAAATCATCTGCGCCCGGCACGCCACGAAGAAGCACTATAAAAAGGGTGCGCAGAAGGCGGGGTGTAAGTAGTGGAAGAGTGTTGTGCTACCAGAGCTGTGCGCGGGAAGCTTCCTGGTGCCTCGTCGCAGAATACAGCAGTCATTCCAGCACATTTCGGAGTTCGACAGAGGACGAATTGTGGCTTATCGCGACAGCGTTTTATCGTACCAAGGCATTGCCGCCCATGTGGGACGTCATCCAGATACAGTGAGGTGAGTATGGATTCGTTTGGTGTAGGAGGGACGGACGGACCGATTTGAGCGATTGCCGTAGCCGCTGCACAGCACCGAACGGGAGGACCGGCATGTGGTGCGACTGACATTGACGGCTCGCATCGCCACATCACGAACGTTAGCGCATGAATTAGGGTGTGTTGCGCAACAACCTGTGTCAGCACGTACCGTTCGACGTCGTCTGCAGGAGCGGGGACTTTTCGCACTGCGACCACTGCTCCGATTACCATTGACTTTACACCACCGGCGAGAGCGGCGGCAGTGGGCCGTTTAACGCCGCATCTGGACTACGGAATGGCACGACATTGTCTTCTCCGACGAATTCCGCTTCTGCCTGCAACACCACGATGGTCGGATCCGCGTGTGGCGACAGCGCGGCGAAAGACTGTATGACGCCTGCATTATGCATCGCCATACCGGTCCGTTGCCTGTCGTTATGGTTTGGGGCGCAGTTGGATATGACACCTGCATCCCTCTGGTACGCATCGCCGGTACACTCAACAGCCAGAGCTACCTCTCCGACGTTTTGGAGTCGGTAGTCCTCCCTTACCTGCAGGACCTGCCAACGGCCACGTTTCAACAGGACAATGCGCGCCCACACGTGGCACGCACCGTGCAGCAATTCTTCACGGCCCACCATGTGTCACTGCTGCCGTGGCCCGCCTGTTCTCCTGATATGTCGCCCATCGATCACGTCTGGTCGTTGATCGGTAACCGAGTGACCCGGCAAGCATCCCCTGCGGCTACGCCTGATGTACTGTGGCAACGTGTGGAAGCAGCCTGGATCGACATACTCCAAGCCCACATCCAAAGCCTCTTTCGTTCGATACCGCGGCGTGTAGCGCCCGTTATTGCCAGCCATGGGGGCCACACGAAATATTGACGTCTGCGTGTTCCGCAAGTAGCACGGGCTTGTAAGCTCAATCGTTTCATCTTTGCATCTGTTATTATGTGTCCAGGAAATCTGGCTTTGTTATCTCGTGTCCTTCTTGGTGTTGCATTTTGGGTGTCAGCAGTGAACATATACGACATTCCCCCGCGCTGTTGTCGTGTGACCGTAACTGGTCCAAAGTATAAAATGTGAGACATAAGTTTGCCCAACCGTCAAACGCACCTGCACATCGGTAGATGAAAGATGGCAAGCGTTACTGAAACAGCATTAGATACGAACTTCTTCAAGGAAAATGTGCTGTAAAAGCATGTGTATCAATCTGTTCTGTTCTGGGGTGAATATTGTATCGAAAAGCACGTGTGAGTTTTGGTTTAGACGGTTTAAAGCAAGTGATTTTGATGTTAGCTATCTAGAACGTAACGGAAGGTTGCACATGAGGAACTGCAAGCATTGCTGTATGAAGATTCGTCTCAAATGCAAAAAGAAGTAGCTGAACAACTAGGGGTAACTCAACAAACCATTTCCAATCGTTTACGCGCAATGGGAAAAATTCAGAAGGAAGGAAAATGGGGTATCACATGACCTGAGCAAGAGGAACAAGGATGAGGGTGTCATGAAATGTTTGAAGTTGTTAAATAAACAACACAGAAAATCTTTCCTGTGAAAAATCATTACCGGTGATGAAAAGTGGATATGGTACGACAATCCCAAACGCAAAAAGCACTGGGTAGACCCCGCTGATGCAACGCCTTCGACACCGAAACGCAATATTCACTCGTTCTGCTCTTCATGTGGTGGGACATGAAGGGTGTGCTGTATTATGAACTATTGGAACAGGGTCAAACTGTTACTGCTGATTGCTACAAGCAACAATTGCTGCTATTGAACTGGGAAATCTTTCGAAAACGTCCATTCATAGGCCAACGATTAGGTCCCGTAAAATTACTGCATCACAATGATAGGCAGCATGTCGCGAAATCGGTCAACGAAACGCCATTGAAGCTTAGCTGGGAAGTTTTTGAGCACTCAGCGTATAGTCCCGACATATTCCCGTCATACTATCATTTATTCCGATCCATGCAGCATGGTTCGTCTACTGTACGGTTCCGAACATGTGACGAAGTTAAAACATGAGTTGACACCTTCATCGCGTCACATGACGAAATATTCTTCATGGCTGGAATCCGTCAGCTGCCCGACCGATGGGCGGAAGGTGATAATGACGGCGCATATTTTAATTCGTAAAGGTATTGTTGTTTTCTCTCAAATCACATGTTGCGTTGTCTTTTAACGTTTTAAAACGTATTTGTGCACCTATTATTTTGCGTATCATAAGTCATATTCGGCATCATCGACTGCTCCTTTTGGTATGCCGCGTGGTTCGTTTTCAAAGCTCTTATCGCCGGACTAAAATTTACAAACAAACGTTGTTTGTTGTGTTCGCTGAGGGTCGGTTCTTCCATTCCTGTATCGATATTGCGAGATCCCTCAGATGCACGATTTACCAGTTCAAACTCGTACAAGAAAATGAAATAGATTCGCAGTGACAGTCAAGTAATGCCTGATCCATCGTCATCTGCACTGCAGCACAATCTCCTTGGAAGTGTCGCCACATGAAGAAAGTCATATTGCGCAATGTGTTCGCTTACTAAATTATTTGCCAACTACACGAGTCTGCAAAATTCGATATTTGATCTTTAACAATCTAATATTTAACTAAACATTTCTTTTAAATTTCATAAACTGATCTGAAGAAAATTATGAAATGTATACCAAACAAAGTATGTACTACACATTTTCAGTCACAGAATTCCAGGACTTTTGGACTTTTTCCAGGACATACGATCCAAACGCTCCTACTTAAAATATAGTGACCTTAGATTTGTTTAACCTGTAACCTACAACAAACACCTCCCTACATGCTTGAGCAAACTTAAGAATGTTGAAAATGATATCTGCTAAAACTAATAAGAAACTCAAAATCACAGATAAATAATGAAATACAAAAACTGTCACTGAAGATGCAACCAGGTTTAATTTCAACGAAACTTTTATACACATTGTATTATACTGATTTTGAGAAAAAAAATATTTTTCTACTTTGGCTTCAGTTCAATTATTGAAATTTATCAATAGGGTTTTCAGAAGCGGAGATGCAGCTGCAAACGAAAGTACACAAACTTTTTCTAGCGGCAGAACTGTGAACTACGAACCTCCTCAAGTAGAAACCTGAAATGTTCCATAAAGTAAATGGTATATAGTTTTTTAAATCGGACATTTAGAAGTACAGATATTGACAAAAATAAATTGAATATTTGTACCCCCTAGCGGTGAAATTGTGAATTATTTTGGAAAGAAAATGCGTACAAGGGGTTTTTATAGTTAGCACTATTTGATCGAAAAATATTTTTTTTCAATCAGGTTTAAGAAAAAAATCGTTTTTTCTTTAGTTCCGCAGATATTGCTGTAAACGAAGACGTGAACTTAGGCTCTCTAGTGGTACATTTGCGCATTAAGAAAAATTTGAAATTACATGAGAAACATTTTGCACCAAAAATGCTCTCCAACACAGAAAGAAATTTTTAAATCACACCCATAGAAACAGAAATATCGACATAAATAAGAGCAGAATATAGGCCCCCTGGTGGAAAATCGATGCACTATTTTAAGCAGGAGGTATTCTTAAAAGATTATATGAAGTGAATGGTATCGGTTGACGAAGGAATTTGTTCGAATTTCCAGAAGCTCAGATTTTGTTGCGAATATATCAGAAGCCGAAATAAACACTTACGTCCTCTGGTGAACAAACCATTCTTTATCAAAAATGTAAAAATATATACAAAACATTTCCCATCAGGAGCTGTATCCGACGCAGAAAGATTTTTTCAAATCGGACTTTTAGAAGCAGAAATATCGGAAAAACCGCGATTTACCTTTACGCCCCCTAGCCGAAAATTTATGCGTTACTTAAAAATGAGATTGTAACTGAAAAAGTCTTCGATATAAGTGATATCGAAATAATTTTTTCAATCGGATATTTAGAACCAAATATATGAAATAAAATGTATTTTATAATCGATAGGATCTGCTTTTACGCCTTCTAGCGGCGAAGTTGTGCATTGGAAAAAAATGCAAGGATCAACCTTCTCATATTTCAAGCTACCCAATACAAAAATAATTTTACAAATCAAACTAACACTTGCAGAGATATGGTGTCTCTGGCCGGACAGACAAAATGATAAGATACACATGATCTTTTTTTACAAAAGACGTGCTAATAACGCATCTTTAGTACTTGTAACAGACAAGGAAACCAACAGCCCCCCGCATTTTGCAAGAGGTGGGGAGAGTAATTCGTCAGACATAATTTATATCAGTAGAAAAATCCTCAGCTACAAAACATCGTGTAGGGACAAAAAAGCAGGAATGGATAAACTTCCAGGACATGTAACAGAATTTTAGGACATTTCCAGGACTTTTCCAGGACAGCATGGAATTCCAGGACTTTTACAGGATTTCCAGGAATTGCAGGATCAGTACAAACCATGTCAAATGTAACGATTGTGGACTAGTATTTTATATTTGAGAAAAGCCATTCCACAAACGTTCCTGAAGGAAATTAGGAATTCAGTTTATTTATATAAACAAAATTATTTTTCATTTTATTTCGACATAAATTTAATACGAGTGTAATTAACTCTCGCCGCAATTGGTGAAAAAAAGGTGTCCTCTTACAAATACCAAAATTTAAGTTTTGACATCTTCTTTTAGACTTCGGAAGTTTCATATATCTCAGGTTTATTATTTTAACATTTTTCAGGAAAGCCAAGACCTGCTGTGACATGGTGGAGAGATTTCACTCTCATAGATGACTCCTATACGTTTGTGACGGGAGATAATTCAGTTAGAAATGAACTGGAAATTGACGAACTGAAGAGATCAGATCTTCTCGCGCCGTTTCAGTGCCAAGCCTCTAACAACAACATCACAGTACCAGCATCTTCTTCCATCAAGCTGGATTTGAACCGTAAGTAACAAAAAAAAATCTAACATATTTCGAAGGGTTCACCCCCTCCCCCTTTACCCCAGAGGTTCTGTTGTTATTAAGTTAAATAAATCATACTTTTCTTTGCTATCACATATCTGTTTTCCGTAATTTAGTTCTTCATGACGGAAACTACAAAAACAGGACCTTTCTTAGCACGCCTTCGCAAATATCAGAACCTTTTTCTGAATAACATTATTCTTTTATCTGAGCAGTAACGTTTATTTAGGATAGACAATTTGTGTGCTTCATTTTTTTTTTAATTTTTAGTAGAATACAGAATAATACTGACCTAAACGTGGAGTACCATGCATGCATCATTTATTGTGCCATAAAATCAAACATTCCATAATAGATATGTATAAGGTAATGTTGCACAACTCTCAGTTTTCTTTATATGCTTTGCTTTCATTTCCTTTTGCAGATGTGAACTTCAATATTAAAACGCACCGTGCAATGAAAGAGAATTGTAAAATTAATGAAAGTGACTTTTCACATTTTATATACAAAGAAGTGTCATATCACATTCGACAACATAGGTGTTGGTACAAATGCTACAGCATTCGTACCGTGATATTAAAGTATAGCAGGTCAAACACTATAAATTAAATGTAGTAACATCAAAGCAGAATTCGGAAGCGTCCCGAGTCCATGTCGAACCAGCTGGTCCGAGAGGTGAAGTATGTAAAGTTTCAGTACAAAAAGAAGAATCATATCTCTTGTAAGACACAAGTGTCGGTTGAATACAGACGCGTGGCATTACAACATTCGCATAGTTACAGCGCAGCCAGCCGCCCCATTGGCGCAGTGGTCTAAGCGTTGACTTATGATCATTTGTCCGAGATGGGTCCGGATTCGAAACCCGGTGAGCTATGGATGTTGTGTTTATCTTAAAATATTGGTTCTCTCCCTTCCCTGGAGCCAGTGGCCCTAAATTAGGCACGGGCGACTGCTTAATGCCCATTGAGTTTCTCACGGTGGTCGTTATATCTCCAATAAAAACAAAAATAATAAAACAGTGCAGCGATAGCAAGCCAAAAACTTTGAGGTATAGTATATTAATTAAAACAGAATTCGGAAGAGTCTACGTCGCACCAGGCGTTCCGAGGGGTACAGTGTGAGAAGAAGTACCTCACACTGAGAAGAGTACAGTGTGAGAAGAAGTACCTCACACTGAGAAGAGTACAGTGTGAGAAGAAGTACCTCACGCTGAGAAGAGTACAGTGTGAGAAGAAGTTTGGAACAGTGTCTTTTAATTACGAGAGTACTCCTTTTGGCCATAGAACGTAGACGGAGCTCAAACTGATAATTTCAGGCGCTTTGCGCAAAGTATAGTGCGATGCCTGTCCGGGTAGCTGGTTCTGTAATACAGTATGATTAGCTAAGTGACCTGTTTCAGGAGAAAGATAAAATAAGCGCAGGTCAGATTTGAGCTAACTAACGACGATAGAAGGATTTAATGCTCTAGGTAAGTTTGTGTGACATGGCAAATATTTGAGAGTATTTAAAATGTATCGCTTAACATCGTTTGAAGAATTTGGCAATTGGGGTACATGATTACCTCTGTGAGTGAGTCATCAAAAGGACAGGCTAGATGAGAGCTTGTATTGAAACTATGGAGGGTTTCAGGAACAGGTAGCCGTTGAGTTGTTTCTCTTCTTTCGGTTGATTGTACACTATGAATAACTCCAGATGAAAGGTTAGTAGATTTCAATATCGAGCTGTCGAACGAGCTGGTCCGAGGTGTCAAGTATGTAAAGTTCCAGTACTGAAAGAAGAATCATATCATTTGTAACACACATGTGTCGGTTCAATACAGACGCGTGACATTACAACATTCGCGGAGTCACAGTGAAACCATAGCAAGCCAACAACTTTGAATTGCAGTAAGTTAATCAAAACATAATTCGGAAGAGACATACTTTTGACATACTACTGTATATAAGATATGATATGGCAACTGCAGTCCTCCTATCAGTTGTGAGAAGAGTTTAAGGTAGTAAGTCACTACTGAACAGCGGAAGGGTGAATGAAGAGTAACGGATGGGAAAAAAAGGTGTTCGAAGACCGTGTTAGTGAATATTGCGTGGAAGCGCCATTTTAACGTCAACTGCAAGAGATCTAGTTTGTCCAGATTTGTGGTAAAACGAGGAAATACGGGATAAATATACAATAGAAGCCTTAATTTCAGGTCTTCACTCATACGCTGTCGGACCATGACAACTCCAACAGGGAATCACAAAAGAAAATAGGAGAAATGCTGTTGCTGGGAATGAAGGACATAAAAGTAGAATAGCAGTTAAAATAAAAAGGAGACAGTGAACAATGGAGTTACTCATGTTCTTCTCCCATCTCTGACTTTTCAAGACTCACGTAGAAACCCCCCTTGAAGGAAGAAAGATTCTTGCAATTGTTCTACTAAAATTGGGAGGGTATGGTCCTATTCGGGTCGCTCACGTTTTCTCCAGCATACACCTCCTCCTTAAAAACATCCTCATCTCAATGGATGTTATTCATGTGGCAACAGAAGTGAATTTCTGCGGACCAACATGGTTGCGGATTCAATGTTGTCGCGCTATCTGATTATCCCGCACTGTTGGCTAATTTTTGCAATCTTAATGTCATGGAGTCTGCCAACGAATTAATAGAGCTACAGAGCGAAGAAGAAGAAATTAATTTCTTAAAAAAACAAATCAGGGTTGCAAAAATATACCAAGGCAATTTTGTGTTCGATGTTTATTTTGCATGATGCAGGAAAACATCGCCGTTAGTCACCATGAAGTTTTTAATGGAGCACTTCTCGTACACGGTATATAAATTTGTCATGTTCTTATTGTGAGACATTGGCGAAATATCTGACACATAAACTTGGGAATATTTTTTTTTTTGCAAAACAAAACATTTAGAACCCCAGACAAATACGTAATATGAAAACAAACTAGGGTTCGCACGCTAGGCAATCTGCTTAAAAATAGAACAATTATAGATATGTTTGTTTCGTTCTTTGGGGAAAGAACGTAGAACTTAATTCGTAATTTACTCATCCAAATATGCCATCAGTTTTCTCCTTCTAACTTTTTTTTTTTTTTTAATTCAAATTCAAAGAAAGGCTAAGAAATTTCAACTTCCTTTGTTTCGTAGTGTCATAATATCCAAAATCTTTTTCGTTAAAGTGGGCAGAATATATTGAAGAACAAACATTGGGATGGAAATCATCGCGTTTCATTTTGCACAGCCATTGCTTTAACAATTTCGCCCTTTTCAGAGGAAAATTATGGAATGTTATTCTTTCATCTATACAATTTAGGTGGTAGGATTTGTAAACACAACTATACGATGAGCAAAGTAAGGCATTTCATTGATAAATTTACGAAAATCGCGATTTTCCTGAACCCCTGCAACGTAACGTCTTGTTAAGCAATAAGAAAACGCGTGTAAACAATCTATTATTATTGTTCCGTGGTCATGGAAAAGCTTTCTCATGATGCAATGTGAGGTGAATAAAGTCAATTAGCATCAGCGGAGCCCTCTTTACCAGAATTAACTGCACCGGACAAAAAAACCTAAAATCCCTTATTGCTTACTCTTCAGGCGCCTATATGGGCCTGGGAAACGACATCAGTTACTCCTGTCTTTAATTATTTTTTTTACATTCAGATGACATTGGATAGCTTTGACATACCACTGTATGATAAGATAAGATATGGCAACTGAAGTACTAGAGAACATGAGCTACAAGCACTGGCAATGTCGCATTCGGGACTCGTACCTTATTTGAATGATTGTCCAGAATCCAACTCCTTTTTAACTGACATATGGTAGGCAATGTAATGAAATTTCCTGAATGAAATGTTTGGCTTCTATGCAAACACTAGACAGTTGATATTTGTATTGTCTAACTTGTTTAGTATGTCTTAAATGGCAGGTCTGGCGACATACCGTCTAATCGAGAATTTACTCATTTTTTGAAATAGTAAAACTTTTGGTTAAGAAACATTTTTGATCGTCATGAATTACTCCGGAAAGCAAAATTTTGTATTTATAAGCGATACATTTGTGCATGGTTTTTATCGATTTTGAAAAGGCCAGTGAAACCATCAGCAGTTACAATGGCTTTGAAATCCTGCGGCGTTGAAGATGCATACATTAATATTATTAATAACATCTATGAAAATGCAAGTGCAAAGATTCGGCTGTTTGAGAATACAGCACACATAAAAATTGGAAAGGGAGTGAGACAAGGTGACGCCATATCTTCCAAGCTCTTTAATGCCACATTGGGAAATGTCTTTCAATCACTGAACTGGGAAAACGAAGGGATAAAGATTAATGGAGATTATCTAGCTCACCTTTGTTTTGCTGATGACGTAGTCATTTTTGCAACTACCCCATCAGAGCTGCAGAGTATGATCCAGGAACTTGCTGAGAAGAGTAAAGAAGTGGGATTAAAAGTCAACTTTCAGAAGACAAAAGTGATGTAAAATGCTTTTACAAGAAATGAAGATTTATCGATTGATGGAGAAAAGCTGGAGATAACAGATGCGTACTTTTACCTTGGACAGCAGATATCAAGTGAGGGTCACATTGATGAATAAATCAATCGGCGTATGAAACTTGCCTTGTAGAGCTTTTGGAAGAAACAGCATAATTTTCAAGACCAATATGCCATTATGTCTTAAAAGAAAAGTGTTTGATCAATGCATCTTTCCAGTGCTTAAGTATGGTGCAGAGACGTGGACCTTAACTAAAAGAGACATACAAAGGCTGCAGACAACTAAAAAAAACATGGAGAAGTGCATGCTTGGTGTAACCAGAAGAGATAAGAAGAGGAATTCGTGGATCAGGAAAATGACAAGAGTGGAAGACAACATGATCAGAGTAAAATCCCTGAAATGGCAATGAGCTGGACATACTGCCAGAAGGACAGACCATCGATGGACAGCCGAAATTTTAGATTTGATTCCAAGGAACAGGAAAAGATCCAGAAGAACACCACATGGAAGATGGGTGGATGAAATTCGAAAGTATACGGGAGTAACATGGAGGAGACTAGCACAAGACAGACCGTTGTGGAAGAGGCTTGGAGAGACCTTCGTCCAGCAGTGGATTTATAATGGTTGACAATGAAGATGATGATGATGATGACATAATACAACACGGGTACCTCAACGTCTTTTGCTTCCTCTCCTCAAATTTAAACATGTGTTAGCCTGGAGCTTGTCGCGTAGCATACGAACTGTACATATCAGCATATCTAATGCTTTCATGGGATCAACAGATAATAGTGTAATGCTATTGCGGAAGGTTAGGATCTTAAGCATTCAGTCGGAACTTCCTGAAAAAACTGCAGTCATTTTTATCAAATATGTATGTACGACTATATCTGTTCTGTATCTCTGTTGTAAGTTCTTTTTTTTTTTACTTATTACTAAGGGGGTATACGTCAATAAGCATTTTTCCGTTTTAGCGCATTTCAGCAATCACCAGCTTCCACTTTACATGGTTCTCTCAGAAACAACCATATCAGTAATCGAAAGATCTAATATTGCCCGTCATGAGCTCTAGATACAGAAAAATCGGCTTAAAAAAATTGACACACTAAAACAAATGACATGTAAAATGAACGTGCAACAGAGATCCTTTCTCGTTTCAACCGGAAATGTATGTAGAAGTACATGCATCATTCTTCAAAACATGTGTCGTCCCAAGGGCACAATCCTTCCAAATGCATCTAAAACAATATTCATGTATTTTGTCAAACATCAAGACAAAGAATACGCCCGATGAAGTAATTGAAAAATTCTCGGTAAAGAAAACGCAGACTCTAAGACAAAAGTGAAATCGATTTCGATTCACTTGAAGGAGAGTTCGAATTTCCCTTGATAATTTATTCGAATTAGCATAATTTTTTGTACTCGGTGGTATTTATCTTGATCATGACAAGGTGAAAGGAGGAAAAACTACTTGGATGCACTTCTCTTTTTTTTTTTTTTTTTTTTTTTTACTTTACTCCTTCCTACTGAGCATTGCTTCACTCCTACTCCTTTTATTCTTCCTGGAACGCATGTTTGTTTTTTGCAAACCCTTGAGCTAAGAAGAAACTACCTCTCACTCTTCGCGTAATAGATGATGATTTATGAAGAACTCCGGCGAGAAATTTCTTGCAGAAAGCAAACGGTCTTTATAATGACTCCGAATTCTTTACGCATTTAGGCATTTGTCGCCAAAGTAGAGAAATGATTTTTAAGTGCACCGTGACAACACGCCATTTTTATCCCTTACGTTTTTTCCTACTTCTCTTTTTTTACTTCCATTGATCTATAAAACCATAGGGAGCCATCGACGTGCGTAAAAAAAAGTCACATTTGAATCTCCCATGTCAAAAAAGGACAATATGTACAATCGGGCAAAGACTTCAGAGTAAACATTTTTCATTTCTAAATAGTTTTTTTTTCCCTCTCGGAATGACTTTTAGAGATTTTTTTCTGATGAATTCGAGATGCAAGCACAAAAATAAACGAGCTCAATCGGTTTCATTATTTTGCTCGCAGAAATATATCGTGTTTAATATGTATTCGTTCATAATACAGGATTATTTTGCTCGCAGAATCCTTTGATGTAATGAGAAATGGTTATTTATTAAAAAAAATTAAAATTTTAGCTCGAATATTTTCCTTACTTAATACTCTAGGAATTTTAAAAGCAGAAAACGTTGAACTGTTATCGATTACCTTATGTATAAGCAAAAAAAATATTAAAACCATCTATTTATGACAGCTCATTATTTTCGTCCCTTACGTTTTGTTCTTTCTTTTTAGCTCCAGTATTTTCCTTTCCATAAATGTATGAAATACTGCAGGAGATCTGTTTATTTCAGAAAGGTTCATTATAACTTGTTTAAGAAATGTTATTTATTTTGATTAAGCACGTCTTATTCAGAAAAGGCAAAATATTTAAATTGGACGTTTCTTCATGTGTCACTGATTTTTTTTTTCATAGATTTGACAGTTTCTTGCTGTATTGAATTTAGAAAATCAAGCAAGAAATGAAAATATTTCAGTATACTTCTCTTTTCATATTCAGAACGTTTTTTAAAAACTTGATGTTTTCGTTCATTAGGATATTTCCTACCGCATGTTCTATTGGACAAAACACAAAGTAAATGTCTTAAAAATTCTAAAATTGGAGTTTCTAGTTCTCGTATATTCGTCTATTTTCGAAAAAAAAAAATCCGAGGTGTTATTTTTTATAAGTCGGTTCCTATTTCGAGTCGGAAAGGAGTGTCTGCAAGTTCATTTTGCTTCGCACTAAGCTGTCATACATTGCTTCCGGCACGGCTTTCGCAGAGAGAAAATTGCACGGTAGCCAAAACGTGTGATTCCGTTAGTCCCTATTTTTAAAATACCTTCTCCTTTTTCGATAACTCAACAGCTCTGCGTGGACACTGGCCTTATCAAAGACGTTTTTCGTGAGATTTCGTAAGGAGAGATTTTAGACGTGGTGGTGTCGTTGGCCTCAGGCCCAACCCCCAACCTGGAGGACCAAGGGATAAAGTGCGTCTGGGCCCGACTTTACAAGGAACCATCTACGCATTCGCATCCCCAAACACAGGGATTCTGCGGAAAACCGCAGACTAGATAGCCGGCAGGATGGGGATTCGAACACCCGTCAGTAATGTCCGCCTACTACGCAATGCACATTGACCTAAGCAACTGCCCTATGCCAGTGGTCTAACAATACTTTAACCTAGAATAAATTATAAACGTTTATTCACAATTAAATATTTCATTAACATCCACTATAGTTTAGCAGAGAGTTTGACTCGGTATCATCAGGACAAATGCAGCGCAATTATTCAAATCACTGTCACGGATTTTGGTGAGTTGTTTCCACGTTAATGAAACATCTAATTGTGAATAAACGTTGATAATTTATTCTATCTCCATATCACAAAAGTGTAGTCTTAAATTATAAATACTTTAACCGCACTGAAATTTTGAGTTTGGAGATGAATGGATTTTCAGGAAACTAAAATGAGCAAATTTTCATGAAAGACACGCAGCATGAACTTCTCATTGTTTAAAACTCAAAATAGCAATTTACTCGTACTGGTAACTTTGTTGGCATCTGCTGGTTGCCGAAATTTCCATATCACAATAGATAGAGTATTCTATGGCTAAATGGACTTTTGTAAAATTTAAAATCAAACTTAGTTTTCAAACCTGATATTATGTACGGCGTTACAGTCATGTGAATTAGTTTGGAAGCAACATTAATAGTATGTCCACATTTTTAACAAATTATGTGCGATTTTAATTTTTTATCCATACTTCTAAAGATATTTTCATCCATAAATTGAAAATCTGAATAATGTTGCTCACGAAGGTAATGTCTGTCTGGAGGACTGCAGTTATATTTTATTCTACAGAATGGCTGCGCCTGACCTGTTTTCAGGAAATTTGGCAATGAATGCCGTGCTATATTTCTTACAACAGTTAAATTTAGGAGCCTATGTGGCACGACAGATACGATCCTAAGACGCTGAAAAACGAAGTAATGGAGGTGTTAACATTTAAAACTAAGGAAAAAGTGAAAGTAGCGCTTTCTCCGTAGCAGATTTAATGAAGCGTATTTACAGTGGGATGTAAGGTCAGGTGATGCGTAACATCACAGCCTCTCCTTGACAAATGTCAACCCCGCCTTCTCGTGGTACATCCTGTTCCCACTAAAGGGGCTCTGACGACCGCCAATAGCGGTATAACTATACCATCGGGATTAGAGGAAATGCTATCCCACACTCACCAACCCGCTTGGCCAGCGTGGTGAGTTATGGCCAAACCCTCCAAAATGACTCCACAACTTAAATCTTGGCCCTCAGTCTCCGGCAGCTGGAATGTACCTGGCCAAGGCAGCGGCCAGTGCGACATGAAGGCAGAGGGTGCTAAGAATCCTCGGAGGACCGGACTAGGCTGCCATCTGATGCTGACCTTGGCTACGTACAACGGACGCTCCCTATCTTCTGATTCAAGGCTTCTTGAATTGGAAGAGGAACTACAAAGGATCAAGTGGGACATCGTGGGGCTAAGTGAGGTAAGGAGAAAAGGAGAAGATCTCATTGAACTGAAAAGTGGACATCTCTTCTACTATCGTGGGACAGATACTGGCAGAACTAGTGGTGTTGGATTTATAATAAACAAGAAACTGAAGGATAAAGTTGTAGAAGTTGAAAGTTCCTCGGACAGAGCTGCACGACTCGTTATCCAACTCTCGAGAAGATACCAGGCTCAGATTATTCAAACTTATGCACCCACCACAAGTCATGCTGAAGAAGAAATTGAAGAATTTCATGAGGAAATTCGTGATCTAAATAATAAAAGTAAGCAGCACTTGAAGATAATTATGGGAGATTTCAATGCAAAAATAGGGCAACGGCAACAGAATGAAACTTCAGTAGGTAAATTCGGTCACGGCAACAGAAACCAGCGTGGAAATACTCTCGTAGAGTTTGCAGAGGCAGAAGGGTTTTTCATCTTGAACTCCTTTTTCAAGAAAAAGCCACACAGGAAATGGACATGGAGACATCCAAATGGGACGACAAGTGAAATTGATTTTATTATGTGTAACAAAAAATTCGTCATAGAAGACTGCAGTGTGCTAAACAAGTTCAACACAGGCAGTGACCATAGATTGGTGAGATGTAAGATGCACCTCAGCACTAAACTCGAACGTAGCAAGCTCATAAGACAAACAAAACGTATTGACATAACCAACCTTAAAAACACCATAATACCTTCAAATTGGAACTGAAGAACAGATTCTCTGCTTTAGAAGGCCTAACATCGGAAGAAGTGGATATTTCTGAAGTTAACAGAAAAGTAACCAAAGCTCTTATGGAAACAGCAACAAAATTAGCTGGGTCTAAGAACAAATTGCATGTGAACAAATTATCAGGAAAAACCAAAATGTTGATGCAAAAAAGAAGAGTGATGAGGACAACTAAAGAAGATGTGACTTCCAAAGTGGAATATATAGAGCTATGCAAGACAGTACGAAAAAGTATCACTGAAGACGTAAGGAAATTCAACTGTGAACTAGTAAGGAAAGCAATTGAAAACAACCAAAGCCTAAAGATAGCAAAGGGACATCTCAGTAAGGGGAAAAAACAGATTATGGCACTGAGAAAAGAAGATGGTTCTGTAACACGAAATAGAGGCGAAATTTTGACAAGAGTGAAAGATTTCTACTCCAAATTATATGAAAGGGATGATACATGTACTCCAGACATCATGAAAGGTACCAGAGCTCTTCCAGTCCTTCCAGCAGAAGTTGCACATGCAATCAAGAACATGAAGCGGGGAAAAGCTCCAGGAGAAGATGGAATTACTGTAGACATCATACAAGAAGCAAGTGGAGAAATAGAAACAGTACTCGCCCAAATTTTCACTCGATGCCTTAATGAAGGGAAAATTCCTAAGGATTGGAACAATGCTACAATGATCTTGCTACATAAAAAAAGGTGACATTGAGGATCTCAGGAACTACAGACCTATCAGCCTCCTATCAGTGGTTTATAAAATCTTCACTAAAGTTCTTTCACACCGCTTGAAGGTGACACCGGACATGGCTCAACCGAGAGAACAAGCTGGATTCAGGAGTGGCTACAGCACAATAGATCATATCCACGTACTGAGAGAACTAATTGAAAGAGCGAGGGAATATGAGCTTCCATTGTGCATGGCTTTTATCGATTATGAAAAAGCCTTTGATTCGGTGAAACCATCAGCAGTTGCAATGGCTCTGAAATCCTGCGGTATTGAAGATGCATACATTAATATTATTAATAACATCTATGAAAATGCAAGTGCAAAGATTCGGCTGTTTGAAAATACAACACACATAAAAATTGGAAAAGGAGTGAGACAAGGTGACACCATATCTCCGAAGCTCTTTAATGCCACATTGGAAAATGTCTTTCAATCACTGAACTGGGAAAACAAAGGGATAAAGATTAATGGAGATTATCTAACCCACCTTCGTTTTGCTGATGACATAGTCATTTTTGCAGCTACCCCATCAGAGCTACAGAGTATGATCCAGGAACTTGCTGACAAGAGTAAAGAAGTGGGATTAAAAATGAACTTTCAGAAGACAAAAGTGATGTACAATGCTTTTACAAGAAATGAAGATTTACCGATTGATGGAGAAAAGCTGGAGATAACAGACATGTACGTTTATCTTGGACAGCAGATATCAAGTGAGGGTCACATTGGTGAAGAAATTAATAGGCGTACAAAACTTGCCTGGAGAGCTTTTGGAAGAAACAGCATAATTTTCAAGAGCAATATGCCATTATGTCTTAAAAGAAAAGTGTTTGATCAATGCATCCTTCCAGTGCTTACGTATGGTGCAGAGACGTGGACCTTAGCTAAAAGAGACATACAAAGGCTGCAGAGAACTCAATGAAGCATGGAGAGGTGCATACTTGGTGTAACCAGGAGAGATAAGAAGAGGAACTCGTGGATCCGAAAAATGACAAGAGTGGAAGACATCATGATCAGAGTTAAATCCCTGAAATGGCAATGGGCTGGACATACTGCCAGAAGGACAGATCATCGATGGACAGCCGAAATTTTAGATTGGATTCCAAGGGACAGGAAAAGACCCAGAAGAAGACCACATGGAAGATGGGTGGATGAAATTCGAAAGTATGCGGGAGTGACATGGAGGAGACTGGCACAAGACAGACCGTTGTGGAGGAAACTTGGGGAGACCTTCGTCCAGCAGTGGATTGATAATGGTTGACAATGATGATGATGATGATTTACAGTACCCCACTGGCTAGCCCTAGATGTTGCTAAGATAGCATTAAAGACACATAGGTCTTTCTCATACTGAGATTTTAAGCCATGCGGTTCAGAGATGTAGTCCAACACCTCACTTATGAAACTCAACAAGGGGTAACTATGCAAATAATTCGGCAATGCCAAATTCGGAAGAAACGTTTTGCTTGAGTAACAATATTACTACATTAAAAAAAAGTCATGCGCAGCTCTGACAGTATATACTATACTACATGCTAGAGCTACTCTATCGCGTTGCAAAATATGATTGAGCCTAATTCAAAATGCTTTGAAGCTCAGAACACTGAAAGGCACAATATATACGTATATATACAAGCTACGTCCGAAAAGTTCCTGGAATGACCGCATAACTGACGCAAGAGTAGTGGGATAAAGATAACATGCGTATGCCAAAAAACACCAGTCCTTGGCCAATAAGCGAACAGCTGGAAACCGGTTTATACCGGTACTGCCAGACAGCAGACTGGAATTAAGGAAGCCACTACAGGCGTCCTCGTCCCATTTCATTTTAGCCATGAAAGAGCTTAGAATAAACATCCGTTTTTGTTGGAAACTTGGTATATCAGCTACTGAAACTTAAAGAATGTCAAAAGAAGAGCATAGAAACACAAACACAATATTATCCCACAGTATGAATCTCGAATGGTTTGCAAGGTTTCGTAAAGGACGGGAATCCTTTAATGATGATTAGAGATCTGGGCGTCCATCCAGTCTACGGGGTACTAATCTGACCGGTCCCGGACGATTCGTCCAACGACGATTGGTCCAATGCCGATTCGTCCAATGCCGATTCTTCTAAAGGGACAATTGGTACAATGCCGATTGGTCCAATGTCCGATTCGTCCAATGCCGATTCTTCTAAAGGGACAATTGGTACAATGCCGATTGGTCCAATGTCCGATTCGTCCAATGGTACGATTAGTCCAATGCCGATTCGTCCAATGGTACGATTAGTCCAATGCCGATTCGTCCAATGGTACGATTGGTCCAACGCCGATTCGTCCAATGGTATCATTTTACCAACGGTAAACTGTTTTATTTTCCAGAAAGGAATAAGGATTTAAATTATTCTGCTCATTATATCCTTTTGAAAGATCATTTCCGTATAATTGGTAATTGTAAACATTTTACATAAACCTGGTAAAAGGCACTCAATGGAGCATTTCTCAGCTATTTGCAAAGCACCTAGGCGCGGGCCTTTTTAGAATATTTTAATTTAAAACCTAGATATTTGGTATTTGTAAACCTTTTCTAAAACCTTATAAAAGGTACTCATTGTATCATTTCTCAGGTCTTTACAAGGCACCTAGGCCGCCGGCCTTTTTAGAAGACTTTAAGTTACAACCTTGGTATTTGGTATTTGTAAATATGTTATAAAATCTAATAAAAGGCACTCATCGTATCATTTCTTAGCTCTTTACACGCACCTAGGCCTAGGCCTTTTAACACGTTTTATTCTACTGATGTCATATTCTAACGTTTAAGTAAAGTTAAAAATACTAGCATAACATTAGTAAGTTTTCTTGATAGGTAAAACGTTATGAATCTGACATCGGTAAAATATTTTTTTAAAAAGGTCTAGGCCTAGGACCTATGAATTAATATTTCATGTTTAAGAAAAATCACAATATCATTAACTTGATTTGATATGTAAACATTATTATTCTGACATCAGTAGAATATAAACTGTTAAAAAGGCCTAGGCCTAGAGCCTACGAATTAATATTTCGTGCTTATGTAAAAGCGCAATATTAACTTGCTTTGATATGTGAACGTCACAAATATGACATCGCTAGAATAAAAACTGCGAAAAGGTCTCTGTCCGAACCCGACCAAAACGTTTCCATTGGCCAGTTGGCGGAACCCCACTGCATGCTACAAACAGAAACGGAAAACTAGTATTTTATATTATTTCATGCAAAAGAGAAACATTGAAGTTAATTGAACGGCTCGTACATCAGTAACTTCATACGGCAGCAAGGACAGTAAAACAAAAAAACTGTAACCACAATATTACGCATGAATGTAACTTTATTTTACATTCTTTGTACTACCAGCACTTTCGTATAACATCGGAGATAAAATCAGAACAGCTGAGATTTTTATAACACGAGTTGCACTTTGGATAGATAGGACGGAATTGGACCATTCGTCCATTGGGCGAATCGGCATTGGACCAATCGTCCCATTGGACGAATCGGCATTGGACCAATCGTACCTTTGGACGAATCGGCATTGGACCAATCGTCGTTGGACGAATCGTACCAGGCCCCAATCATGACATTAAATTTTCGTTTTCCCACCTGCCCAACCAAAAGTATCATTGTTATTCGACTTTCTTTCTTTAATTGATTCTGCATCTCATCGATTTTTTCGCTATCCGCACACTGGGGGAACGCCCAGATCTCGGATCATCATCAGAGAATTTCCACCCGTTTGGAAACCGTGCATACATATCAACAACTTTACTGCGGGATAATGCTGTGTCTCCATACGCTTCTTCTAACGTATATATATCATCATCATTGTCAACCATTATCAATCCACTGCTGGATGAAGGTCTCCCTAAGTTTCCTCCACAACGGTCTGTCTTGTGCCAGTCCCCTCCACGAAATTTCATACACACATCTCCCATGAGGTGTTCTTCTGCGTCTTTTCCGGTCTCTCGGAATCTAGTCTAAAATTTTGGCTGCCCATCGATGATCTGTCTTTCTGGCACATTTTCCAGCCCATTGCCATTTCAGGGATTTTACTCTGATCATGATGTCTTCCGTTCTTGTAATTTCTCTGATCCACGAATTCCTTTTCTGACCTCTCCTGGTTACACCAAGAATTCACCTCTCCATGGTTCTTTGAGTTGTCTGCAGTCTTTGTATGTCTCTCTTAATTAAGGTTCACGTCTCTGCACATACGTAAGCACTGGAAGGATGCATTGATCAAACACTTTTCTTTTAAGACATAATGGCATATTGCTCTTGAAAATTATGCTGTTTCTTCCAAAAGCTTTCCAGGCAATTTATATACTTCGATTAATTTCTTAATCAATGTGACCCTCACTTGATATCTGCTGTCCAAGATAAATGTAGGTATCGGTTATCTCCAGCTTTTCCCCATCAATCGAGAAATCTTCATTTCTTGTAAAATCATTGTGCTTCACTTTTGTCTTCTGAAAGTTCATTTTTAATCCCACCTCTTTATTCTTGTCAGCAACTTCCTGGATCATACTCTGCAGCTCTGATAGGGTAGTTGCAAAAATCACTACGTCATCAGCAAAACGAAGTTGAGTTAGGTAATCTCTATTGATCTTTATCCCTTTGTTTTCCCAGTTCAGTGATTAAAAGACATTTTCCAATACGGCAATATATATATATATATATATATATATATATATATATATATATATATATATGCGTATGTATTTTAGATTGGATTCCATTAATTTTAGATTGGATTCCAAGGGACAGGAAATGACCCAGAAGAAGACCACATGGGAGATGGGTGGATGAAATTCGAAAGTATGCAGGGGTGACATGGAGGAGACTGGCACAAGACAGACCGTTGTGGAGGAAACTTGGGGAGACCTTCGTCCAGCAGTGGATTGATAATGGTTGACAATGATGATGATGATATACATGTATATTACATCGTAAATTTGAGTCATGACAAGGTTCTCGCAGTCGAAAAGCGAATTCAGATCAGATCATATATAGAGGATTTTAGGAAGGGAGTGCCTGACCTCAGTTCTTAAACAACCCTTAGAAATAGGAAGCTAGCGGAGTTGGGCTCGAGTGGTCGATAGGAAAGTGGCACGGAATTGCGGTAGAAAGGGGGAGGAAGACGCCCTTATTTATTCCCGGGGGGTAGTACCCTGGGTTCGGCGGCTTAACGTGCCCATCCAACGCACGGCGTGTATTTAGTGCTTCGAACGTTCGTACCTGCCCAGGATCGGACCTGAGGTTAGCTCCATGGCAATCACGATCGCTGACCACTAGGCCTCCCGCTGCCTGAAAAGCGAATTAACTTAAAGGACAATATTTATATTCTGCAGAAATAGCTGCACCGTATTAATCTGATTTAATCTCCCCATCTCAGATTTAAAACTGGATAGGTACCTATGCTTTTGTTGACAAGCGTATGAAACTGGCAGTACAAAAAAGAGACATTAGAAAACTGCGAATGTCTATTAAAGAGAGTTAACCCCATTTAACATACGTGTATCACACTACAGGCAACGGAGAAAATCCAAAGAACTCTACAGACCTTGGGTCGCATGATTATTATCCGCACACCCCCTACTGATGGTGAATTCAGCCCTGAATAAGCATCAAGTCACAGACCCAAATGAAAGTATTCCCAGAAGGCTATTATAATACGATTGTGAATGCAAGATGCCGCGCTCGACGGACTTTAACTGTGGACCGATATGAGGGCGCGACACAGGCAATCGTGACATTTCAGCGATATTGAAGATCTTTATGTCGACAACTGGTGATGTGATTTACAAAGTGAAGCGGCATGGGACAGAATCTACCGAGAAATCAATCTGTATATCTCGTACGCTAAGAAAGAACGTGACAGATGCGTTTGGCAAAGGACTGTCAGTTCAGAACGCAAATGTACATTATATCAAATCAAGCAAACCCTCGTGCTGCAAGGAGCATAATTCGTGGACTGTAGGCCAATGGAAAAGTCATGGTGAAGGGTCTTCGACTCTAGACCAATGGAAGAGTCACGGTGAATAGTCTTTAGACCAATGGAAGAGTCACAGCGAACAATCTTGGACTGTAGACCAATGGAAGAGTCACGGTGAATAGTCTCAAACTGTAGACTAATGGAAGAGTCACGGTGAATTACCTTGGACTGTAGACCAATGGAAGAGTCACGTGAATAATCTACCAGTCTGATGATCATTTTTGCGTGCAGCGGATAACAGAGAAAGCTACCTTTCGGACCTTATCGTCTCATTGACTCTTTGAGCGGCCAAAGTACCAGAACCAAATGTTACCCCAAATTTTCTGTTCTCCCCAAACAGAAATAATCACACATAGCAGCCGGTTTTAAGAAGGCTGCTTGTCTTACGAGGGTCATGACAAACGTTCTGCACACGTTAATCTAAAACAAAAGCGGATATTGCAATCGAGAAAATGGTTGTGTCATATGAAGGTCATACTTTCAGCAACGCAGTGGTGTCAGAACGACGCGGCATTAATTTCTGTGTGGACGTGGGAGGCTTTGAAAATGCAAGCGTGCAGCTCCTCAGGTCCACACAGCGTTTGACAAGCGCTCGTACGTGAAAATAAAAACTCTGCGGGGAAAAATTCCGACACAGATCCACACTGCCTTGCAATAAGTTTGTGGAGGAGGAACTCTTTATCGAAGCACAATTTATCGCTCAGCATCCTGCTTTCGGGAGTGCCGAAGCAGCACCGAAGACGATCACCGCTCAGCCCGACCTCAAACGGCGACAGAGAAAACATCTGACACCATTGATGAAACGCTTCTGGAAGAGAATAGCCGTTTGACAATCGAGGAGATTGCTCACCTGGCAAATTTGCCTACCATGCCGGATTTTGACCGACTCGCTTGTGGAGGAGGAACTCTTTATCGAAGCACAATTTATCGCTCAGCATCGCGCTTTCGGGAGGGCCGAAGCAGCACCGAAGACGATCACCGCTCAGCCCGACCTCAAACGGCGACAGAGAAAACATCTGACACCATTGATGAAACACTTCTGGAAGAGAATAGCCGTTTGACAATCGAGGAGATTGCTCAAATGGCAAATTTGTCTACCATGCCGGATTTTGACCGACTCGCTGGGAAAAAGAAAAACTGCCCCGCCCTGGGTGCTTCATCAACTCCCTCCAAAAAGAAGGCCGCCACAGTGAGCATCCCACATGATCACTTCCACAGGTTGAACGGCGACACCTTCATGAAAAGGAATGACGCAATTGAAAAGATTTGGACCCGTGATTTTGAACTGGAACTGTAGTCATAATCAGCAGAATGGATGCATCCAAGTGCCCCATGCCCCTCAAAGTATCGTCGGCAAGAATCCAAAGTGAAGAAAATTATTATTTTTTGCGTACGATGCCCAGGGTGTTGTAGTCTGATCGAGTGCCGGCAGGGCAAAATGTTAACGCACAACCTTATCGTAGCTTTCGTAGGCCAAAGTTGAGACCAAAAATTCGTCAAAATCGCACCAACGTCTTGGAACGGGAACGATCTTGCTGCATGACAACTGATCGTGTCATGGTGCAGCGTCGGTGCTGGGTCTTTTGTCGAAATATGGCTGAAAAACTTTATCCCACCCACCATACGGCCTTGTTCTCAGTCCACCCGACTTTGATCTTTCCCCAAATTTAAAAATCAGCTGCGTTGCATCCGCAACAAATCGCTGGACGAACTGTCATTGGACATGACCCGAGTAATACGACAGGTGAACAAAGATGGCGTACTACGGGGCATCAAGGACCTACCTCACCGCTGGAAAGCTGTCATTAGCAGGGGAGGGGAGTACATTGAACGGAAATAAGGTAAGTTTTCTCCATTGCTTCACACTTTTCTCATAAATGGACAGTGTGCAGAACTTTTGCTGGGACCCCCGTAACAGCAAAACAAGCTCTTTTTCCTCTCATCTCAATAGTACTGATCAGAAAGCTGTCATCAGTGGTCAGTGTTGTCTTCAAATCCATTTTCTATGCTCCCTGACGTGACCCAAGGAATGTTGCAGAATCCATGGCCCAAAGCATGATCTTCATAACCTAAGGAATGATGTTAGACCGCTTGACAATGACATCATGCTCCTGGGTAGAAGCAAATGACTCCGACCTTTTCTCTCTCTATATTTAGGATCGATGTCATTGCTATAGTCTATTTCCGCGGTTCCCAAATTTTTTGCATTCGTGGACCGACAAGTCCTTGAGGAAATTATCGTGGACCAGACATGCAGATACAAGTAATTTAGGCTATTTTCAAGCATTTAATCTCCTAATATTATACATTGAGTGGCCACTTTATTATGGCCACCTGACAGTTTTAAGCAAATGAACTATGGCTGCACGCTGTTGCCGCCAGAGGGTGAGACTAGTATAAAAAGGGAAAGCTTAGTGCTTGCGACAGTAGTAGAAGTGATTTTAGGGTGACGAGATGGGTAAAAAATGCGAATTGACGGACTTTCAACGTGGGATGATTGTTGGAGCTCGGAGCCATGGAGCGAATATCACAAAAACCACCGCATTCGTGAAATGTTCCAGAGCAGCTGTTGTTAAAGTGTTTAAAGACTGGACTGTCAGCCAAAAAACTGGGTCTCTACGTGCAACGTGTCGTCCTATTCAACTATTGACTGCTCGGGCGGAACGGAGAGTGTCCAGACTGGGAACAGACAACAGAAGGGTAACAGTGCAGCCAATTAGAGAACATCTTAATCAAGGAACCCTTCAAATGATTTCTGCAAGCACTGTTCGCCGTACATTGCATCGGATGGGATGTGGCAGCCGAAGGCCTGTTTGTACACCTTTGCTTTCCGCAGTTAACAAGAGAAAAACGAATTCAGTTCGCACAGGAGCACAAGTATTGGACAGTCTATAATTGGTAACAAATTATGTGGTCCGATGAATTACGTTTTCAGTTGCACCATGCCGATGGCCTAGTGAGAATTTGGCGGAAACAGCAAGAAAACATGGACCCTAAATGCATTGCTACAACCTTTCAAGCTGGTGGCAACGTTATGGTTTGGAAAATGTTTTCCTGGCATGCTTTGGGCCCTTTAATTCGTATTGATCAACGTCTGACTGGCACATCATATCTAAACATCGTTGCGGACCACGTGCATCCTGTCATGGGGATGGTTTATCCCAATGGCGATGGCTACTTTCAAGAAGATAATGCGTCCTGCCATAGTGCTCGTATTGTACAGGATTGGTTTCAGGAACATGCCGGTGAGTTTACTTTGCTTAGGTGGCACTCACTATCTCCAGATCTCGACCTCATTGAGAATTTGGGGGATGAAGTTGAACGAGCCATCAGACAGCTGGATCCACAACCCTGCAATCTCACAATCCTGGAAAGTGTTATTCATCAAGCATGGTCTCAGATTCCACAAACCACCTACCAACATCTCGTGGAGTCCATGCCACGAATAATCAACGCAGTATTAAAGGCAAAAGGTTGCCTAACGAATTACTGAGGGCGTGGTAATAATAAAGTGGCCACTCGGTGTATATTATAATGATCACTGCGTACAATACATAATTTATATACCAGATCATTTCATGTCACTTATTTACAGATGATATAATTTAATCTGTTAATATTCTTTAATGATTAATAAGTGCAATCCATGACCAATATACCGCAATATCCTCCTTACCGTTAATATAAATTCTTCTGGGATCAATGCGACGTCTGTTGCTGCCTCTTCGCGCTGATCTTCTCCAGCCATACTTCCTTCGTCGTTTCTGCTAGATGCAGTGCAGCATTAATGTCCATTATGTTCCTGTACTTTGTTTTGATTGCCAAAACTGCTGAAAAGGTTTTCTCGCAATGAATTCGTTGTCGAAAAAGTTACCAATAATTTTAGAGCTTTGTCGCTGAGACTTGGATATTCTTTCTCCATAATACCTCAAAATTGAGTTAGAGGTTTGTATCTGAATATCGATACCAGACTGACAATTGAAGGAAGTTCAACAAAGCTTTTGTTTTCCTGGCGAGTTTGCCTGCAGGAGTTCAGATCTTCTGTGTACAGATTAGCGATCCAAGCTTCCTTTAATCTTCCGCGACATGTGTTCAGAAAAATTTAAATCTAGGTTTCATCTTACTTTGACTCCATTTCGATTCAAAAGAAAAATAAATAAACTCACTCCTTTCCTTGTTTCTCGCGGACCGGCAGGAGAAACCTCGCGGACCGGCAGAAAATCTCTCGCGGCTCGGCAGAAGAAACCTCGAGGACCGGCAGAAGAAACCTCGCGGACCGGCAGGAGAAACCTCGCTGGCCGGCAGTAGAAACCTCGCGGTCCGGTAGAAGAAACCTCGCGGTCCGGCAGGAGAAACCTCGAGGACCGGCAGAAAAAACCTTGCCGATCGGCGTTTGTGAAACACTGCCCTATTCAGCAAGTAATCGCTCTTAAAGGATTAGTGCCAATCATCGCTCTAAATGAATACTTTGAATAACAAAGCTAAAGGGAAAGCAATCCTTCCTGGTGCGCAGGTTCATTCGTTCCATCGGCGTTCAGTTCATATTCAGACAACGAATATATTCGTTCGAACTGTTTTTGGCCCATTTTGTTAACCCCTAATTTATTCGTTCCAGCCGGCTAAAAGGTTAACACATTCGCTGCCAGTATGAATAGGGGTAATCCACCCGAGGAACCAAATTTTGAACTACACACAAGGTAGTATTGCGGAAGTACTTCGCAGGTGTTTACGGCTCTCATTTTTACCGTCTCATACGTCAGTATGAGAAAGTATTGTAATCGCAAAAATAGTCGACATCGAGATTTCAACTGAAACACACGTTTTGGGGCTCTCCGAACATGATTTCACTCTTTCCTGCGTGGTGTGTGTGTGTGTGTGTGTGTGTGTGTGAGCGCGCGCTTGTGTCCACCATGACTAAAAAACTATTATAGCTATCAAAACGAAATGTCATATTTGGAAGTTTTGCGGTTTCTTGATGTGCTGATTAGGTTTTGGTAGATCTGGGGGATCCGAAAGTGGGCGTTCCCCTTAACACTTTTTACATTGTATCAGCTTGTATAGTCGTATTATCAGGACGTATCAAAAGTGGCTCCAATCGGAGTCATCGGCATGTACCTAGCGTTGAGGTATATCTCCGTTCAGAGCCATGGGCTGCGTAAGTGTTAATGATATTTGTTTGAGTCAGAGTGATGAAATGGATGTGATGATTTTGGTAATTCTGCGCTGCACAGCAGCGATTTTACACCAATCCATGAATGCTGAGCTCTATCTAGATGTCTTATACTATTTATGTACTATCAACGTTGTGGCAGTAATTTGGGGTGAGTCCATACCTCTAGCACGAGGACAGTGCGCCATGTAAGGCTGCTCTCGTTGTTACAGATTGGTGTAAGGATATAGTCTGCCAATAGTGGGCCTTATTAGCCCGGAGTCTTAAACTGAATCCTATAGCCAATCTTTGGGAAGACTTGGATCGTCGGATGCTTAGAAGGGGAGGTCGCCCAACAAACAAAAGTGAACTGGTCACTGCATTGAAGGCTCAGTTAGCTGATTATATCTGAAGAAATTTCCAAAAACTGGTGCCGTGTATTCCACAGAGACTAGAGGCCGTCATACGTACCATTGGTTCCAACACAGAGTATTAAAGTTTTCCTGAAACATTATTATTTGAAGACTTTCAATTCTTCGGATATTCATAAAGTGGCATTGCATAATCTGATATGCAATGTTTCACTAATTCTATGTATGAAAATTTCTGGTGAGTACAGTAACGTAATGGATATTAGTTCATATAGATATAAAGTTCTGGTTAATTTAGAAAAAATGAAAATACTTAAGTTTAGAAACCTACGCTAATTAAAAATACTCTTGAAATTTCTATTTTTCGGCGTTAAGGAATGTTTTAGAGATGAAACTTAAGAATAGGTTAATAGCAGACACACGAAAATATTTAATGTTTTTCTGGAACTTTACGTTGACGGTGTGTTTTTTGTTGAAGTTGGTGTTCTTTTTGTAACCGGCGGAATAGAGCGATGTAAAAACAAATGAGTGACATTGGTTAATGTGATTTTAAAATAAAAAACGGTTAGTGATATTAGTTAATGTGGTTATACAATAAAAAGTATAACGTAGGCAGTGATGCGAAGCTCATGATTTAAGAATTGTCATTGCGAAGCCACAAGTATTTCATGGAAAGATCTTTGCAATTCTAGTATTTGAGTAAAAATACTGTCACTTTTCCTGAATGCAAAATGACAACAATTCCAAATAAAGACAAAGGTCGCAACGTTCTTTAAAATTGAAAGCGTTCGAGCTGCAATAAAAGCACAAAATATGCAGTAAAATTGTAGACGTTACTAGGGCAGGCTGTGTTTCTAATTAATGTGGTTATTAACTAGAACAAAAGAAAGCAGAAAAACACGACGCTGAGCCATATTCTGATTAGTACACACTACTATCATTATAAAGGATGCATATTGTATTATAATTATTTCGGATAACATCTAGGGATGATAAATACTTTGTAAAGAAGAGACCGCTAGTGTAGAAGATTTGAAAATAAATAATTTAAAAACTTTGAAACTTTAACATTTCTTGTAAAAACTTTTAGAGCTAACTTTGAAAGTTTTTAACTTTTTTTCTACACTCCAAGAAGATAACAGAGAAATCGATTTTTTTCCCGTCTAACCTGAAAACTTCAGCAACCTCATGTGAATTTGCTGATCTAACTCAGTCACGCATAAAATTCTACTTCGGATAAAATAAAATGTTCAGCAGAAGAGCGTTGCTTCACCCATGTGATCTATTCTTAGCAGAAGCTCTTATACAGCACAAAGCCACATAAAACCAGACGATTGCGCAGAGCATTTAAAAAAGGAGAACGCACCGAAACATTTTCTGATGGACAGCAAGAAGGTGTTGTACAGAAAACACAATTGTACTTCTGTAACGCATGATATGGACACGCTATACTCTTCATGTCACAATGATTTGAAAGTAAAACAATAGGAAAGTATAAGTCGTTACGAAGTTAACCTAAACCAAGTCACGACATCGAATTTTCGAGTGGTATGAATATCTTTCGGCCAAACTTTGAAACCTACTACCGATATCTAGCAAAACGTTGATAGATACAATACATCGCAGGCAACCAAACCCTCAGCAAAAGAAGCATTCGACAGGAAAATATGTCGACAAGACGAAACATCAACAAGTCAAATCACCTATAGGAGACAACATCAGTAGACACGATCTCAGCAATAAGATTACTTGCAACAGAAACATTGACACCAAGAGAACATGACAAGGTGACAAAACAGGAAATTGGTGTACACTGATACCAACGAACCCGACAACCAGCATTAAACATACTTGCCGGACAACCAGAATATATCATACAATTTGGAAAACCAGAGTTAAACGTACTTGCCGAACAACTAAAATATATCGCACAATTCTTCCGATAACGAGAATATATAACTCAATTCCGACAAGCATAATACTGCATGACATTTAAAGAACGCGAATAATGCATGCAATTTAGACAAACCGAATAATACACATAATCCCGACAACCAGAATAATACACATAATCCCGACAACCAGAATAATTCACATATTCCCGACAACCAGAATAATACACATAATCCAAACATTTATAATACAGGCAAGATAAATACTAAATGAACAACACAACAACAGATCAAAACGCCGACTGGCACAATCACGACAACCAGATCCCCGAACACCAAAAAACTAGCAGGCACAATCACAACAACCAGAACACCGAGAACCAAAAACCCCACAGACACAACGCGACAACCAGAACAACGACAACCAAAAAGCCGGCAGGCACAATCACAAAAACAAGAACACCAACAAGAAGCATAAAGGACAAAACACCTATATACAAAAAAAAAAAAAAAATACCTAACGAATAAAGCAGTAGATAAAAGACAAATTAATATAAATTATTTTGGTCTGCTACAAGTGCATTTTATTAAGGGAATTTTTAATTTATCAATTTATGATTTTAATAAGAATTAGATTTAAGTATCTAGAAAATGTTATGCTTCAAATTTTAGTTATGAACTCTCACCAGAAATGTAGGATTATCTGAATTTTCAAGTTTACCTGTAATCTGGCACATAAACTGAAAAAGCTGATAATCGGCCCGGTGTAAATATAATACATAACGGCATTTTTCGAGTACCGGTTGTTTCGCTTAGACATGTTATGAAAAAATTGTAACATACAAAGTATTAGTTACTACACTGCTGGCCACCCAAAATGCAACACCAAGAAGGAAGCATCCGATGTGCCTGAAATTCGCAGTATGCGTCGCCCGCGAGAGGACATGCAAACGATTAGCATTGCAGGCATATGCAAATCATGTGCGCCCGGCACGCCACCGAGAAGCACTATAAGAAGGGTGCACAGAAGGCGCGGTGTAAGCAGTGGAAGTGTGTTGTGCTGCCGGAACTGTGCGTAGGAAGCTTCCTGATGCCTCGTCGCAGAATACGGCAGTCATTCCAGCACGTTTCAGAGTTTGACAGAGGACGAAAAGTGGCTTATCGCGACAGCGGTTTATCGTACTGAGACATCGGTGCCCGTGTGGGACGACATCCAGCCACAGTGAGGCGAGTATGAATTCGGTCTGTGCAGGTGGGACGGACGGACCGACGTGAGCGATTGCCGCAGCCACGGCACACCACCGAATGAGAGGTCCGGCATGTTGTGCGGCGAGCATTGACGGCTCGCACCGCCACATCACGAACGTTAGCGCAGGAATTACGGTGTGTTGCGCAACAACCTGTGTCAGCACGTACCGTTCGACGTCGTCTGCAAAAGCGGTGACTTGTCGCACAGCGCCCATTGCTCCGATTACCATTGACGTTACACCACCGGCTAGTGCTTCGGCAGTGGACTGTTAAACGCCACACCTGGACTACGGAATGGCAGGTCATTGTCTTCTCCGACGAACCCCGCTTCTGCCTGCAACATCACGATGGTCGGATCCGCGTGTGGCGGCACCGTGGCGAGAGACTGCATGACGCCTGCATTATGCATCGCCATACCGGTCCGTTGCCTATCGTTGCGGTTTGGGGCACAATTGGATATGATACCCGCACCCCTCTGGTACGCATCGCCGGTACACTCAACAGCCACCGCTACATCTCCGACGTTTTGGAACCTGTAGTCCTCCCTTACCTGCAGGACCTGCCACTGGCCACGTTTCAATAGGATAATGAGCGCCCGCACGTGGCACGCATCGTGCAACAATTTTTCACGGCCCACAAGGTGTCACTGCTACCGTGGCCCGCCTGTTCATCCGATATGTCGCCCATCGAACATGTCTAGTCGCTGATCGGCAACCGAGTGACCCGGCAAGCACCACCCGCGGTTACGCCTGATGAACTGTGGCAACGTGTGGAAGCAGCCTGGAGAGACATACTCCAAGCCCGCATCCAAAGCCTCTTTCGTTTGATGCCGCGGCGTGTAGCGCCGTTATTGCCAGCCATGGGGGCCACACGAACTATTGACGTCTGCGCATTCCGCAAGTCGCACGGGCCTGTAAGCTCAATCGTTTCATCTTTGTATATGTTGTCATGTATCCAGTAAATCTGGCTTTGCTATCTCGTGTCCTTCTTGGTGTTGTATTTTGGGTGGCCAGCATTTTAGGTCAAATGACAGAAGGTGGGCGCCGTAAAAGCAGCTGCGAAATTTATAAATCAGGTGAATTTGGGCTTGCAACGCATGGGCAGCAGTTATCTACGTCTGCGTCAGCATATGTTTTGCGTGTTATTGCTTGCGGAATTGAAGTCCGTCACGCTTGTACAGCGTCGTTTTTGCCGCTAGTGTAATCTCGGAGCGATGGTCGCGACGTCCAGACTTACCTGTCCGTTGTGAAATGGGACAAGAAACTCAGAGAAACACGAAATTTGTTACCAATGACTAGTAAACGTGCTAAGCGTTTACTAGTCATGGTGGTGCTACACGTTACTAGACAGGTATTTCTAATTCAATTGCTCTTTAGTGTATTATAAGGCTGAGTCCCTAAGTACGACACACCAAGAACCTCAGGGTAATAATTGAGCCCGCCCCATCTCCATTCTAGTCAGCGGTCTCAAATTGTGATTGTTGAGAGGAGCTCAATTATACAGCCTTACTAAAATATTATTTTACCAATACAAACAGAATTAAAAAAATGTGTTCAAGAGTTCTGAATGTTCAAAGTTCCTACCTTGTTGATATGTTCTCCCGGAAGACCTGTTGTCCTTCCATTCAGCAATATTACGACACGGCCTTGAGTACACTTACACTAAGTTTTGTCCACATACGAATATGTTGTCTAGCACTTCTGGAGTGTTAAAACCTTCTCAGAACGGTTTTAAATGTAATAAAAGTATCAAATAGAAATGGGCTTAGTACTGACCCTTGGTGTACTCGAACTCTCACCAATTTTTTCTGTTTGTAGTACACTATTTCTGATACATATACCGGAATCTCAATTCGTTTCCTTAAACAGTTGAGCGTATATTTCTGGAATCATTTTCATTCTCACCCAATTCTATATTTTCTGCCTCAGAACTCTACCTCATGCCTTGCCTAGATCTGTAAATGTCATAACATACTGCTCTGCACTTCGTGAGCTTTCTTTGAACAAATACTACGTCTATTGAACTTATTCCTAACATAAATCCAAACAATTCTTCTCTTACATGTACCACTTCTCTGAATCTCTTCTCCAGTGTTTTTTCATATAATTCCAAGGTATGGAAAATTTGTTTAGTGTCCGGTTGTTGTGTTCCACGGTACCCATTTTTTACGCTTTCCAACCGTACGTTGAAGAAGCGTATATGCTCCAGCTTTGTCCGTCAGTCTGTATGCACGATAACTCACGTAAAAATGGTTCGATTTCGAAGAAATTGTAATATGTGGTAGGGGACTACCTGAGGACGACACGTAATGAAAATGGATGAAATGGGGGCAAAGGTCAGGACATAGAAGCGGAATCCATTCCATTGCACTTATGCGTCATAACTTGCCTAAAAATGCTTCGATTACGACAAAACTTTACCATGTTGTTTCGGAGGTATAGTGAACCGCTCCTGTTGAATATCTTCGAAATCGGGACACATGTCTGGACACAGGAGCGAGATTTATTCCACAGCCATTATCCTTATAACCTGACTAAAATGCTTCTATTGTGGCAAAACTTTTACGTTGTTCCGGAGGTATACGGAACTGGTTCTGTTGAATATCATCGAAATGGGGTCAAAGGTCAGGACGCAGGAGCGAGATTCATTCCACAGCCATTATCCTCATAACCTGACCTAAAATGCTTCTATTGCGGCAAAACGTTTACGCTGTTCCGGAGGTATACGGAACTGGTTCTGTTGAATATCATCGAAATGAGGTCACAGGTCAGAGCACAGGAGATAAATTTGTTCCACAGCCATTATCCTCATAACTTGACTAAAAATGCTTATATTGCGACAAAACGTTTACGTTGTTCCGGAGGTATAATGAACTGGTTCTGTCGAATATCATCGAAATATGGTCAAAGGTCAGAGCACAGGAGCGAGATTTATTCCACATCCATTTAAGGGGAAGTAGCACCCTTAGAATCTAAAAACGCTTGAATCGGCGTTTCAACTTCTCTACGAAATGCCATGGTCTTACAAGCCATATGATTCTGCGGTGATCGAAACAAGTCAAAGTATGCTGGTTCTAGGTTCGCGTGGGATCCGTTCGTGCCTAGCGCAAGATCGGTTGATCATTCCTCCCGGTGGTCCTCCTGGTCTGTTTGGAGCCGCACCACTGTGTGCCGGTGCAGTCACGTGTCCACTGCTCAAAACACATTCAACGGTATGGTCAGAACGATCCACGTGGCGGGCTATGTGGCGCGCCGACCACCCTGCGGTTTTCAGCCCGATGATCATGTCTCTCTCAAAGTCCGTAAGTTGCGTAAATCGACGTCTCTGGCGTCTACCCGGCATTCTTGTCACTCTTTACTCTAGCTTGCGTCGGTCGGAGCTTCTCGCTTTCATTGGGCATAGACTACACGTCAGTTCATAGGGCAGTCGATTCGTGCTTGCTGCGCCACCACAGGGTGTGCGGTCATACACAATCGCCCCAAACGTGGATCATTTGCATATCATTACGCACTCTAGCTATTTGCGACGTTTCGTGGTTGTAGCATGTTTTGTTCTAGGTTAGCATCCGTGAGTGTAGTACGTAACATGACGTAGATGACGTATGTGTCAAATCGACAATGAAGGAGCAGTAAGCCTACCAGCGTAGTTTAGGTGGGAAAACAGCCTCTCCGGAGTAAGAAGACATTGATTTGAAAATCCACCAGCTGCAAAAAGCTATATGGTGTTATAATTGATATGGTACCTATTCCTCGAATTATATGGTATTATAATGATATGGTTATATTATATGGTATTATAATTATATGGTTATATGGTATTATAATTGATATGGTACCCATTGCTCAAATGTTCGCACCGTCTCACTACACTCAGTTCTCCTGATGGTTGATGCTTCATGAATTTAAATTCTCTCTGCAATGCCCTCGTAGGTTTGATGAGGTTCGGATTCAATTACTGTCAATATTTCTTCATTACTCTCGTCAGAAGAGCGTCCAGCACGGGTGTTACCTTCAGAAATCTTTTCACGGAAATGAAAATTCGCGAACCATGCGTGGCATTTTCTTTCACTTTGAGCGTTCGTCCCTTCTACAGCTTACACCTCAGTACGCATCTTCGTAGCCGTGCTTTTTTGGTTTATAATAGGACACGAAAGGCGAACAGTTTTAAAAGTTCACTTTACCACAACTCACATTAACACCTCAAATGCTGCACATTAATTTCGGTACGTATGCTAAAGCTGATATTTTTATCGAAACGAAATTCCAGCCCGCTATCAGCTTGGTGTTTCCATCTGCTGCTTTCTTTGGAAGCCTATAAAACAAAGCTTTCCTGTCTGGCAGTCCTTAACGGCTAGAACGTATGCACTTACCCAATAAATAGGTTTAAACACAACATTCGTTCATTCAGATAAGTTCTTACTTTTTGATCAAATATCTTCTTCATTGAATGCTGCGGGATATCAAAACCCATTTCAACCAGTGTATCCCACACTTCTCCGGGTATATTACCTATCCAAAAAAAATTTCTAGTTTTTTTTACATTTTCCAAGCTTCTATGAATTCTTCTCGTGTCTTTTCTACAGTCACTCCACATTTGTCTCTCCCCTTCTGCAACTAATCTTTATTCTTGTCGTTCGAGAACGGCTTGAAATACACTGGGGGAAAGTGAAAAAGAAAACACCAAGAAGGAGACGTCTGATACCAACGAAATTTATACAGCATAATAACGGAATACAGATGATAACGTGATCAAAACATTATTGCAAAATACAACTGTATTTGTTGGTAAACTGAAAAATAACATTTCCATGTAACATGGTTAGTACGAGGTTGAACCGGTAATGAACTACGTCACACTGTGCAATTCTGGCATGGAGTCTGTCGTACAGATGTTGGATGTAAGTTTGGGGTATTGAGTTCCAAGCATCCTCAACCTAGACGCGTAAATCGGGGATGGTCGTGGCTGGCCGTGGAGACCGGATAAGTCGTTGTCCCATAAAATCCCACACGTGCTCAATGGGCGACAAATCCTGTGAACGTGCAGGCCATGGAAGTTGTCTCACACCCTGAAGTGCATGGTGCGTTGCACGTGCCGTGCGTGGGCGTGCGTTATCTTGCTGGAAAACACCGCTATGGACCGACCTTATAAATGGCACAACAACGGACTGAATGATGTTGTTGATGTAGGAGGTGCTCTTAGACGTACCCGTTACAGACACTAGTTGTTTACGGGAGTGATAGCTGACCACTCCAAACACCAGGAGACCAGGTGTAGGCCCTGTGTGTCGCTGGCGGACGCCAGAAGGGTGGAGGCGCTCCCCTGTGCGTCTGCGAATACGCATACGGCCATCGGAGGCTTCGAAGCAGAATCTGCTTTCATCGCTGGACACGACAGATCGCCACTGCGTTCTTCAGTGCAGACGTTGGAGACACCACTGCAGCCATTCCTGATGGTCGGCAGGAGTCAGAGGTTCACATACCAGAGGCACACGTGCACGTAGTCCTGCATCCAGTAGACGATTGCGGATTGTTCGCACAGTCACCTCAGGTGCAACGGCTGCTCGGATTTGCGTCGCAGTGGATGTTCTGCTTGACAACGCCGCTCTTCTTATGCGTCGATCGGTCCGCTCATCATTCCGTCTGTGACTCCCGGTTCCACGTCTTCTCGTGTGGGAATGTTCCTCGGACCATCTACGCCACCATCGTACCACCACCGATACTTCCCGTCCAATTCGCTCCGCAATACGACGATACTACCACCCGGTCGCGCGGAGTCCAACTAGACGACCTCGCTCAAAGTCCGATAACTGCTGAAATCGTACACGTCTTCCATGTCCAGGCATTGCAGCTTCTTCAGTGTCTTTGCACGTGTCCGTACGCCGACGACTGATTACATTGACTTTGCCGTACTCCTTAAATGCCTCCGACGTAAATTTGGATAATATGCCGTGCTGTGGCGTTAGCGCTCACCGGTTGGTCCCGAAATTAACATGACACCTACGTAAAGTCGACTCCATTAACATATGTAATTTTCGTGATCGTCCTCCAATTCCTTCTTGGTGTTCTTTTTTCACTTTCCGCCAGTGTATGACTACACTTGGCAGATATAATCTTTAACATCCCTTCTTCAGGGTATGATATTTTATGAAAACCAGTTTAAGGTGGTGTTATGAGCAAGCCATATAATGTACTGCTAATTCTATATATGCGAGAAATCTTACTTAGAGTAAAACTTGTAGTCAGAAGTATGTTTATGAATATTTAGTAAGAAAGCAGTTCCATACTGAGCTTTTGGAACCGGAGATATATAGAAGAAACATCGATACGGTTTTAAAACTTTAAAGAAATATAAATTTATACATTTTCTTTCCTGGTAAAATCAATTAGGAACAGAAATAACAGAAAAAATGCATCATGACTCAAGTATCCAAAATAAGAAGAAAATTTCTGGTTTGTCTTCCAGAAGGTTATCTAATACATGGAGATTTGTGCAAAAGAAAATATGCGTTTGCACTTTTAAGAGTGTTTCTTAAATTGAATGAAAGCAGGCATTTAGAATTAAACCGATAAATCCTAGTGAGAAGCTGTACCAGGAAATATGTGCGGATATTTTCATTCTCGAAGAATCATGTGTAGAGCGAAAAAAAATGATTTTTTGAATCAGTTATAGAAAGCAAAAGAAATGATTTTCTTTTTGTAACGTGTCTAAAAATAAAAGAAGATAAATTTTATAATATGAATGAGTAATATGTTTTTAGCATCCTAAAGGCGTAAGAAACCTATCTTGGGAAAAATCTTGCAACGCGGAAAATTTTTGTAATATTATTCTTTTCAGTCTCCCATTGCAGCGGTTTTATAAATTTCTGCATAAAAAACAATGATTCATATGTTCAGGCTCTATAAGCACAGTCATTCATGATGTAATTAGGTCAGATATGTCAAAATGCCTGATAACAGTAATGAGGTCTTCCTGACATACTGCATGAGGGAGGTACTTTCGAATTACGGCAGCTAATTAGGTATGCTATTATTAATTATGACGGAGAGGCCAAAATAATAAATGATTGTAATTTGCACTAGATAATCTAATTTCGACGGGATTTAATCCGTGGAATCTTCACTTAAATCTGACTCAGACACTTCCCATTATATAGTTCAATTAGAATGTCAATAATCGTTTACCAAATTTATCTAGAATTGTCTCCTTTTCCAAGCCGATTGCAATGGAAACTGGTACTGCAAGTTCATTCAATTATTCAACAATGACAAGGGTATCATAATTTTTAAGAGACCCTCAGGGTGGCTCACATACGCTTTAAACTAACATTGGCTTTGAGTCATTACTCCAGGATCCGTCTAGTGATCCTGCTTCAATCACGTGAATTAGGTTTGGAATAAGTAACGTTCTTACGATTATATAACCTATAACCAACGATTTTTCCTACGACGGTTTATGACGACTGCAAATTGTTACTGTTTTCACTTAGTAAAACTAAATGTGTCCATAGTACTAATGTAATAAATATCGGAAAGGATGTTTTTCATATCTCATATCATCATATCAAATCAAAAGGCTTTTCTCTGATATTCAGAGGTTAGCTCCTCAAAGAAAGCTTATCTGGCACATAAACGTTTAACGGACGCAACTAGATTTTAGTTACTGCTGATGTACCAAACGTCTGCAGCAATCTCAGCACACAATTCGAGCTTCACTTATATCCATCATACGTCTCACAGACGTTTTGTCCTAGCACTTCATAACCATTCTGTCTTTCTCATGCGCATTCCTGAATGTGGTTCTACCATGATTTTCTTGGCTTACCTCTACCTTTCTTTCCTGCCACTTGGGCTGAAATATTCTCTTAGTGAGCATTTCATATCTCTGCACCCAGTCCCCCCACATGGCCAAACAACCTCAGAATATTTGTCCGCACCTTATTAACAACATTTTGATTCACATTTGCAACACATCGTTTTTTCTCACATGGCCGGAATGTGTCTTGGCACAAACCCCCAATAAATGACGCATCTTTACAGCACACAAACGACTCCTGTGTCTCTTTTGCAGTACCCAAGTTTCACAGTCGTACGTCAGAGTAGGACCAATTACACTTTCATATACCACCATTCAGGACTTCTTTGAAAACCAATCATTCCTATTAATTCACCCACTTGCGAATTTTAGTATCAAATCGGTTTCCTCTGTCAAACATACACTGAAGAGCAATTGAATTAGAGATACCTGTCTAGTAACGTGTAGCACCACCTTTCGTCCTGATGACGGCGGCGATTCGTCTCGGCATGGACTCTACAAGACACCGGAAGCGTTTGGAAGCCATACGGATCCACGACCCCTGAACAAGCTCCCACAGTTCACAAAGATTTGATGAAGAGGGGTCAGAGCCTCGAACATCTCTCCCGATGGCATCCCAGATGGAATCGATGGGATTGAGGTCAGGTGACCTAGCTGGCCAAAGAAGCGAGGTCACGTTAGTGGAGTGTTCATCCAACCATTGGGATACAATTCGGGAGCGATGGCACTGTGCATTATCTTCTTGCAGGATAAGGTCCCCAGTGAGATGTTGAAGACTCACAAACGGGAGCAAATGGTCGTCCAGGATATCCCGGAAACGTTGACCTGTGAAGGACGATGTCACACGTACCAGGGGTCCCATTTCAGTCTACGTAAACTGTCCCCAGACGAGAATGCCTCCCCCACCAGCTTGGAGAGTACCCTGCTGGCAAGAAGGATCCATCGCTTTATGTGGTTTGCGCCGTACTCGTATCCTGCCATCCGCATGTACCAACGTGAATCGCGACTCATCAGTCCAGGCAACATTTTTCCACATGTCTAGGGTCCAGTGGCGTTTTTCTCGCGCCCATGCTAATCTTCGCACCGTGTGATGTGCTGTCAGCAGCGGTACCCTCGTGGGACGATGGCTTCTGTACCCCATAGCGAGGAGATCGTTCTGGATGGTATGGTGTGGCTGCTTACACGTTTTTGTGCAATAGCGTTAAATTGCCGAGTGATTTATTGCACTGTGACCCTTCTATCCACTGTTACAATGCGATCCACACGCTATTGTCCACGGCAGTTGGCCCTTGCAGGGATGGTTTTACCGGATTCGGTGTACTCACGGTGCACCCGTGACACAGTGGCTCGTGAAATTCCCAGTGCCTGCACGACTTCCGAGATGGAATGACCCATTCGTCGGGCCCCAACGATTTGCCCACGATCAAATGTGCTTAGATCCTTCGTCTTACCCATACTGCGTCCGACTCTTATTCTCTCCCGTCGCGTCACTCCTTACATTGTCGGATCGCTGCATACGTCCTGTCGTTTCCGTTTACGGGGCCGCCCACATCGCCACATTTGCATATGACCAGCTGTTTCTAATTCAATTGCTCTTCAGTGTACATACGTACATACATATTACTAAGTTGTAGATTCAGAGGTTACCTCCTCAAAGAAAGACAAACTGCCGGAAAATTGTTTAACTGACAGAACTAGAATTTACTTAATATTGGTGCATCAAATGTCTCCCTTTACAGCGAACTTTTATCATATCTGTTTCCTGATAATGTTTGAAAATGGTATTTAAGAGGTAGAATATATAATTATTTTAACTGCAGTTCTCCACCATACGAGAGAAACGTATTAGATATCGAGAAGCTTCGGTCTCTGGCAGCCGCATTCTCTAGAACGTTGAGTTGATTTATGTGTGTGTTCTCCGGATATGATTTGATTGAACAAAGCAAAACAGGAAAAAAAGTTCGAACACAAATTTGTGAAAGAGAGAGAGAGAGAGAGAGAGAGAAAGAGAGAGAGAGCCGTATCTAATTCCAAGGTTCACAGCTTTTAAAGACATTTAAAACCTGAAAGTGAACTATTTTTATCACTGAATATCACATTTAAATTCCAGAGGAATACGGTGCTGTTTGAAATCAAATGGCCAATCTGTTGGTGGAGTGGTACAAATGAAATCAAATGGCCAATCCGGTGGTCGAGTGGTACAAATGAAATCAAATGGCCAATCCGGTGGTGGAGTGGTACAAATGAAATCAAATGGCCAATCCGGTGGTCGAGTGGTACAAATGAAATCAAATGGCCAATCCGGTGGTGGAGTGGTACAAATGAAATCAAATGGCCAATCCGGTGGTCGAGTGGTACAAATGAAATCAAATGGCCAATCCGATGGTCGAGTGGTACAAATGAAATCAAATGGCCAATCCGGTGGTGGAGTGGTACAAATGAAATCAAATGGCCAATCCGGTGGTCGAGTGGTACAAATGATATCAAATGGCCAATCCGGTGGTCGAGTGGTACAAATGAAATCAAATGGCCAATCCGGTGGTCGAGTGGTACAAAGAGCTTCTACTCAGGTGGCTTCTAGCCATTCGTCGAAGAGGAGCCTGGGTTCGAATCTCCCGTGAGGCAGGGATGTGTTTAGCTAACTGCACTGGCCGTCCGAAATCCATAAAGGGCGTCTGCTTATTGCCCACGTAGCTGCGCTATTCCCTTAAGCAAAAAATAGCTGTACAAAAATTTAGCCATCAATGATTATTCGAACCGTGAATTTTAGACCGATTTTATAAATTTTCCGCAGTGCTTCTGGTTGTTTGCTTTATTTCATCAAGTTATTTAACAAGTAATTTGTTTTATTATTTTCTTGTTTGTGGCTTTAACGATCACCGTAGTCAACTCTAAAAGCATTGAGGAGTAGCCTGTTCTTAATTTTAGACCACTGGTTCTGGAAAGGACAGAGCTCCAGTGCGGTAGGCCAACCGCACTTTCCATCCGTCATCCTGCACTCGAATTCGTTTCCAAACGGCCACAAACCAATGCTTACACCAGGGTGGAGAACCTGTGGCCTTCTACGCCATTAAGTGCGGCCTTTCGAGTGAATCAAAATTTTGAAGAACAAATCCTTTTATTTTTATTAATATGTTTTTGCTGGTATTTTATTATTTTATTTTAATCTTAAAATGACCGTATTTAAAATACCAAAGAGGAAAAGAAGATTCAATGAAATAGTGCTTAATGACTGACGGTCACAATTAAAACATCAGTAAGTCAGAAGAGCCAATTTGACACCTGCTACGCTCATGATTTCGTTTTATGGCTCCTAAAGAGCTGCAGATGGAATTGATTAAGCTCTCAGAAGATGACATTTTAAAGTCCTTATTTGACTCTAAGAAAGATCCAGTTGAAATATGAAGAAATGCAATAGAATAACTACGCCTTCGGCAACATGCGTGAAAAATGCTTTCTTGCTTTTCAGCCAATTATTGTTGCGAATCTACATTCGCCTACCTAACCCAAATCAAGATACCCATAAGGCCACAAATGACTGATACCAATCTAGAGGATCAGCTAAACGTTCGGACCTCCACAAATATTCAAATTATTTCCAACAAAAAGCAGTCACAAGATAGTCATTAAAAAGTGTTTTCTAACTTTAGAATTAACATTGCATCGTAAGGTTTTACAAAATGATATACATTTCGAAGTATGTCTAACTGAAGTTTCGTGAGGACCTCGGGTGGATCAGTGGGCAACGTTCGTGACTGCCACGGAAAGGACCTCAGGTTCGATCCCAGGCAAGTACGAACGCTCGATCCACTAAATATCCGCCGTGCGTCGGATGGGCACGTCAAGCCGTCGGACCCCGGATACTGGCCCTCCGGTAATAAATAGTGGCATCTTTCTCCCCCTTTCTACTTCGCTACCGTGTCACTTTCCTATCGGGCACCCTAGCCCAAATCTCCTAGCTTCCTATTTCTAAGGGTTGTTTAAGACCTGGGGTCAGACACTCCCTTCCTAAAATCCTCTGCATATGCCTTGATATGATCTGATCTAAAGTTTCGTGAATGCGGCCTTCTTAGATTACAACTAACTTTATGCGGCCTTCCAACATGGAAAACCATCTCGCCACCAAGGCAGCTATCTATTTAATTCTTCAATCATAAAGCTGAATACCATAATAGAAAAAAAAATGCCTTTAACGCAAGTATTCTTCTTTGTTTATCCGCGCATCTCTTATAAAGTTCTTATTCTTAAATATTTATATCCCATTTCGGTGGCGATAAGATTATTTTGTGGAAGCTAGTTTAGTTTGCTTACTCTCTGATGCTGAGAAATTTAGGTTATAGCTTGTAAAGTGCAGGTGCTTCATACTCTATTTTCTGCTGAGTTTAGCGCCGATCGTCAAGTATATTTCTGCCTAAGGCGTAAGCATAACTTTATTTACCCTAGAGGTCGTTACTTTTCGTGTAACAAACAGAAAAAAAAATATTTCAATCAAACTGTCAACGGCAGTCTTGGATGTCGCCCTCACCCTTATAATAAAGTGTTGACTTTTCCTAATACTAGGAGTTTGCTCTCCTTAAACCTGTTTCGTTCAAGAAAGCGGCGGGTCTGTATAAGAGTCGTTTACTCTGAGAGGAACTTTGGACAAAATTTCGGAAAGCATCACTTTAGTAGATATTTTGTCCCTGCGATGTTATACAAGCATTTCATACACAGCTCAAGATTGCACTATGATATTATACGAAAGTGGAAATTGATAACGCGCCTTTATGTATCCCTTTTAGACGTAACATTTATTTTTCTGCTTCATTCAGTCACAAAAAGTTGGGCTTGCGGCGAAATCTAAAATGCAATGATCTCTAAAAGGAATCTTTTAGAATAAAGTTTCATGCCTTGATTTCATGATAAAATCTTTGGACGAAAGCCTTGCTTTCATCACATCGACACGTTTCGAAATCTTTGAGCGGTAAAACGTATAAAAAGTGTGTAAGTATATGTATGAAAATACGAAGCAATAAATTTCCTATCTTTCGAAAGAATGTTTAAACATTGCTCTACCCCGCTCTAGCCTTTGGCTACAGATTCACTCACATTTTGCAAATGCATTGTTCAGTGAGAAAATATGCATTCTTATAAATGGAAAAGGTCTTGTAAAAGTTCTTTATTTCGTGGATTCATATGATTGAAGTAAAGTGTATCAAAGGCATGTAATACTCGTACACCCACATTATTTCGAAGTTTACGGGTTTTGCTCAAAATCATATGACTTTATGTACACTGGAAAGTAAATTTCTTTCATGCAGTTTTTCAGTGAAGTGCAAAATATCCTAATCAAACTAAATGCGTTGTGGAAAGTTTGTTATCTATCTATTGAATATTTAAAGGACAGTTCAAAAAATTGAAAATGTGTTTCTAAAATACGATGAAATTTCCTTCTGTCGTTATTAAACAATTTAACTCCTCAAGCTTATACTTTCACAAAAACACGTAGCGTTGGAAAAACGAAAAACTTCATGAGTAAAATAAAGATAAGACAAAGATTGAATTTACGTAACCCCCCTCCCCAGAAAAAACTCTCAATTTAAAGTGTAAAATAGTTACTTACTGTATATTTGTTTTTAAAAAATGTTGATACGTTCTTCATTCCAACAACATTTAACTAGCATTTGCAGAGGGTAAATCGTTGATCAACTTAACAAGAAAAATACGCAGTAATACAAATAAAAAGCACAGAATGACAGTCCAGAGAAAATTCTACATGAAATTCTCTTTATACGAACGGATGTATGAAAAAGTAAGACTCCTAGGGCTGGTGCTTTGTTGTTTACTGCTTGGAACAGAGCATTAAAAATAGAACATCTGTTATAAATTATTTTCAACATTATCGTCAAATCATCTAAGTATTTCCTTCTACTTACTGCTTCCCATACTGAGACAAAGATTCGTCCTGTTTGCAGCTGAAAAGCTTAATAAGGCGAGAAAGCAACGTAAGCTGATCTCTTTCTCCAAAGTACAGGCCGTGGTTTTCTGTAGTCCTTTGCCAATGTTCCGCCAGCTCCACGATTCCACGGCGGTAGTACTGGACAGGTTTCGAGGGAAGAAACTCTCTGTTGTCATATTCCACATCCACCAATGAAGCGAAGTGGCGTTCTTGTAGAAAATGGACCATCAAGAGAAATAGGCGACAGTTGGATATGGTAACATTCGGACTATATGGAGGATGGGATAAGATACGAAATGTATGGAAGATGGGGTAAGATCCGAACTGTATGGCGGATGGGGTAAGATCCGAAATGTCTGTAGGGTGGAGTAAGATTCGAACTGTATGAGGGTGGGGTAGGATCCGAACTGTTAGCAGGATGTGGAAAGATTCGATCTGTATGGAGGATGTGGTAAGATTCGACCTGCATGGAGGATGAGGTATTATCCGAACTTTATTTAGTATAACGAAGTAAATTTTTCCGTCATTTTTGTTCATGCCGGGCTTGGATCCGGGTCCCCTCACTCTGGAGTAACTCGCTCTCCCAACTGAGCTACCCGGACTTATTATCTCGCTGCTATCTGCCTTTATCTCATTTGCGTCCTGCGGTGCGAGCATGTCACAGGAGGATGGGGTAAGATTTGACCTGTATGGAGAATGGGATGAGATTCGAACTGTATGGAGAATGGCGTACAACTCGAAATGTATGGAGGATGGGGTATGATTCGAATTCTGTGCAGAATGGGGCAAAATCCGATCTGTATGTAAGATTTGGTGCAATATCAAACCCCTCCAATTCCTATAGTTTTGATCTGACAATTGTGGAGGAATGACTTACGGCATAATCCGCGTGCAGCAACCCCGCTTTTTATTGAAGAATGCCAGGTACCGTTGCTCAGGGTATTGTGGTCCCGCTACAGTGCAGTATTTCGTCATACAGATTCCTGTCCAGAACTTAGACAACTGTTGTATGCTCCTAGTGCCCAGGACCCTCACATTTTCACCAAACGCACAGCATGACTTTGTACTGGAACCACCCTCTTTGCACCAGGGGCTATGCATCCTAGTGTAGATTCAGCCACTGTGTCCCAGAATAAGTTATCGTAGAAAAATTTCCTTTTTATCACCTGTGACGATGCGACGACAAAACCTAGCGTCCTCTGAATTTTTCACCAATCATTTACAGAGAGCCGCACTTTGTTCGGTCTAATATGAGGGGTCATTTCGTGGCAAACCATAGGATGACATCTGGAGGATAAATCAAGCTGGTACAGGTGATGAACGATGCAGGAGTACAAAGACCGCACTTTAGCTGTCAATCGTCGTGTTCCGGCACTCGGATTCACTATCAGAACTTCCACCAGCATGTCAGTGTTCCTAACGGAAGTAAGCAAAAGAACAAACATACCATCTAGGCTTTGAAGCCTGGTGACGCGCCAGCTATTCGTAGTTAGCGTTATGTTGTTAAGCGTAGGAAATGTTCTGATTAGTTTTGTCAATTACTTAGTTATAATTAAGATCACAGAAAAGATGATAACCTCTGCATAAAATATCTTAAGAAGAGTTGCAACATAAACGTCTAAGCACGATACACGCTAAAAATCACGATTAAAGTAAAACTTTAATCACAGATAAAATACATTGACAAACTTAAGATCTTTCAGATCCCGCCAGCAGGTACCGATTTTCAGACGTAATGAAACGACTACATGGTCAAAGTGGCTTATAAACACAGTAGCAAACAAAATGGGATGACACATAGTCAACACTCACGTACTGTACAGCGCATGTCTAACCGAAACACAAGGCGCAACATCGTAGCGAAGAAAGAGGAGCACTATAGTCAATCTGTGAGCCTGGTTTTCCATGGTTGGGGAATAGTCTTTGGTTGTTCATCGTTAGAACAGGTACTAGAATATTTATCGATGAAAAGGCTTTACGCGTGTAATAAGTGTGATTTCACGGGAGGAGCAGTAAGAATCCTAGTTTCTTCCCAAATGGGAACATGAGTTCCTCTAGTGACAAAACGAGCTAAAGCAGTAGAAGTAGATTAATTCGGTACGTTGTACTGGTGTTCCGACAAACGAGTTCTTAATGTCCTAGACGTAAAACCAATGTCGGGATTTCCAGAGGAAAGTGACTTTAAAGGAATTTTGTATATGCCGTTCTTATTGAGATCAACAGGTCGGTCCCGGTCTTTTTTCGTGACAAAAAAGTTCTTAATGTCCTAGACGTAGAACCAATGTCGGGATTTCCAGAGGAAAGTGACTTTAAAAGAATTTTGTATATCCCGTGGCTATAGAGATCAATAGGTCGGTACCGGTCTTTTTTCGTGACAGAAAAAGTTCTTAATGTCCTAGACATAGAACCAATGTCGGGATTTCCAGAGGAAAGTGACTTTAAAGGAATTTTGTGTATCCCGTGCGTATGGAGATCAACAGGTCGGTCCCGCTCTTTTTTCGTGGCAGAAAAAATGTTAGAAACTTTGATGCCAAAACCTCAATTGTGCCTCCTACATATGGTTTGAAGGGACCTAGTAATAGCAGGAATGAACCGGAGAGAACCGACAAATGTGAAATTAGAACGTTCGCCGGTCAAAGTAATGGAATGAGTTCTGAAAATCCTACTAATAAGTTTATTGATTAAAGACCTAGAATAACCGAAGGATTCAGCCAAACCCCATATGGTCTCCAACTCCACACTACGAATTCAAGGGGTAGATGACTGTCTGAATGCGCAACAGATTAAAAAGGTGAAAGCTGAAAGTTTTTATGGCATAGGATGCGCGGACGATTTAATAATAATAATGGGACAGGAAAAAGGCTTTCTATAGACACAGAACGATAAAGAACAAGAGTTAAAGGAACGTTGAAGTTTGAAATCCAGAAACGGGAGGCACAAACTTTCCTCCAATTCAACAGTGAACTTTATTGAGGGGTATTTTGCAGAAATACCCCTCAATAAAGTTCACTGTTGTTTCTTCGTCCACTAGTTTCTTCGTCCACGAAGAAACTATCCTCCAAGTGTTCCAACAAAATGTCAGCTAGGAAGGGGGAGAAGGGGGAGCCCAAGGGCGCCCCTGAACACTGTCGGTAAATAACACGATTGAATTGAAAATAGGAGGGTGTCCTGAGAAGAAAGTTTAGCCTGAATAAACGCGTGAACAGACTGAACCGAAACATTCGGAAAGTGAGAAACAACGGCTAAAAACGCCATTAAAAAGGTTTAGAGTTCGAAGAGCTAAAATATTTAATCTTCTAAAGAGCCTCTATCGAACTAGAAATACAATACACAGAGTCACGATTTATGGCTGAAGATAGCGTTTTAAAGCAACCTGAAGAGGGCGAGTAGGACTGGCAAAGGCTGGGACAAGAGGTCTGACAGGGAAGCCCTCCCTCAGCTTTTAACTCGTGACTGTGTGTTCTATTTCTAGTTTGACAGAGGCTCTTCAGAAGATTAAATGTTTCAGCTCTTCGAACTCTAAACCTTTTTTAATGTCGTCTTTAGTCGTAATTTCTCTCTTTCCGAATGTTCCGGTTCAGTCTGTTCACGCGCTTATTCTCGCTAAACTTTCTTCTCAGGACACCTTCCCCACTCATGAAATTTAGGCCATAATGTCTGCTTTGAAGCTAATTTACCAGCGTTCCTATTTTCAATTCAATCGTGTTATTTACCGACAGTGTTCACAGGGACGCCCATGGGCTCCCCCCCCTTCTAAGCTTCTGAACATGGGGTAGGAGTTCTTACCCCCATGTTCATTGAATTTGTACGGCGTTGTCGCTAAACAAAGAAGTGGACCAGGAGTTGGTTTGTCCCGGGACTATATCATTCAGCCTTCTGACATCGCTCAGTAGAACTCTTGCTTTGTTGACACGTGCTGCGTTTGCCTGTGATAATTTGCATCATCCAAAAGCGGAGTTTATAGCGTGACATTTGTCGTTAAAATTATTTTATTTTCCTCAATATAAATAAATAGATTGAGAAAATATGTTTTACAAGAAAAATAAAAATGTAAAGCAAACAAGATTTTCCAGCTGTTACCACTCTCTCTTATCTTCCTAAGGTTCTCGTTAGAAGAATGCATTGATTGCCCTGGGGAAACGTCCGAAGGTCAGTGTATGTCAAAACTAGAGATTGGAAGTTTCGAGTGGTGGCCAAGCACTAATGCTTGTTTTGTTATTGCAAAACGGAGGTGGATTGAAATTCGGAAACGAGCAGCAGACATTTTCGGGCGTTGTAACATAACAAACTCGCCGGGTAAACAAATAAAATAATTTATTTACATTTAACTCTTACAAATGCTATTAAATTTTACGATTACTATTACACTTCATTTCACAACCTCCGAATACTTCATCTACCAGTTACCACACGTCTCACAATTTGAAAATCCAAAACAAAACTGACAACGAATTCTCCAGTGCTCTCAGGTCATCACACTCCAAGTCACGAGACATGGTAGTAGATCCAGTTAAGTCACTCTAACTCCCAAATTACGAAGAGTGGATCCTATGTACCTTGAATTAGAAGCAGCAGCAACGTTGGTCTTCAAGGGCACACAGTACACGCTCCACTGTTCTTGAATGGGTTTGGGCTCACGATCCTTCCTAAGCATACTCAAGGTTAGAGGCCACATCACCAAAATATTTTTTGTGTGTTTTACACACTCTCCGTAATGCATTTGTAACCGGTGGAAGGAAAGACATTGATCCCACATAAATAATCTGCTCGCGCTCAAGACACAACGAAGTCGAATTACTTCTCCTACGCCGAGCACACAACTTTTTCACAATATCTATATCATATCCATGTTCCATCACAATGGTCTTAATAAAAAGAAGTTCTTTATTCCTAGCAGCAATGCACGAGGAATGGGTATACGACCTGTTCACCAAAGTCCGAATAGCTGCAAGTTTATACCTATTGCCGGGTGGAAAGAGGCGTGTGGAATGATATCAGATGAATCAACGTCCTTCTGATACAATTCAAAAGTCAAATAATCCTTATCAACATGTCTGGTAATTAGAAGGTCCAAGAAAGGGATCTTTAAATTTTCCTCCCATTCTATCGTCAAGTTAATAGTAGGATACTTAGACGACAAAAGGCTTCTAAAAGAAAGCAAAGCATCACCAGAATGTGGCCAAATGACAAAAACTTCATCGATGTAAAGCAAGTACAGTGCTGGAACCTCCTCCGCCCATGCTAAAATATCGTCCTCCGAATCTTGCATGATCACCTCTGTCAAAACAGCAGAGAGGGGCGATCCCATAAGAGTGCCACCACCCTGACGGTAAATGGTCCCATTAAAGCAAAAAAAAATATATTTTTGCAATAATATTTAAAGCATCGGAGATTGCCTGAACTTGCATTGTGAAATATTTTTTTTTTTACCTAATGTGCCTTTTAGTAGTAAAATTCTAATTGTACGTTTTGGGTAGGTTTTCTACATGCTTAGACAGCTGCCTTTTTATTCTTATTGATATTTTTAGCATGCAACTTTTATGATTTAAGTTATGGGTAGTTCATTTACCATACGAGTATTATAGCTGTACTGGTGGATAGCGAAACACTTAAAGGTTTTTCTTTCTCATTAATTGTTTCCCCATAATGCCAGGGGCCCCAAACCTGCGAATTAACCAACCATCTTCACTGAGGCCTACGCTGCTTGCCTACGAGATCTACAGTATGAGGAAGCTTCAAAGCCTAGATATGCTGCAGCAGTCTTCGATACCTCATTACTTTGTTGCGTGCGATCCGTAGCAAAGGACACGGCATTGCTTCCGTGGCCGGCATCCCAACTTTTATCTCTCGAACAGCTCATATAAATGGTTGGAATTTGCCTGCCACGCATAAACATTTACATCCCGGTTCTTCTGGGTGGATCAGTTTCAATACTAAGCAGTGTACTATATTAGAGCTTAGTATAGAGAAACGTGCTTAGTAAATATCTACTTTAGTGTCTTAAATTATTTGGCTGAAAATTTCGAGAGATTTCGCAAAAAAGGAGACACATATTTTACAGTATACAATTTGATGTGAAATGTTGAAAAACGTTCAGCTTTACAAAGCATTTTAAAGATTTTTGCTGTAAAATTAACCTGCAAATAAGAGGATGTAAACACACACTACGGCTATTTTACTGCAAGTACCGCCGCGTCGTCGAAAAGACGATCTTCGGCTCGTGGTGTGGTAATCAGTTCTATGGGCAGAAAACAACGTGGCAGAGCAAGCTTTTGCATTTTACAACAATCTGCTTTACTCTGTAAAAAAGTTCTAATACCATTATAGACTGTAGATAGAGCATTTCATCAACTCCATTTTTAAGTGGATTTTAAAGATAAAAATAAATAAATAGATATATGTCTGCGTTTTGGCAGATACACAAAATTACAAAATGGCCGCCATAGCACGACTCGAAGTTAATCGCTTCGCCAGAGTCTTCATCGAAGTTCCGGCGGTGCCTGGGGGTAAATTCGCCGCAGCGTGTGTTTACGATCCCGTACTTGCAAGTAAATTTTACGGTAAAAATCTTAAAAATGCGTTAAAAGCTGAAATTTTTTAACCATTTCATACCAAATTACATACTTTAAAACATGCATATAAGTTTTTCTCGAAATATTCAGCCAAATAATTTAGAACGCTAAACCACACATTTACCACATGACAGCCACGAGATCGACATATACCAGGAGGTCTTTTATTCGTCCTAACCAAAAAATCAATTGAAACGATGTTATTTAGTCCGCTTGCAACGATTGCTTCTATAACGAGTTTCTGACTATAGCGATCATATTCGAAATGCATACAATGCGGTATTTATTTTTTGTGGAGCGTTTATTAAAAAAATTCAAAATTTTCCAATATATTAGTCGCTGGAAAAGTGAATGCGTCAGCATTCTAGGGAAGCTAGCTTGGGGAGCCTCTACTTTCTGTCCCTCCTCACGGGTATGGATTGGGGAAGATGGTAGTGAAGAATGAAATTATGCAAACTGCGAAGTTAGGTCGTTTGAATGAATGAATTTGAGAGTTCCTTAGGAATTTGAAATTGGCATTGTTTTGTCTTAAACGTATCTTAAGATCAGCAGTTCATCATGCAGTTCGGTTGCTCTAATCTCCTTCTTATTACCATCAAATGAATAAAGTTGTGAACCATTGCAATGCTATTAGTCGGTTTCGGAAAGTGTATTTCTGTTGCTTTAAACTTCTAAATGATTGTTCCTGAAGGCTTCACTCACAATGCTCACAGCATTGTGGCTAGAGCATTATTTTCAATTGGTTCCCTGTAGGTGAGCGAATTGAAAACGAAGTTCTTATAACAATTTTTTCACTACGCGTTTTCGCAACACTTTTGTTTTTAATATTTCTTTTACTTTTTGTTTCATTTTTCTAGTATTTTAAATTTGTTATTCTCGATTCTTTTATTTTCGCGTTTTATTTACGTATTTATATATTTATTTATTAGTAGTTATGCTCGTTCTCCTAACGGTGAATCTATAACTTTTTTGAACAGAAAATTAAAGAAAAGAAAAATTAATTAAGAGAAAGAAGAGTAATTTCAGGTCCGTAACTGTTTTCGATTTAAAACAGGGTCGTGACGTCAATGCATACGGTTTGATGAAAATCACAGCAGGCTTTGGTGCCCGTTAATTTTAAGTCAAAATTTCATGAAATTGTTACAGCTTTTCAAAGTTTTCGGCATAATTATCTCAGCATTTTGAACAGTAAAGAAAAGCCACCGTTTTGATTTTTTTGTTTTCAGACTTTTCTAGGTGTAAAAGTGGTAGAAAAATCCAAGCACACAATATTTGAAAGCCGTCATTTTTATTTTTTTTTATTTTTGGTTTTCGGACTTTTGTAGGTATTCGAAACTTTAGAACTATCAACATGCCAATTTTTAGATCTCTGGGTTACTTAGAAGTGGTCGAACAATACACGAAAAATTCAAACAGACAATGTTCCAAAGCCGCCATTTTTTTCGAATATTACTAGGTAACAGAACTTTAAGAGCTATCAACATAAAAAGTTTCAGAACTATAGGTCATTTAGAAGTGGCCGAACAATTCGCAAAAAATTCAAGCAGACATTGTTCCAAAGCCGCCATTTTGATTTTTTTGATTTTCAGAACTTTCAAGGTTTAAGGACCTGCCAATTTTCAGATCTCTAGGTCATTTAGAAGTGGTCAAAATATTCGCGAAAGGTTTCAATCAGGCAGTGTGCCATAGCCGTATTTCAAATCCGGCATTTAAATTTTTTTGGTGTTCGGACTTTTTTTTAGGTATATGGATGTCAAGACCTATTAGCACGCCAATTTTCGTATCTCTAGGTCATTTAAAAATGGACAAACAATTAGCGGACGGGAACACTCGCATTTTCCCATTTTTCCACTTTGTTTTATACATAGAGCTTTTTTTTTAACATTTTGTTGCCCCCCATACATCAGCGCTTCCTTTCAGTCCTTGCATCGCTTATTGTGCGTACCTCGAAGGACCTGTTAAAACTGTTAGGAACTCTGCTGTTATTGAAGGCAAAGAAATGTTCCATCATAAAACTGATAGTGCCAAAGCAAGAAAAGGAAGGAAAAAAGAAATTAATACTTCGTTTCATAGTCCCAAAGTGTGAAATCAAATTCTTCTCTAGCAATTAGTAAATACAGTATGTTTGCGATCTGCAATTATGAAAAAGGAATGTGTGTGTGTATGTGGGTGGGTGTGTTAAATACAATACATAAAATGCAAAATTCAAAAACCATTCAAGCAGCTTGCTACGAATTTCGACATAGAGATAATTGTATCCTTAATTTATTGTGATGGATGTTGATCTTAAGTAACAAGTGCGTCAATCACTCTTAAAATATGCCAGAAAGGAAAAATAAAATAAAAACGTCTATCTAATAATAACTAATCTTTGCGAAAACGAGGCAACGTTCGTGTCGACATGAGGTCCGTTACATAGAAGTTAAACCGTTGTGAATCTGTATTGGTAATTCGTAGTTTCGTACTGTTTCTAATTTTCAGTAAATTCGCCATGTATTTTTGAGCAATAAGAGCAAAATTTCCTTGTGTACTACAAAAAATGTCGGTTGTTAATAATTAAAGTTCGCATTTCTTAGCGCGCTATAGGTGGAACTATTTCTCTGAATGACGCCACATTTGATACGAGGACGCTTCATCTAATGGACTCTTTGTTTGACGGAAAAATAAAAATTAGTTCCAAAGCTCGCATCCAGGGACATAGGTAGCGCTTTATTACAATAAAGAAAAATACCGAAATGAAAAAAAACAAAAAAAAACAGTACACGCAGAAGGCATATTTTTAGGTTATACAACTGCATGTTCGATATGCTGTCTTCCGCTTTTTGCAACATGCTGAAATCGCAAAGTAGCATGCTCTACTACAGACCGAAATATTTCACTGAAAATGTGGATATGGCGCGTAATGCTTGCCTGGAGGACCACCAAGTTTGCTATGTGACCAGGAGAAACATAGCATTTTCTTTAGACGTCCACAAAGCAAAAGTCGCACAAGTTCATAGCCAGTGAGCCCGCTTGTAGTGTTGTAGGAAACTGACGTCTGATTAATATTTCTTTGCTAAACTGTATCTGCAGCAACTGCTTGACAAGCATTGCTATGTGAGGAGGAGCACCATCCTGCGTAAAAGCTGTTGAATCGCTGCACTGACGCTTTTGAAAAACCAGAGGCAATTAATTCTCAAAAACAGGCGACTATCGTTGGCTGTTAGACAGAATATGTAACGAGACACGTAGGACTGAGTTCTTCGTGAAAGAATGGTCCTACGATGAAATCCGAAGTGATAACACACCAAGCGCGACTTTTGGACAACGAAGTGGAATCTCGCGCACGTCGTGCTGATTTTCTGTTACCCAAATTCTACAGTTGTGCGTATCAAGAGCACCATGTAGATGGAAATGGGCTTCGTCTGCCCACAAAATGCTCCATGGTCATTCGCTGTCGAGTTCAACTCGAGCATTAAACCGCAATGCGAATTCTTCTCGTGCGCCTCGGCAAACGGGAAGCTTGTTCTGTACATGAGAAATCTTGTAAAGGTAACAGCGCAACATTCCTCTTAGAATTTTGTATACCGTGCTTGAGGGTTTTCCTTATGACTAAGCAATACGTAGTGTGCTACTTCTTTCCGTAATGTTTGACATCCTATCTTCTAACGCTGTAGTACATCCTCTACCGTTTGATGCCCGACTGGCTTTCTTTCTCTGTCGGGTTTGACGTCCAAAGTACCTATTTCAACTGTCTCGTGAACGATTTGCATCGTTGGCCCAGTTTTTGAGTCTTTTTACGTTCTGAACTTGCGCAGAGTTGTTAAGGCACAGACGTTATTCTGCCGACAAAGAACTTGACGAGAAGTAGGCAATCTTTTGGTGACAGTGCCATCGCGCTTTAAAACATTGAATACTCACCGGCAGCGAAAAGACGCATTTCCTAGATGCGAGCTCTTATAGCAGCTTGATTCCATGCATGCACTTGTAACTCAAATATTTAGCATCGCGTATAACCACAGATTCTCATTGTTACATGTGATTACAATCCCCTGGAGGCAAGTTTTGGAACACATTTTTGTTTTTCCGTCAAATAAAATTCCATTGTCACAGGTGTTCTCACGTCAAAACTGAAGTCATTCTGAGTAATAGTTCCACCTTTTGCGCCCTTAGAAATGTGAACTATAATTATGGAAACCCGGTATATTCAAATTACGTAATTTTTTAATTTCTTAAAAATGTACCGCAGTTGTGCTATGTCAGAGAGGACAGCGGGAATACTCTATATTATTCAAGGAAGAGTATTTAACTAAACAAAAGTAGATGAAAAGGCGCACTACTCCCATGCAGTTTCAGAAAAAAGGGGAAGGTTTAGGATGGACACCTGCGTGAACTTTACCCCGTTTCCGCCGGACATGCATGATCATTATTTTTGTTCAATTAATTTTCAAAATAATTAAAATTATTTTTCATTTTTTGAGATACTCTGCGTTTTCTATATCTAGTTCGGACGGCCTGGGTGATAGCGATTTTTTCAAGCGCCCTAAAATAATATTAATTTTTTTTAATCTATTTTGTATTTTACACTTGTTTTATTTTTCTCTAAGTCCATTTTTATTTGTAATTTTCAATTCGAATGAGGTCTCCAAAAATCTGTGTTTGAGAATCTGCTTTTGCATTTTATTAGCTGCTGTGACATTCCCATATTTTATCGACTGTAGTAAAGTTGCAGATTTATTTGCCAAGTCCAGTTTAACTCTAACTTGAAAAGCAAAAGCGGGAAGCAAAAAAAAAAAAAAAAAAAAAAAAGGAAAAAGCAAATTTCGTGGCCAAATACATTTTTTTCCACACGGAAATACCCACACAAGAACAAAAAAAAAAAAAAGAAAAAAAAAAAGAAGCTCACCTAGGAAGCATTTTACGTGGAACTTTGATTAAAATTTAATACCACAAATCACTATTTTTATAACAACACTTTTTCTCATTACCTAATTTTTTCAGAGGACCCGCATTTCCTTCCAGCGTGTTGTAAAATGCATGAAAAAATATCACTTCAAAACGCCTTTCAGTGAAACCTTTTGAAAATATAATGATCCTCTCATTATGAAATACAAGAATATCAAAAGACAGGAAGTACGAAGGACAACTAAAACAAAAGTAAAAAAAAAAAAAGGCAAATCATTAGTGATTTGGTACGCAAAAACAAAAGGAGTCTTCCGCTTGCGGCTACATAGAAAAACAGGGACATCATTTCTGTCTTTATTTTTCACTTAAGGCCTTTTCATATTTTTTTTTTTTTTTTGCCGCTTCTTTCTTTTAATCACGGAAAAGATAAAAACCAAAGAAAGTAGACTAGGGAAAGGTGGTTAATGCCAGCTAAGTGCGAACTAAACCTGCGTTGAGCTTATAAGCTCCTTAAGTCCTTTAGCGCTGAGAGTTAATCTGGGTCATTCCCAAGGGCGTTGACCAATCAGGAGGAGTCTTCCATTCTACAATCTTCCGACTTTTACTGTTGGTATTTTATCCTGTTCTTTTAGATATTTCACCCATCACAGTTACACAAAGAATTCTACAGGGAAATTTTCAACACAGAGCTTGATTCAGTTTAAAATACGTGACTATAAAGGTAATGAAGAAATATCGCAAATCTCTTTTTAGCTTTGTTCCTTTTTATGTTTTTGCTCTCCTCTTTCAAAATCAGTGGATTAGTTGTGCTCGTTCTAGAGCACTTCATTTTAAAAATAAAAATTATTTATTAAATAAGTCAACTATTCCGTCATTAAATAAAAATACAAGAGATCGCGTTTATAACGCTGAGATGGAGTCCAACAGAGACCTTTGTTAAATCGAATTGGGGGTGAAAAATCCCCTCATGTAACTCATATGCCTTTTATATTACATATCCATTACAAATAGATTTAATTTGTTGTTGCCGCGGAACTTTTTCGTATTTCGGGCCATATTGTGTTGGTGGCTTAATTAATGACATATACCAAGCATAATTTACTTTTCATTTTTTTTATTTATTTAATATATTTTTTTTTCTTTTGCTTCCTTTCCTGCCTCATACCCCCATTGGAGCATAAAACCCAGGTGGTTTATGGCGTTTCTCTCGGACACCCGTGGAAATGACCAACGAATTTCTCTTCTTTTTCACTCTCGTGAGAAGAAGCACGGTATTCACGAAGTTTAGGAAATGTCCGTCCCCAGTGCTAGCCAGCGTTGCTGGTAGACAAATCTCCGTGATATCTAAGAATGTACAATGCAAAGTTCGAATCCCGGTCAGATGAATAGACAAATCTGCGTTTTACGACCATTTCTTCTGGAAGTAACCTTTTGCTATTCACCAGGCCCACGAAATTATGTACCATTTAAAGTAGGGAAACCATCGCCTGCCCAAAATGCAAGATGTTACTAACGGGTAGATGAGTGGCTCAGCGGCCAACCAATAATCACTAGGGTCAAGCACTGGTCAACTCAGCTGACTAATCCAGGCTCCAGGCAGAAAACCGCGGAGGGCTGAGGGCACGCTCCTGCAGCGTAGGAAATTAAAGGTACTGAGACAAATACACAAGAAAAAATATAATCAGGATATATAGAAGAATATAATGTAACTTATGACGTAGAAGTCTTGTCTTACTTCTATGTTAACTTAAAACATCACCATACTAAGAAATAGTTCCTAAATGAAAGAAACCTTAACGGCCAGACGAAACATGTAAACAACAGAAGTCGCCCTTACGGAGAAAGATGCTTTATTCAGAATGTAGCAAACACATCGTAGCATAGCATATTGCACTAAACTCTCCACACACCACACAACACTCTTTTCACAACGCTCCTTTCAATAATCAGTTTACAATCCAACGCTCTTTTAGCAACAATTTAGTCGACGCTTTTATCTCTTGTTCTTATCAATATCAGGCATACGTCACAATCATTCAACCTCAATTGTGTTGCCAAACGTATTCGTTTGAGAGAAAGATATCACGTTAAAGGTGAAGAATAACAAAATAAACTCAAAATCAACATAGGGAAAGAAACTAAATAGGAAAGTTAATTTAGAATATACGTCACAAACTTTATAAGGTAGTCATTGGCAACCATAGAGATGGGATCTACAGAGTCGAGAAAAGGAAATAGAAGTCGAAAGTCGATGGTAGACAGTTTAAGTCAATGGAGCAAAGTTCGTAGTTAGTTAGAAGTACCAGAAGAGATCGACCCTGTCAGCCGGGGGACCCCAACGTTCAACAGCACACCAGACGTAAAGGTAGGATGATGTTTTTCTCCCCAATTTCATTTCCAAAGTAATATATATATACATATACATACGGACGGTCGCTATGCCTCCTCTTAGATAGATGTAAGGAATTATTTAAAATTTAAGCACATGTGTGTAACAGGCTTACACAGCAACGGACCTGTCAACATGGCTAACTTCATCCTTTTAATTTAACGTAACTTTTATTTGGCCTCCACATAAAAGCTGTAATTGCTAGTTTCAACATAGTTTTCTTTATAATAAACATGTTAATTACTTAATCTGGTATAGCAAACTTTTCTAGGCTGTGTATATTTTTCTAAATCATAATTTGCGGCATATGGGTTTTTTACGAATACCTCGTTACGAACCTGCATGAAATACAACGCGAGGTCCGTAAACTTTGGGATTGGTTTCCTTAAATTTATGGGGACACAACCTCACTGTTTATCCATTTAGACGATGAAATAAGTATTCCGCAACCACTGCACTACCGGGGGCGTTGTAATATTTTTAACTGCAGTAGTACAAATAAAAATAAAATCACTTTAAATAAGCAGTTTTGCCTCGTTAAATATGGAATTATATTAGAATTTTTTACTTCCCTTATTAAAAATTATCATCTTAACTTTCATCTCTCTCTTTAACTCAGCAAATTTCATTAAATTTGTTCCTTAAAAGCGATTAAATTAGCTTTTAAATAACATTTTACCGAATAAAAGTTTATGCTTTACTTGTAAATTTGGGGATCTCAATAAATACAGGCTCTTTATGGGCTGGGGTTACTGTAACTATTTCCATATCACCTAAACCAATTGTTTTACACAAACGAAGAAAGGAATGTAATTTATGTTGCTTCACGCAAGAAGATTAACGATTTTTTTCATTTTTTTTATTGCGTACCCGCTTCATGGTGCTTACATCTTTCCTGTTACATCGAAGAGCAGTTATTTCATACTGAGATACAAATATTGTAATGTACGTATTTCGTTACAAAAAGCAGGAGCGAACAACACATTATTACGTGAAACAATTGCTTCACTGCTTTTAAAATATATATTAATTGTAAGATATTGCAGGAAAGTTCACAAGGTTTTCTCGAACGAAATGGGTTCAGAAGGACCGGGAACAGATAGAGGAAAAAAAGAAAACAAATCAGCCAGATCTCTACGATCTGTAAAACATCCACAAAGAGAAAAGGCTACTTCCGTTTACTAGGATAAGCAATATATATATATGTTGCGAAAAATCACAAACTGTGCAAACATTTTACGGAAGATACCAGAAGTAAAAGGAAATTATCGAATCACAGTTAGAAGAAAAAATATAGAGGGAAACGTGATATAACGTTACTCCCACTAGAGTGAAATCTTTCTGTTATTTGAAGAAAATAGCTGGATGAAAATATTCTTCACAGTCATCAATGTGAAGAAAATCCCTTTTTTTTTTTTTGGTAGTTTATCATCCAAAGATATCCTATCAAAAAAGAATTTTCTCCTAGGAGAAAATCTATCACATTGAAATGCACGCTTGATGCCACCTTGCGGCGGAATTCTAAATTATGAAATGAGAGAAATATACGCAGAGGCGGATTGGGTCGACGGAAACAGGTAGGGATTATCAGCCAGATCTGTACGATTCTTTTAGTCCGCTACAGAAACACAGGCACCCACAGGGAAACACCTCATAAATTCCCCCATGAAAAAAATTCTGTTAACTCGTGGATGAAAGAGAACTTGAAATATGCTTTGTAAAATTAATTCATTCATGAACAAAATAAATTATAATCGGGTAGAATGCGCCTAAATCAATTAGAGTAAATGGTTGAAATCCGTTTAATGACTTAGGAAACAAACTACAGCGTAAAAGTAAGCATTCGCCACTCACGGGTGGCTTCTTCAGGCAGCAAACCTACATGTAAGCACTAAATTGGAAATACAAACAATTCCAGAAGTTTTCAAAACTAAAAAAAATTAATTGTTTGTATTTCTAATTTAGTGTTCACATTTAGCTTTGCTTCCTGAAGAAAATGCCCGTGAATGGCGAAAGCTTGCTTTACCGCTGTAGAATGTATCCTACGCTATTAAACGGATTTCAACCATTTACTCTTATTCATGAACAAATTTTAGCAGCAATTTAAGGGTGAAAGAGTTAAAAACTCCACTCATGACTAAAAGTTGCGTATCAAACCATCCTCAAAACGGGGTGCTCTATCAGATAATTATATTAATTTTGTCACTCATCGTCTACTGCGTAACGGTATTCGCACCATCTGCACGAATAGACGTCAATTTTAAGTCTATCGACTGATGAACTACCGTTTTGGTCCATGAACCAGTACATCGTTGTTTCCTTTAAGATAAATGTAGGTGGGACATGGATTTCGGAACACCTCTGCCGCAGAAACACTTAGTGTTTTATGTCTGTACGTGGATCAAACTGTGGTGATGATGGACCTACAAAATTGTTACTACAGCCTCCTTCAATATTACAAAAAGAAGAGAGGGGCTACCAATGTCCCTTTGGCCCAAAGTTCAACGACCTATGCTTTAGCTTAATTTATTTATATCAGCTTGCTTAATCTGGCGGCAAATGTTTTACTGTAGTAAAGATAATTTCGCTTTGTCATTTTTGAGCGAACGCTCAACATGTATATATAGAAGGAATAAAATACCATTTTCTTTTCAGATAATAACGTCTTAGGCAGATAATAGTCCAAACGAAGGTAACTTTTGAAGCCCACGATCCTAAAATGCTTTACCGCTCAGAATACTACAACGCTGTAACATTTTGAACTTCCATGCGCCAGAATGCGGACTGATACATAGCAATGTTGACTGTTGGAGCACGAGCTAGAAACAACTTTGTCTCGCGACTTGGACTTCCATGCGCCAGAGCGCGGACTGATATATTGGCTATTGACTGTTGGAGCACCAGCGAGAAACAACTTTGAATCGCGACGTTGACCTCCATGCACCACGGCGCGAACTGATATATTGACTATTGACTGTTGGAGCGTCGAGCGTGAAGCGGCCTGGACTCGCGACTTGGACTTCCATGCGCCAGAGCGAGGACTGATATAACAACTATTGACTTTTGGAGCGTCGAGCGAGAAGCAGTCTTGACTCGCGACTTAGACTACCATGCGCCAGAGCGCAGACTGATATATTGACTATTGACTGTTGGAGTGTCGAGCGTGAAGCAACCTTGACTCGCGACTTGGACTTCCATGCGCCAGAGCGAGGACTGATATAATTACTATTGACTTTTCGAGTGTCGAGCGAGAAGCAACCTTGACTCGCGACTTGGACTTCCATGCACCAGAGCGCGGACTGCTCTATTGACTATTGACTGTTGGAACACGAGCGAGAAGCAACCTTGACTCACGACTTGGACTTCCATGCGCCAGAGCGCGGACTGATATATTGACTCTTGACTCTTGGAGCACGAGCGAGAAACAACTTTCACTCGCGACTTGTACTTCCATGCGCCAGAGCGCTGGCTGACATACTGACTATTGACTGTTGGAGCGTCGAGCGCGAAGCAACCTTGACTCGCGACTTGGACTTCCATGCGCCAGAGCGAGGACTGATATAATGACTATTGACTTTTGGAGCGTCGAGCGAGAGGCAACCTTGAATCGCGACTTGGACTTCCATGTGCCAGAGCGCGGACTGCTATATTGATTATTGACTGTTGGAACACGAACGTGAAGCAACCTTGACTCGCGATTTTGACTTCCATGCGCCAGAGCGCGGACTGATATATTGACTATTGACTGTTGGAGCACGAGCGAGAAACAACTTTGACTCGCGACTTGGACTTCCATGCGACAGAGCGTGGACTGATATACTGACTATTGACTGTTGGAGCGTCGAGCGCGAAGCAACCTTGACTCGCGACTTGGATATCCATGCGCCAGAGCTCAAACTGATATATTGAGCTGCCCTTGCACGCCTGGTTACGTCTGGTACTCATCTGCCCTCTTGGTCTGAGACTTATTAACTACTTAAGACCAGAGGTAGGTATATGACTCTCTTCACCAAAAGTTTGTATATTGACGTTTTTAAGGACGTATGTGGTAACGATGACTTACCTGCACATGTACATGCCCCATGGATTCGCTTATTTAACTTTTTGTGTCGTGCTAAGTACCCTATTGCGGGGGTTGATAACGGACCTTGTGCTTATTTATCACTTCGGTGAGAACGTATTTGTCATCTATTTGGTGTTGTTTCCTTTCTCAGCTTTGTTTCTCGCTGTAACCGAGTTGTGACGCGTATATCATGTCACTCACGAGGATAGCTGTTGTCTTCTGGTCTACCTATATATTAAGTGTGTGTGTTCTCCTAACGCCAGTTCTTTTAACCTGATGACGCACGGGAAGCCTGTTGCGAAATATCTTGATTTTACCTAATATGACTTTTAGTAATAAAATTCTAATTGTAGGTTTTTGGTTGATTTTCTACATGCTTAGACAGCTGCCTTTTTATTCTTATTAACTACCCATAAACTAGTACTGAAACCCCGACAGCCATTTTGAATAGCCTTGTATTATACACAGGCGAGTCGCATTATTGTGACCAACTCCTACTTTTGAAGTCAACAGCGCGTAGCCAATGAAAGAAGGCACGTCTCGTGAGCTGGCTTGGAAGGTATATAAGGAGTGCTGTAGGCAATCTGAAAACATATCGCGGTTGAGGAAATTACTCGTTGCATACAGCCAATCTTGGATCAATGCAGGAAGCCCTCAGCTCCTGCCCGAGACCCTTATGCACTTCCTCCACGCATTGACCGAATGATGCGGTAGAAGAACAAGTTCCGGAAGATCTGGCAGCGGTCGAGATTTGCGGACGACTGGGTTCGCTATAACTCGTGTCGCGATCTCGTCAGGGCAGAAATCCATGCGTTCAGGGAACTCCAATGGAACAAGTACCTTCTCAACGCGGGTCAACCTCGTCAGGATGATGTGTGGACCATCCTTCGGAAACTCCGGTGTACTAAGCCTGTCATACCGCCTATTCTCGGTCCACAGGATTTGGTGTACGGTGATGACGAGAAGGCTGGGGACCTTGCTGGTGCCCTGGAGGAGCAGTTCTCACCTCATGACGTCCAAAATCCTAGTCACACGGATAGGGTCATGGAGGCTTTAGCTACACACGATCTTGATGATACAGAAGATGTCATCTCGCCTGTTAGTTACCTCGAGGTAACTCGACACATCAAAAAGCTAAAGGTGAAGAAAGCTCCAGTAAGAGATGGAGTTTCGGCAAGAGCTGTTCAACTGCTCCCTGAGAGCTGGATTCTGGTACTGGTCGAGCTTTTCAACGGGTCTCTCCGGATGACGTATTTCCACAGGGACTGGAAAAAAAAGCAGTGGTAGCGGTGTTGGCCAAACCTGGAACCAATCATACCTTACCTGAGAACTACCGTCCAATATCTCTCTTGCCCGTCCTGGGTAAGCTCCTTGAGAGGGTCATTCTCTCTCGGCTTCTTGAGTTCTGTGAAGCAAATGGTGTGATTCCTGGCGAAAAGGGTGGTTTCCGGGCGAAACACGCTACTTCCCACCAGTTGATCAGACTTACGGAGAAGGACGAGATAAGAGCGAGTATTCCACTGCTGTCTTCCTGGACATCAGCAAGGCTTTTGACCGCGTTTGGCATGATGGTCTTCTGCACAAGTTTCAGAAGCTTCGATGCCCTCGCCGGCTTGTTGAGCTGATTGGCTCGTACCTCAACAGCCGCAGGTTCAATGTTAACATTAACGGTGAGCTTTCTTGGGAAAAAACGATTCGGGCTGGCGTTCCTCAGGGTTCGGTTCTTGGACCAACGCTGTTCTCCATTTATCTGTACGATTTACACAAACCCAAACAAGGGCAGGTCATGATGTACGCAGATAATACAGCTGTTGTTATCAGGTCCTTTTACAAAGGCAGAGCAGTGAAGCTCCTCCAGGACTTTCTCTCTCATCTGGAAACCTACTACACTGACTGGCGGATCAAGATCAATCCGTTTAAGAGCAGTGCGCTGTTGTTTTTTGGATCTCTCCAAGGAGTACCGAAACTCGTTATGTTTCAAAAGACAATCCCCTGGGCTACATCCACTAAGAACCTAGGGCTCCAACTAGATTGTCCACTTTCGTGGGTGGCGAACACCAGATACCGCACGAATAAAGCTAGACAATGCCTTGGACAGCTAGCTCCACTACTCCGACAGAGAAGCTTCCTTTCCACACTGCACAAAGTACTGCTGTAAAAGACGGTCGTCAGGCCGGTGCTTACCTACGCCTCCTCCATCTGGATCGGTATTAGTAGGAAACAGCGAGAGAGAATCGAGAAGGTGCAGAGCCGAGCACTTCGAATGATCACTGGGGCTCCCCCTTGGACCTCACTTCGGAACCTGAAGAACAGACTTGGAATCGAGAAGGTACATGAGTTGTCCATCGGACTCCCCAGAAAGTTCTTCAAGAAAGCGTAAACCCACCCAAATGGACTTGTTAGGGGCGCGGTTGATTACAATCCCAGCGAAATCCTTAGGTATCCCATAACTAAGGCGGCGATCGTTGACCCCCTTGACAGAGAGAGTAAGTATGTGAACACTGGTGGATGTTAGACAGACCACCACACCCTTCTTTTTCAGATTAGCATCGAGATAGTGAAAATGGATTCTGTTCGGACATTTGAAATCGGTATCGTTGAGTTTCAGTCACACCCTGGTGCGTCGGGCGGCTGGTTGGTGTTGTGGTTCTCTGTGATGTTGTGCAGTGCTTCGTTCCCTTTTCCCCCTTCCACACAGAGTGGTGTCTCGGATCACCCTCTCCTTTCACTACATTCTTCTGTTTGTCTTTCCAATTGAGTTCACTTACTCAGATCTCCTAGCTTCTCATTTCTAAGTGCAGTTTTAGACCTGGGATCAGACACTCCCTTCCTAAAACTTCTTCAAATATCGTATCGTATCTAAAAACATATCACTGGGTGCCGTCATTAATAAAAGGAACGGTTTATCAGATTTGCAAAAAGGGAGATGCTTATCGGATTTCGGGCCAAGGGTGGCAGTATTTCTAAAACAGCACACAGTTTGTGAACTGTTCGCCTGCTGATGTTGTTAAGGTGTATCGTGATTGGAGAAATGACACCATTGCGAATAAGCGACGTGCAAACTGCAGAGCACCACGCGCCATTGATGTGAGAGGGTAACGTCGGCTTCGAAGGTGCGTGAGGACCGATCGGCAAGCTACAGTGGAGCAACTCACTGCTAAATGAACCAGGGGCTACCGAAAGTGTGGCTTAAGCAACAGTACAGAGAACCCTGCTGCGTATCGGGTTCCGATGCAGAAGAATGGTCACTGCACATATGCTAACGAATGTGCATCGGCAGAAAAGTCTTGCATTTGCACGGCAGTAACGGAATTGGACCACCGCTGATTGGCAAAGGATTGCCTTCTCCGATGATTCAGGTTTTCTGCTTCATCAAGCGGATGGGCGTTAGCGTATAAGGCAAGAAACATCGGGGAACAAACACTCTTCAACCATTGCTGGAGGAACATAAGCTGGTTGGGACAGCGTTATGGTCTGGGGAATGTTTCCCTGGTATTCTCTGGATGCGCTCATACCTGTGGAAGGCACTATGGACCGAATTCGTTAGGAATACGTCCTTGCAGACCACGTACACCCATATATACTGATTGTCTTCCCTGAGGCGGATGGGATCTTCGAGCACGACAATGCGACTTGTCACACAGCTAGAAATGCCCGATAGTGGTTGGAAGAGCACGATGAAGACTTTAAAATACTTCCCTGGTGCCTTAATTTCCCAGACTTAAACCCCATTGAGTATATGTGGTACCACCTCGACTGTGTTGTTCGCTCTATGGATCCTCCACCACGTACCTTCCAGCAGCTGTCAAATGCACTGCAGTTAGCATTGCTGCACATACCTGTGAACACCGTCCAGCACCTAATTGAGTCACTCCCAGCCCATCTAGCTGCTGTCCGTACTCCACACGGCGGTTACTCTGGATTATTAGCTGGTGGTCACAATAATGGGACTCAAACGTGTATATCTATTTTACTGCATGGTTTGAATCAAACTCACAAATTATAGTGATTGAAGCATCATCCGTATTTGGTTTTGTATCTCTGCGTGCCACCGCTTGCGCATCTTGAGTTTAGTAAGTGAATCACTTAAAGCACAGCTTGGCTGCTTCTTTAACTGAAGTATTTTCCTCATTTTCTTTGGAGTCTTAATTTGCCAATTTTCACACACCACTGAAAATCGTGTTCTAAAGAGCTGATACATATTCATAATAAGTAGCTGACAGCGCTTGTGCCCTTCATGATATAGGGGAATTATAACGAAGTGTGATGACAAAATATTACGCTGAACGAAAAAGATTTTGTGAAACTGACATCTTATTAATGGAAAATTTCTAGCCGTTTGAGAGATAAAAGTCGAAGTAAAAACTTTTACTTTTCATACGGTGATGATCCCCCATCCCCCTCCTTTTTTTGTTCCATGGGAATACATTGTTTCTGCCGGAAATCAATGCGCAGAGGAAGATGTCTTCGACAGTGCCTCTGCTGTTATGCGCTGGTAAGCATGGCGAAAGAGTTGTAATTGTCTATTACGCTGAAAGAATTCTCAGGCAGCAGATCCGAGGAGGCTACAAACGCGGTTACACATACAGCGAGCTCGTGATGCACTTTAAAGGTTTTTATCTTACTATTCTAGCTTTTGAAAGAAATACACGGTGACTTTTGTGTTTTCAATCAGAGTAAGAAAAAATTAAGGAAAAAAAAATACAAAGAAAACGATTTTCTGAGCTACTTTCAAATCACTTCTGAGAATCTCAATTGTTCGTTATGTGTCGTGACCTCCTGGGATGTGACCCATTTTTGAGTAGCACACGTAGCAATGATGAAATAAAAAAAAAGGAAAAAAAGCGTACAGTTAACTTAATGCAATGGAAAATTTTTTTCTTCTTGACGTAACAAAAAAGTGCACAAACCTGGGATTTTTCGCTTTTCTTTCCTTCTTTTGATCCAGAAAAAAGTCACGATGCTGCATGTCAGAAAAGAAAGGTAGAACTGGAACTGAAGCTATTCTGTTATTTCTTTTCTTTACATGCATTGTTAAGCATTCGTTTCGTATACCTATCGATTAAATGATCAGAGTGATATTTTCTCCTTTTGCTAAATAACGACAGGCTCTTTAATGAATAATTAGAAATGCGTATTCTAATTAGTTAAGGATGATTTCAAATTTTCTAAACTTTAAAAATTTGGCAAGTGGATACTAGAGATGAGTTGGAAATCACGTCACTGTTACTTTGACACCGTTACTGAAAAATCCCTCTCAACGTTATAATTAGTGATACAAAATAACAGTTCCAAATTCACTGATAAGGACATCAACGTTAGCCATGTTCGCGCAATACTTGGCGAAAAAAACCCCTTTGTGACGTCATAGTTTCCTTTGCCATGTCACATATCTAAACATCTGTCTCTTTCTCCGTTGAAAAACCCTAGATGTCGCTAATAATATGAGCTTTATTTCAGTCTTCCCTTTTTCCCACGCTTAAGATAATTTTTGAATTTGATTTCGCTTTGCGTTTTCTCAAAAACAAGGAACTGAAAGCGAGCCGATTGTAACTGTAATTTTGTCCCTGCTACAAGCGAGATGGTGGCTCGCCGATCCGTTACTGCTCTGCCCAGCGCCGTGCCCAGAATTATTTTTGGAGGAGGGCAAGGTGTCGACATTTATTTTATTTTATACAACTAAACGTGTTATGAGTGCATTTTTAAAATATATGCAACACGTGCAGAAATATTTAAATAAATATTACTGACAATAATTATTAATATTCTTATTACCTGTATTCCTATCACCAGATATTTGTTGCCCCATATTATGGGGCAATTTCAGCTCTTACACCATGATGTTGTGCGTTTTTGGCACTTTTACTCTGAAGCGGTGATTGAAATCATCTGACATGCAGATGATTGATATCATCTGAAATCATCTGACACGCAATGCAGCAAAAGTGGTGCAACCTTATCGCGCTTCTTACTTCAACTGAAGAAAACCGAACAGGTGTCTTCGCGATCGAAGCAGCGGACGAGAAGACGTATTTGTATTATTGTGCCATGGATTTTTATGTAAGACAAGAGATCGTTTGGATAGTTCTGATATGCGATTTATAAAGGTGGGACCAAATGTAAAGTTGCATGGTTAGTTTTGTCTTCATACTTAGGTGTATCATGTAATAGCATAGGGAGGCGGGATTTTACCGATGAGGTAGTGAGTTGGGCAGGACATGGTCAGAGGTCCGAGGCTCCGCCATTGCATCCTAGCTAATATTCTGTCAGTCTTCTTAGGGATGAAAAGTTTGATATCGGAAAATTGTGTTCTTGTGCTTTCGCTGTGTGTCTTACTTTCTTTCACGGCATGCCAGCATTCGATGCCTCTCCGTTATTAGATATTCTAATGAGTAATTGAATAACTGCAACATAGCTATTCATTATTTCAAGTTGAATTGCCTTTTTATCTTTTTTTTTTTTTTTTTTTTGAAAACTGCAGAACTATCTTTCAACTGATGAAAAACAGGACATGCTGAATGCAGTAAAACATCTCAGCATTTTGCTAGCCGAAATGAGACTGTGGTAGCTTGAAATGTTTTGTAGGAAAACGCATATACACTGGCGGAAAGTGAAAAAAGAACACCAAGAAAGAGACGTCTGATACCAACGAAATTTATACAGCATAATAACGGAATACAGAGGATAGCGTAATCAAAACATTATGGCAAAATACAGATGTAATTGCTGGTAAACTGAAAAATAACATTTCCATGTAACATGGTTAGTACGAGGTAGAAGCGCCATGAACTGCGTCACACTTTGCAATTCTGGCATGGAGTCTGTCGTATAGATGTTGGATGTAAGTTTGGGGTATTGAGTTCCAAGCATCCTCAACCTCGACGCGTAGATCGGGGATGGCCGTGGCTGGCCGTGGAGACCGGATAAGTCGGTGTCCCATAAAATCCCACACGTGCTCAATGATGGACAAATCCGGTGAACGTGCAGGCCATGGAAGTTGTCTCACACCCTGAAGTGCATGTTGCGTTGCACGTGCCGTGCGTGGCCGTGGGTTATCTTGCTGGAAAACCCCACGATGGACCAACCTTACAAATGACACAACAACGGGCTGAATGATGTTGTTGATGTAGGAGGTGTTGTTTAACGTATCCGGTACAAACACTAGTTGTGTACGGGAGTGATAGATTATCGCTCCCTACACCAGGAGACAAAGTGTAGGCCCTGTGTGTCGCTGGCGGATGCAAGAAGGATGGAGACGTTTCCCTCTGCGTCTGTGAATACGCATACGGCCATCGGAGGCTCCCAAGCAGAATCTGCTTTCATCGCTGAACACAACAGATCGTCATTGCGTTCTCCAGTGCAGACGTTGGCGACACCACTGCAGCTGTTCTTGATGGTCGACTGGAGTCATAGGTACACATGCCAGAGGCACACGTGTACGTAGTCCTGCTTCCAGTACACGGCTGCGGATTGTTCGCACAGTCACCTCAGGTGCAACGGCAGCTCGGATTTGCGTCCCAGTGGATGTTCTGCTTGACAACGCCGCTCTTCTTTTGCGTCGATCGGTCCGCTCATCAGCCCGTCTGTGACTCCCGGTTCCACGTCTTCTCGTGTGGGAATGTTCCTCGGACCATCTGCGCCACCATCGTACCACCACCGATACTTCCCGTCCAATTGGCTCCGAAATACCACGATATGACCACCCGGCCTCGCGGGGTCCGACTAGACGACCTTGCTCAAAGTGCGATAACTGCTGAAATTGTACACGTCTTCCATGTCCAGGCATTGCAGCTTCTTCGGGGTCTTCGCACGTGTCCGTACGCCGACGACTGATTACATTCACTTCGCTGTACTCCTTAAATACCACCGACGATAATTTGCATATTATGCCGTGCTGTGGCGTAAGCTCTCACCTGTTGGTCTCGATATTAACATCACACCTACGTAAACTCGACCCCATTAACATATGTAAATTTCATGATCGTCCGCCAATTTCTTCTTGGTGTTCTTTATTCACTTTCCTCCAGTGTATCTTTACTGAAACAAATTCCATAAGAAAAAATTCATTTGCTTGATTAGAAAATCCTTTTCATTTTTCTTTTATGATGCTTGTTATGCTTCATTAACCATTTGTTAAAATGTCCATTAAACCTATATACATCGCTGTAGTGCCTGTTAACCTTACTGTTAATCAGAATTTAAGCAGTTACATTGCTGCTTGTTGTCTCTATGTCGACCTCTTGACATTTTGTTTGTGATGAAAGACCTATTCAATCTAAATTGTGGGCTGAGATATTTTTTAATAACTTAATTTGTTTGTTCATTTGCGCTTCGGCTGTGCATTTAATCCAGAAAGCATTTTAATATTTTTGATGGAGTGTCATACATTAGGTACAGAACATCAAACTGGTGGAATCGGTTTTGTAGAGTTCTATTGAGCACGTTTATCAAATAATTTCAATTTCCATTCCTGAAAGAAATGAAGATGTATAAATTCATCTTTGTCATGAAGTTCATAACGCACGTAAGTGTACATTTAACTGTCTCCAGTACGGAATGAAAATCAATGTGTCGAAACATCCCTAATTAGTGCTGTAAATCATAATGTTCTTCTTCCAAACACATACAGAGAAACAATGTACGTTTTGAAAAAAATAATGGGATAGATTTTTTACTTTTCTTCAAACCTTTATTGTTTTGGTTAAAATGTTAAAGCGAGATGAAAATAAACTGGATTATGTCCGGTGTGCCTGATGTTTATCTTTAAGAAGGTAAAGCGACAAAAGTAGAATCATTTTCAAACCTACAAAACTGACGCCGAGACCACTGAGCGAAATATTGTTTTATAGGACACTTTCAAAGATGTCGTGAAATAAAATGGAATTAGTATATTTTCAACAAAAGGAAATGGACCGCAAAGATAGCTGGAACTTTGCAGTAGTAATTTTTCTTACGATAATGGTGTAAGTTATGCAGGTAAATAATACTGTAAAACAATTTTCGCTGATACTTTGTAAGACACCGTGGAGATATAACTGACATTCAGCTTTGTTTAATAACTGATCCAGATTTGGTAATGACACGTTGCTACGAAAGGCTCTGCGTATCCGACATCGTGATGACAGTTAACGAACTTTTCTGCTTAAGATGACAGGACTGCCATATTGACTTATAAAACCATATGTGACAAATCCATAACACACGAGATTCTCCGGTAGAAAACTGTAATTAATCAAAGCAGAAAACAAAGCGGGAAACAGAAAATGTATTTACTTTAATAGAAAATGGGATGAGTGTTTGCAATGCAGAGCACTTTTGCGAAATCTAAAATCCTCAAAAATATAAAAATGTTTTCAGCAATTTACGATTTTTAATACAACAAATTCTGGAAGCATTTAGGCTTAGTTTTTTAACTTAATTCTGCTGAAAAATGTAATGCACTCTTTCTTTCCAGTAATTTTTGCAAAGAGTCTTTGTTTTGTTCCGAATAGTTTTGCTTGCCTACATTCCATACCACATTCAGGGCCTATCTCAAAAGACTAGCCAAAAATTCACATACATACATATTACTTAGCTGTTCTCTGAGATTCAGAGGTTAGCTCTACAAAGAAATACAATCTACCTGTACATTTCTAACTGATTATTTACTTACTGTTGCGGTATCAAAAGTCGCCATTTACAGCGATCTTGACACACAACTCGTGCATCACTCACATTCATCACACGACGTGCACAATACCTTCTATACTTCGTACTCATAATCTTTTTCTCTTGGAGCCACTCCTGACCTGAATCTCATCCTCCCATGACATCCTTGGGCTTCCTTAGCGTTTCTTTCCTACCACTTGGGCTGAAACATTTTCTTAGTAAGCATGTCATCCCTCATTCTTTCAACACGGCCAAACCGCTGAAGAATATATATTAGTCTCAATTTTGCTAACAATATTTTGCTTCACATTACACAACACATCTTCATTCCTCACACGATCAGAACGTGTCTTGCCACATGTAAGTAACGCATTTCTCCATCACACAAACGACTCCTATGTTTCTTCTGCATTACCCAGGTTTCACTGCCATACAGTGGTGTGCAAATTCATTGGGACAAAGTGAAAAAAATGTGTTTCATTGAGTTTATATGGACGTTGCTCGCTATTGACGGAAGTGGGTGTACCCAAACGGCGCAGGAATATGACCACAACCTTCTAGAACCGGGTTTTTGCTAGGTTCACCTGCCTGGTGGCAGATTACTTTCAGTTCTGAGCTGGCGTTAGATAACAACATACACGGGTGACTTGGCGGTGTAAAGTGCAGTAATGGATATTTCGTTAAGAAAAATACTTCGATGACTATTCGTGAGATTTTTTCGGCCAAAGATGTCAGTAAATCCAGTGTTTCAAGACTATTGAAAGACTACAAAGATATTGAATCGATGTCTCCAAAACGAAAAGGAATCTGGGACGAAAACGTAAGACATCACTACAAACCGATAAATTGATAATAAGGAAAAGTGTAATATGTCCATTAATGACAAGTCAGGACTTACAAAGAGTTAGCAGCCAGAGGTTTAAAGTTACACTCATCCGCAGTGCGCCACCGATTAGTAGAAGCTGGTCGTCCTGCGAGGAGACCTGTACGAAGCACCTCCTGACAGCTTGAATTGCGATGGGCTGAAAATATATAATCACTGGACTTCTGATGATTGGAAAAGATATAATCACTGGACTTCTGATGATTGGAAATGAGTGATGTTTCTATTATTTTTATCCAAGAATAGAGAAAATCTGTTGTACTTCTGATGATTGGAAAAGAGTGATGGTCCATTATTTTTGTCCAAGGATAGAAAAAATAGTTTGCACGACGGAGTAAAGGTGAATCTGTCTGGGAAGCACATTTGTTACAGGAGGTGAAACACCCAGTTAAAAAGATATTTTGGGGGTGCTTCTCCTTAGAAGGACCTGGAACCCATCGTCCTATTGAGGGAATGATGAATTTCGATAAATATTGTGAAATAATACAACGGACGGTTGTTCCAGAAATGAGGAAGTGCTTTAATGGTGCGCATGGTATTTTTCACATGACCATGCTCCATACTACACTTCCAAATAAGTGCAGGCAGTGATAAAAGAAAAGAAGATTTACGCCCTAAACTGGCTTGGAAATTCACCTGATCTCAGTCCCATTGATAATATGCGGACCATTGTGAAATCTAGGCTCAAAAGGACTAATTGTCCAACAGTGAAAGGCCTCATTTTGAACGTTTTTCATGTGTGGTGTAATGACACGGAACTGAAAAACACGTTTTGGCATTTATTCTTTATCAAAAACTAATACACTCAATGCCAAAACGTGTTAAATAAGCTATTGCAGCCAAAGGTGGCCACATAAAATACTAGAGAGCTTGTATTACATTCATATATGGAAGGTGTGAAATAAATGTTGAAATCTAACCTTGTCTTAATTAATTTGAACACCACTGTACATCAGAGTAGGAAAAGTTACACTTTCATACGGAGCCATGCGCGATTCTCTTGAGAACCCATCATTCCTGTGAAAATGTCCTTAAGCAGCTATGGTTTTCAATGAAGAATTTCCTCGTCTACTAATTTCACCGTCTAATTTGTTTTCTCTGTCACATGCTTCCTAAACACACTAACTCATTCACCTGGTCAACCATTGTGCCATTTGGACTTATATTACATTCAGTGCTAAGAGTTCCTCGCTCAAAAACCATAACTTTGGTTTTTCCCTTATTTATACTCAGTTTGAATTTCATGCAAACTTCGTACATCCGGAACTTCATACTCTGCAACTCACTCTTGCTCTCTCCTAACGGGATTGTGTCATTAGCATACAGCAATCTGCACACACGGTTGTTACCCAGACATAAAGCAGTGTTGTCCCATTTGGCATCACGCATCCATAAATATATTAAACAGCCATGATGACATTACACAAACTTGCCTGACTCCTTCACCGGCAGAAATCGATTTTAATAAAACACTATTCACTCGTTCACAAGCTGTACTGCCAGCATACATTGTTTTTACACTGTTAAGTAGGTTCCCAGTAACACCATATTTATTAAATACCTTCCACAAAAGTATCCTATTTACTCGGTTGTAAGCTTTCCCTAAATCTATGAATGCAGCTAAAACTTCCTTACCAGCATCCAGACACTTTTCAATCATCATGTGTGATACAAAAATTTGGTTAGTGCTACACTTTCTCTGAAGTAAGACCCCGCACTTTTTCAATAATTACCTTACCAAACACTTTCTCTGGCACACTCAGTAAGCTAATACTACGATAGTACTTTCAGTCAGTCTGATCAACTTTTCCCTTATACAAGGGAACAATGATAGCATCCTTCCAAACTGGAGGGACCATTCCTAATTCCCAGCACAACTGGCAAATTTCAGTTAAAAAGTCAATTAAAGAGTAACCACTATATTTCAACATCTCAGCAACTATGCCATCAACTCCCGGAGCCTTACCATTCTGAAGATATTTTAAAGCTTTGCACACCCCTTCTCTTGAGATCCCTACTGTGCTTCCATCTATCACTGTGGCATCATCTGCTTCTGCATCAAAATAAATCTACGCCTGTAGCTATTCAGTTATCTAAGCGGCTTCGACCGAGGTCTTTGAAAGGAATGCGTAACTAATGACAAACTGGTTCGGGCGCAGGTGGCATAGGGATTTAAGCGCTTGCTTTCGACGGAGGTCTTTGAAAGGAATGCATAACTAATGACGAACAGGTTCGGGCGCAGGTGGCATAGGGATTTAAGCGCTTGCTTTCGACCGAGGTCTTTGAAAGGAATGCGTAACTAATGACGAACTGGTTCGGGCGCAGGTGGCATAGAGATTTAAGCGCTTGCTTTCGATCGAGGTCTTTGAAAGGAATGCGTAACTAATGACGAACTGGTTCGGGCGCAGGTGGCGTAGGGATTTAAGCGCTTGCTTTCGACCGAGGTCTTTGAAAGGAATGCATAACTAATGACGAACTGGTTCGGGCGCAGGTGGCATAGGGATTTAAGCGCTTGATTTCGACCGAGGTCTTTGAAGGGAATGCGTAACTAATGACGAACTGGTTCGGGCGCAGGTGGCGTAGGGATTTAAGCGCTTGCTTTCGACCGAGGTCTTTGAAAGGAATGCGTAACTAATGACGAACTGGTTCGGGCGCAGGTGGCATAAGGATTTAAGCACTTGCTTTCGACCGAGGTCTTTGAAAGGAATGCGTAACTAATGACGAACTGGTTCGGGCGCAGGTGGCATAGGGATTTAAGCGTTTGCCTTCGACCGAGGTCTTTGAAAGGAATGCGTATCTAATGACGAACTGGTTCGGGCGCTGGTGGCGTAGGGATTTAAGCGCTTGCTTTCGACCGAGGTCTTTGAAAGGAATGCGTAACTAATGACGAACTGGTTCGGGCGCAGGTGGCGTAGGGATTTAAGCGCTTGCTTTCGACCGAGGTCTTTGAAGGGAATGCGTAACTAATGACGAACTGGTTCGGGCGCAGGTGGCGTAGGGATTTAAGCGCTTGCTTTTGACCGCTCGTCCGAGGTGGGCAGGGTTGGTGTCTCGGATGAGGCATGGGCAGAGTGCTTGTTTTTTGACTCTGGTGCTCTCCATTCCCTGAAACCAGCGGCCCTAATTTCAGGACTGGCCCTTAGAGTTGTCCACACTGGTGGGTAAACCCGGAAATGAAAAGTCCGTGTTAGACAAGTGGTGAATAAAGTCTCGATCAGTACCGGCAAGTCTTTCCCCGGATGAGGCTTGGGCAAAGTGCTTGTTTTTTGACTCTGGCTCTCTCCATTCCCTGAAAGCAGCGGCCCTAATTTCAGGACTGGCCCTTAGATTTGCCCACACTGGTGGATACACCCGGAAATAAAAAGTCCGGGTTAGATAAGTGGTGAATAAAGTCTCGACCAGAATACCGGCAAGTCTTTCCCCCCATGATGCTTATAGTAATTACAATAAAAACGCCGAGTTAATTCTAAAAGTAATTCAGTAATCATGTGTAAACCACAAAAAAAAAGGAACAAATACAAAAGAGATATATTATACGTGAATATCCTGAAACGATATGGAAAATCTCCGGCAAAAATGTCTAAAGAGAAAAAAAAAAAAAGGAAAGGGAAAAAGAAATTGCGGTGACTAGTGTTCATGACCATGTCTTGTCAATATATACGGAAGTTTTGTCCCTTCGTATGCTACTCTGAAATAGCCTCATTCTTCCGTAAACCTGAAACACTCCTTCCAGTGAAGTTCTGCAGCAATCTGATCAAGCACTGCCATAAATTGGTCAAGCCCTATGTTAATATAATCAAGCCCTGTATTAATCTGATCAAGCCCTGAAACAATCGGATCAAGCCCTGTATTAATCTGATCAAGCCCTGAAACAATCTGATCACGCCCTGCATTAATCTGATCAAGCCCTGTAGTAAACTGAACAAACCGCGTATCAAGTTGATCAAGCAAAGCTGCAATTCATAGAGACCCTGATTGTAAGCCATCATGTAGTCTTTCCTAACCAAAGATTAACAATGCTGAGCATAAGCTATTGCATGCAAAACGCAAAAAGTTAGGCTTAGAATTAATCGGACTATTCTGGTGCGTAGTTTTTGACATGTCTTTCTACAAGTGCTATAAAAGTATGAAAAACATGTCATGATGATATGTAGAGGATTTTAGGAAAGGAATGTCTGACCCCAGGTCTTAAACAACCATTAGAAATAGGAAACTAGGAGATTTGGGCTAAAGCGCCCGATAGGAAAGTGACACGGAAGCGAAGTAGAAAGGGGGAGGAAGACGCCCTTATTTTTTACCGGGGGTTCAGTACCCGGGGTCCGACTTCTTAACGTGCCCATCCGACGCACGGCGGGTATTTAGTGGATCGAGCTTTCGTACCTGCCTGGGATCGAACCTGAGGCCCTTCCCGTGGCAGTCACGAACGTTGCCCACTCGGCCACCCGCGGCCATGTTTTCAGGCACATCTGATCATGATCGCTTAACATAATGAAAAACATGTTACAAAGACTAAGTGTATGGTACCTGCAATGTGTTCTCAGATCTGAGGAAGGTGGAAATAACTTTTTTATCATTCCTTTCGTAAAGGCCATGAACATTCTTTACGCCGTTAAGGAATCCGCACGATTTTGTGACCGTAATCCTCAATAATTACTGCCTGGTTTTATTGTTTATTTAAAGACAGGAAACTGACATTATTGCGTTTCTCCACAAAATTGAAAATACCGATCGTTATTATGGTACACGCTTTATATTCCATTTTTCGAACCACGAAAGTTAGCGTAAAATATTAATGCTCCTGCATATCTAAAAGAGATAAAGAAAAATCTTCCATCATATTAAAAATATCTTTCCTCATTGCAACTGATTCAACCTTCGCATGAAATTATGTTTACTTCTAAAGACATTCCTGTTTAAATTTTTGTGACAGCGAAAAGTAATTTCCTTTCTACGAAGGAGATCAAAAACAGAATAAGAAAAAAAAAGCCACTAAAAATTAAAAAAAATGCTAAGATGCGCATAAAATATTAATGTGGCTCGCTGCGTAATTGCTTTTTTTTTCTTTTCAAGTATCCGTTTTTTTCTTTTTTTGCAAAGATAACACCTAAGCTTCAGTAGCTAAAATACCGGGAAGAAGTTCCTCAGTTGATGTGATCGCTGGAAATCCTAGCTCTCCCTTCAGTCTATTGATTTTGCCCTCAGGATGCCGGCTCGTGATGAAGTCAGTCTCACTTCTCAATGCGAGCAAACACCTGCGTGTCGGTTAACCCTATTTCAAATTTTTTCTTACCCTTTCTTTTGGAAGTCTTATATTTCACTTAGCTCACGGCATCATTGTCCCAAATCCAGTTCTAATCCTGAATTTTAGAAAATAAGGCACAAAAAAAAGAAATTAAAAAATTACAGTAAGTTCTCCTAAAACACCTACATATACTCACTTAAAGGTCGAAAGATTTCGGATATTTTTTAATAGAAAAAAGTGTTGAATTACATAAGTCGAGTGAGTGAAACATTGTTGTAACAGCGAAAATAAATTTTATATTGTTGTGAAAACACGAATTTGTCAGTGACGTAATTCGAATCCTCGCTCCGGAGTGAGTTCCTCTAACCGACTAAGCTAAACCGATGGAATGTATCGTTGCAGACTTGTCGTCTTGACATGTGCTCACGTCTGTAGAACGTCATACTATCTCGCTCTTAATTAGCACAACTTTTGTAAAAAACGATCGCGCTTATGTTATCGGTTTGTCCGTCTGTAGAAACCTTATCTCTGCAACAACTACTCCGATTTTAAAAATTATTTTTGCATTGGGAATCTTGAAATATGCGAATGATGATCCTTTACTTCTTTATTTTACCATGCACAATTTCGCCGCTAGAGGGCGCAAATGCAGATGATATCGAATTATAAATACATATTATTCCATACATTTGCTTCAAAACATTCGATTGAAAAAAATATTTTATCTTTCGATTTCATTTATGTCGAAGAGTATTTTAGGTACAGTTACGTTTTCAGGTTAAGCATAGATTTTCCGCTAGGGGGCGTAGAAGTGAACTGGGTTTTCCCCGATATTTCTACTTCTATAACTCCGATCTGAAAGGGTTTTTTTTTTCAGATGATACAGGTCCTGATGAGAAATATTTTACATATATTTTCTAATTTTTGGGAGAAAATGGTTTAGCTACCATGGGGCGTTATTGGTAAATTATGCTTGTGAAAACACAATTATGTCCGCGACGGGCATCGAACTCGTATCAACTCACTCCGAAATAAATCGCTCTCCCAACTGAGCTACGCAGACAGAATGTCTTGCTGTAGATTTGTCGTCTTGACACATGTTTTCACCTCTATAGTACGTCACATGCTTCTGATGTATTTGCCACAAATTCTGAGCTTTTGAATTCTCGATTGAAAAAATTATTTCGTCAGCCGATACTACTCATGGCGATAAACCTTTTCGAAATATTATGTTCTTAAAATACTGAATGGTTTTTCCACCAGGGGACGTAGATGTATATTTTATTGTTGTCAATAACTCTGCGTCTAAGGGTTAGATTTGAAAAAATACTTCTTTATTGGATAGCGATTACGGTGTGAGATGATCCTCATATAATTTCAAAATTTTCAACTAATTATTAGACTTGGCGCTAGGGGCGCAAAAGTAAATTGCGTTTCCCCCGATATCTGCGCTTCTAAAACTCCGATTTGAAAATTTCTTTCTGCACCGAATACCGCTCATGATGGCAAATCTTTCCCATATAATTTCTATTTTTTGGTAAAAAAATGGTTTGGGCCACCAGAGGGCGAAAATGGTGGCCCAGGGGGCAAATTTTGCTACTGATGCTGCTTCACGTGAGTAGTCTTCGCCGTGGCATCACGAACGTTGACTACTAGGCCACCCACAGCACTCCTTAATTCCAGACGATATGTTAAACGAATATCACACATTTTTCGAGGACCCCAACGGCCAGTAGATCCATTTTTACGTTCAGGTGCCAATGTGAAAACAGGAATTCGTCGGTGATCGAAGTCTCCTCACTCCAGAGTGAGTTGCACTAACCGACTAAGGTTCACAGACTGAATGTATCGCTGCAAATTTGAAGTCTTGTTACGTGCTTGACTTCTGTAGTATGTCACACTGTTTAGAAACGCACGTTTTTGCATTTTTTATACATCATGTCGTTCAACAGAACGGGTGTATTTCATTTTCTTATTTTTAAGCGAAAACCGAAATTTAAAATCGATATTCATTCAAAATCTGAGCTCCACTATTTCTCAAGGCCTGTAACTTTCGTTTCTATGCAGAAACAAATATGCAGTATCGCTTGAAACTTAGCTTACGCTTAGAAACAGAAAAAACCATATTATGTGTTTGAATTAATTCCCGCTGTTTTTTGCCACACAAACACCTGTGTGTTGCCACAGAACGGTACAGGATAGTCTATTCAAAGTAGTGTCCGTTGGCAGCTACGACCCTTTCCCACCGTTGTGGTAGCAAATGGATTCCGCTGTAGAAAATTGCAGGTTCTTTCGAGGCGAACCATTCATGAGCCATTGTCGGATATCCGCGACAGAAAAGAAGTGCTGCTCTGACAGGCCATGTTGTAGCTACCGGATCCAGTTTCCGAGCTTCTGGATCATTACCATTGCCTTTAAATGTTTGCTAACCGTTGACGCATCGACCCGTAGTGTTTCAGACAACTCGTGGAGCATCTGACATGAATCCTCGTCCAATAAGGCATCCAATGAGCCATCTTCAAACTTTTTCGGCTGCCCAGGGCACTCTTTCTCCTTCACGTCATATTCGTTGGCTTTGAAGCGTCGGAACAACTCTCTGCATGTTGTTTCCGATAGGACATGTTCCCCATAGGCCTGCACTAGCAAACGATGACTTTCTGCTGCAGATTTCTTGAGATGAAAGCAGAAGAATAATGCTTCCCGCAAATGCTCCTTTTCTGATACGAAACTCGACATCGTGACTGCGATACAAAATATCCTGTTCTGTGCCCTCCGATCGCGTGTCACATACTGCTTCGCCCAACTACGGACGGTACGTGCGTGCGCAAGGTGAGGTCATGTGTGGCCCGTATCACAGCGCACCACTGTTGCGCTCTATTGGACAGCAGCGGAAATTAATTAAAGCACCTAATACGTTAAAGAAGCAAAATGAATTAATACCAACGAAATAAAATTGAGGAAATAAGTAGTGACAGTTCTCTCTGTCGTTGGAACTGCATTATGGATTATGACAAGTTAGTAAAATCATAATATGCATTGATAATGCTTCGCCTTCCAACATACCAGAAATAGTTACTCAAGTAATGAGGATAATGGCTGTGGAATAAATCTCGCTCCTGGGCCCTGACCTTTGACCCCATTTCGATTATATTAAACAGAATTGGTTCAGTATACTACCCGAAGAACATACTAAAGTTTTGTCTTTCAAAATCGCTTTATTGAGACGACAATAATGCAGGAGCAATACAGGAAAAATACACAGGAACAGGGAGAACAAGAAATATACTATAAATATGCAGGAGAATTAAAACATGAGCTTATCTAAAGGCACCTGGTGACGTACACCATGGGCTAGTTACTCGGGATAAATACAGCTATGCCGTTCAACCAAAAACCCCGGCGTTTATACCGATGCCTTATAGGCCTGGAGAAAGGCTCCAGGAGATTCGAAGTCTTGTGTTAAAGGAGGATCAGCAAGAACAGGCCTACGCCGTCTCTGCTTGCGACGTGGTAGGTGAAGTGAACGAGTCTGGGAAGCAGCAGCAGCGGAAGGCGGGAATGAAGATATCTGAGCATCACAATGGGCAGACAAGGCATCACAAGGAAGTACAGGCGAGGAATCGGGAATGTGCGCAGAAGTTGATGGAGAAACAGCAGACGATGGAGCAGTAAAAGATAACACTGATGGAGACGAAGGATCACACTGGATGCTAGAAGATCCTAGGCTAGGAGAAACGGCAACAGGCAAAATGAGCGAAGAACTGGCAGAGATGACTGGCAATACAGAGCTGAGAAGAAAGGCAGCAGGAACGTCTGAAGACTGAGTACCAAGTGAAGAAACAACGTCTATAGGTGAGGTCCCGGTGGATTCAGGAACAGTCGTAGAAGGTGAGTGAGAAGCAACAGTGGGCGGAGCGATGGAAGACAACACAATTGAAGACGGATGAACACACGGGAAGCTCGAAGACACAAGGTCTTGAGGCAGGACATCAGGCGAGAAAAATTGAGAACTTGCAGAGACGACTGTCCAGGCAGAGTTCAGAAGAGATGCAGCAGAGGCTCCGAAAGGCTGGGTAGCAGGCGGAGAAGCAGCCTCCAGAAGTGAAGGTACATGTAACTCAACAGGAGAAGAAGCGCGCGCGACTATGAAGAAGACACTGGGTGCTTGAAACACGTCTTGACGGAAGAGCGACTACATGGGAGAACACAGTGGTGTTGTAGTATCAGAGGAGGTACCATTCCAAATAGAAGACAGGTAGAAGATGATTAGGCAGCACGGTATCAGCCTAAAAAGCGGAGAACTAGAATCCAAAGACGATAACAAACGAGAGGAATCAGAAGTATTAAACGACAGAGGTGTAGATGGCGAGAGCAGCGTGAAGGAGCCTTCGAGAACAGTAGAACGAGGTGATGTGAACGGAACATAAGTAGTATCGTAAGCTGGGCAGGAGGCACGATGGTGATCTGGTGATTTGCAAGTAAAACAATGTAGAGCAATGAAAACATTTACGGTACGAGTATGCCAACCACAGACGATCTTGAAGGTGGTTGTATAAGATGCAAGGGACTTTGCATCAAGAAAAACGACGAGAGCTTGACGTTGGAAACTTAAGTATGGACGATCTCCTCGATCGTCAGAGGCAGCGGACAAAGTGCAAATTGAACCTATCACGGGTCAAAATTGGGAAAGGAAATCATACAGTAGATCATTTGAAATTTCTGGTGGAATCGGAGACATACGGACGAGCGTCGGGCAGCGTGCTATAGAAACGGCGTACAAACTCTGGGCGCCAATTAAAATCGGAGAAGACATGACCTGCGTAACATAAGCAGGACTAGAAAAATAAACTACAACTGAGCGGGATTTCTGTGCGATGTGTGCAATTGTATCTGGTGAAACAAGCAAATACCGCCCCGATGGCGCAGTGGTCTAAGGCGTTGGCCTCTGATCATTCGTCCGTAAGAGGTCCGGGTTCGAATCCCGGTCAGGCATGGATGTTGTGTTTGTCTTACGGCCCTGGCTCTCTCCCTTCCCTGGAACCAGTGACCCTAAATTAGGGACGGGCGACTGCTTATAGCCCATTGAGTTGCTCACGGTGGTCGTTAAACCTCCAATAAAAAAATAAAAAAAAAAGAAATAAGCAAATGAAGAGCAGAAATATAGGAGGTAAATTTAGCATTCGGAAGTGCAATATATTTAACTCCAAGGGCTAAAGAGGAAAGCAAAGACTTACCTCGTTGGTAACACTCGGGAATGTGGGCTGTGAGATCTGAACCATGACGAGAAATATGGAATTCCAAGGAAGATTGCATCATAACTGAGGGAGGCCGAATGACAGTAGACGAAGAAAGATGATGTAGGTCTTGAAGCAGAACATCTGGAGGAGCCGTAAGTGGTGGAAAATAATTAGTGGATGTATCAGAGGCCATGAGCAGTTGAGGAGAGAAGCACAATAACTAAGGGGATAGGCGTTGAAGATGAGTAAACAAGATGAGCAGGTGGACGAAGGCAGAAAGTGGTAAGATGACGTCCCGATAAGAGCTATTAGATACTGGTGGTGCACAACGGAATGATACTGGTGGTGCACAACGAAATGATACTGGTGGTGACGTCACTCGAGGACCACTATCAGAAGACGACGTGATACGGGAGGTGTTGCGATAAATACAGGACTAGGAGCACAGAAGGCAGCGTGTAGGAACGCTTTTTTTTATTGGAGGTTAAACGACCACCGTGTACAGCTCAATGGGCTATAAGCAGTCGCCCGTCCCTAATTTAGGGTCACTGGTTCCAGGGAAGGGAGAGATCCAGTGCCGTAAGACAAACACAACATCCATGCCTCACGGGATTCGAACACGGAGCCCTCTCGGACGAATGATCAGAAGCCATCGCTTAGACAACAGTGATGTTTGCGATCTCTCTTGAGATGAACCTGGACCACTCTTGTTGCGCCTCTGATGGCCTTCAGAAGCACTTACGCTGTCGTGGTACCATATTCGTTCCACGGACGAAGAACATCGGCGAAAGGTTTTTGGGGGAATTCCCGAATAGTGGCGACACAACGCATTGATTGCTTAAGCAGGTGGCATCCAACCACCATGCCCATTCAAATGTCGGAAGTTAAGCTGTCTCTTCCGTTGTGGTCCGGCAGGGGTGCCAACAATTCCCTTTCAGTAACGCACCGAATATAAAGAGAATGTGTACATCTGATTCTGCAAAAGTACGTTTAACCCTTCGGAGGGAGAACACAGCATTATTTGATGCGGAATTATAAGCCAAATGCCCTTCTTGGTGAAAAAGATCAAAGAGAAATACACTGAATTAGAGATATCTGCCCAGTAGGGCGTAAGGCAACCTCTGGTCTTACTGACGGCGGACACCGGCCACACCACGAAGCGTAGACTCCACGAGCTTACAAAAATATTCTGAGGGGTTACCAGCCATGCCTCTTCGAAATATGTCCATGATTTGCTCAGGTTCGTAGCCGATATGGCACGTATCCGAACAGCCTGTTTGACGATATTCCAAAGATATTAAAATGTGTTTAAATTCTGACTTCTGGATGGTCACTGAAGCATTTTAAAGTCATCAGAATGATCTTCTTGCCCTGCAGTATTGAGGTGGGCTCTGTGAGATGGGCAATTGTCTTGCTGGAGTACGCCTTTGCCACTGGGATGCATGTTTCACATGGATGGGTGTGATTGGTTGGCAAGGATGTCCTCATATTTGGAGACACTCAAAGTTGACTGTACACGTACAAAAAGTCTCAAACAATTCCAGCTAAAGACAACCCACATTATCACTGAGCCACAGCTATACTGTACATTTCCAACTCGACATGACACAAATTATATGAATGAAAAAATGACAAAGCATGGGGCAAAAAAAAAGCTGTGCCAACTTATAAGCAAAGTCTATAAATAGATAAATGAAAAAGCATGGGGCAAGAAAAAATGTACCAGAACCTCACACCTCACCTCTAGATTTTTGGAAGTGGAATGGATCAGATTTGCCAAAAGTATGTATGTTAAATTCGGTAACACTATGTAAATTTTCTTCAGCCAAAAGTCAACAAATTGGAGCTGAAGTGGCACTTTGTATCAGGAGCTGAAGTGACACTTGCGTCGGGCGCTGCAAGTGTCACTTTGCAGCGCCAAATTGCACATTCCCATCTGCACCACGCAGTCTAAATCTGAATTCATCACCCAAAGCTACAATACATTCCTTCAGTCCTGTGTTTTCTAGTGCCTGTATGCTTTTCCCCAGGCAATGCGTTGAGGCCAGTGTCATGCCGTTAACAGTGGACCACTTGTTGTCCCATGTCTCACGTACCCCGGACGTTTAAGTGTACGTCGCATTGTCCTTGCACTGACATGGCGAATTTACGCACTATTCAGATCGATTGTGCTTTGAGATATTGTCTTGCGCCTGTCAGTTCGAACGACGCGACCCAAACAGCGTACTCCACGACCTGTCAAGGCTAGTACACCTGTGCAATTCTTTCGGAAGTTTGTTCTTTCGCCAGAATTTTGTATTCCCGAAAAACCCTGAGCTCTGCAGCACAGGAAAACCCGAGTGTTCTGACATCTTTCGAGATGGAGTGACAAATCCTGCTGAGTCCTACAACCTCTAATCTGTCAAAAGCATCCAAATTATGCGCATTACCCAGTATGCCTGCAATCGATCACGATTGCGGAAGCTGTTAAAGTGGCAGTCAAGTATTTGCACAACTTCTGCTATCTCTAATTTAATGGAACTTCAGTGTATATACAATGAAGTGGATTTACAGAAAACATGATATGAAATAAAATATATATTTCGTTATAGCATTACCCTATATGCCGCTTGGTGTTAGGCATCAGAAACAGCGTAAAATATTGTGGTCTTCGTTCTATCAGTTTCAGCTTCCCAACGAAACAGAACATTTCAAAGCGGGTTAGCATACCTTGACAGATGGAGTCCACAAACGGACGAACTGACACATTACGAACACTTTGATTTTTGTTGAAGGTGATAAAAATCCCTAGCTTCTGAATAAAGAAGCAAGAACTCATCATAGGATGTTTTACCAGAGATCTGCCGCTGAAGAAATTTCAGAATTTTGTCCTGCCTGACTCACATATGACACTTTCGCTCCCGCTAATTGTTCCCATGTCATAATTGTTTTTGAAATATTTATGCGTTTCTAGTATCCCGATTTGACAGACGTACCCATGACCAAATCTTAATGTGAGTATTTGAAGTGTTCCACACAAAAAGTTTACAAATAGTTGATAGGCTTTTCGTCAGTTACATCTCACATTGTACAGAAAGTAATGAAAAATTATTTTAGCACCGGATTGCGATAAATATCATACACGAAGCTTTGAAAAATGTAGTGTTTTTACATTAGGAAGGGTAAGGACATGAAAGAATTTTGACCTATACATTTCGGCTCCAAAGAACCATAGCTTTAAAATTATTTTTCGCTTTATTATTGCAACATCTACGACTTTCCATGCGTTTCGTAACGATGTAGGTCTGGCGAAGTTATAGTGACAGAACTATTGCATTATTTTTTTAGTACATTTCTACCCTTCGTACTTTGCAGGAGGAAAAAAGGAAAAGGAACAAAATTCACGTTATGGGGCTTTATTTTCTTGTTTCATAGGAACGAAGTAGTATATTGGGAACATTTTTACCACTGCCATTTGTTCAAATGACAGCCAAATGATTTTACTTTCGTTCTCACAATGTTGCTTCTTAATACACGGTTGAGTAACGTTATTGTGAGCAGCATCTAATATCCAGAGTAACTGAAGTGTGCAGCGCGGACAACAGCAAGACGGGCTGGGAGTGACTCAATAAAGTGCTGGAAGGTGTTCACAGGTATGTGGAGCCATGCTGACTGCAGTGCATCTGACAGCCGCTGGAGAGTGCGTGGTTAGAGGATACATAAAGCGAACAACACATCGAAGTTGTCCCATAGATGCTCAATTGGGTTTAAGTCTGGGAATTATGGGGCCAGGGAAGTATTTTGAAGTCTTCATGGTGTTCTTCCAACGACGCTCGAATATTTCTAGCTGTGTTACACGTCGCAGTTTCGTGCTGGAAGATCCCATCCTCCCCAGGGAAGACAATCAGTATGTATGGATGTACGTCGTGCGCAAGGATGGCTTCACAAGGAATTCGGTACATAGTGCCTTCCACGTGTATCAGTGGACCCAGGGAATGCCACGAAAACATTCCCCCACTAGCCTGTGTTCTTCCAGCAAGGGTTGCAGAGAGTTCTCAGATATTTCTCGCCTTATGAGCCAACGTCCATCCGTTCGATGAAGTGGGAAAACGTGACTCATCGGAGGAGGCAATCCTTTGCCAATCCGCTGACGTCCAATGCTGATACTGCAGTGCAAATGTAAGGTTTTTCTGCCGATGCACCTTCGATAACATAGGTGCATTGTCCATCCGTCTGCATCGGAGCGCCATAAGCAGCAGGGTTCGCTGAACTGTCGTTTTAGACAAACTTCCGGTACCGCCCTTGTTCATTCGGCCAGTGAGTTGTAGCGTGTCGAGCGGCCCTCAAGCATCTTCAAAGCCGACGTTCACCTCTCACATCAAAGGCATGTGCTGCTTCGCAGTTTTCTCGTCGCTTATTCGCAATGGTGCCATTTCTCCAATCACTATACAGTTTAACCACAGCAGCTCGCGAACAGTTCACAAACTGCGCTGTTTCTGAAATACTGCCACCCTCGGCCCGAAAGTCGATAATCATCCCTTCTTGCCAATCCGATATATCACTCTTTTTATCCATGACAGCAACGAGTGATACGATTTCAGAATGCCTACAGTACACCTTATAACGACTTTCGGACATTTCTAGCCTCCAAGCCAGCTCACGACACGTGCATTCTTTCATTGGATACGCGTTGTTGACGTCAAAAGTAGGAGGTGGTCACAATAAGGTGACTCGACTGTGTATAACTTAAGAAGCAGCAAAAGAAGTCACATTTTTGTGTGTAGAAAGCACATTATGCTTAATTTTAGCAGTTCAGAGAGGATCTTAGAAAAATAATGATTTAGTCACCACTACATATATCTTAAAATAAGATATTTTGTTTAGATAGCGATCTTGAAAGATGAGTTCTTTTTAGTCCCAAGGACATATATTTAGCAGAGTTGGAAACAGGTCAAACATTTTGGACCTGACCCGGAAATGTAACTGACCCGGACTCGACCCGAACAAATCTACTGCATACAGAGTGTTCGTAAACTGTTTTGACAAAAGAAGAGGGTGATAGTACCCATCAAGACGAACAATATTTACAATGGAACCTTGGGTCGCATTCCACTCTGAGTGTCATAAAAGAGTAAAGTTAGATGTCCAAGTTGAACTTTCAGCAGTGCAAAGAAAGAGAATTAACGACATTATAAGTTGCACAGTCTCATTTATGGAGATCAGGGACAGACTCAAAGTGGCGGCCACGGGTGCCGTTGCACTATTCACACCAGTGAATGAAAGACTGGCGCACTCACTCGAAGACTCCGGGTGCCGTTGCACAATTCACACCGGCGAATGAAAGACTGGCGCACTCTCTCGAAGACTCCTGTTGTCGTGTTTATCCTGTCCGCTGCAAAAAACGATTCTCGCGACGAGATCTTCCACGGAGTCCACAGGCGTCTCGTACACCAATGATTTCATGTGCCCCCAGAAGAAGAAGTCCAGTGGATTTAAGTCCGGTGAGCGTGGAGGCCATGCGACAGGTCCGCCACGTCCAATACATCGTGCGGGATATGTGGCATTCAGGAAGTGTCTTCTGCACCTTGATAAGCCAATCAGCTGCAACTGTCGATGCTGCGTCTTTTCTCTAGGAATTTGCATACGGTAAATGCTTGACGGTGATATTCTGGCGATGTGCTACTTCTCCGGCACGAAATAAATGACGTCTGAGGTGACGCCTTGTGCTTGTTGGACGTATTTCGAAGTTACTATTTTCTGACACTCAAAGTGGAATGCGGCTCTAGGTTTCATTGTAAATATTGTTCGTCTTGATGGGTACTATCACCCCTCTTCTTTTGTCAAATCAGTTTACGAACACCCTGTATATAGGGCGTTCAAAACGTTTCTCACAGTGGGTGTTTAGGTTATGCGGAAATCAAGCAATGTATCATAGTAACGTATAATTTACTTCCTTCTCTATAGGAAGTATTTAAACTGTCGTCCGTCGTTTGCTAGACATAACATTACACATGTTTTTGAAACACATCTGCGGGAGTCGAAAAGTCCCTCCGCGGTAGTGGTAAGGCTGTTTCACCCAATTTGTATGGCGCTACATTCAAAATGTTTGAATTAAGTAACTTGTTGTATGTTAAATTTCCGTTTTTGCTGTTTTGTTAGTATCAAGCTTCAGTATACGTTTCACCGCAACAATTTAAAAAAAAATTAGATGGGTTGAAAGTTTCCAAAATATGGATGCTGTTTTCATCATTGTCCCTCAGGAGGAAGAGACACTTTTCCTTCTGAGGACATTCTTCGTTCATATTGCATGAAATATCATTTTTCTGTCTGTGGGCATCAATATCTAGCCCCAAATTCCACAGTGCTCATTTTTCCTCCCAAAAAAAATTTTTGCTTTAGCTTTTCAAAAATAAAACTGAAATGAACCAGATCGAAATCGGGTCAGGAACACCTTGACCGGACGGAAATTGTCGACCCGTAGACCCGTGACCCCTTTGACCTCTTTCCATCTCTGATATCAAGCATATAAGCACGCTGTAACTGAAAACCCATTTTTTGTCCTTTCAATGAAAATGGAAGAAAAATACTGGACTTATACCACCTAGCTTTCTAGTTTTCTTCACGTGATTTAACACTGCTTAAATTCGGAATCAGAGCAAATCGATGACCAATTCTTCTATCCCAATGACTTTTTCCTAACTTTAAGAAATAAAATGATTTTCATGTAGACTTCACGATATCAGTTTTCGATTTTCAATGTTTATCTGATATCTCTGCTGAGAATATCCATTTTCACCATGAAAATTGTCTGTTTTGATGAAGAACGTCTCTATGAACATTCAATAAGTCTAAGTATCGATTAATCTATTCTTTAGTTTTCCTTCTAATGCTTTTTTGGATAACTAATTCCATCATTCAAATGAGAATGGTAAAAAAAAAGCAGACCCAGGGAAAAATGGAAGCGCTATTGAAGCAACGTAAGAAAAAAAGAAGAAAATGGGTTTAAAAAAATTGGGCAAGAAGAAAAGGAGAAGTCTTGTTGCTGCGAGATGCATGCGAAATGGATGACTGTGTCACCTAACTGTGACACGAGCCCAGAGCCATTATCCCTTTCCACTGCAGCTTTTTTTCCTCTGTTTTTTTTTTTTTTTTTTTACCGGCGTTTCTTGCACAAGTGTAGCATTTTCGATCGCAGAAACCCCGGTCCTCTTGTTTCGATTTAAAATGTTCCCCTCTTTTATGCATATTTCTTTCAGGTGCCTTCGAATTTCATTTTGCAACCTTTAATACCCTTTTTTCTATTTTCCATTGTATTAACATCAATAAAGTTCCTTGAAAATTTTCGATTCGTTATCAGCTCCATCCTTACTTTGATTTTCATGTATTTATATATATTCATTCGATTAAATCTATGAATAATCTTTTCTGCATTTTTATCACGTGAACTTCTCGTATGATAACTCGCTCCTGTTTAGAAAAGAAAAAAAACACCCTACGAGTTGTATATTTCCCGTGAAATTATATGGCACAAAAATAGAGTGATGTTTTAAAATGAAAAGCATGAGATCAGACAAATTGATAGACATCGTATTATAATGTCGTGTGTGTCGTATAAGTCGCATTGCATTGTTAACATGTCATGCAGATTCCCTTCACGTATGTAATAGATTTGGAGATTCGACGTTTTTAACTTTAGATCAGCTTTCATTTGGATATTAGATCCTTCCTTTGCAAAAATGTTTCTTATTATACTTTTTCTTTTCTTCTTCTATTCAGGTTTTAAATATTAGAAAAGTTGGACGTATCTGCACAATATGCATTACCGAGGTTAAGATCTTCAATTTGGAACAATACCTAAAAATGTTTTGTTTTTTGGATGTTTGTTCAAAAAATCTTCTTTGTGTAGACGGAGAGTTTTGTCTCATCTCAGAATATTTATAATTGAAAAGAAATGAAAATCCTTTATGTTTGTAAGATACGTTCTTTGCTTTTCACTAATTTTATCGAGCGTTGTTTTGCATGCATGAGGAAAAGGTCGTCATTTTTATATTTTCAAGGAGCCAAAGTGAAATTTGTTTCAGGTATTTGCATTTTAAACTTCAGAGATGTAAATTTACAAATCTTTGTAACAGGAGAAAACATAGTTTTTGAATTAAAACAGGATGGGCTAGACACTTCTGATTTCTGAAACGCAATAAAAACAAAATGTCGGAAATGACGTACGTGCATGAGTGATTAAATATTTAAGATACTTGAATATAACTGCACTTGGATATTTAGTAGCTCATGTAAGTACTCCCTGTTAAAACTGAATTTAAGTACAAATGTTTTCAGAAAAAGCAGCGCTTTATTTTAGAAAAGCAATTAAAGCGTTTTACTTTTATTTCAAGCTGCAGTGTTTGAAATGTTTTTTACGTACACCTTAAAGGTAAACGTTAAAGAAAACGAAAACAGTTTTCCTTTCCGCACCAAAATATGAAAAAAAAATATTTTCCTGCACGTTTAAAATAATAAAAAGCAGAATTTAGATTTTCATCAATTTTCAAACATTGAGAACTGGAAAAAAAAAATTCCGTCGACGTCGAAAAATAAAAATGAGGATCTTCGTTTTCCTACAACACTTTTTTTAATCCAGATGAAATGTTCAAAACTCACATATATAATTTAAAAGAACATTCGCAGTTCATTTTCACTTCTTACATGGAATTTCAATGTTAAATTGGGATCAAATTTCCTTTCGTTCCAACAAGAATTCAAAGTAAGAAAATTACTGAGGTACAACAAGCTGAGTTACTTATTCGTCAAGATGGACAACTTAGTTTCAATGCTATAATACTTTAGGCACTGAGCTAAGAATTTGCATTTTCCATATGGTTATGCATTTTCGCAAAATTATGTAAAGTTTCATCTCCTATATCAAGCTTCACAACCAGAGAAAGCAAATTTACCGAAAATAACAAAACAAAACAAAAATCAGAAACCAACTGTCGACCTCCTCGTAAGACTTCTTTCGAGTTTCTTTCCTTTCTAGACTAACACCTTGGACCTTCTCGTAAGACTTTCTTTCGAGTTTCTGTCCTTTCTGGGCCAACAAGTTAGACCTCCGCGTAAGACCTCCTTTAAATTTTTTATTGCCGCCCCGGTGGCGCAGTGGTCTAAGCGATAGAATTTGATCATTCGTCCGAAAGTGGTTCGGGTTCGAATCCCGGAGAGGCATGGATGTTGTTTTCGTATTACGGCACTTGTTCTCTCCCTTCCCTGGAACCAGTGACCCTAAATTGGGAACGCGCGACTACTTATAGCCCATTGAATTGCTCACGGTGGTCTTGAACTTCCAACCAAAAAAATTATGTTTTTTTATGTAAATGTATTTACTAAAATTGTTTTAACTGAACGGCACAATACATGCCCAAACAGCTTTTGTAATATGGTAACACTGATGGTGAGTCAGAGAAGAATAGGATAACGAGATGTACATGTGGAGTGTGGATTTGTAGGAATTTCACACGGATTGTTAAACGTTGTTATTAACTCTTTACCCGGCAGGAACGAATTAACTTCCAAAGTCAGGATAAAAATCAGCCCTTGATCCTGACTTCGGAAAATGAGCCTTAGAAGGAATACTTTTCAAAATTCCTGTGAACGAAATACACTACTTGACAAAGAAAACACCACTCCAGGAACCTTTTGTCGGAGCTCTGTGCACATCTGTGGGTATCGACAGTTGCGTAAAGTTAATGATTGCAGATGCGAACCAATCACGTGATATGGGAGGGAGATAAAACAATACAACGGGTCGCTGTATCTAAGTTCGTTATTTCTCACTCTGATCGTGTCATCGGTGTGATTTCGATGGCGAAAACACGTGTAAGGAGTGACAATGCCTGAGCTATGTCCACCTACCGAAATCCTCCTATCACGCAGGCACTCTTAACCAAGCCTTCATTATTAAGCTACGTAAGGCTGGTTAGTTTCTGTCTCGCATCGCAGCGGAAACGCACGCATCTGGTGAAACGGCTTTTGGCCGAATCTGAGGGAAGTGGTTGAAGGTAAGAAATGTGTCGTCGCCCTAGTGGTATAGGTTCACTGAGGTGGACGTCCGAGCGCCTATGTCGTCGAATTCGACGGCAAGCCGTTGCAGCCCCACAATCCAACTCGGACGACATTCGACTAAGAGTACACGCAGCTATGGAAATCTCCCTATAGACATGGACTATGAACTGCAGAATTACTGAGGCAGGTTTACGTTCTCGCTAGCTATTGCGACATCTGCCACTCGCCTGAACCCATGGAACGGCAAGGCAGTAGCGGTTTCATACCACGGTTAGTAGGCAGTAAGGTTTGCTCATCCCGCTTTCCTCGCAAACGAAATATCGTGACGTCACTGAGTAACATCACCGTCCTAACTTGTGAATCGTAGATCCGAACTGTAGCTATGCAAGAAGATGCCTTGCCAACATTTTTTATAATTCAAACACAGAGCAAAAGCTTATGCAAAACCACGTTTACATTATATACAGAAGAAATTCACAGTCGTGTAAATATTTTAGTAACGGAGACTTTAGAAATACCTCTCACACAGTTTTGTTACGTAAATAGCAGGAAAACTGTTATACTTTTAAATGTTAATTTAGCTACAGAGGGTATTTTTGCTGTTTTTTAGCACGTTTTTTGTTAAAAAAAGATCGTGCTTCTGTTATCGGTTTGTCCGTCCGTCCGCCTGTACCCACGGTATCTCTGCAACTATTAGTCCGATTTGAAAAATTATTTTTGCATTGGGAAGCTTGAAATATGCAAATCATGATACTTCATTTCGTTTTTTTTTACGATGTACAATTTCGCCGGTAGAGGGCGTAAATGCAGATGATGTCGAATTCAAAAATACGTTTTACTCCACATATTTGCTTCTAAGCATCCGATTGAAAATATTTATTTATCTTTCGATTACATTTAAATCGAAGAGTATTTTAGATATTGTTACTTTTTCAAATTACGCATAGATTTTCCGCTAGGGGGCGTAAAAGTACATTACGTTTTCCCGAATAACTCTTCTTCTAAAACTCCGATTTGAAAAAAGTTTTCTTCAGCGGATACATCTCCTGGTGCAAAATCTTTTGCATATAAAATTTAAATTTTTGGTAAAGAATACTTCGGCCTCCAGGGGACGTAAATGTTAATTTTTGCCTCTGATGTATTTGCCATAAAATCGGAGCTTATAAAATATCGATTGAAAAAATTATTTCGTGGACTGATGCCACTCACATCGATAAACGTTTTCGAAATATTTTGTCATAAAATATTCTACAGTTTCTCCGCCAGTAGGCGTAGATGTACATCCTATTTTTTTCAATATCTCTACTTCTAGAAGTCCGATTTGAAAAATTTCTTCTTTGTTGGATAGTGTTTTCCGTGTGACATATTTTTCATATAATTTCAAAATTTTCAAATAACTCATAGACTTTCCGCTATGGGGCGTAGCGGTAAATTGCGTTTCCCTCTATATCTCTGCTTCTAAATCTCCGATTTGAAAAATTCGTTCTGCACCGGACACAACTCCTGATGGGAAATCGTTTGCACATAACTTTTAATTTTTGTAAACAAAAAATTTGGCCACCAGGGGGCGTAAACCTTAATTTCCGCTTCTGTTGTATTTGCAGCAAAATATGAGCTTCTAAATTCTCGACTGAAAAAAACGTCATTGTTGGCCCATACTACTCATGTCGACAAACCTTTTAGAAACATTTTCTTCTTAAAATGGTGCATGGTTTCTACGCCAGGGGGCGTAGATGTATATCTTATTTTTGTCAATATCTCTACTTCTAGGAGTATGATTTGAAAAATTCGTTCTTTGTTGGATAGTGTTTCTTGTGTGACATGCGTTTCATATAATTTCAAAATTTTCAAGTAGTTCATAGACTTTACGCTAGGGGGCGTAAAAGTAAATTGCGTTTCCCCTTATATCTCTGCTTGTAAATCTCCGATTTGAAAAATTCTTTCTGCACCGCATACAGCTCCTGATTGGAAATCGTTTGCAGATATTTTCTAATTTTTGTAAGAAATGGTTTGGCCACCAGGTGGCGTAAGACTTAATTTCCGATTCTGTTGTGCTTGCAGCAAAATATGAGCTTCTAAAATCTCGATTGAAAAAAAAGTCGTTTGTTGACCGATACTACTCATATCGACAAACCTTTTAGGACACTTTTCTTCTTGAAAAAATGCATGGTTTCTCCGTCAGCGGTCGTAGACGCATATCTTATTTTTGTGAATATCTCTACTTCTAAGAGTCTGATTTGAAAAATTCCTACTTTGTTGGATAGTGTTTCCGATGCGAAATGTTTTTCCTATAATTTCAAAATTTTCAATTAAATCATAGACTTTCCGCTAGGGGGCACAAAGGTAAATTGTGTTTTAGGCGTTATTTCTGCTCCGAAAGCTCTGATTTGAAAATTGCGTCCTGTATCGCATTCGAGATCTGATGGAAAATATTTTTCACATAATTTCTAATGTTTGGTAAGGAATGGTTTAGCCACCAGGGGTCATAAATGTTAATTTCTGCTTGTGAAGTATTTGTTGCAAAATATGGGATCCTGAAAACTCGACTAATTTTTTTTTCTTGGACCGATACCGCTTATATGGATAAACCTTTTGAGAATACTTCCTTCCTAAAATAATGCATGGTTTTCCCACCAGGGGACGTAAAGTCACATCTTATTTTTGTCGATATCTCTGTTTCTAAGAGTTCGTAAGCTCACGATTCCGTTTACAGCAATATCTGAGGGATTAAAAACCCGATTGAAAATCTTCTTTCTTTCGTCATATCTATTGTTTTCCATACCGGTTCCATTGACTCTGAATAGCTTTGATAAATTTAGTTTGCGTCAGAACGGATTCAAAAGACGTGCTTATTACACCCGAAAATTCGGTGTCATCTTTCTTGTATATAAATTTAAAGGGGGAAACGCACAGCAGGACATATTATCGTCATATAATAAGGAATTTCTTTATGAGGAACACGAAAAGAATCTCGTCAACAGTGCCCAATTTTCTTAATTAAAAATTGAAAGCATTATGCATTAAAAATATGGTAGAATTTATGAAGATTATTACAGCTGGTTTACGAGTAATAATTCCAACACGCTGCTATGGTGCAGATAAAAAGAAACCTGGCGACTAGGTAGTCTTACGATGGCGATTTGGACAGTGATGGCACAAAGTAGTCACTGTAAGTGAAGAATGAGCATAAAATCGCAGTCTACTAAGCTTAGTTTCATACTAGATATGCGTGGCGGGATGAATGGTATCACGTGTATTCATTGACGTGTCTCGTTTCACCCCCCCTCCCCAGACGGTCACCGATTGAGAGTCTGGACACGATGTGATCACTTAGCTGATCTTACTGCTATCCGTAAATGTCATATTGCACCTCAGTCTGGTGCCATGGTTTTGGGCGCCATCAATTTCAACAAAATTTTACCTCTCGTGTGCATACTGGGCACAATATCAGTAGACCATGCGTCGGTGAGGTGCTGCAGCGTGTTGCTGTGTCTCTGTGGTGTCCCCGGTGCTCAACAAGACAACACCCGTCTGTACCAAGGTATGTAGAGAGAGAGGTAGGCCAGAGAACCGGTTTTCAGGATGCAGTGGCAACTTGTGGTGAGGGAGCGCTGTAGTTGTGACGTCAACGGTGTGCTGGGAGCAAAAGATCGCCGTTCGTGTTTCATTGTGTTTAGTCATACTCGTTGCTCGTTGGCTTGTTACCGTGTTGATTATTTGCTGACACACACATATTGCATGTGGTTTTGCTTAACTTTTCTTTGTACATCTTTGTAAATAGTTATCTTAAAGTGTAGTTAAAATATATTTAATTACATTGTATCTTACGTATAGTGTAAGTACGTGTTTGCTTAGATAACAAAATAAACGTTTTCTAAAAGCCATCCCAGGCTGCGCCGTTGCAAGTTGTAAAAACCACGAAAAAACTGCTTCGGGTGTTACCTATCATCGTTTTCCGAAAGATGTGCTTCAAAGAAAGGCGTGGTTGAACGCGTGTCGTCGTGAAGATGTTAGCAATGTTGAAAATGCAAGAATATGTTCATCGCATTTCGCGGATGAAGACTTTATAAGAGATCTGAAAAGTGAGTTATTGGAAGGTAATAGTACGAAACGATTGAAGAAAAGTGTTGTACCTCATGTGAGTATTTGCAAAACGACTTCACCGCTTGTACTATAATGCAAGAAACGAATGAAGAGGCTTCACAACAGAGAACTAAAACGTTATGTGGTAGAAGTTACCGAGAATATTCCTTCAAAAAGACTAAAGTTATGTTCACATACAGAAGATGTGCATCCTGAAGTAGATAATAGTAACCATCTGCCATTTTTATCAATAGAGGATATTGAAATGAAAAACCAGGACATTTCTGAACTGAATGCCCGAGTAAATGACCTCACTAAATCCAATGGCAGTTTAAGGAAACAGTGTTTATTTTGGCAAAATAGGGCACAACATTTATATATGAAGATTCGTACGAGGTCTTATAGAATTTCCAAATTACAAAAGATAAAACCCAATAAAAATAACACAGCAGAAGAAAAGAAAAAGATTTCAAATGAAATAAATGCCCTGTTACGGGGAGTTTTTTCTGAAACCCAAGTGCGAGCACTTTTAACAAGAAAAAGAACTAACTGGGCACCAGAAGATATAGTTAGGACTCTGACTCTGCGCGGCTTATCAAAGCGTTCATATTCTTTCATTCGGAGCCAAATGCATATTCCGTTGCCTGGTATAAGTACTTTGAAAAAATGGGTGTCTCACGCTAAGTTTGCTCCAGGATTTCTCTGGGAGGTCCTCCAAATAATGGCTGAGAATGCCAAAAATCTAACTCGATTTGAAAGATTTTGCGTTTTATTAATGGATGAAATGAGTATTGATGGAAAGATGGTGTATGATCATGCTGAAGATATGGTCATGGGTCCTCATAAATCTGTTCAAGTTGTCATGATAAGGGGCTTGACATATTCATGGAAACAACCTGTTTTTTATGATTTTGATTGTCGAATGACGAAAGATATCTTATTTCACATCATTACAGAAATCGAAAAAATTGGATTCCAGATTGTAGCCATGACATCGGATTTGGGTGACGGTAACCAGTCACTGTGGAAAACACTTGGCATCAACTTATACAAAAATACTTTTCCGAACTCAGTGGATAATGCAAGGACTATATTTGTATTTGCTGATGTGCCTCATCTTCTAAAGCTGTTAAGAAACCACTTACTCGACAGTGGGATAAAGCTTAAAACGGGAACTGTCATCAATAAAAATATTTTCCAAACTCTCCTTGAGAAAGAAAAGGGAGAACTGAAACTGTGCCCTAAATTCAGTATTACTCATGTCAATGTTAGAGGTGCTGAAAGAATGAACGTTTCACTTGCCGCCCAACTTTTTCGCATCACATTGCCTGAGCGATTAGGTACATTTTCCCGAATGAAACAGAAGTAGCAAACTTCGTTCAACTTGTGAATGACTCATTTGACGTACTAAATTCTCGTTGTTCGTCGGACGGTGTTCGTCTAGGGCGACCTTACGGTACTAATATACAGGAACAGAAAAATATTTTGGAAAACATGAAAGATTCAATAACGCAAATGCGAGTGTGCGGAAAAAAACATCTTTTGCCATTTCAGCAAGGTTTTATTGTTTCCATAACATCTTTAATCAGCCTTTATGAGCATATAACTGAAAGTGGTGTAGGCATTCGTTTCCTCCTCACCCCTAGATTAAACCAAGATTGCCTGGAAAATTTATTTTCACAAATCAGAGGTATGGGACATGCATATGATCATCCTTTGCCCAGTGAATTTAAGTATAGATTGCGCCTTTTGCTACTGAGTGGCAAACTCATTGGGCCTTCTCCACATTCAAACGTAAAAAAGAGCGACGAAACTTTCATGACAACTCTTTGTTTAAAAGGTTTGCAACCTGATTTGAAACAAAACGTCGCCACAGAATTTCCCGAAACTACTGACTTGGGATTTGTAAATATGAATGGTCAAACAAGTAACGAATGCATTCAGGATGTGGTACTGGTGAAAAAAGAGGAAGATGCTTTGAAATACTTAGCAGGATACATATCCTTTCGCGTTAAATTACCCTTATTGGCTAAAGAAGCAACTGAAGAGAAAGATATATCGTCCTGGTTACAAGTAGTGAACAGAGGAGGACTTACAGAGCCATCTAATCAGTGGTTTGAACTAATCAAACCTTTTGAGGAGCACTTTACGAGAATTCACGGAGTCAAATTAAAAAAACAACACGGAATAGTTAAATGCTTATTCGAAGAATTAAAAAAAATGTATCCTCATGTTGACGAGAAAGCTTTAAAGTTGTATTCAAGGCTTCGAATTTTCATCCGAGTGAAGTTCTTAAATCAGACCTTTAAAACGGAAGTGGCAAATAAAACAAAGAAAAAGGCCAAACAGTGGATGAAAAGTGCAGCTTTAGTGGATGAGAAGCAAAGTAAATGAGGAAAAACAAGAATTCTCATTCAAGGTACGTTTCCATTTATATTGTTTACTACTCAAACTTTTCGGAAACTTTAAACAAGTTTTATATTCATTACAATTTTACTTTCATTACACTAGTGTTAGTGTCCAAAAGTTAATTAAGTAAAAATAAGCATTAACTAAAAAAAGCGATGAGTAGTTGTTGCCGCCATTTGATTATTTACTAAATAGACATGGCATCAAATCAAAAACTTTGGCTAGCTATCAACAGAATGAAACTGGTTGTTATTATTTTTTATCTGACTTACCATCCTTGTCACATTTACGCCAAAAATCGGATTGTCATCTTCAAAATTTGTATTTTTTTTTTTTTTTTTTTTTTTTTTTTTTGCGAACGAGGGCGATTTCTTCTGGGCGTTATGTATTACATCCCTTATTTATTTCATATTTTTATTTTTATTTACTAAATTTCCTTTTTATTTCATTTATGCAATTTGCTTTAATCACTCAGAAGAAATGTAAATTTTTAGAGGTAAACACTGGTGTGAGTGGTAAACTAATCTATATACCTTGGTTTTAAACTAATCTATATACCTTGGTGGTAAACTGCGTGTTGCTGTGAATACGTTTTTACAGAAACTTCTCTCAGGTCAGTCGGACCAGTACTGCTCAGAGCCAGCCCACCGTTGATGTCACGGGTGCGCCGTGGAGGTCAGCCAATACCAGTTAACTTGCGGACGGTCCTACCTCTCTCTAATCTATATATCTTGTGTCTGTACAGTGCGAGCGTCATCAGACTGCGCATACATGGTGCCCAGTTGCTGCCCTCCCCAGCGCGGTTCTCCGGCTTCTCTCTAATACAAAACGTGTAAAACGTCATTTGTAGGTGACTTAACGTCTCTTCACGACCCTCGATGAATTGTTGACAGAGGTCAACGACGCATGCGCAGCGATACCTTAGGACACTATCCCAGGACGGGTTTGGTTCATTTGCTCGACGTTTACTTCACCGAAGGGTCACTTGACCGAAAAAACGTCCCCGAAAGATCACTGGATCGAAAAGTTGATTTCACCCAAGGGTCACTTGATCGAAACTTGCATTTCACTGAAAGGTCTGTTTACCTAAAAGTTCATTTCATCGAAATGTCATTTCACCAAAGGATCAGTTTATCGAAAACTTTGGAATTTATTACAGTATCTGTTGAAACATGGTGCAAGTTCGGCGGACAGACCACCGAAACGTTAGGGGATTACATCAAATTGCTCTTTTGATTTCTCCGTGTCACAGAGAACGCAAATATTTAGTTTTAAGGCAAATCCTTTTTTAAAGACAATAGGCATAGGTTTAGGCATCTTTAGCAAATTTTAATCTGTTCATACGGTTTACATAAAAGTCATGTCAAGAGCTCATGTTCATAAGGTTTACATAAAAAGTAAAATTTATAATGTTGCACATTGGTTCAGGCGAAAATAATCAATTTTTAGGTCCCTATACCTTGGCTTAGGCCTTTTTACTCAATTTTAATTGTGCGAATTCATGTTCATAAGGTTTATATAAAAAGTCAAGTTAATAATGTTGCGCATTTTTTCAGGCAAAAATAATTAATTTTAGGGCCCTAGACCTTGGCTTAGGCCTTTTTACCGAATTTTAATCGTGCGAACTCATGTTCATACGTTTTACATAAAAAGTCAAGTTAATAATGTTGCGCTCTTTTTTCAGGCAAAAATAATTAATTTTAGGGCCCTAGGTCTCGGCTTAGGCCTTTTTAGCAAATTTTAACCTCGCGTGCTCATGTTCATAAGGTTTACATAAACAGTTGTTTTACATTTTATGTAACGCTTATGAATATGAGTAGGGTTGAAATCTGTTAAAATGGCCTGTATTTAGCTTACGGTCAAAAAATTAATGTTTTGTGGTTGAGTAAAAGTAAAACATGATTTACTTAATTTTCTATGTAGCCCTTATTATAAACATGAGCTCGGCGGATTAAAATGTGAGAAATAGGAACATATCTAGGTCTTATAATGAATGTTAAATTTCGAAAAACCTACTCATGGGGAGGTGTTTCATATAAATTAAAAGTGTATTTTATTCAAATAATGTTTAGGTGGCCAGTTCTTCAAAAACCCGCACCACGCTGCAACAGATCTCTAACAACAAAATTATAAGTTTTCGATAAACTGACCATTCGGTGAAATGTACTTTCGATGAAATGCACTTTTAGGTGAAGTGACCTTTCGGTGAAATGAACTTTTCGGCCAAGTGACCCTTCGGTGAAATGTAGCTATCGATCAAGTGATGCTCTGCGAAATGTCAAGTGACCTTTCGATCAAGTCAATTGACCTTTCGATCAAGTCAAATTGACCTTTCGATCATTTTTCGGCGAAATGTCAAGTGACTTTTCGATTAAGTCAAATTGACCTTTCGATCATTTTTCGGCGAAATGTCAAGTGACTTTTCGATTAAGTGAACGATACCCTACCAGGTCTTTTCCACTCGAGGTCTTGCTTTCTTCCTGTTGATGCCCACCGATTCACGCAATTCTTCAGAAATTTAATCACTGCTTTCCCACCTACACTGTTAAAACATGTGTCGTAGGTTGCACCAAAAAGTGGTGCTACACCAGCTGCACTACTTTCTGAGAAAAGATACACCATTGTGTGGTGGAAACAAACCCCAACAACATGGTGCAACTTTGCACCATAATGTGGTGCATCGTAACGGGTGTGAACCTACACAATTGTGAATCTCTTCTCATGAACCATAACCTTGTATCGTAACGCGGTGTGAACGTACACGATGCTGTTAGGTTTTGTCTGCACCACACAATGGTGTATTCTCTTTTCAATAAGTTGTGCAGCTGGTGTATCACCACTTTTCTGGTGCAACGTAACACAACATTTTTAAAGGTGTACGCCGCCCAGGTGGTGCAATGTTTTAAGTCCTGGCTTCTGTGCTGTCGTTCGAGATCTTGCAATTACTGTTCTTTATTTGTTTGGTTGTAGCTATTAACTAAAAGTTTGTTTGAACAACCTTTTAGTTAATTGCATTACTTAATTGAAAATCCTGAAATGTTCCGTAAAGATACATCATGCTGGGATAGATTAACTGCATCGCACATATATCACTTAATTAAACACTTAATGGATTCAGTAAATAACAGGAGCTGCAGTTAAAAATTTCACTTGCTTATTTAGTCCACTTTATGGACTTTATGTTCCAGTACACGTCACAGAATCATCCAGAACTTCAGCATCTCAATACAACAGATTACTATAACAGTAGCGTATTGGGATCCGCAAGCAATACTAACTTGATTACAGTTCAATGGTTCAAAACCAAAGAAGCACAACATTTAACTTGAACAAATTAATCACTGACAGGTATGTTAAACTTATCTTTTATCTCTAAAGCAATATAACAACTGGAAAACTAGTTGACCTCGAACAATGAGAGACTAAATACATCCAACGAGAGAATGAAAACATCTAACGGGAGCAAGAACACATATAACGTAAGCAATTCAATATACACTATATTGACAAAAGTCACCGGACACTCCTTCAAAAGCAAATGAACGGATCCGATGAGTTGTTAAGATGCGCGGTACGGCTGCAAACGTTATAAAAACCAGCCTGCAACTGACCGCAATCACATTGCCCTGTGAAGTTGAGTGATAACCTCGCGGCGCGAGAGAACTGACTTTGAGAAAGAAAATATTGTTGGGTGTTATATTAGTTGGTTGTCCACAAGAGAAACCGAGAGGTGTTTAAACATTCCCTAGTCAACTGTTATGGATGTACTAAATAAGGGGAAAACACATGCGTGCCTGAAGCAGCCAAACGTACCGGCAGACCAAAGAAAATCAGTGATAGAAGACGTCGAAGCCTCAGGAGAGTCGTTACAGATAATGACGGAATACTGCAAAAAACCTCATTGTACAGGTAAGTACAAATGCTGGAACCTCGGTATGAACACGTACCATTCGTAGAGAACTTCATTCCATCGGTTACCGTGGTCGTGCGGCGACTCATAAGCCTATCAGTTCCACTCGGAATGCTACTCGTCGTTTAGCATATTGTAAAGAACATTCATCGTGGACCGTAGATCAATGGAAACAGGTCCAATGAACTGATGAATCCAGATACAGATGCATCCGTCTGATAGCCGTGTGTGGGTATGGCGGCAGCCGGGGCACGCTATTTACCACAGTGTACTTTACCTACTGTCAAGTTTGGAGCTGGCAGTGTTCTCATGTGGGGGCGTTTTTCGTGGTATGGTCCCGGCCCATTGGTTATTGTGGACAAACCTGTTAACTAGCACGTCTACCTCGACATTCTGGACAATCAAGCCCTACCAACTCTGTGGCAATACTATGGAACCGAGCCTTGTTGGTACAAGAACAATAATGCACCGAAACATAAAGCAAGGACTGTTACGGCGTGGTGTGACGATAATTCCGTATCGTTCATGTACTGGCCAGCACAGAGCCCTGATCTTAATCCCATAGACCACCTATGGGATGAATTAGAGCGTCGCATAACAAATTTGGAACCAAGGCCTACTGTTAAGCAACAGTTAGGGGCACCATTATGTACTGAATGGAAGCGCATACCTATCGCTGTGTTCCAAAACCTTGTCAAAAGCATGTCTCGAAGAGTAAGTGCATGCATTAAGGCCAAAGGTGGACCGACACTGTACTAATGTATATCAATAAATGCTATTTTGTGATTCTCTTCTAGGTGTTCGGTGACTTTTGTCAATATTGTGTATTTAATGAGAGACAGCTTACATTTAACGAGAAACAGCCACATACAAGCGGAAACATTATTTTCTTATATGTTTCGTAAACATTCATCCCTCAACTTTTGACCTCAATTCAGATTGCCTCAAAAACTTTCATTGAGAGAGGAAACATAGAATATAAAAGTAAAACGGAAACGGAGCATATATGAGAAAAACAAGTTTCGAAAATGCTTAAGAAGTATCAGCCAAAATGTGCATAGAAAACAGGGACCAAAAGGAAATGTTCATCAGAGTATACGTCACAATGTACCCGGTTCGAATTCTGAGTGATTTGTGATTGGTGTGTTTGTCTTGCGGTACTGGCTCTTTCCCATCCCTGGACCAGAGGCCCGAAATTAGGGACGTTAGCCTCCTTCTAGACCATACTGCTGCCCAGGGGTTCTAAGTTCATGGAGGTCATCACGGCTTTTTAGCCCATAGAGTTGCTTCGGACCTACTTCTCAAAGTCTGTGGTAAGTTTCATCACATTTCGTACATTTCTTCGCTGTGTGGTATTTTCTGTGTTGAGCTGTTCATGTTAAATCACTGCATGAAACTCTTACATTTCGCAACATACATCACCAAAAAATCACATAAGCTTCTTGCAATGATATCCATTGCTATCCTAAATGTCTATCCATTTATCGTTTGAAAATTTCAATGTCCAAACAATGTTGTTGAACAACCAATGTATATCTTTATAAGGACACTATACTTACGTTTCACTGAGTATGAGGAATAACAGTTTTCTGATAGAAAGTGAGGGTGTCCATACCGTCAACAAAAACAGGAAATATTCGTAGCATTTATTTTGAACATAAGTTTGCCGTATGCTTTTGTTCATATTGTTCCACTGGATTGAATCGAGCAAAGTAAATCAGAAAAACCAGTCATGGTGCTATACATAAGCAGTCATTCTGCTCTTTTCACGTATTACACAGAGTAAGCTATGCAGTGCAGATAAACTCAGTTTCAAACAAAAATAAGGTTTCAAGGCTGAAAATTCCACATGCACACCTATGGGAAGTATAGCAACCATTAGTATTAGAAAGGCACATACTGTGTAGCCTGAAAACTCACTAGCATATTGCAGTTTGTTAAAGCAGCTTAATATGGCCATTAGACTGGAACGTTGTATGAAGGTTAAACTATTTTTATTTAGATTTTTAAATGGTTACCTAGCAGCTAGCTAATTGGCTGATCCTCCTAAATAGCTGTGTAGCACACAGATAACTCTTTAGAAACAAAAACCTAACTGTCTAGTAAAAAGAATCAGCTACCGAGTTAAGTAATTCTAAGAATGTATTCTAAATTTTAAGATATATACAATCAACTTGCAGCGTATAATCTCACTGGTATTAACCCAGATATCAATCGTATTACAATAGCACTTATTTGCAAATCATATGTATATCAATAGACGTCGAATTCTTTCCTAACACTTTAAGCAGACGATGTACTTCAACCAAGTGGTGCCCAACATCTTGTGCGATCCCCTAATAAAAATCATTACATGGCGGCTGTGTTACACAAAAGCAACGACAAGACAATTCATTTTCCCTTCTCATCTCAGCAGTACCAACAAATAACCTCACACTGATTGTAACGTATACTCTATATTCACTTTCCTTTTGATTTTACTATCTCTGGTTATTTTATTTTACTATGTAAATTATCTTCCTACTGAACGAAATATTATTTCACCCGCTGAATGAGATCTGGCAATGAGTGTAAGTCATGACGTGGTGGTAGCTAGTATATAGGCGCGTTCATCGAGACTTGTGCGTTGCGTTGGTTGGAGCGTTGGTTGTGTAGCGTTGGTTGGTGTGTTGGCGTTGCGAGGTGTTGTTATGAGAGAGTGTGTACTATAAGAGGAAAGTTTATTCATTATTATGTACAAGATATATGAGTGCCTTAGTTGACCAAGAGTCTTGGAAATAAACAACTTTTCAGTAAGTTCAGTCTTTCTCAATTCATAGTTTTTGTCAGACTTCTGTCTGGCTGTTAGGTTTATGACTTTGATTACTTAATATAAATAACCAGCGTTGAGACTTTGTTTAAGTTCATAATTAACGAGTAACAACACCCTTTTGGGAATTCATTATTTTGAAGCTTAGAGCTAGTATATCATTAGCTAGCTGGTAAGAAGAGAATCATTCATAATAATTAGCTTAGCGGAAAGCAAAATAAAGGTAATTCATTATATGATTTTAAGTGTTCCTTTTTAGTCCTTATTGTTATATGCTCCACGACACAAACCATGACGGGACGCCCTAACCCCTTTAACAAGTACATCATGCCACTGGGTAGCAAAAGGTGACTCAAAGAATTATCTCAGTTCTTACGTTCGTCGCAATTGTTATACCCCTTTTAGCGAGTAATCAGTCAGTTTCCGGACGGTTCCAGGCGTTAATACATTGAAATGATTAAACGTTGGTTTGGAATTAGAATCAGCGAACATAAAAGGGATACAAGAGACAGAAAAATAGCCACTGCCATATCAGAGAAGTCATCTTCAAGGCGGCCCATCCTCTATGGAGTAATGTAAAGAAATTAGCTTCATACTCAACACACAAATCTACCGCCATTCGCGATACCTTGGAAATCTTGACCAGCCGCGAGGCTGGCAATGATAGCGTTTCTCTGGAGTTGCCACGTATTTGGAATCAATTCATCAAATAATGCTGTTTTCTATCATTGTACGCGTGCTCAACCAACGTGACCTCGTTTCTTCGAAATATCACGTTTGCTCCTAATCATTTATTGTCTAGTCAAGTTACCGTGTTCAAATTGTTGAAACGTTCTGTTATTCAGTTTGCATTTAGCTGCCTACCTTCCTTCAGAAAGCCATTTGGATGATGTGCGAAAACTTGGAAATTTTTATCTTTATTCTACGCCAAGAAATTTCGGATTTTTAATATAGTTATACTATTTTGAGTATAATTTGGTGTACAGTTCCTACTTTTTGAGTCAGAAAGGATTAATGTCAATCGTCCCCCAAATCACCACTTTGAATAAAGAAACAATAGAAAAAGTAACGTTTTTCGGTGCCTAGGTTCACCATTCTAGCTGCATTGTGTCCACTTCTTAGAAAGCGATTATAATCGTTTGAGCCGATTTCAGCCATTTTTGTTAACCCTATGTTAATTCATTTCAGGTGGATATAAAGAGTTGATATCAACGTTTAACAATCTACTCGAAATCCCTGCAACTCAACCATCTACATTCAGTCTGGTTACTATATTATGCTCTGATCCACTGTCAGTGTTGCCAAATTGTAAAAGCTATTTGGAGATCTATTATGCCTTTAGTTAGGAAATGTCTAACCAAGAAGTTACTAAATTTACGTCAGAAAACAAAAATTCGAAACGAGGACTTACGAGGAAGTCCAACGTGTTGGTCTATAAAGGTCAAAAATTCCTAAAACAGGTCTTATGAGAAGGTCCACGGTTGGTCTTATGAGGAGGTCTAGGGCGCATTTCGTCTTTTGTAGGCTAGAAAAGTTCTTGCGGATAAGGTCAGCTTTGACAGTTTATTAAATTTTACGGATAGCGTGGAATCTGGTGTAAACATGTGGCTGAATGATGTTCAGGATTCGTTCAGCCACATGTTTACACCAGCAGCCACATGTTTACACCAGCAGCCACATGTTTATTCAGCACCACTTGTTTATTTACTCATTCAGAAACATGAGTATACCACTAGTAGGGATACCGTAAGCCACGACAACCGCAATGTGCGTCCAAAAATCTCCTCCGAAGAAATAACGCACCACGTCATAAATGCAAGGTATGCCTCCCCGTTGGCGCAGTGGTCTAAGCGATGTCTTCTGGTCATTCGTCCAAGATGGGTCCGGGTTCGAACCCTGGTGAGGCATGGTTGTTGTGTTTATCTTACGGCGCTGGCTCTCTTCCTTCTCTGGAACCAGTGGCCTTAAATTTGGGACGGCCAACTGCTTATAGCCGACTGAGTAGCTCACGGTGGTCGTTAAACCAAATCAAAATAAAATAAAACAAATATTAGCACATGCCATATCTGGACTAAAAATTAAAGAAAATATTTCAGCACAGCACTTAAGCGGTATAAAGCGACCTAACTGAGAAGAAAAGCCTATAAATTAGCTGATTAATCATCTCAGCGAGACATCAGTATGAAAATCGGAAGTTTTAAGACACTGAAATACCAATTTTGAAGATGACAATCCGTTTTTCGGTGTAAATATGACAAGGATGGTAAGTCAGTTAATATCCGAAAACTTGAAAATTTCGTCGTCCTGGAGCAGAAATTAAACTCGCGTCTCCCAGATAGGGCCCGGGTATGCTAACCACTAAACCACCCAGAACGAGCAATCTGTCATATTTACATACTTGTCATATACGAGGTCCGATCAAAATGTTCCGAGACTAGGCCGATAACAGTAAAACAAAGAACTTACATTACTTAAGTCTGGCTATGATTTCCCTCAAAGTAATATCCTTGGGCAGCGATACACCGTTGCCAGCTTTTTGGCACTGTTGGAACGCTCCCTGGAAGTCCATCTCTGCGATTTCGTCTGCGATTTGCGCTGGATCTCGTTAAATGTTTCAAAACAGCGACCCTTGACTTGAGCTTTAGCTTCATCTTCGGGAACAGTAAGAAGCCGCAGTGGATCCCAGTGATGACCCGCATGAGCCTCGTCCCCAGTGATGACTCTCATGAGTCTCGTCCCCAGTGAAGATTCTCATGAATCTCGTCCCCAGTGATGACCCGTATGAGTCTCGTCCCCAGTGATGACCCGCATGAGTCTCGTCCCGAGTGATGACCAGCGAAAAGAACGTTGGATCATCCACCTCCTGCTGACAAAAATCTTGACAGAGTTCGATACTGAGTGCCTTCTGATTGGGGTTCCGAATCTTTGGCACAAACTTTGCAGTAATGCGGTGCATGTTCAAAACCAACGTCAGAATTTCTTACACTGTTCCGTATGACACATTGACTATGGTAACAATGCCTTGAATGGTTCTCCGACGATCCTCATGCACCAGTTCCCTAAATTTGTCCACATTTTCGGAGAGTTTTGCTCGTGGGCGGTCGCCCTGATCTCTCGTCGTCTTCCAGTGCCGTTCTGCCGCTCTTGAAGCGCCAGTGCTGCTCAAAACACCTCGTACGACTCATTGCTTCATTGCCATAAGCCTGCTGCAACATTTCCTGCATCTCCGTTCCCGATTTTCCGAGTTTGACGCAGAATTTGACGTTCGCGTGATGCTCTAGTTTGCAGTCCATACCGAAATCGCAGCTGTGTTCTGCATATGGTCACCAAATATCGTGTAGCACAGCTCCCGATGTTCACAGAACTACGAAACTCTGCACAATGGCTCAGAAATGTCATTGCATTCGATCGCTGCTCGCGCATTGGCGTACTGCTATCTGTTGGCGCGCTACGTACCTAGTCTCGGAACGTTTTGTTCGCACTACGTATTTACACAAAAAAAAACGGATTGTCATCGTCAAAATTTGTATTGTATGGTATAATCCCGTATTCCATTCATGACACAGAAATGTTTGTACTGTAAGTTGTGTAAAACCCAGTAATACAGTTCGTATATCAATTTTTCGCTCTTACTTCCATGATAAACTGTTGCAATCGTACACGGTATGACCGTCCGTTTCCCAGTACTCATTGCGATTACTCATTTTTGAAATACTTTGCATTCAGTGATGTTTCTCGCAAACGTTTAGGCACAATATCGACGATAAAACATAAAAATAGTAAGCAAAAATGTGATCGAAGTTTGTGTTCTGTAGCTTCGTAAAAATAAGAAGCAGAGTGACACAAACAAGGCTAAGCAAGTGAAACACTTGAAATTACATCACGCTATCCAATTAGAAAACAATACCCGCAACGGATATAACGATTACACATATTATCCCGCGAAACGACGAGAACCTACCTGTGCCGCCCCGGTGGCGCAGTGGTCTAAGCGATGGCCTCTGATCATTCGTCTGAAAGGGGCCCGGGTTCGAATCCCGGTGAGGCATGGATGCTGTGTTTGTCTTACGGCACTGCCTCTCTCCCTTCCATTTAACCAGTGACCCTAAATTAGGGACGGGAGACGGTTTATAGCCCATTGAGTTGCTCACGGTGGTCGTTACACCTCCAAACAAAAAAAAAAAAAAAAAAAAACCTACCTGTCTCAAAAGTTGAGACATATCAGAAGAAAAAATAGTATTATAGACATGAATAGTATTTGCAGATACCTGCATCATTTCAAAATCCGTTTCTCGGAGGAATGAATTAAATCCTGTAGGGTTTCTGGTTAATACAGTTTTTGATGAACAGTTTATAAATCCTGTAAAACTAATTAGTATGTAGAATAACTGGTATACTGAATAAGAAGTTTTATCTTTCTCTCTATCTCGTTCTCTCATGGCTGGTTGAGTTCCACAAAGACGGCAATGCGCCCCTGAGGATTACTGGCATATTAATGCAACCGGTTTGCCATGCTTCTGCTGCATACGGGTAAAGGACAAACTGCGTGCGGGGCCGACTTCACAAGAAACAATCTATGCATTCGAGTCCCCAAACACAAGGGACTGCGGAAAACCTTGAAAAAACCGCAAACAAGATGGCCGGTAGGAGTTACTATTATATATATATATATACAGTCGAATCACATTATTCTGACCACATCCTACTTTTGACGTCAACAGCGCATAAGAATTGAAGAAGGTACGTCTCGTGAGCTGGTTTGGAGGGTATATAAAGGGGTGCTTTAGGCATGATGAAAACATATCACTCGATGCTGTCATTGATAAAAGGGGCGATTTATCAGATTTGCAAAATGGGATAATTATCGGCTTTCGGACCAAGCGTGGCAATATTTCAGAAACAGCGCAGTTCGTGAACGTTTTGCGTGCTACTGTATTTAAAGTGTATCGTGATTGGAGAAATGGCACCATTGCGAATCAGCGACATGAAAACTGCGGAACACCACGTGCCATTGATGTGAGAGGTGAACGTCCGTTTCGAAGGTACGTGAGGGCCGATCGACAAGCTACAGTGGAGCAACTCACTGGCCGAATGAACTAGGGGGCTACCTGAAGTGTGTCTAAAACGACAGTGCAGCAAACCCTAATGCGTATGGGGCTCCGATGCAGACAGATGGTCACTGCATTTATGCTAACGAAGGTGCATCAGCAAAAGGCTTATATTTGCACGGCAGTATCCGAATTGTACCTGCGCTGATTGGAGAGTTTTTCTTATCCGACGAGTCACGCTTTCTGCTTCATCGAACGGATGACCGTTGGCGTATAAGGCGAGAAACATCAGAAAATAAACATTCTTCAACCACTGCTGGAATAATACAAGCTGGTGAGGGCAGCGTTATGGTCCGGGAAATGTTTTCGTGGCATTCCCTGTGTCCACTCATACATGTGGAAGGCACTATGCACCTTATTCGTTATGAATCCATTTTTGCAGACCCAGTACACCCATACATGCTGGTTATCTTCCCTGGGGCGGATGAGATCTTCTAGAAGGACAATGTGACGTGTCGCACAGCTGAAAATGTCCGAGATTCGTTGGAAGAGCACGATGAAGACTTCAAAGTACTTCCCTCGTCCCATAATTCCTCAGACTTACACCCAATTGGGCATCTATGGGACCACCACCATCGTGTTGTTCGCTTTATGGATTATCCAGCACGCACCCTCCAGCAGCTGTCAGATGCACTGCAGTCAGCATGGCTCCACATACCTGTGAACACCTTGCAACACCTTATGGAGTCACTCCCAGTCCTCCTATCTGCTGCCCGCTCTGCACACTGCAGTTACTCTGGATATTAGCTGGTGGTCAAAATAATGTGACTTGACCATGTATATATCATCATTATCGGCTATTATCAATCCACTGCTGGATGAAGGTATCCCCAACTTTTTGTCACAACGGTCTGTCTTGCATCAGCCTCCTTCATATCACTCCCGCATGCTTTGAAATTTCATCCACTCATCTCTGATGTGGGTTTCTTCTCCGGATGGTTTGGGCATAACTCACCAGACTTGACATTGAACAAGCGGTTTGGTAAGTGTGGGATAGCATTTCGTCTAATCTAGTTAAACCGGTATTTGTCGGCGGTCAAAGCCCCTTTAACAGGGACAGAATGCACGGCAAGAAGGTAGTGTTGGCATTTGTCAAGGAGAGGTTATATATACATATTAAAAAATAGTTAATTAAGAGCGAAACTGAAGACTAAGGAAAAACTTTAGAATTTAAAACGAAGGTTGCAAAATAACCTGAAAATCAAAACGCGCAACGCAGCAGTTTTGAAAATTCAGAATTCACATTCTATAAAGAAGATACCTAAGCAAAAAAATACAAATATAATTTTGACTCACACCTAGTACAACATAGAAAAAGTTATGTATCTACCTATGTGAGTAAAAGGAGAAAAGATAAAAAATAAAATAAAACAACTGAATGTAGAAGGTGTCGAGAATACTGAGCCTTGGCTTTATCAAGGACCAGCAAAAACTCTGCATTTTCTCACTTCCACAAAGACCTAGTTGGAAATGGGTTTCTGCAAGGCCATAGATGCAAGTAACATTCCCACCTAAAATAGTTTAAAAAATATATATATGTCATGTCCTCCGTAGAGTTGCATGACCTAGCACTAGTTAACAATTTCGCTTGCATCCATTAACCTTCCTGGCCCGACCCATGCTCTTCATCTGTTACTATTAAACAGAGAGAAGAAGATTAAAGAGAACTCAAGCTGTGAGAGTGACATAATAATTAGAAATGATTTTCAGCCATAACGAAATTCCAAGTTCGTTTGAGAAAGAATTTAAACCTGAAAATCAATGCAAAAGAAATCCAAATTTTTACATTGCAATTAAAAAAGGAAATATTAATTTTTAACGAACAGAATTTTGAAAGAAAACTTGAGTCTAAAACCCCCTACTCTACAACTTATGACAGCACGAAAACGAGAATAAGTTAAAGATAATAATTAACTAAAGAAAACTTTGTGAAAGTTATATACCTTAAACAGTTAGTTGCAATATGTACAAAGTATTTCAGCAGTGCTTTAAGTGCATAATTAATTAGTTATTAAGAACTTAACTACTTTGAAAAAAACAGCGCATAGACAGCGCATAGAAAAGGAACAAGCTAAGCCATCTTGTGTTCCTACGTACCCCAAAAGACGCTCAAAGTTACAAAGAAAAGAAAGAGTTAAAACCCGCAAAAATGTTAACAGACAAACCAATGCCTAAAAGCTGAAAAGCTAAAAAACGACAGAGAAAAAGTACATGAAGTACAAACATTGAACTTATAAAACCTAGAACCCAAAAACAAGTAAGAGAGCTTACCTCTTGTGTGACAAAAACTTTTCTCCTCACAAGAGAAGAACATGTCTGACCTCTTCCGCCACTCTCAGTATTCTCGACACCTTCTACATTCAGTTGTTTTATTTTATTTTTTTATCTTTTCTCCTTTTACTCACATAGGTAGATACATAACCTTTTCTATGTTGTACTAGGTGTGAGTCAAAATTATATTTGTATTTTTTTGCTTAGGTATTTTCTTTATAGAATTAAAAAATAGTATTTATATACAATTATCTAACTCACCTTCGTTTTGCTGATGACGTAGTGATTTTTGCAACTACCCCATCAGAGCTGCAGAGTATGATCCAGAAACTTGCTGACAAGAGTAAAGAAGTGGGATTAAAAATGAACTTTCAGAAGACAAAAGTGATGTTCAATGTTTTTACAAGAAATGAAGATTTATCGATTAATGGAGAAAAGCTGGAGATAACAGGTACGTACGTTTATCTTATACAGCAGATATCAAGTGAGGGTCACATTGATGATGACATTAATCGGCGTATAAAACTTGCCTGGAGAGCTTTTGGAAGAAACAGCATAATTTTCAAGAGCAATATGCCATTATGTCTTAAAGGAAAAGTGTTTGATCAATGCATCCTTCCAGTGCTTACGTATGGTGCAGAGACGTGGACCTTAACTAAAAGAGACATACAAAGGCTGCAGACAACTCAAAGTCACACTGAAAGGTGCATGCTTGGTGTAACCAGGAGAGATAAGAAGAGGAACTTGTGGATTAGAAAAATGACAAGAATGGAAGACATCATGATCAGAGTAAAATCCCTGAAATGACAATGGGGTGGACATATTGCCAGAAGGACAGACCATCGATGGACAGCCGAGACTGGATTCTAAGAGACAGGAAAAGACCCAGAAGAAGACCACATGGGAGATGGGTGGATGAAATTCGAAAGTATACAGGAGTAACATGGAGGCGCCTGGCACAAGACAGACCATTGTGGAACAGTCTTGGAGATACCTTCGTCCAGCAGTGGATTGAAAATGGTTGACAATGATGATGATGATATTCAACTAAATTTTTTCCAGCTTATTTACCCATTTTCGTCGTTTCCAGATCGCCTCAAACTTCGTTATGCCGCAAACGCCTGACACATGAAACAGAATCACGAATTTTACGAGGAAGAAATCAACTAATTTATGCAACGCAGCGACAAACGCCTAAATGGTTTCGGTGACAATGTTGAAAAATATGAATGGGAGTGCTTTTCTTTCTTCTATTTCCTTTTACAGACGTTGCTTTTACAATCTATTAAAATCCTTAAATACACTGGAACGTAATTCAGGACTAGAAGATCTAGGTTTTTATGAATCTAATGGCTAAATGTGTATGGACCTCATACAAAACATAACATAGCTTTCAAATAATTTTCTTTTTTTGCGAGTTGGGAGTAATAAAAATTTTTTTTATTAGTTTGGCATGCATAATCTTGCATAAAATTAGAGTTTATTCCTCAAGGACACACAGCACGTTTATAAGGATATGAAACTCTTGTAAAGAACAAGGAAGAAACAAGATGATTAAGGAAAGGAATAAATGCAAATTAGGAAACGAAAGCGAAAGCAATATTCTCGTAAGAAAGCATAAAAAGAAAGGTGCATAATAACTTTAAAGGAAGCACAGATTAAGTCCAAATGGCTTCTTTTTTTAAGCCCAATTCATAGTTTTCTTTAATATGTTACGTATAATTGTTTTAGTTGATTATTTGATGATTTCATATAAAATAATTTCTAATAAATTATCTTAGGGATAAGTTTATTTTCCTAAAATGGGGAAAGGAATTCCAGTGGGTAGGTAGCCTGATGTCCTGGCTTTTGGTTAATGTTCAAATTTCCGCTTTGTGTCGCGAGTTAAAAGATTCCTAGACGCAGTGATGCAGTCCTGAAAGAAAGAACTGGCCAGGCGCTCCGAAGACCGGATGTATGCTACGAGAAATGATGGGGGCGCCAAGAAGCCTTTGAAATCGAATATATACAGTGTCTGGTACCTACTTTACGGGCTTGTTCTTGTGTGGTTCATGTAAATAAAAGGTCTATGGGTATGTGCTTAGCCACCACCAAAAGAAAAATAATAAGTAAAGAGAGAGAGAGAGAGAGAGAGTGGGGGGAGAGGGAGGAGAGAGGGGAGTTGAGAGAGGAAGGCAGGGAGAGAGGGATAGAGAGAGGGAAACAGAGAAGGAGGGAGGTAGGGAGAGAGAGAGGGGGAGGGAGAGGAGAGGGTGGGAGGGGGTAGAAAGAGGGCAGAGAGAGAGAGAAAAAAAGAGAAAAACCCGGTTAAGATTAATTGCGAAAAAAATATCGATTTCTACGGGAAAAAAATGTCGATTAATTGCGAAAAAAATATCGATTTCTATTGACTAAATAAATTTTAAAAAGTCCGATTCAGTTACGTTAAAAGTAACCTAGCGCCTTCCTGCTTTGAAAAAAAAGTGGTCTGGGGATCCAGGTCTTTGCTGCACCCCTGCCTATACGGTATGCTACACGACGCTGGTTCTGTTCATATCATCGAAGCTGTAACTCTAAATTGCTCGTTGAAACTAAAGTGTTCTTAGGTGCTCATAGAACTCTCACAAAAATGTTATCAAATAAAAAAAAATAATACTTTTGTGTTTGTGTTGCTGCAAACAACCTATCTGATATGTTATCAATATTAGTTGAAGTAAATGACTGCAGGTAAAAGGAGGATGGGAAATATATGCATATGTTGTTTTGAAGGAATATGAAAAGAAATAAATTCAAAGGGAATAAGAAATAGTATGTGTATGCAGGTTTAAACACGAATGAAGAAGGGGGAATTTGAAAGCAGTAAAGGCGCTGAAAACACTGAAGAAGAAGTGAAGAGGCCAAAAACTATGCAGAAGACGTTAGTGAAATGCGAGTTAGCATCTATTTTTATTTTTGCTCCTTTCAAAGAAATTTTTGGCCAAACAAAACCAGCATAAATCTCAATCAATATCTCGGTGTTGCAAAAAAAGAAGAACTGAAATAATTTGAAAAGAAGGAAAATAACAAAAATGTAATAGAAAAGAAGATGACGCACATTCATATTTCAAACTGAGTATTAGTAAAGAAAAAAATATTGTTTTTGTGAGCGAAGAATTGTTGTTACCCAGTGCAAGATACATAAGCCGAAACGGTACAAAGCTAGACCAGAAGAAAGAGTTTGGGTATGTAGCGTGGATTTTCGAAAGAAATACATATTAGATTGTGAAATCAGGAGGAACTTTCACCTTTGAAAGTTACAGCGAAATAAGCACATTTTGCCGGGAGTGGGATTGGAACCCACAACTCCTCATTCCTGAGCCAGTTGTTCTCCCATCTAAACTATACCTACGAAGCTTGTCGCTTTGCCGTCTTAACATGTGCGCTACCTGTGAGGTAGGTACATCATATTTATCGCTCGCTGAAGAATGTTTTGCATAATCTGTACGTTCTCATTCCCTATAACTCATATTACCCAGGGTTCCTTCATCTTGTAGAAATGTGCTTCATGGAGTGAAACCTTCCGATTTCGAGCTCCCTATTGTCACCCTCAAATATGGGAAACTGCTCTGTATGAACTCTCCTCTCCCACCTTCAAGCCTCCCGTCATCCCTGGGGGTCGTCAAGCTCTTTTAAAGAAATATCCCACCCCACACGCTTTCCCCTTTTATTTTGAGTTCTAACTTTGACCTCGACAAGAAACAATAAACCTGCTGGTTTACTAAACTCACCTTTCCCAGTGATTCTTAAAAACAAATTGATATTTTTAATAATTAAATAAAATGAAATAGTACTAATGCAATTGTGATATTAAATATTAATTATTTGCCACTTGGTTTTATTTCTAGAAATGCAAAAGGTAATTTAATTATAAGTATTTTTTTTTGTTTCCGTGATAAGGTAAAACGACGTTTGTCACATCTATTCTCCAAATTTTGGCGGCCCCCAATATGTAGCTTCCTGGGTCATGGGTCCAAGTAAGCTCAGTGAGAAACACCAGCCTGTATATATGTATGTGCATGCACATAAACCAAAAGCCTTTGCAGTCATGTTATGATGCGTACTATATTCAAATCAATTTTTTGTAAATCAAACAGTATCGCACACATATATACGATAAACATCAAGCACGATTTCAACCTGTAAGGAGAGGCTACAGTGTATTACTGAGCAGTCATTGCTTCTGTGTTGTAGGTTTCTTCTACGTACATCTGAGTATTTGTTTTAACTTTACCATTACTGTAAAAGGAGGCTACAGTGTGTTACCAGCCGTCATTGCTTCTGTTTTGTAGGTTTCTTCTGCGTACATCTGAGTATTTATTTTAAATTTTTCATTACTGTAAAGAGAGGTTACAGTGTGTTACTAAGCGATTATTGCGTCTGTGTTGTATGTTTCTTCAGAGTGCATTTGAGTATTTTATTCCCGTGCATTTGTTTTAACTTTATTATTGCTATAAATGAAGGCAACAGTGTTATAACTAGAGGTCATTGCTTCTGTTTTGTACGTTTCTACTGCGTACATTTGAGTATTTGTTTTAACTTTATTATTGCTTCTGTGACTCATTTTGTTATATTTGCATACATATAATGTAAAAAAAAAAATGCTGTAAAATATTAGTTAAGCCACTTTTACCTTAGACTGCTTACAAAGCTCACAAGAAGTAACCTTTATCAGCAGTATAAAATGTGCATGTAAACAATCTATGTTTTAATGCAATCAAAGTGCGGTACTTCTTCAAATGTATGGAAAATATTCTGGAAGTATTTGTACCCTCCTTATCACAAGCATGTTGGATTGTCTCGTTTAAAATAATTTTGCATGAAAGGACTATTGAATACACAAATGTAGGATTTCGAAATGAATATCTTACAGATCATATAGATGTTTTAAAATATAGCGTAATGTTCCGCATTTTCAGATCTACTACTGTGCGTGAGTTGTCAGATGCGTAGGGTTCTGGCTTGTCACCCACCTTTGCTCATGCTTGAATCCCGAGTCAAGTATGGCTGATGTGCTGACCCCACTACGCCTCCCTGATCGCCTTCCCTTACTTGAAACCCCTAATGAATTATGAACCGACTGTTGTTGTCCTTAAGGTTGCTCATGATGGTCGCTAAACCGGGCAAAAAAAAAAAAGATATCTGTGATTTTTAATTTTTGTTTCATCTGTATTAACAAACGGAATTCACTCAACCTACGCTGCTGCACCAGCATAAACAGAAGGGAATATCTTCAGACTGCACACCAGTGGTAGTTAGAATAATAAGTCTGAGCCTCAAAATATAAAAGTGCATTGAGGGGTGTTTTTTTTTTGTTTTGTACTCATTGCAATTAAAGCTGCTTGCTCTGTTTTTCAACCTGTTGTAAATTAGCCTGTAATTTATAATTCTAAAGATTTTGAACAAATCTTTTTGAGGTCAGTAAGCACCAAAACTATGTTCCCGTGATATTTTTCTAATGAAAATCACTGTAGTTTATAATAATTTATAATGCTTTTTAAATATTTTTATTGCCGTCTTTCATATTCTTTTCATGTCCTTTTATATTTTCGCATTGTTCACTGACATTTTGCATATCTGGTAATGTCTAATTGACATGGAATTTAGAAATTTGAAATCACGTATCATCGTTTTTTTTTGTTTTTTTTTTTTGTTTATGTCTTTCTGTCCTCCCTATTGCTTTTCCACTATGAAATTGATTTTCCCTTTCATACTTAAGCCCTTTTGTTGTGTTTTGCAGAAACCGCTTTTTATTCCAAACATTTAAAAAATCCGGATCATTTAATGCTTTGCAAACATTTTCAATGTAACTCTTTAGTATAATTTTCTTGTCAAATTTTCTAGGAAAGTCATTTTATCGTTTTGACTTGACGTTTGCTCCCCAATTCTAAATAAAAATAACAACAGTATGAACTGCATGATTAATATTTTGTTTTTCACCCTGAAACAGCAAATATAACAGCTTTTTTGACGAAACGGTATTATTTTCCAGTCTTCTTATTTCTTCTACACAAGAAGAACTGGGCAGAACTTCATCCAGCAGTAGATTGATAATAGTTGATTATGATCTTTTTATCTAACAGGATCATTGTCACAAAACGCTAAAAGCTAACCCAAAAATTTACTTACACCTTTGCGCTATTTTGTAAAAAAAAAATATGCACGATGAAATATTAAAGATGTACTTAAAATATTAGCTTAAGTGTAAATGTAGCAGATTCTAAAACATTTCTTTCAGCATTTTTTCTATAAACCGTGATATCTTTAAGAACTCAGATGTACTGATACCGTTACGTGATATGTTGCCATAACGAAACGAGAGCACAGTAATGCGAATGTAGCGGCAGGGGTATGACGAAAATCTCATGCATCGACATGATGTAAGGCCGCCTAGAGAGTATACAACGCCATGCCATTAGAGAGTTGAGTTCCATCGGTTTGCGAGTTACCTTCCACGTTACACGGACAGATACGTCGATTTGGTGTTTGATGTCATACACGATAGCTTTCGTAACCAATAAGAAGCCTTGGTTTTCTCGTGACGTCTCTAGAAGAGAAAACCCATCTCTCTGATGTCATGCCCTTGTATTTTCTAGACGGCCTTGCATGAAGGTCTGGAGCCCAGCGGCGGACGAACGCACAGGACAGTCATCTCCACTAGATGGCGCTGACGTACTGAACAGCAACGTCCCGATGGTTAACACACCAGTGCAAGTCCAACACTGTTTGGGTGAGAGTGGTCTCGTGACTCGCCTTCTGTTGCTTCGACTTCGCTTGACCTTAAACCACAGACGTCACGGATTGCAATAAAGCTGAGAACGCAGACACTAGCGTTATGAATGGTAGCCCTTATTGTTTTCCGACGAGTCGCTGTTCAACCTAAGGACCCAACGACAACGAAAATCCTCAAATAGGTTTAGAGTCCTTCTCGCTACAACGCGCTGCGCCTCTTTGAAAGGCGAAAAAAGAAAAGAAAAAAAATAGAAACTGGCCTGAAAGAATGGGTAAAAAGAAAAGTTCGGACAAGTTACAATTTTTGGAATAAACTGTTTCCCGTTAAGAAATGAAAATCGTAAGCTGCCCTACACACTATACCTGTTGTCCCATACTCAGAGAAAACCCAGGCTCAGGAAGCACGAAAGGTAGCAATTAACAGGAAAAGGGGAAGCGTAAAAAATAAGAAACATTCAACACCAAAAAGAAATCTCATGAAAAAAAATCTCGTTTTTCACTAAGATGCCCTGAAAAGGGCCCTTTTCTTTTTTTGCCAACATTGCTAACAACATAATGACCCAAGATAGACGTGTCCTTTCATTGGAACACCGCAGTGAGCGACTGCACGATGCATGCCTCCTGCAGCGTCATATGTGCATGACCCCAGGCATTATCTTGTGGGGTGTTTTTGGGTTCCATTTACGTTTCTACCTCCAACGCATTGTGGAAAGAATGACCAGCCAGCAGTTCATCGCTTAAGTTGTGGACGATGAAATGTTGCCATATCTGCAGTCTTTCCTCGATGCCATCCATAAACAGAACAGTTTCATGTGGCACGGCATGTCTCACAGATCCTAGATGCCCGACATATCATCCTTGGCCAGAGCGTTCGTCTGATTTGTCGCCCATTGAACAAGTAGTGATATGGTCTCTCGAAGGCTCGCCTGTTTGGCGCCGCTGCATTTACCCAAGATGAACTTTCGCTACAAATCGAGACAACATGCAATGAACTTCCGCAGTGCAACATCCAGTACCTTTTCTAGTCGATGCCATGCCGTGTACGAGCAGTTATCAATGCTCATGATGGGTACACAAGTCACTGGGTATTGTGTGTCCCTCATCACTTACAAGTCTGTAATTCTAATCACTACCGTCTTGCATCATACTTAGCAAACCCTCTAAACCTCTCTTCAAATTTTCAAGTCTTTATTGGTGTAGCAGTTACAAAAGACAGCAGTGTAATTCCTGATTATCCCTTTCTTTAACTTTCATTTATAATCTGAAAACGGAAGTCGAGGTCTGAACTATTTTTGGATTCCTTTCACATAAAATGTTACTTTGTTCATAAACACCGGAAATATCAAATTATGCTTTTTGATGTGACATGCAGAAAGCTATCAGACGATCGCTTCGTGTAATTTTTTTCTCACTCATTTTCTTGATTCTCATGCGCCTCATGTAAATTTACTTGTCTTCATCAACATAAATACCAAATGACAGCATAGTGCATCTACGTGTCTCAGAGAAAGAGTTATATTCGATTTTTTAGATAATGTGGAGAATATTAAGGATTTGTGTTCATCCGATATGAAATCTACAGCTGCAATCTGTTTGTTCAGTAGATTTTTGTTATGCTTGCAAATCTGTGATGTACTTCAAAATGCGATGTGTCGTGCATAATTCAGTTTGAAATGAGTAAGAAAATGTTTCTCTCATTTGCTTCGGAGTCTCTTGTGAGGTACGTTTTGATCTGTGCGAACTCTCAGTTTGTTTGACTTATCGAAATCATTTCGTTGTACGATCCCTGTTGACATTTAAATGACTCTTTAGTAGATTAGAAGATTGCCGCCATCATATTGCTGCTAATTAAAGTTTCATGAGTGAAGTAATTTATAAAATTTGATGAAAGCGAACAATAAATGTTACAGAAAGTGCAGAAATTTGGAAAAGCGTCGATAAAGAATTCGTTTACGTGATAAATATCGAGTCTTTAACATTGGGTTTTCTGATTTGAAATATTAATATTTGGGGAACTTCTCTAGGGATAACTTTTACTTTAATCGAACCACGTACAACGGGGATTCATCTTACCTAACAAATATATGAACTTAAAACGTGTAGGTGATCGATGTTAATTGATTTTTACTACGCCTCAGAAAAAAGGATTGCGCTAATAATATTAAATTTTCTGTTCACTTGTGAACACGATATCTCCTTACCTATGCATTCGATAAAGCTTGAACTATGATAAGGACGATAGATACATTTTTTGCCTTTGTTTGTCACGCAATATTGCAGGTAATTGACGTAAATTCACATTTCAGTTTATCTTCATACTTATTTTCCAAGGATACAATTAAATTAATTTTTTCTTCCAAGCTATTTTTTATCCGGAAAATAACTTTTGCGCACAATTTGTGCTTCGTATGACATAACCGTATCCCATTAAGGCGTAAATATACACTATATTGGCAAAAGTCACCAGGCACCTAGAAGAGAAACACAACGTAGCATTTATGGACATACATTAGTACGATGTCGGTCCACCTTTGGCCTTAATGCAGGCACTGACTCTTCGAGACAAGCTTTAGACAAGATTTTGGAACACAGCGGTAGGTATGCGCTCCCGTTCAGAAAATAATGCTGCTGCTAACTGTTGCTTAGTAGTAGGGCTTGATTCCACACTTTTTATGCGACGCTCTAATTCATCCCATAGGTGCTCTATGAGAATTAGATTAGGGATCTGTGCTGGCCAGTCCACACAAGATACGGAATTATCGTAAAACCACGCCCTAACAGTCCTTGCTTTATGGATCGATTCATTATAATGCTGGTGCCAACAAGGCTCGGTTCCAAAGTATTGCAACAGAGTTGGTAGGGCATAACTGTCCTGAATATCGAGGTAGACGTGCTGGTTAACAGGTTTGTCCACAATAACCAACGGCCGGGACCATACCACGAAAAACACCCCCACACGAGTACACTGCCAGCTCCATACTAGACCTTAGGAGCATTACACTGTGGTAAAAAGCGTTCCCCCGGCTGCCTCTATACCCACACACGGCCATCAGGTGGATGGATCGTGTATCTGGATTCATCAGTCTTGTAAAATACGAACTTCCACGCACAAAAGTGCGGAATGATACATTGACATTTAATGACTTGAGCGTGTGGTGAGTGATGTGGGGAGTTGCGTGAGAGATATTGAAGGAGGAGGACATGCCGAGCTTTATCTAAGACAACAAGTTCAGTTTGTACCGCGGAGTGTATTCCACTTTATGTTTTTGTGTAAAGTAATAAATGTTTTGTGTAAAGTAATAGATGTTTTGTGTTGTGATCGAGTGTCTGTGATGATACAGTCTATTCGACCCGTTTCCATTGATCTATGGTCCACGATAAATGTTCTTTTCACCATGCTAAACGACGAATGCCATTCCGAGTGGAGATGAAAGGCTACCACGGTAACCAATGGAATGAATTTCTCTGCAAATGGTACATGTACATACCGAGGTTCAAATATTCTTGCTCACTTGTACACTGAGGTCTTGTGCAGTACTCTGTCGTTTAGCTGTAACGAATTTCCTAAGACTTCTACGTCTTCTATCACTGATTTTCTTTGGTCTGCCTGTACGTTTTGATAATTCAGTCACGCCATGTGTATATCACTTATTCAGTACATCCAAAACAGTTGACTTGGTTATGTTTGAACGCCTATCCATATCTCTTATGGACAACCCATTAATTTAACACCCAACAATCTTTCCTTTCTCAAAGTCAGTTCTCTCCCGCCGCGACATTTTCATTTAACCTCACAATGCGATATGATCGCGGTCAGCTGCAGGCTTGTTAGCACGTCTTTTTTACGCTTTCCAACCGTAGGTTGAAGAAGCGTATATGCTCCAGCTTTGTCCGTCCGTCCGACCGTCCGCACGATAACTCGCGTAAAAATCATTCGATTTCTATGAAATTTTAGTATGTGGTAGGAACCCTATTGAAAATGGGGTTAATGGGGTCAAAGGTCACGACATAGGAACGCGATTCATTCCATTGCCCTTATGCGTAATTACTTGCGTAAATATCGTTCGATTTCAGTGAACTTTTAGTATGTGGTAAGGGACCACATAGGGACGAACCCTATTGAAAATGGGCGAACTGGGGTCAAAGGTCACGACATAGGAACGGGATTCATTCCAGTGCCCTTATGCGTCATTACTTGCGTAAATATGGTTCGATTTCAGTGAAATTTTACTATGTGGTAAGGGACCACAAAAGGACGAACCCTACTAAAAATGGAGTTAATGGGATCAAAGGTCACGACATAGGAACGGGATTCATGCCATTGCCCTTATGCGTCATTACTTGCGCAAATATGGTTCGATTTCAGTGAAATTTTAGTATGTGGTAAGGGACCACATAAGGACGAACCCTATTGAAAATGGGCGAACTTGGGTCAAAGCTAACGACATAGGAGCGGGATCCATTCCGTTGCCCTTATGCGCCATAACTTTAAAAATGGTTCGATTTCGATGAAATTTCAGTATGTGATAGGGGATTACTTGGGAACGAACCCTATTGAAAATGGGTGAAATAGGGTCAAAGGTCAGGACATCAGAGCGGGATCCATTCCGTTGCCCTTATGCGACATAACTTGTAAAAATGGTTCGATTTCTATGAAATTTCAGTTTATGATAGGGAATCACCTGGGGACGAACACTTTTGAAAATGGGTGAAATAGGGTCAAAGGGCGTTCAGGACAGCGGAGCGGGATCCATTCCATGCCCTGCGCCATAACTTGAGAAAAATGCTTCGATTTCGATGAAATGTCAGTATATGATAGGGGATCAACTGGAGACGAACCCAATTGAAAATGTGTGAAATGGTGTCAAAGGTTAGGACATCGGAGCTGGATTTATTCCAATGCCCTTATGCGCCATAACTTGAGTAAAAATGTTTCGATTTCGATGAAATGTCAGTATATGATAGGGGATCAACTGGGAACGAACCCTGTTGAAAATGAGTGAAATGTGGTAAAAGGTCAGGACATTGGAGATGGATCCATTCCGTTGCCCTTATGCGTAATAACTTTAATAAAAAAGGGTTCGATTTCGATGAAATTTTAGTATGTGCTAGGGGACCTCCCGGGGACGAGCCCTACTGAAAATGGGTGAACTGGGGTCAAAGGTCTGGATATAGGAGCGGGATTCATTCCGTTTTCTTTGTGCGTCATAACTTACGTAAAGATGCTTCGATTACGACAAAACGTTTTCGTGTTGTTTCGGAGGTATACTGAACCAATTCTGTTTAATATCATCGAAATGGGGTCAAAGGTCAGGGCACAGGAGCGAGATTTACTCCACAGCCATTATCCTCATAAATTGAGTAATGATTTCTGGTATATTGGAAAGCGAATCATAATCAATGCATTGCATGATTTTACTAACTTGTGTAAAAAAGGATCGTGTTTCTGTTATCGGTTTGTCCGTCCATCCGTCTGTACCCACGGTATCTCTCAAACTATTAGTCCGATTTGAAAAATTCTTTTTGCATTCGGAAGCTTGAGATATGCGAATGATGATCCTTCACTTCGGTTTTTTTTTACGATGCACAATTTTCCCGCTAGCGGGCGTAAATGCAGATGATGTCGAATTAAAAATTACGTTTTAATCCACATATTTGCTTCTAAACATGCGATTGAAATTTTTTTATCTTTCGATTCCATTTATATCGAAGAGTGCTTTAGATATAGTTTCATTTTCAAATTACGCATAGATTTTCCGCTAGGGGCGTAAAAGTAAATTACATTTTTTCCAATAACTCTTCTCCTAAAACTCCGATTTGAAAAATCGTTTTTTCAGCGGATACATCTCCTAATGAAAAATCGTTTGCATATAATTTCGAATTTTTGGTAAAGAATACTTTGGCCACCAGGGGCGTAAGTGTTAATTTTCGCTTAAGACGTATATGCCATAAAATCTGAGCTTCTAAAATATCGATTGAAAAAATTCTTTCGTAGACTGATGTCACTTACATCGATAAACCTTTCCTGAGTATTTTCTTCCTAAAACATCCCACAGTTTCTCCGCCAGAGGGCGTAGATGTATATCTTATTTTTGTCAATATCTCTACTTCTAGGAGTCCGATTTGAAAAATTTCTTCTTTGTTGGATAGTGTTTTCCGTGTGACATGTTTTTCATATAATTTCAAAATTTTCAAGTAATTCATAGACTTTCCGCTAGGGGGCGTAAAGGTAAATGGCGTTTCTCCCTATATCTCTGCTCCTAAATCTCCGATTTGAAAAATTCTTTCTGCACCGGATACAGCTCCTGATGAGAAATGGTTTGCACATAATTTCTAATTTTTGTTAAAAAATTTTTTGCCCACCACGGGGCGTAAATCTTAATTTCCGCTACTGATGTATTTGCAGCAAAATATGAGCTTCTAAATTCTCGATTAAAAAAAACATCGTTTGTAGACCGATACTACTCATGTCAACAAACCGTTTAGGAACATTTTCTTCTTAAAATAGTGAATGGTTTCTACGCCAGGGGGCGTAGATGTATATCTTATTTTTGTCAATATCTCTGCTTCTAGGAGTTCGATTTGAAAAATTCCTTTTTTGTTGGATAGTGTTTCCTGTATGACATGTGCTTCATATAATTTCAAAATTTTCAAGTAATTCATTGACTTTCCGCTAGGTAGCGTAAAGCTAAATTGCGTTCCTCCCTATATCTTTCTGCTTCTAAATCTCCGATCTGAAAAATTCTTTCTGCACCGTATACAACTCTTGATGGGAAATCGTTTGCACATAATTTCTAATTTTTGTAAAAAAAATGGTTTGGCCACCAGGGGGCATAAACCTTAATTTCCGCTTCTGATGTATTTGCAGCAAAATATGAGGTTCTAAATTCTCAATTGAAAAAAACGTCGTTTGTAGACCGAACTACTCGTGTCGACAAACATTTTAGAAACATTTTCTTCTTAAAATAGTGCATGGTTTCTACGCCAGGGGGCTTAGATATATCTTATTTTTGTCAATATCTCGACTTCTAGGAGTCCGATTTGTTTGATAGTGTTTCTAGTGTGACATGTTTTTCAAATAATTCAAAATTTTCAAGTAATTCATAGACTTTCCGCTAGGGGGCGTAAAAGTAAATTGCGTTTCCTACTGTTTGTCTGTTTCTAAAACTCCGATTTGAAAAAATCCTTCTGCACCGGATACAGCTCCGGATGGAAAATCCTTTGCACATAATTTCTAACTTTTGTAAAAAAATGGTATGGCCACCAGGTGGTGTAAATCTTAATTTCCAATTCTGATGTATTTGCAGCAAAATATGAACTTCTAAAATCTCGATTGAAAAAAGTTGTTTGTACCGATGCTACTCATGTCGACAAACTTTTAGGAACACTTTCTTCTTGAAATAATGCATGGTTTCTACGCCAGGGGACGTAGATTTATATCTTATTTTTGTCAATATCTCTACTTCTAAAAGTCCAATTTGAAAATTTTCTTCTTTGTTGGATAGTGTTTCCGATGCGAAATGTTTTTCCTATAAATTTCAAATTTTCACGTAAATCATTTAAGACTTTCCGCTAGGTCGCATAAAGGTAAATTGCGTTTTCTGCTTCTAAAACTGCGATTTGAAAAATTCTTCCTGTATCGCATACCGGACCTGATGGAAAATATTTTTCACATTATTTCTAATGTTTTGTAAAGAATGGTTTGGCCACCAGTGGTCATAAGTGTTAATTTCTGCTTCTGATGTCATCATCATCATCATCATTGTCAACCATTATCAATCCACTGCTGGACGAAGGTCTCCCCAAGTTTCCTCCACAACGGTCTGTCTTGTGCCAGTCTCCTCCATGTCACTCCCGCATATTTACGAATTTCATCCACCCATCTCCCATGTGGTCTTTTTCTGGGTCTTTTCCTGTCCCTTGGAATCCAATCTAAAATTTCGGCTGTCCATCTATGGTCTGTCCTTCTGGCAGTATGTCCAGCCCATTGCCATTTCAGGGATTTAACTCTGATGTATTTGTAGCAAAATCTGGGCTCCTGAAAACTCGACTAATTTTCTTTTCTTGGACCGATACCGCTCATGTGGATAAACCTTTTGAGAATATTTTCTTCCTAACATAATGCATGGGTTTCCCACCAGGGGAAGTAAAGTCACATCTAATTTTTGTCGATAACTCTGTTTCTAAGAGTTCGTAAGCTCAAGATTCCGTTTACACCAATATCTGAGGGTTTAAAGACCCAATTGAAAAAACTTCTTTCTTCCGTCAAATACTATTGTTTTCCATACCGGTTTCATTGCCTTTGAATAGCTTTGATACATTTAATTTGCGTCAGAACGGTTTCAAAAGACGTGCTTATTACACCCGAAAATTCGGTGTCTTCTTTCTTGTTTTTATACTGTTTGCAACTGTACCGCGCATCTTAACAACACAGCGAATTCGTTCATTTGCTTTTGAAGGGGTGTCTGGTGACTTTTGTCAATATAGTGTATTTTGGGTTTCTCTCACGATACTTACCTAAAAAATCCACTTTGAAAAATTCTTTTTGTGTCAAATGTATTTTACGATAAAAAAAATTGTGGGAATTTTTCCTAAAATCTCTTAAAAAATTGTTATACCTCTGAAGAGAGTAAAAATTATTTTCATTTGGAGGACTATCTGAATGTGAATCATTTCTGTTTTAGTCTGATATCTTTCATTAGGATGATCATCCCGCACATACGTTCTGACTCAAGTAATCCAGAATATCTCCATTTGGGTCGGGAAAGTATATTCTGTCTCTTTCACCATCGTTGTTTCGTAACTTTTGACTAAGGAAATAATTATTTTTGTTCATTTATTTCCTGTTTTGTGCTTTAACGATTGTCATGAGGAACTCGATGGGCTATAAACAGTCGCCCGTGCCTAATTTAGGGCCACTGATCCCAGGGATGGGATAAATCCAGTGCTGTAAGACAAACACGTCATCCATGCTTCACGGGATTTGAACTTGCACCCATCTCGAACGAATGGTTAAAAGCCAACTCTTGGATCACTGCTCCAGTGCAGCGGATGATTATGACAAAAGTGTGTGTACATTTTCAAATGTTTCATAATGCAAAATGGTATTATAGCAGGATGCAATTATAAACTCTCGGTTTGCAGTCGTTCTCTCACTAGAGAGTAAATATACACCCATACAGCGCAAAACGTTTCAGATATCCTAATAAATAATTTGCAAGAACCCTCCTCCTTCTCCTCCGTGCCACTATTTAAGTAGTCATAACAACAACCGAGAAACAAATGCTTGTGACGTCACGCTTAGATTTTCGTCTTTTCGTGAAGGTGACGTCATCACCTACACGCGCACAATCCACGCGTATATCACTTCGTTTTGTTGTCGTAGAAACAAAGAACACAGCTGCTGGTGTGACGTTATCTAATCCAAATCATTCTCACATGACGTCAGAGATGCGTTGCGTCGCACGGTCAACTCTTCAGAGATACGAAAACTTTACATCAGGGATTTTGGTTTACTACCTGAACCGGTGTTTAGCCATCTGTATGTGGCAACGTCAAGAGTACAGCGATCTGACGACGTCAAGTTAAAAAAATAGCTCACGGTAAAGAACAGGGGAAATTGATACAGGTTTCACAGTCAGTGCATACAAAAAATGTTGCGTACAAGGAAGTGTTGACGAAATAGGGACAAAAGATTAAAAAAAATACATAACAAACAGACAGCCCGTCGTATTAAATTCTATTACCGAGTGCTCGGGAAATTTTCAGAAAGCTGTGAGCCAACGTCGCCATCTATTGACGTAGAACTTAAAAAATCAATAAATAAATGCCAGTAATTTCTGTGTCATAAATTTTATTTTTCCCCGTCATTATTGACGGGCTTTCATCTAGTGTGTCAATAATGTTACAATCTCTCATTTTCGTTACACTTTCATAGATATCTTACAATTACGCTTCAGCAACATGTATTCTGGAAAATAACTCTTTGTACATTACGGTTACGTTAAAAATAGCATTCACCGATACTACTGTTTTATGCTGCCTTGATGTTCATTCCGGTGATACCTTGATGTTATAATATGCTATGCTACCTTGATGTTACATTCCGGCGTTTTGGCAACAGCATGGATGCGCATGCGCATTTCGGGCATTTCACCGAAGCACTCTCCTAGTCGTATTTCCATGTGCTACTGATTTAATATTTCATCCTTTTTTTTTACTTTTGTGTTTCAAGATCATCTGAATGTAAGTAATTGTTTTGATTATTATAATTTTTTAATTCTAAAAAGCATTTTGTAAAATCTAAGTAGATCATGACGAATTTGCTTTTGTTTCTTTTTTTCGCTGAAATATAGTCTATTCCACATGTATAATAGAAATTCGACACCCTCATTTGGCACGGGATTTCTATTTATGCATGTGGACTATTTTTAGTTTTTAGTTCTTTTTTTATCAATATATATGCTACTGTTTCCAATGAAAAGCGGACTACGTTGAACCTGTGAAAATCTAAATAACTCGTATTATGACTATTGTTGCTTCTGAAACAGCTATTGAGTGTAATATTTTTTATTGTGATTTTTTAAAGTTTATTACAACTATAATGTTCAACGTAGTAAATACGTAACAGTAATATGACGATGTTACAAATATCTTTCAAATACGTAACAGTAACATGAATCTTGTATGTTGAAGTTACAAAGACCGTTCACTGTAACGTATCTGTTATGTTTCAAAGTTATGTAACGTTTGCGGACATTTTGACGTAACCGTAAGGATTCTGAAACATTACTGTTACATTGCGCAACGTATCTGAATAGTCTCAATGTTTCAATGCTACGTACTTGTAACATATACGAAATATTCTGTGCTGTGTGGGCAGGCTGTTCCAAAATTATCTTTAGAACTTTGACCTTCAATAAAACAGAAACGGAATAAGTGAACAAAAATCGCTTTATGGCATTTTGAACAGCGCACGTTCCAATGGTTGTTAGGATGTTAGTAGAGCTCCACATGCGCCACGTTGGTTGCACGAATAACGTCGAGATGGTATTCTACCTCATTCCATGTTTTCCCAAGCATGTCCTCAGAATTTTTGTGATAACAGCTGTAATCCTATGCTTCAACTCATCCACATCCTGAACCTTTGTGCGGTACTCAATATCCTTCAGATAGATAGCATCACATAAAACACTCTAGCATGGTAATATTAAGTGAAAGTGGAGGCAAAGGAATTGGACCATCCCGTTCAATCCATCGCTCTGGAAAGGTTTCATCAAGAAACTCACGAACACAAAGTGCCCAGTGCGGAGGTGCACCGTCCTGGTGTAAAATGATAGCCGGCTGCAGGCCGTTCCGTTGTGGGGTTATAAACACAGTCAGCATGCCTAAATAAATATTGTATGTGACAGTGTTTTCGGCGAAAAACAATGGACCGATGATGCGGTTGTGCAAGAGACCGCACCAGACCCTAACCTTAGTCAGTCACGTTCGATCTCACGGACGGCATGTGGGTTTTCATACCCCGAAATCTGCAGTTATGAGTGCTTATAACACCACAGACATGAAACGTTGCCCCATGGCATAAAAAATACGTTCCAGGAAGCCTTCCTTATTATCAATCCTGTGGAGTATATCAGATCAAAAGCGAAACGTTTCGGTTTATCCTAAGGGTGCAGTGTATGTGTAAAATGCACTTTGTAGGCAGTCAGATTCAAGTGCTTGTGCAGCACCCTGTGTATCGTTGTAGGTGGTAACCCGAGCCTGGAAGCCTTAAGAATGGACTTCTCTCGACTTTGTAGAAAACTCCGTCGAACATGTTCCGTATCCGCTTTACTTGTGCTTGGCCGTCCAGCGCCCTTTTTATGAAGCACACAACCAATCTCCATATACTTCTAGTGCCACTCGCGTATTAAGGATCTGGATGGTGGATTACGTCGGTATTTGGTACGGGAACTCCTTCGGACTTGAATATCTGACTTCGTCTCTATGAACAATGCCACATTCTGGACCTTTTACTGTGGAGTAAAAGGTCCAGAATGTGGCATTGTTAATAGAGACGAAGTTCAGGGTGGTGCCTGAAAGTAAAAAAAAGAACCTTTTGCGTACTAATAAAACCTTATATGTTGATGTTTCATATGCAAACAAAAAGTTCGATATCTTATTTCGTTTAGGTCTTATTGAGGGTCAATTTTGTAAAGATATTTTTTCTATGTGTCGAATATCTTGTGAGTGCGCTTTGGCTGCTTTAGGTAATTACCGTTTTCTCAGTAATTGTCGCAAATGTTTATTTTATGATCTTATTCTAAAAGTATGATGTGAGAAACATTTTTTGTGTCAGATGGCGTCCACGTTGAGAAAAATGTTTTTGTGTCAGATGGCATCCACGTTGAGAAACATTTCAAGTCTACATTTCCTTACTTCATTTCCCCAATTCACTGTTTCACGGCCAAAGGGCTGAAATGTATATTTTTATTTGAGGTCATATCTTTAATTTTCAAAGCCTATTTGATAAATTTATTCATTAACCACCAAAACACATGACACATCATTCTATATTTTATACTTCAGGATTTCATAGGAGTCACATCACTCTCCTCCTTTAAATTCCAACAACCATGTAACAATTTTATATCTTTTACGACCTGCAGTTTTTTCAAAAGGAGTTGCATATGTATAGTGCGCACTTGCGACCATAGTTTCCTTTTTAAAAGATCCATTAAAGTAATCCTTTTGCCAATAAATTTCCATATGGAGAATACTTTGCTATTATAAAAATGTTATTATAAGATTTCATATGGCAAAAAAATGTTTGATAATTTCGTACATGGCAGACTATCACACATTGTTTTGGAAAAAGGAATCACTACACTTTGCAGTTCGGTAGCATCCACCTTGTTTCATTTGGAAGCAAAATAACACTTTCCTGAAAGTGCGTTAATTCGTGCGTCATATTCAGCTCACGATTTAACAACGATACTGAAACAGCTCTACTACATAAATTTTAGCAGCAACTGCAGCTCAGGAATCTGGGTTTTTTGCCTCAACCTACTAGGAATGGTGAACTCAAGAATATTTCAAAGCGTGCACCGACTTTAAGCTTATTTCCCGACACTCCCAGATCCATACTGTATTAAATGGTTGAAGCTTTAAGTATTACGAACAAAGATCACTGTAATATATTTATTTGCCCATGGTTGCAGAAAGTGAAAATGACGGGGTACTTAAATCCTCGGAAACAAGCGCTTTAGATATGCAATGTTATTCCCATATGCTCATTTATCAGTCTTAACTGAACTTCAATAACTAAGGTGTGTATCTCAGTTTATAGCATATGTTGATTTTATCAGATGATATTTTCATTTAAAGTACGGAGCGTTAAGATGAAGAGTATTCATCTTTGATTATTGGCATGGTAATTCGCTTTCAACGTGTTTGTCCCAGACACTTAGAATTCCCAGAAAAGTCGAATCTATCTCCCATTAACGGTGTAACAGTGTCCCGTGGTGTCACTTCAAAGGCAATTCCACTTTAGCGAAAGATAGGAATACTTCGCCGTCGGCAAACGAAGGCATCAAGGAAAACAAGAGCCAAGAAAGGTTGCTTGGCTATGAATTTGAATACATTTATGGAATTATAAATGCTGGAATCAGACTTTATGTTTTGGGGAAGAGAGTGAATGAAATATTCTGCTTACAAATTTATGAACTCTATTCGCAAATACATTTTAGATTTGAAAGGCGAATTGTTATGAAACGGAGACTCGCGAGATTTTACCACTGTCTGGGGAAGCAAGTAAAAAACAACGTACATCGCCACTGCGATGAAAGATACGTCGCAAAGTGAAGGAGGCTCCTTCATACGGGTGAATTGCAAAGTACATTTAATATAAATCGCATTATTTGTAGCGATTCGTCCTCACATTATATTTAATAGATTGCCTGCATTTTCGTTTGTGAGTCAAATAAAAAAAACAGTATTAGGAGACCTGAATTTGTACAATAATCATACTGATGAATGAGTGAATCATACTGATATTTGTGTATTGGTTTTCTTGCAGCCCTACGATTAGTTAAACCAGTTTTTTTCTTTCTCTCTTCCTTTCTTTTTTTTTTTCTATTTCGGTGTTTAAGGACCACTATGAGCAGCATCACAGAATGCTATGTAGGTGTAGGGTCGACCGTCCCTAATTTGGGAACAGTGATTCTTGGAACGGTACAGAACCAGATCCATTGAACAAGCACAGTGCCTATAATACACTCAACATTTGAACCCTGTATCGACTTAAACGAATATTCAGAAGACAGCTTCTCCGACAACTCTGCAATCGGGGCTGCAGTTAACATTCAAATATTGCAAGTGAATACTGCAACGATTCTAACCGTGCTCTCAACGTATGCACCGTTTTTTCTCTGTCTTTATTGGAGAGTGAACGTTCTTTCCACAAGCGTAGTGTCGAAAATCGCAAGCAATTTTAATGAAATGGTAACTTCAGCGACAGTTTCCATCTCTGCTTTAAATATTTCAACTTAGACGTAGACCCCACTACTTTCAACTGAAAGCTAGAAGTAGCTATGGAAAAGCTTAGGGAGAATGTGTTAAAAATTAAGTTTTCTATGAAGTTTCATTGCTTGTGTAGGAAAATTCAAGATGCTAAAGAGCTCTTTAGCACGTGAACGAAATTAATCTGTAAAAGATTGTTATTTTCTGAGAAATGATGCCACAAACATGTACATAAACCCACAGATCATTATATAAAATAGTAAAACTATATTAGTTATCAGATTTATAGTCGTAAAATAGAAGCATACGTTTCCAAGCTTTTCCACATTATCCAGATGAACTTTTCAAGGAAGGTACACAGAAAACTGCAAGTAACTTTACCGAAAAAAACAAAGTCAGAATTTTTAATCTTATAATGCCGCAGCTACGATACTTAGGCTCAATTCTTTACATACCAAATATTCCCTACCAACTGAAGAACACACTCAAGAAGTTCAACTTCGGCGTCTCTTACATGTTTATATACCATGCTTAAGATAAATGTTTATATAAATCTTATTAGGACTTTAACATTTTCTTTACAATATCTCCTTCCCGTAGAAATAGTATACTTGAATCTCAATAATCTTCCGTGACTATCTCCTTCATAAATATGTCATGGGACGCAAAATTATGGTACAAAATACTGAGAAGCTCCCTCCTTCCATAGTGGCTGCAGTTTATAGCATCCGGTTGGCTCTAAACAATTCTACAGTAGAGCCTCATTAATACAAATTTTGAAGATGCCAATCCGTTTTTTGGTGTAATTGCGACAAGGATGGTAAATCAGATAATATCCGAACACTTGAAAATTTTGTCGTCCTGCAGCGGGAATCGAACCGGCGTCTCTCAGATAGCGCCCGTGTATGCTATCGTCTGGGTGGTGTAGTGGTTACCATACCCGGGCTCTATCTGGGAGACGCGTATTCGATTCCCGCTGCTGTAGGACGACGACATTTTCAAGTGTTCGGATATTATTTGATTTACCATCCTTGTCGCAATTACACCAAAAAACGGATTGGCATCTTCAAAATTTTTATTATATGGTGTAAACCCGTATTTCATTCAAGAACTACATTAATCTAGACTAATTGGGACTCTACGTCGTCCGAATTAATGAAAGTTCGGAATAAAAAATAATAACCTATAAAATGAGCCAAGGTTTAGTTAAAACACCCTGTACAATAACAAAAAACATTTATTTTACACTTAAAATAATACAAAAGGTAAATTAATCTGCAGGAAAGAAATCAGTACATAACTTACATGATATTTCTGTCCTACAATCTAACTTTAAGTTACTATTTAGAACAGGACGGTCCAGGCTCATCCACACTCACATCACTTGACACGCTCACTGGTTTGAAGAAACTACTGATCTTCTGTTGTCTACTTTTTGAGCAAATGTCTTGAAGTATTAACTCACGCAGGTGTCTCAAATGTTCGTAATATCCAGATATGTTTTCATTTTTGCTGTTTCCGACGTATTTTATCACACAATTAAAGTGTTCTTTGATTTCACTAAGGTCTGCTTCAACGTGGTCGTCTTCATCCCCTTCAGAACTTCCTGCTGCCTTCACACTTTCAACAATATCCTCCTCTGTCAAAAAATGATAACCTGGAACTTCTTCGTCTTCTTCTAGGTACAACTCAATGTATTCCAGTGTACTAGGCAATGAATGCTCAGTGTTGCAGAATGTTCTCTACCTTGGTGGAGTATGTCGTGAAAATGTTCTGTTTCGAACACAGATGTATCTGTTTGAACGTCCTCATTTATCAGAAGTTTTTTTCCACGATTTAACCAAAGTTGAGGGTTTTATATCATTCACAGCAGCTGCAAAATTAAAAATTATAGATCTCAGATTGTAAGCTCTGAGATTCTGTACCATTTCAGCCCTCTTCTGTCTTGTTCTCCTGCAGCCGGTACCTCGACTTCCAGAACTTCATTTAAAAGCGTTTTTTTATATAGACGTTTCGCTGTGTAAATGAGGCTTTGCTCTATAGTTTGGATCAGAGACATTGTGTTTAGTGGCATGAACATACACATAATCTTTTTATCATCACTTGTCAGCTTTTCCGCATCTGGATGTGCTGGAGCATTGTCAAGTAAAACAAAGACTTTCACTTCATCTTCAGGATTCTTTAAAACCTCAGTTTGGTATCTCTTGATTTATGGCACTGCTTGTTTTGTGAAACCAATCCATTGTAATATCTGAAGTGAACCATGCAGTTTTTGAGATGTAGTACTGGATTGGTAAATTGTCCATTACATTTGTTATTGCCCGTGGCATTTTGCTTTTGCCCACAATCACATACATCAACATATGACTTCCGTCAGCATTTGGGCACAGCAACGCGGAAACTCGTTCCTTACTAATCTTCCTTCCAGGCGTGTTTTTTTTTCAGACTACGACGCTTGGATGTTGTCGGGTAAGGTTGTTCGTGTCCTTGGGTGTTGTTGGGTAAGGCTGTCCATAAGCCCGTCTCATCATAATTATATAGCTGTGAAGGCTGTACTTTTTCCTCCTTTAAGAAATCGTCAAATTTTTTCCTGAAGGTCTCAACAGCTTCAACATCTGCACTGAGACTTCCACCGCATAGTTTTTTATTTCTTATGTTATGACGTTTTCTGAACCTAAACATCCAACCCGAACTGGATTTAAATTCACTAATGCCCAACGATTTAGATAATCTTTCCGCTGCAGCCTGAATTTCAATCCTTCTCACAGCCAATCCAGAAGAACGAAGTGGAGGAAACCATTTATGAACCGCATCGTCCAGGGATTGATCTGTAGGCATTCGCATTCTTTTCACAACACTTGTTTCCTTTTCTACATTAAACTTCAGGACAAATTTTCCTAGGTCGTCTTTTTTCTTCCTTATGATTGAAAAATTTTGTTTGGCTATCCCATATTCCACACAAATGCTCGCCACAGACGTTTCCTTTTCGTGTTTTTCTATCACGCATAGTTTATCGTGAAGAGCGAGAGAGCCTAATGTGTACGTTTTTTAGCTTGAAGTTTAATTAATGACATCATTGCACACAAATGAAAACACTGTTAAGACTTTTTCTAATCACAATAAATAAAGACACGGTGTAACACAAGACGTGATAATCTGCGTATCACGCAAAGCGACTGACTGACGCACCCCTCACGCACAAACAATTGGGGAAAGGTAGAGAAACCGTTTGAGTCACGGCAAGTGCACCTGCGCGATAAATGCTTAGTTTGCAGTCTCGCGCCCTTAATTCATCTTTTTATTCGCGTTTGTTAGTGTTTTAATTTTTGAAAAGGGCTGTCCGGATTAAGCTAAGTCCGGCTTAATGGGGTCCGGATTAATGAGGACGTACACTATATTGACAAAAGTCACCGAACACCTAGAAGAGAAACACAACATAGCACTTATTGACATACATTAGTACGGTGACGGTCGACCTTTGACCTTAATGCATGCACTGACCCATCGAGACAGGCTTTCGACAAGGTTAACACAGCGATGGGTATGCGCTTCCATTCAGTAAATAATACTGCCTCTAACTGTTGCTTAGTAGTAGGCATTGGTTCCAAACTTCTTATGCGGCGCTCTAATTTATCCCATAAGTGCTTTATGGGATTAAGATCAGGTCTCTGTGCTGGCTAGTCCACACAAGATACGGAATTATCGATAAACCACGCCGCAACAGTCCTTGATGTATGACTCGGTGCATTATCCTGCTGGTATCAACAAGGCTCAGTTCCATAGTATTGCCACAGAGTTTGTGGGCATAATTGTCCAGAATATGAAGGTATACGTGCTAGTTAACGGGTGTGACCACGATAACCAATGAAACGTGACCATACCACGAAAAACACCCCCACGCGAGTACGCTGCCAGCTCCAAACGTGACCGTAGGAACAGTACATTGTAGTAAATAGTGTTCCCCGGCTGCCGCCAAACCCACACACGGCCATCAGACAGATAGATCGTGTACCTGGATTCATCAGTCCATAGGACCTGTTTCCATTGATCTACGGTTCATGATAAATGTTCTTTACATAATGCTAAACGATGAGTAGCACTCCGAGTGGAGATGAAAGGCTTATGAGCAGCCGCACGACCACGGTAGCCTATGGACTGAAGTTCTCTGCAATGGTACGTGTACATACCGAATTTCCAGCATTTTTACTCACCTGTACACTGAGGTCTTGTGCCTTACTCGGTCGATTAGCTGTAACGAGTCTCCTGAGGCTTCGACGTCCTCTATCACTGATTTTCATTGGTCTGCCGGTACGTTTTGCTACTTCAGGCACGCCACGTGTCTTCCACGTATTCAGTACATCCAAAACAGTTGACTTGGGTATGTTTAAAGGCCTCTCGGTTTCTCTTATGGACAATCCACTAATATAACACTCAGCAATCTTTCCTTTCTCAAAGTCAGTTCTCTTCCGCCGCGAGATTTTCACTCCACCTCACATTACGATATGATTTCGGTTAGCTGCAGGTTTGTTTTCATACCGTTTGCAGCTGTACCGTTCACCTTAACAACGCAGCTGATCCATTAATTTGCTTTTGATAGGGTGTCCGGTGAATTTTGTCAATACGGTGTACATCGGAATGACCAAACTCTCGTGTACAATTAGAATCAGCGAGCATAAAAGGAACACAACGGACGGTAAACTAACCACGGCTCTATGCATATAAGTCAAGTTCAATTCCGCTGCTCCTGTGTTGGAGGATACAAAGAAAATAGCTTCTTACCACCCCTCCCCCCACCCTTGAATGTAAAGGAATTCGAGAAACCTCAAAAATCATTAGCAACATTGATACTTGCAATTTAAACGACGCCTCTGTAGAGTTGCAACAAATTTGGAACTAGTTCCAGATTGGAACTAGAGAGATCTGGGTATGATCCCAGCGGTGTCCGCATAACAATTTTTCAGTTGCTGTGTGTTAATTAAAGATAAACGTGGAAAGAGCGATGTCTTTGTGTATTAACATTGTCTCCACGTGATTGGAAAATTTTCCCTGGAACTAGTTCATCATATAATATCTTTTTTCTTCCAAGACACACCGTACTAATCCAACATGACACCTCGTGCCTTTGAATGAGTATTACATTATCTTTTTTTTGTTTATTTTCTAGTCAAGTCACCTCGTTCAAATTGTTGAAGTGTTCCGTTATTCAATTTGCAATTTTCTGTCTACCTTCCTCGAAAAAGCTGAATGTTTCATTTGCGAAAGCTCGTAAACGTATATTTCTGCTTTTACTACAATACATCAGATTGCTAATGTAATTTTTACATTTTATTTAAATTTTGGTGTGTAGTTATTCGTTTCTAATTGCACAGATCCTTATTATGGTATCTTATTTTGGTGATATATCTCGCGTTATATGTTCCTTATTAGTAAACATAAACGTCATTAGATTGTTTTTCATAAATCTCAAAGGAAAGCATTTTGTAGTTCTTTTTAATTTTTCTAAATGAGTATTACACAGTAACTTAATGTTATTAAAATAATCTAATTACTGGGAAATACAATTTATTTCCATTCATTTCTATAAGCTGCATGATGGATAATATTTAGGATTCACAATTTCCAGTCTTGGGTTATTCAACTCTGGCAAAAGGAAACTAAAGAATTAACAAGCTAACGCACCACTCTAAATGTACAACTTCAGCCACAGCCGATCCTAGAGATTAAAACACTCGCTTTTCTGGTTTCTACGAGTCAATAACGGAATTAATTGAATTGAAAGGATACTTTGGCATGGAGAACTTTCAATTGAAAGAGGAGGGTAACTCGCGTGACCCACACTTCCGATATAGAGCCGCCAAATGTCACTGGCAGAGCCCTGTTGTTTCCGTTGACATAATTAGGGGTCCGCTACTTGCTTAATCAGGACTTGTGGTCAAAGTCTTTGTGGAGTGAGCGTTGCTTGTGAAGCATTCTAAAATAAATGAGGATGAATTCAGCCAATAAACGCTTTGCCACATCCGACGAAAAGCACCTATCTTTGCGATCACTGAAATCGATAGCTACTCGATTGTTTTAAATTGCTAAATCTCATGTGTTCTGCATTTGACTATTAGCTGTTCACAGTAAAGCAACAATTCACGGTGGATTTATATGTATTCAGTTATCAGCGCCCTCCGAAATATAACTTGCCTTTTATTTTATTCTAAAAATAACTTTTTTGATCCAAGTACCCATTTTTCTTGATATCTACTCCTGTCAAAGCGTTTTTCAGGTAGATATGTCTGGTAGACTTCGAAATAAATCTAGCACGACCAACGTCGTGACTTTAATAATGGAGCAGAATTCATGAACTTAGCAAAAAATAAGGCTCTTTAAAATTCGGAATTTAATTCGCCTGTTGACATTGTAAAGCAATGTGTTCTTTTGAGTGACTTTTCGCCAAAACAAAACATTTTGAGATAAAATTTGATTCAAATACCAGATTTTAGCCCATGGAAATATAACTCCAGTTTTGTAGGAAAGAATAAATGTTTCAAGCAAATCAAACCATTGAATTATCTTTCCACGTATCATGTACAGTTGAGTCACTATTTAACGAAGTCCTATTGTTCCACTTAGAAACTTCGTTATAAAGGAAATTCGTTAAATAGAAATGGAATTGCATTGTAAAAACTTAAAAAAATAACATGAAAATGGACGGTAAAACGTAGTTGTATTTGGTGAGTAAATTGAACTTTTGAGTAAAAACTTCTCATAAACGAATTTCAATCTTTCTTTATACATATATTCGTAGAATTAGAATACAATGCCTGAATAAGCAAATTAATGAAGAAAAGGAAACGAAGACTAAAGCTTACCTTTCTTCTTCATTATCGTATTAACATGTATACATATTTTAAACTGTAAAAAATTCCGTAATTCAATCTTCACATATTTCCTACAAAAAACGTTTTGTCCATTCCACGTTTTTTTCTAAACATCGGAACATTTCATCTGGAACACATTTTTGAGACTGTAATCCTCGTTGACTGGTGTCGAATTATTTAACATTTCTTTATGCGAAGTTTTTTTTATAGCCTCTTCATCATCGTCACTCACTGTAGTTTCTTCGGTAGATTTTATAGCCCTGCTTGCGGCTATACAATGCTTTATAGACACATCTTTCCTTTCCATTTCTTTATTAACATCTAAAAATTTCATGTTATCCGCAAGAAAGAGGCATTTTCTTTTCGTCATTTTGAGCAAACAACACAAGCGCGTCAAGCGCATTAGTTTGATGAGAAAGAATACGTATCTTCTACAGAGTCAGGCCCACACCAGTTACAACCAGTTTTACCCTGTGGAATGCAGTTTTTACGCTTGGCTTTTTATCCATATTTGGAATAGTTGTTGCTTTTGTTATATAGAAACATTTAAAATATAACTAAATATTGACTTGGGTTATTCAACCTGCGAAACACAGTAGCTAGGAATGCGCTTTCAGATAACAAAGGCACTCAAGAGATCCCTCGAGAAAGCCATTCTTTTGGTGATCGTTGGCCGTATACCACGCACGAAAAAAAGGACCTCAACCCTTCTTTATACCCCGTCGTTGGAGGACAACTACTTTCTAGGAGAAAGCCCTCGATTCGACCTTCAGCAATTAACAACCAACTTCTTACGTCAGGAGCATCTTCCTTCGAGCGACAGAGAGAATGCAAGGAAGAAATGCACAGTAGTCATAAAAAGGGCAGTTATGCTTGGAACTTGAGTGAGGGAGGAACGTTTTTGCACATGCTGGAATCAGAACAGATTTTGGTGGGAAATACATTGAGAAAGCCATCCAAAACGAAATCATCTGTCGGTACATTCTATTTGTTGACCTATTTATTTATTTGCTTCCCAGCTCTAATCACAGGGACCTGCAAACAGCGATTCTTCTGATGGTATGGCGTGCACTTCAATACTTAACATTAATCACGCTAACACCTAAGTTGACCTCTCAGAGGACCAATAATATCCAGATAGGGAATTAAGGACGCTTTGCTCCCATCTGCATGCTACAAAATTGTAAAGCAAAACTTTTGAAGCACAACACCAACAACAAAAACCAACACAAAATGGTCACTTTAGTTGAAAAAAAAATAACTTCGTTATATAAATATTGATTTTCGTAATTTGGAGATTAATTTACATGTAAATGTTGTTCGAAGTCTGGGTTCTGCCGAAAATTTCGTTAAATAGAAGATTCTGTTAAATGGAAGTTTGTTATTTAAGGACTCTACTTTATACACCAGGTGAACATAAAGTTCTTCCCTCATTAAGAAAAGTTTTATTTCAAAAACTATGATAGTTAGAAACAAGCGATCTGTGACATGATGCATGTAAACTAATAGAGTTTTTTGTTTTTGTTTTTGTTGTAGCTGCATGCTGAGTAATAATTCAGTGACTCTGCCAGAGGAGGAAGTCAGAATGGCATCTGTGCAGGAAAAGGAACAATGTGTTCTGTGGTACCACGAGACCTAATCCCCGATAACTGTTCAGCGTAATTTCAGAAGAGAGTACCGACGTCCACCACCTGATCATAAAAGCATAATAGCTTGATATGCAAAGTTTAAGGAGATACGAAGTACTGACGACAGAAAGCGGACAGGTAGACCGAGTGTTAGTGAAGAAACTGTTGATGCAGTGCGGACAGCTTCCGTACGCAGTCCCTCGATGTCCACCCTCCAAGCTTCGTCTGAACTCGGAATCTCCTGCATTAGACTGAAGGGATTTTTTAACAAAAGGCTTAATTTGTATGTGTACAAAGCGCAGATTGTTCAAGCCTTGCATGGAGAATACCACCCACTACCAGTTTTGTTGCAAATTAGATTTTACAGCTTACCAATGACAACAACGACTTCCTGCAGCTTGTGTTTATCGGAAGAGGCTATTTTTCAAACCTCGGGTGAAGTAAATAGGCACAGTGTGCGTATATAGGGGTCAGAAAATCACCATTCGGTCTTTGAAAAACAGCGAGACAGCTGAGAAGGGAATATTTGGTGTGGTCTCTGGCACAACAGAATCATCCGACCTTTTCATTTTTGTGAACGCACATTAACAGCAAATGTGTACCTGCATGATGGATGTTTTTGTTGCTAGTGTTTTGGAAGAATGTCAACAATGGGTAATTTTCCAGCTGAATGGTGCCCCACCACATTGGCGATTATTTGTCTGAAAATTCCTTAACACTACATCTCCCAACAGATGGATTGGGAATGGACGGTCCCAAATCATGGCCGCCACGCCTATCAGCCCACCATAGTATTCCTAGATATTTATCGGGGAGGGTTGTATCTGGAACAAATTCTATTTTACACCAGTTCTCATACTGAAACTCTGCAGAGGAGGATAAACAGATGCTATTGCCCCATTCTTCAAAGAGATCATCAAACAGAAGTCATCGCTCTTTCCACGTTTATAAGTGAGTCACGGAAAAATTCTCATTGGTCGCCACTGGAATCAAACCCAGGGTCTTCCTGTTACGCGCCGGATTTGCTTCCGCTTCACCACAGCGGCCTCGAATTCCTCCAGACTCACATACACTAACTGACAAGCGAATTGGCAGATTGCTTCTTGGGGCCCCGCGCAATGCTGGGGATTCACCAAAGATGGTAAGCAGCAACTGAACAAATAATTAGAAGGTGAATGAATGATTTATACAGACACTTCCCGTGGACTAGGAACATCAAACAGAAGTCATCGCTCTTTCCACGTTTATAAGCGAGTCATGGAAGAATTTTCATTGGCCGCCACCGGGAATCGAACCCAGGTTCTTCCAGTAACGCGCCTAGTCCACGTCAAATGTCTGTATTAATCATTCATTCGCCTTCTAATTATTTGTTCAGTTGTTGCTTACCATCTTCGATGAATTCCCAGCATTGTGCAGGGCACCAAGAAGCAATCTGCAAATTCGCTTGGCAGTTAGTGTATGTTAGTCTGAAGGAATTCGAGGCCGCTGTGGTGCAGTGGAAGAATATCCGGCGCGTAACAGGAAGACCTGGGTTCGATTCCCCGTGGCGGCAAATGATAACTTTTCCGTGACTCACTTATAAACGTGGAAAGAGCGATGACTTTTGTTTGATGTTCCTTGTCCACGTCAAGTGTCTATTAATAAGAGACATAAGGCAAAAAATGGCGAGAAACTGGATACCGATTGGATGTGCTCCAGACCACGAACGACGCTCATGTGAAAATGTATTAACAGTGTAGAAATAAAACACTATTCGTTTACTTGTATCATGACACAAACCTCGTTTTTCAACATACGATAGTTTTTTAAATAAACATTTTCTCTGCAAAAAATAGAAACTGCATAGGATTATAAACAGATGCTATTGCCCCACTCTAACTATATAACCATCCTGTATACATTGACACACTATATAACCATCCTGTATACATTGACACACTATATAACCATCATGTATATATTATTAACGCTAGATATAACTCTATTGAAATCTACATTTCCATTATGAATTTGTACTGCGTTTGAAGACAACGTGCAGATAGCATGATTCCGTAGTGTGTATAGTTCACAGCTCTAAAGGGCGAATCTGAAAGATGAATGCTTATTTTTCAACTGATCTCTACCCAACACACAATTGTTTTTTATATCTTCTGTTCAGCCTTCTGAGTTGGATTAACGAAACAAGGTCGATTTACGAAGCAGAAGTAAATACACACTATGTCCAAAAAATAGTTGCACTCAGAAGGAAGCAACCGACAGGAATGAAACTTAGTGGGTAGGTTTGACATCATGAGACAAGCCAATGAAATGATTCAAGTATCACGCTTGGCAGCGCATGTGACGCAAGCAAGGAGCTGTTATGTAGCAAGCAAGGAGATGTTATGTAGCAAGCAAGGAGCTGTTATGTAGCAAGCAAGGAGCTGTTATGTAGCAAGCAAGGAGCTGTTTTGTAGCCTGCCTGACAGGCTATATAAGGTCGTCCCGTTGCGCGTGCTGGAAATTCTGACTCGTGCTGTTGTGTTCGTTGCATCCTTTGCAAGTGAAGTATGCCTCGGAAAAAAGCTCGGAAGCAATACGAGCAGTTAGGGAAGTTCGAGAGAGGCCGCATCGTCAGGCTCCGGGTAGCAGAATGGCTTTATCACCGTATTGCGTGCCATATCGATCGTGCGGATATCACCATAGCACGCTGTTGGCGGCAGCGTGCTATGGCAGCGACACGAAGGGTCTGGGAGACCTAGACGAACAACGGAGAAAGAGGACCGACGGGTTACCCGACATGCGCGAAATGGCCCAACAGTCACAATTGTGGATATTCAGCGAGAAGTGGTGCATGCTTCACCAGGATTTGAACCCGAACGGGTCTGGGTTCAAATCCTGGTGAAGCATGCGTATTGGGTTTATCTCACGTCGCAAGCTTTCTCCCTTCCCTTTTGTAAAGTATTATTACACAAGAATAAGAATAAAACGTTTACCATAATTAAATGTTTATTATACATCGACTATAGTTTCGCAGAGCGTTAGGTTCGGCATCATCAGGAAGAATGGAGCATAAGCATTTAAATCATTTGCACATTTTCACAGTTCTGACGGTAACGGATTTTGGCGAGTCCATCATTTGCTGATAAGCCGTGAACAGTTCCAGTATATGTGAAAGGATTAAGCTTGATAATCGAATCAGGTTTTTCAATAAACTTAGCTTTTCCAAACAAAAATTTACGGTTAATATAGACAATCTTCAGTTCAAAGTTCCAACCGTTTCCTTTACACGGAAACACGGAGCCTTGTGTTCCTTTACACGGAAACTTAAAGCACTGTGGGTTTCTCCTTTATATGAAAGTCCACATTCACAAGGTATCGTATAAATTCCCACAAAATATATGTCTCCGAAGTAGTCTTTTAATCCGAAAAATATTCTTGTTTATGGGTTTAAAAGTAACTTTGAAATTAAAACGTTTGAGAATTTTTTAAAATTTCGAAGCTAAAGAGCAAATGGGATAACCGCCCAATTCTCTCGTATTAGGAGATCTGTTGGCGTAAGCAAGCTCCCAGGCTTCAGTTTCCTAAAATTTACACAATAAGTCAGAAAATCCAAGAAATGTTCGTATTTATTTATATTAATGCAAAAAACAATACAAAACTGTTCTGCGTGTCATTATTTATCGTTACTCTCCATTTCAATTCGTACACTGGTACCAGGGAAGCTGTAGTTTCTGGATTCGTAAAAACAGCAGCAAAAGAAAAAGATACTAACTTTGTTTTGTTCACATATGTAATTTGCACAGTTTCCTACAACTCGCGCCCGTTAGAAAGATGACAAGCTCTTAAAATATCTTGATTTTTCTTCGCCTTCGAGGAGAAGATAAGATCATTACCCTTAATTATCTCTTTCTTGACACATGGGGTAAACCGAGCTAACATGATGACCCTACCAATAATGAATGGCATCAGAACGGGGAGTTACATAGTTCCGGCAACAAGTAGATTGCGTGGTTACGGTTATGAGATTTCAGCATTTATGTTAATTTGTGAAAAAAGCGAAGGATCAAAGATAATTTAGGTTGCATTCGTTTAGTCTGCCGCCGATTTATGCTGAAGCAGGCAATGCATGTGTGACTCATCATCTTTGACGATCAGATTTTCACCTCAATTCTACCGAAAACCCTCTCTGCACATTGGAAAGTTTGTGCTCTTGTTGGCCACGTATGTTGGTTGGAAAAAGGACCATGTTGCAGAATAATATAATGTATTTTATGCAATATTGTTGCGTTAAAAATATAGAAGATGTAAATATGACATGGATATTAGGTCAGACAATATCCGAAAACTTGAAAATTTTGTCGTCCTGGAGCGGGAATCAAATCCGCGTATCTTGGATAGCACCTGAGTATGCTAACTACTACACCACCCAGAACGACCAACTTTCAAGTTTCCGATTAATCTGAATATAGCCATATTAAAATAAATAAGTTAATTGGAAACTTGAAACTTGGTCGTTCTGGGTGGTGTAGTTAACATACTCGGGCACTATCCGGGAGATCCGGATTCGATTCCCGCACCTGGACGACGAAATTTTCAAGTTTTCGGGTATTTTCTGACTTAACATCCATATCATATTTACACCGATAAACGGATTCTCATCTCCCAAATGTGTATTGTACAATGGTGTAATCCCGTACTTCATTCATTGATTGTTGCGTTCATTTTAGTATACTTTGCCAAAGCTTACTTGTCATTGATGTTTAAATAAAGAAACTTTAAGCATCCGTAGTCTGTAAGAGAGAGGATTGTCTCCAAACGAAAGTAAATCAAAGTTACAATAATTGAAGGTATGCTGTTTTCTCATAGAAGGAAAGCAAACTGGCACATAGTTGAACAAATCGGTTACCCATAATCGAAGATAAGTATATTGTAGCACAGGGTAACAGTTACGATCCAAAGCATCTGCTTCTGATTTAATTAAGTTTGGGGGGAAAATGAGGTTCACTTCACAAGGATAAAAATGGAAATCCTATATATCGTTATTTTCCTTGTGGCTGCTTATAGAGAAATGCATAGAGACTTAAGACACGAAACCAAATGCCATTTGGAGCATTTAAAGGTGGGATTAATATGGACTGTATTGCCATTTTGTATTTTGGAGAGGAAAAGGAATGATTATTTAAACGAAAGTTCAAATCCGGAAGTAGAACAGAATATAAGAAAGAACAAAAAACTTTTGCATTTGGGGCTTATTAAAATAATACCTTAAAGCAACAGAAAGGAAGCAGCCGAACTTCAGGCGTAGGCCGTTTGATTTCAATGTTAACACTGAAAAATCAATAAAAGGAAAGACACCAAATTCTCGAGAGTAATGAGATCGTCTTTTGGATCCTTTCCTAAACAAGAAAAATTTCAAATTACATTTAGAAAAGGAATAAAAGTGAACGAAAAGTTGAATATATTTACCCAGCTAAGTGAAAACCGATTATTTAAAGTACTCCATATGAGCAGTGTTCAACGTAGTTAATGGAACCGATTGTCAAAAAAAAAATTAAAAAGTTAACCCGATTTCTGCAATCGATAAATCACCCATAATTAAAAATAGCTACTTACGATCACTAGCTGCCGAAATGTCTATCTCGAAAAAAAAAAAAAAAAAAAACTCAAATTGTGCACAAAGTAAGGCTTAGTTTATGCATAGTTGCTGACAGTGGTCTTAATGAAAACGCAAAAATGAAAATTTCATTTTGGATGCTACTAAGTTCATTTTTATTGTTTTTCGTGACCCCTTTGAAATGCATTATGTACTATTTTTATGTGAAGCTATACAATGTCATCTTCAATGGGGCAAGATATCCTTCTTATCTTACCCCATTAGAGATAGGTGTCTAATGTTGTCTACCCATATAGTTCTACAGGGTTATCCTACGCAGCTGCCCAAAAAAAGAAGTATTCTAGCTCTCATAGTTCTTTAAATACTGTTGTAAGAATGGACATATTAATTATGTTAAGATCTAATAATACTGAACATTATGCTACTTTTTCACAAAGAAAAGTAAGACAAATCAAGCCCAAGAAGGCGACAGAAGGTTCGAGAACATTTTTTCGAGGTCGAGGGCCTCAGACAAAGAACCTTAGTTTTCTCACGCCTTAGAAAGTGAGAGGCCTTTCCAACGAACTGATAACATCTTCAATGATACCGCGTCTTTTGCTGTACATTGTCAGCATTGCACGGACGCCTAAAAGTCTGGAAAACAAGCCATCCACCTTTGTGTAGATAAAACAATGTATATTGTGTTATTGTAGGAATTTACTTCGGCGGTAGGATTACTTTCTCAAAGGGGCACTTCCTAATGGATATATCTGACACACCGCTGAGACACGAAAGGTGGGATTAAAACCAACCCATCAGTTGAGTACGCCTCGCCGACGCCAGGGATTAAGCAGGCGCGTGACGTCAAAGGAGGGATACGAGGCAGGAGAAGAGCGCCACGAGAAAAGTTTCGACGCTGGGGGCTTAGCGCCTGCGTAGCGCCGAAGAGGTGAAGAGGAGCAGGTCTCTTAGAAAGAACATGTTAGTTAGTCTGCTTTCGTCTAGCCGAGAGAGTAGTTCTCCGGGACGCGAAGCGTTTCCTTTTTTTTTTTTTGTGAGCAGACGGACGCTCCAGTTACGGAGGTCCGAGTCTCTGGATGAGATTAGCCAGCGCACTATCTTTGGAGAGATAGGGTTTTGGGTTGCAGCGGTACAGGTCCTGGTCAGGGAATCCCGCTTGTGTAACCGATATTCCTCTACAGTAAGTCAATTCTTAGCACAGGCTAAGATTGCATTCGGAACGACAGGGAAGTACAGTTAGGATAATCAGAATATTCTCAGAGGTACAGATCTTCCTATTAGTAGGTAGATTCTCTCTAGAACGTCAACGCCGAAAGCGAGGACTTAGATGTTTTTCTTCGGAAGTGATTCTCCTAGATTTTAGGTCTACACCCTGTCAGATCTTATCCTTAAGGAAAACCGACACTAGAGGAAGATTAGTCCACCGCCGTAGAAACCTAACTGAGTATTTAATAAATGTTTGTACTGTATAGATAAATCCTCTCGAGAACCTTATATCTTAGTTGTGATTATTATTCTGTTCGTTCAGCTGTTTCGATCCGCCTTCCTGGATCACAGATTTCATAACAAAGTGGGGAAGGCTTCGTTTGTTCGCCCGAATAGAGTTTAGGAAGTGTGTCTGAGAAACAGAAACACTTCCTTATGTCTGTGAGAAGCACCTATAGCCGCGGACGCCTCGAAAGTACTGGTCACGGCACGTGACCAGTACTTTCGCTCTCACAACTGTTATGATCCAGAACTTTGCCTGCCATCCGGGAAAAAAGCACACAGATACACACAAACAAGCACTTTTGTTTCGTATTTTGAGCTTGTTTATTTCCTTTGCATAAATTTTTCTTTCATTTTGCAGAATCCATATTTTGACAACAATTTCCACTCCATCTCTATGAAGTGATGCTCTTCCTTTCACATGATCTTGCGACAGTTTCCTGCAAATCCACCAAAACCATTTCTTATGTTTGTATCAATTTCAGTTAAGGATCAATCGAGCATTTATAACATCGTCTAGGAGCATGTTGAAGCAACAGAAAGATCGATAAACTGTGGATGGATACCTGCTCGCAACAATGGAGTTACTCTTAGGACTTCTCACAAGATTAATCTTTCTCCCAATTAGCTATTTTTAAATGTTTTCTTCCTGAGCAGGAGTCTTTAGGCTAAGCAGTGTTGCCATTCGGGTATATTGCTAGCTACATACAGCGGCCTTCGGTGCACTTTTATCTAAAGGCGCACCTGGTGCTTATTATCTTGGTGATACCTCTTAATGCGGTAAAAGTAAAGCATCGTTGCAACATTTCGGACCATTCGTTCGAGAAACGTCCAGGTTCAAATCCCGTGGGGTATGGAAGTTATGTTTGTCTTACGGCACTGGCTTTCTCTCTTCCCTGGAACCAGTGACCCTAAATTACGGACAGGCGAATGCTTATAGCAGTTTAGGTTGCTCACGGTGGTCGTTAAAGCTTCCATAAGAAAGATCGCTTCGGATTAAACCGGTAAACCGTGTAAAGTGAGAATTGATTGGAAGGTTTCATTCACGTGTTTCTTCCAAAAGAAGAAAATAAATATACTATTTTTGAAACTATAGAAATCGTACAAAATACCGAAAAACATTTACTCCAACTTGGGAGGTAACTACGAATCGGGAAAACTAGGAAAACATACCTACACGATTAATAGTCATCATGTTTCAACTACCGAATGCAGAAAGCAATTTTCAAAACCGGTTTACCGATATTGAGGTATTAATTCTGCAGGAGGAGGGATGGGCATAGGAATTCTATATAAAAACCACTTTTTTTGTGTACTTTTTATTTCCAAAAATGTTATTTTTAAATACACCAGAGTTGAATAATTACGAAACGCATATAGCATATGAAATCCGTTTATTTTCGTGTAGTCAGCACAAATATTCGCCAAGCTTTCGCACTCCACTGGGAGGCATTTTCAAGGCAATGATAGACACAAAAATGATAGACACAAATATCATTGCCTTGAAAAAGCCTCCCAGTGGAGTGCGAAAGCTTGGCGAATATTCGTGCTGACTACACCACGAAAATAAACGGATTTCATACGCTATATACGTTTCGTAATTATCCAAAAATGTTGTTGGGAGTTTGGAAAGTTGGAGTAGATGTAATCGTGCAACAAGACTGGAAAGTAGGATCCGAGATCCTCTAAACGGAAGCGGGACACATTTCTAGATCTAGATGTGAATCGTTCATACCAGTGGGCGCTAAGTAATCTTAAATAAAGCGTGTGTTTGTTGATTACGTCGCGAAAATGGAGCACAAGCATTGCGAGCAGCGTTATGCCATCACATTTTGTATCAAACTCGACAACGGAAACATAAGAAAAGCTGCAAAATTCTTACGGAAACCAAGCTTTATCCCGAGCGTTAGCTTTTTTGTTGATTCCCGGATCGTACAGTGGTCTAAGGAGCATTAGCCTGAGATGGGTCCGGGTTCGAATCACACTGAAGCATGGATGATGTGTTTACCTCATTGCACTGGAGCCAGTGGTTCTAAATCAGGGACGACGAAATTTTTATAGCCCATCGAGTCGCTCACTGTAGTCGTTTAACCACCAAACCAAAAAAAAAAAAAAAAACATTTTTGTTGGCGTTAGAAGGAATATCCTTAAGGAAGGGAAGCACTTGAAGACAAACTACGCAAAAAAAAGTTAGAAAAATCATTCAATGCATTGATTATGGTTCACTTTTCAACATACCAGATATCATTACTCAAGTTATGAGGATTATGGCTGTAGAATAAATCTCGCTCCTGTGTCCTGACCTTTGACCCCATTACGATTATATTAAATAGCACTGGTTTAGTATACCTGCGGAACAACATACTACAGTTTTGTCGCAATAGACGCATTTCTAGTCAAGTTATGATCATAATGGCTGTGGAATAAACCTCGCTGCTGTGCCCTGACCTTTGACCCCATTTTGATGATGTTCAACAAAACCTGTTCAGTATATTTCCGGAACAACAAGTTAAAGTTTTGTCGCAATAGAAGCATTTGTTACGCTTTCCAACCGTAGGCTGAAGAAGCGTATATGCTCCAGGTTTGTCTGTCTGGCTGTCCGCATAATAACTCGCGTAAAAATGGTTCAATTTTGATGAAGTTTCAGTATGTGGTAGGGAACCACCTGGGGACAAACCCTATAGAAAATGGGCGAAATAAGGATAAAGGTCAGGACATAGGAGCGGGATACATTACATCGGCCTCATGCGTCATAACGTACGTCATAACGTACGTAAAAGTTATTCGATTGCGACAAAACGTTAATATGTCATTTCCACAGCCATTATTCTCATAACTTGACTAAAAATGCTTCTATTGTGACCAAACTTTAGTATGTTGCTCCGGAGGTATACCGAACAAATTATGTTTAATATCATCGAAATGGTGTCAAACGTCAGGGCACAATAGAAAGATTTATTCCACAGCCATTACCCTCAGAATTTGAGTAATAACTTGGGTAATGATTTCTGGTATGTTGTAGCGTATCATAAACAATGCATTGCCTGATTTTGCTAACTTGTTACGTACGTTATGACGCATAAGGGCAATGGAATGTATCAATCCCTTATGTCCTGAACTTTGACCACATTTCGCCCATTTTCAATAGAGTTCGTCCCCAGTTGGTTCCCTACCACATACTAAAATTTAATCGAAATCGAACCGTTTTTACGCGAATTATCGTGCGTACGGACGGACAGACATACAGACGGACAAAGCTGTAGCATATACGCTTCTTCAACCTACGGTTGGAAAGCGTAAGATACCGCGGTGTAAAGAATGACACGCAAAAGATTATCAGCGGCCGAAGAAACCAAGATAGAGTCAATGCTAAACCTAGTCAACAAGCATCCCATCCAGACCAGAATTACACTCCGACCAGACTGGAAGAGTAAAAGCAGCTCGGTTGGTACAGTGGTCTAAGCGCTGGCTTCTGACCATTCGTTAGAAACGGGTACGAGTTCCAAATCCTGTGAGGCATAGGTGTATTACGTGTTGGCTCTCTCCCTTCCCTAGAACCAGTAGCTCTAAATTAGAGACGGGCGACTACTTATGGTCCATCGAATTGCTCATTGTGGTCGTTATATCTCTCAAAAAAAGAATGAAGATTAAATTGCAATTATATGGAACAATAATATTATACTCCTTCAAGAAAACAAATAAATCGCAGAATCTTTCAAGTCTAATACGAAACGGTTCCAGTTAATTTACAATCTAATGAATGATACGCCAAACATCAAAATTCAAAAATTTAATCTTTTCTTACTTAGACAGAACAGTGTTTGATAAATCTCTAAACTGATGAATCCATATTTCATTGAAGGACAAAAACGCTCTACAGATAAAACACGTGTGCCGAGAGCTTCCGGAGGGCAGATAAAAATAGACGAATTTGTTTCCTCTGTTACCACTCCAACGGGTGTAAGTGAAAATGGAGTCGAAGAAAAGGTACAGAACAACATTTTACAGAAAAGCAGTATTTGTGTTCCCGAATGTTTTAATTTCTTTAGAAAACGTTTCCACAAAATCAGGTCATAAATAGAGATGGATCTTTTATCTGAAAGAAAACCATGACCTGATGACTTGTAAGAAAATGTTATCCCTTTGCCTCAAAGCAAAAACTTAACGATATCCGCGCTCGTTTGACTTCTTTTGCCCGAAGCCAAACTTTGACTCAACTTATTCGCTCTGAAAAGAAAATCTGACCAAGTCCTAGCTCAGGAAAAAACTCCTGACTAGCTTGGGCATGCAGAAAGTAAATCTCGGAGCAATCCGTTTGGTCGAAAGGAGAAGCCTTTACTTGATTTTGGAATAGAAAGGACACTTTTACTCAATCTGTGTGACCACCAATGGTCCGAGAATTGGGCTACCCTCCCCCAAGGTACTGTTTGTTTTTAAATTGCGAAGTTTATTTTTTAATTGTTAAATAATAGAAGTAACATTTTTTTCTAAATTTTAGGTACATGCTACTGCTAACATGATACCAAATAATTATGAGGATCAGGATTTGAACACTTATTTGTTCGTGAACTTCATTCTTTTCTCCCTTAGTGTGAATTTGAGTGTTACGTTTTCACAAAAATGTTTCTTCCGAGTACTTCTTCATAATTAAAAATAATGTTTTTCTTTATTAACAAACCAGCCAAGTTGCTCGAATGTACATATCCTTGTGTGGCTCTAAGATATACACTATCTACCAACAAGTAATTGGACACCTGTGATAGCAAAGGAAAACGAAGTTCATTTACCTTCAATAGTTGGTGGAGCCTCCACGAGCGGCGATTACAGCTGCGACCCTCCGGGGCATACTCTCAACCAGGCATTGTACGACGGCTAGCGGTATTTTCTTCCACCCGGCTTGGATAAGACAGGTCAGTTCCTTCATAGATGTCGGACGGTGTAGGCACCCCTTAAGTCGACGCTCCAACTCTTCCCAGAGGTGCTCGATAGGGTTTAGGTTCGGGCTCTGCGCAGGCCAGTCCATTCGATTAACCCCATTGTCACCATAACAAGCCATGGTGGACCTCGCAACATGACAGGTGGCATTGTCATCCTGAAAGTAACATGGGTCCACCCCGTAAAACTTCCACAACGTAGGAAGCGCATGGTCATCCAAAATGGTGCAGTAGGTATGTCTCGGCGTTGAGTCTACCAGGAATTGCGACCAAAGGACCCGTGCCATGCCAGGAGAAACATCCCCATAGCATAATTCCACCGCCGCCGAACTTCACAGTTGGCACAGTACATTCCGACAGGAGGTGTTCTCCAGGCAGACACCAAACCCAGACCCTGCCATCCGAACGGTAGAGGGTGAACCTTGATTCGGCGTTCCAGAGAACCTATTTCAACTGTTCAACGGTCCACTGTCGACGTTCTTTGCAGCACGTTGGCCTAGCAGCGCTATTGGACTTGGTGATCAGAGGCTTGTGGGTGGCAGCACGTCCATGAAAACCGAGCAGATGGGCTTCTTTACGGATGGTATTCATCGAAAGAAAACTTCCGGATGCCTGTTGAAACTCCTCGCGGATGTGGCCCATCGATTTGGTGCGGTTATTCCGAATTTCTCTGGCCAGCACCCGTCGGTCTCTAACTCCCAGTTTTGTGTGTTTGCCGGGTCGGGGCACATTCCGACAGTCACCTCTCATCTTCCACTTGCCAATCACGTAGGCCACTGTCGAGTTTGGGTATTTTAACTCGCTGCATATGTCACGTATGGATCTGCCATTTCTGTGATACCCGACGATTACACCTTTCTCGAAATCAGAGAGCTCCGAACTGCGTGGCATCTTGCATGCGACTGGTTGCGTTGTTGTTTCACGCACGATATTTAACGGCAGCGGCCGTGACGTGTATCAGGACCGCAGATATCGTCGATTGCAGAGGTGTCCAATTACTTGTTGGTAGATAGTGTATCGTGATTCTTTTTAATATGGAAAAAACTTCTTTCGGCAGTTGCAGTTGTTGATGGAAAGTTTAATATGAGGTCTGCTAATCTGTGCACCTCACTAAACAATATGTCGAGGTATTCAACTTTATGTAACCAGTAATGCCTCTTACTGATTAGTTTTGTATTCATTAAGGGAATAAAACACCTTCAGTTCATTTTTTAAACAAGCTGAATCAAAATTTGAAGCATAAAGTTCTTTAAGCTCTGATAGTAGATGATGAGTGAAGTTTTAACAAAATTTATCAAAACAGTTCCACTACAACAAAGCCACGAATTCAAGACATAATTTCACTAATTTTTATTCATTGACACTTCACTCAAACCGATACAACTCTCGCGAAACACGCGTTGTTAAAGGCGGAAGCATGGAGGGTCTGAGGTAGTTGAAGTCTTCTCTTTTCTGAGTAAACCGTTGCGCAAAGCAATGGTCAATTCACCTCCATATGCTTATTCATGTTGTCATGGAAACGCTAGCAGGCGATCGTATCGAAGTTTTTAATCGGAACAGCGAAGACTCTCGAAGACCTGTTTGGCGTTATGCCGTTGGTCATCGCTCGCCAGACTGATTCTCATAGTAATCAAAGAAAGCGAATCTGCTCGTGCTTTTTTCGCACCGAAAGAATCGACATATCTTAATGCCGTTGATCAATGACTTGTATTTGTGTATATTTAACTGACTTTTATTTCTGCATTCTCTAAGCTAGCCTAGCTAGCTTCGAATATACGCCACTGGTGACCACAAACAGAATATGAACCTGTCGTTCCTGATGAGAAATAAAATTTCTATCTGAAGTTGTTGACCTGAAACGAAAGTATTGAATAATTTGGTTTGACCCGAAAAGAAAACTTGATCCAGCTCATCAAGGTTATATTGGAAAAAACCTGGCAGGACTTCTATGACCTTTAAGTAAACCTTGACCTGACCCAGTAACAAGAAGAAATTCTCGACCTGATCACATTTATCTGAAAAGAAATAATGATCTAGAAAGATGATGCGCACTTGGTTTGAAAGGAAATATTTAACTCCACCCGTTGAACGGGGAAGCCAATCTGTCCAATCCTCTTTGACTTGAGAGGAAATCTTGCTCCGAGCCTTTTGACTGAATCGAAAATCTCCAACTGTGTGATTCTTTAACGGATCTCTTGCCCCTAAAACCCGCTTTGCCTAAAAGTGCGTATTGACCGCAGTTTTCTTATTTAAATGGATAAAGATTTCTTGATAACCTCTCACCGTATTCTGTGTCTGTTGTACAACACATAGCAACTGGAAGAAATGTTTAATAGCCACAGCATCTTCGTTTAGAGAGTTACATAACTAGGCGAAATGACGAAGGAGTGCATCTATTGCTTGAAACAAAAAAAATGAAACTCGGAGAACAAGAACATATTAAAATTTCAGAACAGTTCCTCCTTTGTAACATGAATAAGTATATTTCTCTGTTCGTTTATGTTCGGAAAAATACCATTGCTATCGAAGAAAAAGTGTTACGTAATAATGTAATGACTTTTGCAGCGTATGCTTTTAAGAATTTAAGTAGAATATATAAGATATTGTTAAAATATAGCCTTTTCCAAAGACGCTCCCAGAACTCTTAAGAAAAAAAAACTATTGAAACACGATGCAACACAGAGTGCTATTTGTCTGTAGAAAGCGGATGTTTCTCCAGAAATGAAACCATTTACTCTGGCTATGTTCAGTTTCCTGCAGGAACATTTCTTCGTTTTCAGCAATTTTTCATATTGTAGGATGATTGAATGCTGTGGAAAACTGCGAAAAGATTTACTTTCGCTTGTTTACTCACAGAAACTCTTATTCTGAAGATCTTTAAAGTGTTCTGCCAGAGTATTCGGGCAATTTCCCGTTTTGTGGTTGAAATGAGAACAGTTTACAAGCGATTACTTTGTCTCGTTCTTTCCATGATATTTTTTTTACAAGCTTCCACATATATATCTATATATATAAATTTGGTTTCACGCATTTCATGCAACATAGTAAGTGCACAATCGTGTAAACCTTTTCGTGAGATTTCCTTCATTTTTTTTCCCGTATCCAATTTTTTTTCAGTGCAAAAAAACCCCAAAATCTTTGAAAAAGAAACTTAGGACATTATTTCTGGTTCAGATAGGACAAGAGCAGGCAAAAATAACTGAAAGGATTCTTGTTGCGAACATAGCAAACATTGTGTAAAATAATAATAAGAGCTTTCGTTTTTCAACTGTTTGGCAATATGGACACGGTGTTTCATAATGGAAGCATTTTCGTCAAAATCTGAATTTTTAGATTTGTAGAAAAATAGTGAGATTATGTGCTTAATTAATTTTTAAACATTTTGTAGAGTTCTCCCTAACATCTCGGATAAGATTTTCCTTACGATGACTTTAGTCTCAACAGCTCAGCTCTCGTGTTTTTGAAATTCTACAATCAATTGACTCCATATTTCAATCTATTACATACACTATATTGACAAAAGTCCCTGGACACCTAGAAGAAAAACACAACATAGCACTTATTGACATACATTAGTATGGGTTCGGTCCACCTTTGGCCTTAACGCATGCACTCATCCTTCGAGACATGCTTTCAACAAGGATTTGGAACACAGCGATAGGTATGTGATTCCATTCAGTAAATAATGCTGCCTATAACTGTTGCTCAGTTGTAGGTTTTCGTTCCAAACTTCTTATGCAGCGCTCTAATTGATCCCATAGGTGCTCTATGGGATTAAGATCAGGGGCTCTGTGCTGGCCAGTCAGCACACGATACGGAATTCAAGCCACGCCGTAACAGTCCTTGTTTTTATGGCTCGGTGTATTATCCTGCTGGTACCAACAAGGCTCGGTTCCATAGTATTGCCACAGATTTAGTGGAGCATAAGTGTCCGGAATATCGAGGTAGACGGGCTGGTTAACAGATTTATCCACGAAAACCAACCCACACGAGTACACTGCCAGCTCCAAACTTGACCGTAGTAACAGTACACTGTGGTAAATAGCGTTCCCCGGCTGCCGCCATACCCACCCACGACGATCAGATTGATGGATGGTGTATCTGGATTCATCAGTCCATAGGACCCATTTTCATTGATCTACGGTCCACGACAAATGTTGTTTACACCATGTTGAACGACGATTAGCATTCCGAGTGCAGATGAATGGTTTATGAGCAGCCGCACGACCACGATAACCCATGTAAGGGAGTTTTCTGCGAATGATACGTGTACATACCGAGGTGCCAGCATTTTTACTCACCTGTACATAGAGATCTTTTGCAGTACTATGTCGTTCAGCTGTAACGACTCTCTTGAGGCTTCAACGTCTTCTATCACTGATTTTCTTATGTCTGCCTGTACGTTTTTCTGCTTCAGACACGCCATGTGCTTTCCACTTATTCGGTACATTCAAAACAGTTGACTTGTGTATGTTTAAACGTCTCTCGGTTTCTCTGATGGACAGCCCACCAATATAACACCCAACAATCTTTCCTTTCTTAAAGTCAGTTCTCTCCCGCCCCGACATTTTCACTCAACCTCACAGTGAGAAATAATCGCGGTCAGGTGTAGACTTGTTTATATACCGTATGCAGCTGTCCCGTGAATCTTAACATCACAGCGGATCCGTTCATTTGCTTTTGAAGGAGTGTCCGGTGACTTTTGTGAATATAGTGCATATCATGTCAAGTTTAGGTTATTATTGCATTATCACGATGTATGTTCCAAATTTCCTGAGAGTAAATTCAAACCATCCGGGTTTTATGCAGCCATTCTCATGATATTCGCCCACGGCCTAGCTTCCTCTGCCCTCTTCTTCTTAGTAACGATTATTTATAATCAAACCCACACTCGTAATATCCTGATATGCAAAGGAATTTTATCCACCCTCCCCAACTCAACCTTCGCAATTTAAAGTCAGCTCAGCTTGCTTTGAGCTGACTTTAAATTGCGCAACATTTCCAAATGTAGCGCAATTTAAAGTCAGCTCAAAGCCAGTATATTTTTTCAAACGTAACGTTTGCTGTTCTGTCCGTGTAGGTCAATATAATATCACTCAGCTTTCAAAATGCCACCCGTTGGTGAGCGAAAGCTCAGCTGTGTCAGTTTGTATTTTACGCCAATAAAATCAGCGGAAATTGTATTAGAGTTTATATGCAAATATATTTAAAAATCAGGAACCGATAACCAGGGACATCTTTAGACTTCAAAATCACAATGAGCGACAGGTAGGCGAGCATTGCTTTTAATGGGGCAAGCTTGATAGCATTTTTTTCTTTGATTAAGGGTTTAACACCCACAGTGAGCAACTGAATGTGCTATAAACAGCCGCCCGTCATAAGTTTAATGTCACTGGTTCCAGGGAATAGAGAGAGCCCGTACAGCAAGACAAAAAAAAAACATTCATGCCGCACCGGGATTCGAACCCTTCTCGGAAAAATGATCATAAGCCAGTGCTTACACCACTGTGCCAGGCTTTAATGCTTTTCACTATTGCCTACAAAGGAATTCATGCAATCCCCACACCCTCCACCTTGACACACATACGTACACGGGCCTGACCAGTTGCGTCAGCGATGTAAGTTTAAAGTGCTTTTCTTTTATTGGCGGTTTAACAACCACCGTGAGCAATTCAATGGGCTATAAGCAGTCGCCCGTCCTTAATTTAGGGTCACTGGTTCCAGGGAAAGGAGAGAGCCAGTACCGTAAGGCAAAGACAACATCCATGCCTTACGGGGATTCGAATCCGGACCCCTTTCGGACGAATGATCAGAGGCCATCGCTTAGACAACTGCGCCACCGGTGCGGTTAGAAATGTTGGTAGAATGTCGCCTTCAACTTTTTTCTAGCTCTGAATGCATTTTCCTAAATTGCTTTTCAAAATTTTCCATTTTTTCTTTTGACACCAACAGCACGTAGCCAATGAAAGAAGGCACTGTCGTGAAATGAAGCACGTGTTACTAGCTGGCTTGGAGGGTATATAAAGTATGCTGAAAGGATTCTGAAAACATATCACTCGCTGCTCTCACAGATAAAAGGCCGCTGGGGTCTAATGGGCAACGTTCGTCACTGCCAAGCAAAGGACCTCAGGTTCAATCTCAGGCAGGTAAGAACGGTCGATCCAATAAATATTAGCCGTGCTTTGGATGGGCACGTTAAGTCGTCGGATCCCGGACGCTGGCCCTTGGTAATAAATAAGGGCGTCTTCCTCCCCTTTCTAATTCGCTTCCGTGTCACTTTCCTTACGGGCACTCTAGCCCAAATCTCCTAGCTTCCTGTTTCCAAGGGTTGTTTAAGACCTGGGGTCAGACACTGCTTTCCTAAAATCCTCTACACATGATCATTTAATCTCACAGATAAAAGGAGCGATTTACAAGATTTGCAAAAAAGCGATGATTATCGGCTTTCGGGCCAAGGGTGGCAGTATTTCTGAAACAGCGCAGTTTGTGAACTCTTCGCGTGCTGCTGTGGTTAAAGTGTATCGAGATTCGAGAAATGGTGACATTGCGAATAATCGACGTGACAACTGCGGAGAACCACGTGCCATTGCTGTGAGAAGTGAGCATCGGTTGTGAAGGTGCGTGAGGGCCGATCGACACCCTACAGTGGAGCAACTCACTGGCCGAATGAACTAGGGGGCTACCTGAAGTGTGTCTAAAACGACATTTTAGCGAACCCTGTTGTGTATGAGGATCCGGTGCAGACGGATGGTCACTGAACATATGCTAACGAAGGTGCATTGGAACAGAAGGCTTACATTTGTACGGCAGTGTCGGAATTAGGCTTCCGCTGATTGGCAAAGGATTTCCTTCTCCAATGAGTCACGTTTTCTGCTTCATCGAACGTATGGACGTTGGCGTATAAGGCGAGAAACATCGGAGAACAAACACTCTTCAACCGTTTCTGGAAGATCACAAGTTGGTGGGACCAAGGTGGGCAAGACAAATTTCAGGGTGGACTGCAGCCCACCCTTGCATCCCTTTGGCGACGTTTCTGTTGATAACAAAGAACGAAAGATACATTAAGGGTAGGGCTCGAGCACCTTGGCTGTCACCACTAAGTGCTCCTCTGCCATTAGATATATTAAAATGAAAGTAAGATTTTGCGTGTTTTTTTCTAGATTTTATAACAAAAAGAAAAAAAAATGGAGTATACATTATTTATATATGGATTAGTCATGTTCAACATAAAGTGTAAAACGTAGACCATGTAGTACCCTCAATAACAGTGTTGTCTCTTCCTAACAAAGTTTTATCATCAATTCCGCAAGATACAATTGAATTCTGTTTCCAATTCGTTTCGAAGACAAGAAAGTCTTCAATGTACGGTGATTTAAAGTACTCGTTTTTAAAAGACATGCACAAACACTTCCTCGTTAAAAAGTATTCGTTTCTTCATTTCAGTGAAACCATCGAATGTGCGAGTGGAACCAAATAAAAGGCCTCTGTCAGCAGACAAAGAAACTGAATTCAAGTGCACAGCGAGTGGTTCTCGTCCATCTGTGGTGGTCACGTGGTGGAAAGGGAGCAAAGAACTGACGGCGGCACGCCAAGAAACCCTCAGGGAAGGGGAGCTTACTAGCATCCTAAGATTCGTTCCTACTGTCGATGACAATGGAAAGTACTTCTCATGCCGAGCTCACAACCCTGTTATTCCATCCAGTGCCATAGAAGAAGGATGGAACCTCGAAGTTTTCTGTAAGTGGATCACAGTGTCTTTTCTTATTTTTTCTTCCTCCTGCGTATTCTACCATTTTTACTTTGTTCTAAGAAATGTATGGCCATACAGCGGAAGCGGTGCATCAGTTCGTAATAAAAAATGAATGTCAAAAGTAAATAAGGAGAGAAAAAGTCTCCAAGTTTATTACTTGCAAACAAAACCTTGAAAAAAGTGCAATTGCTAAATCGGGAAGGACTCAAAGCGTCTTTATCGTGAGTGCCTTCAGATGTGAAGACGTTATGCTCACTTTTTCATTAATTTTACCTCGATAATCATTTAACCTGAGATAGGTACTATAGTTGTACCCTAGACGGAAAATATTATGTAAACGCATTTGATCTATATTTCAATGATCATTGCTATGCCATTTTAATAATACCACCATTTAACATTATAATATATCCATCATTATCAACCACTATCAGTGCACTGTTGGACCCGTTAATTCCTCCATAACTTTTTGCCTTGAGTCAGTTTCACCCATGTCTCTCCAGCATTCTTTTGATCATCCAAACATTTTCTACATGGTTTTTTGCTGACTCATGGTATCTAATCTAGTTATCCAAATGAAATAAATTATTCAAGCAATATGCCCAGCCCATTACCTTTTATTATTATATTATATTATATTATATTATATTATATTATTGTCATCCATTATCAATCCACATGTAAATGCAGACATCGGTTATTTCCATCTTCCCAATTTTTTTCCACAACGGTCTGTCTTGAGCAAGTCTCCAAAATGTTACTTCGCATCATGCTTTCGAATTTCGTCTACACATCTCCCATGTGATCTTCTTGTGAGTCATTTTCTGTCCTTTGGAATACAGACTGAAATTTTGGTGGTCCATCAGTGGTCCGTTTTCCTGGCAATATGTTCATCCGATGGCTAATTCAGGGATTTTACTGTAATCAGGATGTCTTCCACTCATGCCATTTTCCTGATCCACGAATTCTTCTTCTTATATTTTCTATTTACACCAAGCATGCAACTCTCCATGCCTTTTTTCATTTGTCGGCAGTCTTTTTATGTCTTTTTTAGTTAAAGTCCACGACTCTGCTCCGTACTTAAGTACTGGAAGGATAGATGCATTGATTAAACACTTTTCTTTTGAGACGTAATGACGTATCGTTCTTAAAAATAGTAGTTTTTCTTCCAAAAATCTCTGCAACCAAATTATATACGCATATTATTTTCTTCATCAATATGATCTTTGCTTGATGTCTGCTGCCTGAGGTAAATGCAGGCATCGGCTATTTCCAGCTTTTCCCCATCAATTGATAAAGCTTCATTTCTTGTAAAAGCATTGCGCTTCAGTTTTATCATCTGAAAGTTCATTTTTGGTCCCATTTCTCTACCCATGTCAGCAAGTACCTGGATCAAAATCTGCCTCTGGAAGAGCCGTTGCGAAAATGACGATGTCATCAGCAAAACGAAGGTGAGTTAAATAGTCCCCATTAATTTTTATCCCTTTGTTTTCGAAGTTCAATGATTGAAAAGCATTTTGCAATGCGACATTAATAGTTCGTGAGATATGGTGTCACCTTGTCTCACTCCCTTTCCGATTTTTATTGGTGCTGTATCCTTAAATGGACGAACGTTTGCACTTGCATTTTAATAGATGTTATTAATAATACTAATGTATGTATTTTCAATACCGGAAGATTTCAAAGCCAATGCAACTGCTGATGGCTTCACGGGATCAAAGGCATTTTCATAATCAATAAAAGTCATACATATTGGGAGTTCATATTCCCACGTTCTTCCGATTAGTTATTTCAGTACACGGATATAATCTATAGTGCTGTAGCCACTCCTGAATCCCGCTTGTTCTCTCGGTTGAGCCATGTCCAGTGTTACATTCAAGCAACGTGAAAAAAATCTTAGTGAAGGTTTTATAAACAACTAATAGCAGGCTGATTAACCTGTAGTTCCTGAGATCATCAACGTTATCCCTTTTTTATGGTGCAGGATCATTGTAGCATTGTTCCAATCCTCGGAAATCTTCCCTTCATCGAGACATCTAGTGAAAATTTGGGCGGGGCTAGCTTCAATTTCTCCACTTGGTTCATGTATGATGTCCACGGCATCTCCCTCTTCTACTGAAACTATTCTCCGTTTCATGTGCTTGTGTGACTTTTGCCGGGATCACTTGAGGGTCTGTGATACTTGTACCTTTCGTAATGTCTCGGAGTAAATCTATCATCACTTTTATATAGTTTTGAATAGAAATCTTTCACTCTTGTTAAAATTTCGCCTGTATGTGAGAAACTCAATGAGCTGTAAGCAGTCTCTCATCCCTAATTTCAGGCCACTGTTTCCAAGGAAGGGTAAGATCCAAGTCCATAAGATAAACACAACGTCCATGCAACACAGGAATACGACGAACCCGTACACATATATGACAAATGACCACAAGCCAGCGCTTAGACCACTGCTCCACACCACCCTGCTTGATGTTATGTTATGTTATGTTATAAAGACAACTCAGTAATTGTTATCGAGACAGTTATTAGAAATACCACAACAATTAAAAACTTGCATCGGCATCACTCCTCAACATAGTTCGCTTTCTTTTCAAAGCAGCCTATCCAAGTTTGCACGAGCTTTTTTGTGAAGGGAAATTATGTTTGCCACTTCCTTCATTTCTATGTTCGTTGCTAATCAGCGAATCGTTTTAGCTGACTAAAAATATGATAGCTCTAAGGGTGGGTGGTCAAATATATACGGAGGATTCCCCAATACGTGAAGGTTCGTTTCCTGGAAAGTTTTAACAGTATGATCAGCAATATTTTGACAGGTATGGTCGAGCAACAACTATGGTCTTCCTATATTACGTGATTCTTAGGGTTTGCTTCGATTTGCGGCTCGCGCTTTTAACCGAAACCTCAATGTAACGAGAACAGTTCATTTTTGAGACCCCGCTATTGATAATGTGCTGGTTCTGACACAAGTGAGCTCCATAAAACTGTGGGTATCACCTTTTCAGCAGTTGGTTGATAGTCGAACTTTCTTTTGCCTGGAGATCCCAGATATTTCGATTAAAGTCTAACATTTATACTTCAAGTTTTAATGGTAGATCCTTACCAGTCACCAAGGTAGTTAGAATGAGAGAGGTAGGTCAAAGATTGTAAACAAACCGCGGGTGGTCTCCTCTCGCGGAGGGCTTGTGACGTATCTGGTCCCCAGCAGTCTTCGGGCGTGAATGGTGAAATGCGTGACTCTTAGTTCAAATTAAAAGGTTTAGAGAACACATAAGTGGAATTTTTACAATATGAATTACAGAATTAAAACAAAACTTACCGATTATTAAAACTTGGAACCTTCCCTTCATTGTTTCCTTTTTTTAACTCCCTGGAATTCAATGCATGTGCTTGGTTTTTTCTCTTCCTTAAGTTTTGTTGGTTGACGTCGTTAATATATTTAATAAGAAAAAATGTTCTTGCTCTCGCATATGTTTTAATGACACCCACATTAACTTCTGGAAAGTTTAATTTCAATTTCGATTGAAGTTTGTTTATGGCCCCTTAGGATTTACATATGCCTGCTCCATGAAATTCTGAAAAAACTGATTCAAACTGTTTGACAGTTTCTATCCAAATGTTGTTTGGTATCATTAGCCCACCTCGTGATAAAGTCTCAATCCAGCCTTTATTTTAGTTCCCCGTTAAGTAGGAAAACGTTCCCAATTCTTTAACCTTGTGACGAAATGCTAAATATCCAGCAAAATAGCGTATGGCTTCTTCCTCTTCAGTATTAGCGAAATTGCAAGTTTTAATTGACACATTGTCCATCTCACAAACATTCGAATTTTCTTCTTCGTCTTGTGTTTCCACTAAATTAAAAAGGAAATTGGCGCTCATTATTTTGTCTTCGTCGTTTTTAACGTTACCGTTTGCCGGCAGCGGAAGCTTTGATCCAAACAACAGCATTTTCATTCTGTGCTTGAAATCAGTTGGTAACGGATGATTATAAAAATTTCCTAAACACCGAATTTGGGAGAAGAGGTTTTCTAATGCATCCTGGTTCAGCCGACTAGTCATGATGCTTTTTATTCCATACTCGACAACATCTTGATGCAAATCTCTCAAACTAGAGATAGATACAAGTAATCCGTTTTGAAAGGGGAGAATCTTTAATTTATTGCCAACTCGCAATTCTGTGATGGCCCTCTCCATTCTGTTCAATACTTTCTGTTGTGCTTCCATATCATTTCCATGGGCAGAACGAATATTATTATTGGAATCAATTGGAACCCTTGAGTTAAAAACGTCAAAAAACTCGTTAACTGTTTCAAAAAAATCACTCATAATTTTTTCTTCCGGCAAAAATGTTTTCAATGCACAGGCTGTATGGTGTGAAAATAATTGCACTGCATAACATACTCGCTGCCTTTCGCTGCCTCTAACTTCAATATGTTTTGATTTTAATTTTGGACAAAGCCTCATTTCATTTCCGTCTGCTTTTAGTATTTCTTCGATTTCTCCCTTTTGCATTATTTTTCCACCCAATTTTAAGCCACTATTTAAAAAGTGATTTCTTATTAATTTGATCATATCAGGAATATCCGAAAATGCCCAAACTTTTATTTGTTCATCAACTGGATTATTAAAAAATTATTTAGTAGAGTTAATGCTCAGTTGTTTCCACAGACTTTGATTTTTTGCCCCTAAATCTGAAACGATAGCAACAACTTTGAAATCAAAATTTTCTAATTCTGTAATGACATCAAAGAGCACAGGTTTTGTCATTCTTTCGTCAAAATCGTAGTAAATTGGTTGCTTCCAATTATGTGTTAATCCTCTAGCTAAAACTACTTGAGAGTTTTTAAAAGGGCCTAAAATGAAATCAGTGGCATGATCATAAACAACATCACTCTTTATGCCCATCTCATCGAAAGACAAAACTGTAATTTTTTCCATTGCTGTTAAATTTTTACCTTGCATATCCATCATTCGAATTACTTGAGACAGTATTCTAGGGGAACAGTGGAAACCTCGAGTCTAAAGTTTAAGGGTGCTTATGTTTGGTAGTGGAATCTTCAGTTGCTCCCTAATGTGTGTATATGCCTTACTCGAAATTGCTCGCAATCCTAACGCTTTTGCAACATCTGCATCTTGCCAGGGTGTTTTCATGTTGTCATTTAGGAGTAGTGCAATTTGCCCGGGTGTAAAACATTTCGACAATAAACGTGCAGTTTTCTTATGTGCTAGTTCTTCCTTTTCCAGCATTTCACATTTTGCAGTTAGAATGCCAAAATCTTTTCGCAGTTCCTCATTTTCTCTTCTTAAATCTTCAATTCTACTTTCAAGAACCTTATTTTTCATTTCAGAACCATGCGATGCTTCTTTCAATTTCTTTAATTCGGAATTTAAATCTCGATTTTCTTTATACAAGTGCTGATTTTCTATATTGGGATCATTTGCAAAGGACACAATACCTAAATTTTAAAAGCTGTTCAGAACTGGATCCGAATTCTCCGAAGTATTGGCGTCATTATTAAAGTTTATTAAGTTATTGATTGACTTTTTCTGCGTGCGCCGATCATGCCTATTATTTCTTCCAGAGTCACCCGATGCATATTGATTAATCATAGGTAGTAACAATGTCGGTACGGCATTTGGTTTCAAACATTCTTTTGAAGGTAGGTTTAATAATTCCGCTTGTAAGTCACGCAAATAAGATGCTTCGTCAAAATGCGCAGAACAAACACGTTCATTCTCGACACGGAAAAAATCTTGTCTTCGATATCTCAAAGTCCACAGTTTATGCAATTCAGCATTTTGCGGAAAATGGTGAAACGAAATTCCTTTACTGGACTTTCCGTTTTTGCATAAAGCGACAGCACAATAAACCATTTTCGACAGTTGTTGATTAAACAAAGAAATATAACTTCCTTGATCTGAAACGAATTCAAGATACCAAGTGAACGTCTGCACTCGTGAGCGAGAGCGTTGGACGGCTCCACGAGGGTTCCACTGAAGTGTCCGATTCCTGGAACCCTAACCTGCAGTGGGTTGGGCGAACTCATTGACTTACTTTTTCTTATTCTAAATACCTTGACCAGCCACTACCCTTTTCGAACACTTCTTACCTTCGCTACCATAATAGTCCAAAAAGCTTCAGCAGATGTTCAAACGCAACCGCTCGTGCATTTCTGCAAGAAATTTAGGGTCCTATATTGCACACTTCACAGAGGTTAGGTCTGTTGCTGATGATTATTTGGTAGAACCACCACTAATTTGAATATCATTTACCACTTCATTAATATTTACTTGTCTGCTTTCCAGAGCCATGGCATAGACTTGCTCAAAGCTGTTATCGTAAATGGGCAAGTACAAACTTCTGGATTCTTCTTCGCGCGTTGCATTTCTCTGACCATTTTAGAACTTGAAAACCCATTCGTGCTCATTCTGCTGTATAGAAAATCTTTTGGAATGCGGTGTTGCAAGGTTTTGATGAATTTCAGTCCCGGTTCATCCCTTCAAAAATCGCGCACGAGCCCGCACACTCACCCACACCCACACACACACCCACACTAACTCTCTCTCTCTACCTCTCTCTCTACCTCTCTCTCTATCTGTCTCTCTCTCTCTCTCTACCTTTCTCTCTCTCTCTTGCTGTTCTTTGTTGCATGCGGAAAATAATGAGGACATGTTATGTCTTGTCAGATTATATTATGCTATATTATATGTTTTTGCATTATACTACACTGCTGCCCACCCAAAATGCAACACCGAGAGGGGCACGAGATAGCAAAGCCAGATTTACTGGACACATAACAACAGATACAAAGATGAAACGACGAAGCTTACAGGACCGTGCGACTTGCAAAACACGCAGGCATCAATAGTTCGTGTGCCTCTCATGGCTGGCAATAACGGCCGCTACACACAGCGGCATCGAACGAAAGAGGCTTTGAATGGGGGACAGTTGTATGTCGGTCCAGGCTGCTTCCACACGTTGCCACAGTTCATAAAATGTAGCCGCGGGTGGTGCCTGCCGGGCCACTCAGTTGCCGATCAGTGACCAGACGTGTTCGATGGGCGACATATCGGGAGAACAGGCCGGCAGCGGCAGCAGTGACACCTGGTGGGCCGTGAAATATTGTTGCACGATGCGTGCCACGTGCGGGCGCGCATAATCCTGTTAAAACGCGGCCGCTGTCAGGCCCTGCAGATAAGGGAGGACTACATGCTCCAAAACGTCGGAGATGTAGTGGTGGCTGTTGAGTGTACCGGCGATGCGTACCAGAGGGGTGCGGGTGTCATATCCAATTGCGCCCCAAACCAAAACGCCAAGCAACATACCGGTATGGCGATGCATAATGGAGGCGTCATACAGTCTCTCGCCGAGGTGCCGCCACACGCGGATCCGACCATCGTGGTGTTGCAGAAAGAAGCGGGATTCGTCGGAGAAGAAAATGTTGTGCCATTCCGTAGTCCAGGTGCGGCGTTCAACGGCCCACTGCCACCGCACACGCCAGTGGTGCAACGTCAATGATAATCGGAACAAGGGGCTCCGTGCAACAAGTCCCCGCTCCTATAGACGACGTTGAACGGTACGTGCTGACACAGGTTGTTGCGCAACCCACCCTAATTCCTGCGCTATCGTTCGCGATGTGGCGGTGCGAGCAGCCAATGCCCGCCGCACAACATGCCGGTCCTCTCGTTCGGTGGTGTGCCGCGGCTGCGACAATCGCTCACGTTAGTCCGTCCGTCCCTCCCTGCACTCACCGAATCCATACTCTCCTCACTGTGGCCCGATGTCGTCCCACACCCGCGCCGATGTCTCAGTACGATAAACCGCTGTCGCGATAAGCCACTATTTGTCCTCTGTTGAACTCCGAAACGTGCTCGAATGACTACCGTATTTTGCGACGAGGAATGAGGAAGCTTCCCACGCACAGGTCCAGCAGCACAACACGCTTCCACTACTTACACCCTGCCTTCTGTGCACACTTCTTATAGTGCTTCTTGGGGGCGTGCCGGGCGCATATGTTTTGCATATGCACTGCAATGCTAATCGTTTGAATTTCCTCTCGCGGGCGACGCATGCTGCTAATTTCAGGCCAATCGGATGCTTTCTTCTTGGTGGTGCATTTTGGATGGCCAGCAGTGTAATTAATTATAAGGAACAATGCGCCAACTATATCTTAAAAAGTTTAAATATACTAGTGATCCGAAATTTATTGGCGTAGATTAGAAATAAAAGTTTCCTAGCTTTCGCACATCAATCAGTTTGCTACTTTCCTTGAAAAAGCCATCTGGTTGATGTGCGAAATCTTGTAAACTTCTATTTATGTTCTACGCCAAGAAATTTCGGATGACTAGTATAGTCATACTTTTTTAAGATTGCATTATACTGTTCAGAAGTGGCTTCTTGAAAAGAACACTATGAGATCAAGATGCGAAGCAACTGGGTAGGAATTCTGTACTAAACACCATTCTCAAGAAACTGTTGCACGGGTTATAGTACTTGCAACTAAGAAATTATCAAGATATTTTGAATTAATAAAACTGCCACATAGTGCCATTCAAAGAAAAATTCAATTCAGCGCACGCTTTAGAAGACGAGGAAACAAATAAATAGGAATTCTCCTGAATTAACGGTGAACTCTTCTTCAGTAAAATAAATCTGATTCACAGCGAATGAATTAACTATTTTTAATTTATGTTTAGGTAATTTATGTTAAAAACAATAGTTGTCGTTTTCAGCACAGCTTAAAATGAATTATTACTCGTGTTTGCATTTACATTGCGTCAAGAAACAACGCATTTCAATAGAGGTATCAAGAGGGGAGTTTCAGCATACACTGCCACCCGCGTATTGGAGGAAGTGGGCTACACAACAGCAGACCTCCTCTTCGTGTTCCACTCGTTTCTACTAAAAACAATTAATTCGTCCCAAGTGGGCATAGGAGAACCAAAAATGGTACCTGGAGAACTTGGAAAAAGTAGCTTGGTTCAGTGAATCACGTTTTCTCTTAATAGACGCAGATCAGCACGCCACAATATTGCGTGAACAGCCCGAATAGATTAATCCCACCTGCTTGCAGTTTAGTATAGAAGCTGGTAGGGGCGGTGAAATGGTCTGATGCCTTTTTTGTTGGCAGGAATTGGGATCCATGATGCCTCTGAAATAGCATTTGTATGCCGATTTAAAGACAAGTAAGAACCAGGTATATCCGTACATGGAGATTCTTGGTGAAAAGTTTGACTTACTTCTAGCATGATAATGCGTAATGTCTCAGATTGTCACACAGTTGCTCCAGGAGCAAGACAGTGACTTCAAAGTGCTATGGTGGCCTTCATAGTCCCCAGATCTGAACCCAGCCGTGCACCTACGGGGTAAGATTGAAAGAGCCATTCGTAATAAAGCACCTCCAGTAAACTTTCAACAACTGAAGGACCCCATCACTTCCTTCTGGATGTACATGCTTGTAGAACGATATCAGCACTTCGTTCAAATCGTACCATATCGAATAGAGGTTCTTTTGCTGCAAAACACTTTAGTAGGTAAGTGTTCCTAATTATATGCTTCTTTGGTGGAAAGATACTTTCTAAATATAAACATTTTTCGCTGTTTGGTTGGTAGTTTTTCGGCCACTGTGGACAATCCTAAGGATCATAAGCCGTCTCCAATTTTTATCTTGGTGACATTTCAATAGAGTTTCTAACGCAAGACTGAAGGTCATAAGGAGCTGAAAAAATAGCATATAATAGAAAAAATAGCGTATAACAACTTTTAAACTATAATAGCTGTTTTGCTTATCATAGCTTAAGAACTTGTAAATAAGCTTCTCGAAAAGCATGTGTCCGAACGTCTCTTGAGAGATCAAGAACAACAGGAGCTGTAGAAGATGAAATCGTTTGTAATACAACTTCTCCCACGTTATCAAGAACTGGGAAACTACAGAATCTACAGGAGAAAGACAAAACGATAGAGTAGACATTCAATCAACAAGAAGTCACCAATGGGAACTGAAGAATTCAGCCTTGTTACGGACTACAAAGCTGGGTCAATATCGAATCAATGATTAAAGTAACAATGTTGCCTATGCAGCGCTTTAAAACGGAACGACGAGGAACACTTATTTGTTGGAGAATCAGAAAAATACACCTGGGAAAAATAAATAATCCCCAGTAAAAGCTCTTCAGCTTATCGTTCGAAAGTAGCACAGATTTGCTGCATTTTCAGAATAACATATTTAAATGTTTTCAAACGGCATCATTCGGCTGTACAATTATTTTTAGAGAAAAAGGTTCGAATAGGTCCCTAAAAAATTCAGGTCCCTCACCATTTTAATATTTTATTGCTATACAAGATTAGCAGAATAACTTATTGCAGATATGTTTCCCTCCCATTGATATGAAAGGAGGAGAACATTGGCGGGATTATTTGACCCAGACGTAATAATCAGTACTGCGGGACTTAAAACTAATGCGCTACACGGAAAGCAAATGTATTAACAGTTTCCGTCTGCATCGGAAAATTTGTCCACTGCTCATCATATTCTAAATCGAGCTGATAAAACACCGACTGGTGAGCATGGAAAGAGATTCAATTTCCCTCGAACATTTGAAGTGACAGCTCTTTTGAGTGCAAAAGCATGAGGAACAAAAGCTAATATTTTGTAACTTGGAGAGAATAATTTTCAGTGCATAACAGAAGCACGCTGCTCATATGATGATCCGAAATATCCTAAAATATTTTGTTAGGGAAAAGGGGGATGCCATTTTGAACAAAATAAACTTTTGTTCAGGAAAAATTTCAACCCAGGTTTCTGCTGGCAATTTTTTATATCTGTGTGTTTTTAGGTCAATCAATATTTTTTTCTTTGGGGGTTAAAGGACCACCGTGAGCAACTCGATGGGATATAGGATTCCTGGGACGCGAGAGATACAGTGCCGTACAAATAAAATGCCTCACCGGGATCGGAACCTGGCCTCATCTCGGACGAATAGTCAAAACCCACCGCTTAAACCACTGCTCCACCGTGGTGGTTCTCCCGATCAGGAAATTCAGATCAGATCAGATCATATGTAGAGGATTTTAGGAAGGTAGCGTCTGACCAGGTCTTAAACAACCCTTAGAAATAGGAAGCTAGGAGATTTGGGCTAGAGTGCCCGATAGGAAAGTGATATGGAAGCGAAGTAGAAAGGGGAGAGAAAGACGCCCTTATTTATTACCGAGGAGCCAGTACCCGCGGCCCGACGGCTTAACGTGCCCATCCAACATACGGCAGGTATTTAGTGGTTTAAGCATTGGCACCTGTCTGGGATCGAACCAGAGGTGTTCTCCGTGGTAGTCACGAACGTAAACCGCTAGGCCACCGGTGGTCCCGCCCAGATCAGGGAACTACGATACTTCCAGGCAAATAAATACGGTACCTTACGGTTAATATCCTTACACGCGGGTATCTACAAATAATTTTTATTTTCACAAAATTTTATGTCGTATGATGAAACGTTTGGAACTGTGATAGCTTATAGTTTCGCGGAATACTCTCTGCCATTTTCTTAGGTACCTGCTGATGTGTTCCGTCACTCGGCATTCAAAGCAGTTACCAGAGCAGCGTTTTTTAGTTAGGTAGTGTTTTCTTCCACAGGCACCCGATGATTCATTTCTTCCAGATATTCTCTGTACGGTTCAGGTAAGGATTCTGAGCTGGTCCGTCCAACTTTTCCACGCCCATATCCTCCGACCGATATTTAGCAACGCGAATAGAATGGTGTGGAGTGTTTTCCTGCTGATAGAGGTATGGACTTTCCTCCCAAAGCACTTCTCCAACATTGAAATTGCATAATTGTCTACGGCATCTGGGTAGAGTGTAGCATTCATGGCTTTTGTCCGTAATGATTTATGGATCCAATCCGAATCTATTCCATAACATAACTCTGCCTCCGCCAAACTTTATTGTTGGGACGATATAGTACTGAAGGTACTCTTTTCGAGGCATCCGTCAAACTCAGGAAAAAATCAATTAGACAAAAAAGGCCGTCTTATGCACGATAAAATATTTGCTAGTTAAAAGCACGTAAGTTTAAAACACACAATGAACATTAGATCTTTCGAATTGGCCACCAATTCGTCTTCAGCTGTAATTACATATGACGCAAGGTCGAGAAACCCCCAAGTATATATACAAACCAAAACACAGCGTGACGTAAGCGGTGTGTGGAATAGACCGACCAATGAATTTTTAAAGATCCACAAACGGTGACACAAATTCATTGGTCGGTCTATTTTACACACCGCTTACGTCACGCTGTGTTTTGGTTTGTATATATACTTGTGGGTTTCTCGACCTTGCGTCATATGTAATTACATCTGAAGACGAATTGGTGGCCAATTCGAAAGATCTAACGTTCATTGTGTGTTTTTAACTTACGTGATTTAAACTAGCAAACATTTTATCGTGCATAAGACGGCCTTTTTGTCTAATTTATTAGATTTAGCACGACTTCAAAATCATTATTTTAGGAAAGAAAGTCAGACTAAGAGGTTGTGTACCCCGACTCTTTTCAGTACACAGCAGAGTTCTCCTTTGCTTTACAGACCAAGATTGTCCTTCTTCTCACACCACATCTGAGTTTATATCCTCCCAAAGCATTTCTCCAGCATTTTAGTTTTTTAATTTTCTTTGCCACACTGCACCATTCACCACACAATCAAATCACAGATAGAATTTCTGTACAAAAAAACATGCAAATACAAATATTTATACAATAATATTATACATATATTAAAAAGTATAAATTAAGTAATAGGAAATACAAAAACACGTATGATAACATGAATAATTTTGTTTTTAATTTGAGTAAATTGAAGCACCACTACAGGTTCTTAAACAAATCAGTGCGGTGCACTGTGATTGTGGCAAGGGAACCAGGGAAAAAAGCTAACAATAGCCTGCGGGGCCCCTAGTTCCCCCCCCCCGCCAAAAATAATCTAAATAGTCAAGCCAAAGAACAATTCAACCATTTTGCAGTAAATTCTTTAGTTGTTTTTTGAATACCGAAAAGTGTGTAATCGTCTTGATTCGAAGCGGCAACCCATTCCAGGACCTAGGGCTGGTCAAGTTAATATTAGTAAATAATAAATTAGTTGGCGCTCTAGGTATTAAAAAGCTAGTATTTCCACGAGTGTCATAATAATGGGAACGGAAATGCAAGGCGATTAGATCTGAATATTTCTTAGCATATATACGTTCATGCATAAATGAATTGCATAATTGTCCACGGCATCTAGGTAGAGCGTAGTATTCATGCATGGCTTTCGTCCATAATGATTCATCGATCGAATCCGAATCTATTCCATAAAATAACTCTTCCTCCACCAAATTTAATTGTTGGGACTATACAGTACTGAAGGTACTCTTTCCCAGGCCTTCGCCACACTCAGGAAAAAAAGTCAGACTAAGAGGTTGTGTACCCTGACTCTTTTCAGTACACAGCAGAGTTCTCCGTGGTGGTTCTCCCGATCGTCATTTTTGGGACGATACAGTACTGAAGGTGTTCTTTTCCAGGTGCCCGCCACACTCAAGACAGAAAGTCAGACATTTTTTTTAATACACAGCACAATTTTTCCGTTGCTCAATAGACCAATACTGTCCTTCTTCACACCACATCTGATTTTCTATATTTAGGGTTTTAACGAATACTGAGAACAACTCATTAGGCTATGAGCAGCTGCCCAGCGTAATTTACCGAATGGTTCCAGAGAGTGGACAGAGAGTCAGGGAAGTCGTACAAACACAGCATCAATGAGCCATTGGAACTCGAACTTCGTCCCATCCCTCACTGACAAAATGTCAGAAGACGGCGCTTTGACCATTGCAGCCGCACACCACGCAAATTAGCGTGGGACAACAGTTGAAGTGATTAGCGGATGGATGATCGATCGTAGTAATTTATGTTGGTCATCATCCTACGCCCTGCACTGGTGCTAACATCAGTCTTAAATAGTCTCGCATAATGTTTTGGCAAGATTTGGGACAAAGTTGTTTGACGTTCTGGGGAAACATCATTTCAGCGCACACCTGTTGCGTCATCGTAGCTGAATAAGTTTATATTAGATTCAGTTCCATTTCTCTTCCTTCTGTCTATCACTTCAACACCCTTTGAAGCAGGAATCTTCAATGTCGCTGATATTTGAAGTACGGAATGGTTATTTGTGTGGGCCTTTTTCATCATTCAGCGCTAAGATTCAGTTAACTCTATCGGTCACCACGTCTTGCATACACAGTCATGCAATTATCCGATCCTAGCTCTAGAAGCATATTTATATTTGGGTATTTTACGCGGTGCTTGACTTAATTTACTATCAATGATAGGGTGTCAGGATAATAATGATAAGGCAGTGTAATTAGCACTATGTGCTATAATAAATATACTCAGGATTAAACTACAAGTTTTAAGTGCAATTTAAATTTCGCTGTCTCCGAAACGACACCTATGTCGTGTATCATTGAACCAGCTGAAATATCATTTTCACAAGTGGACCTAAACATAAACGTACAAGCTATGCTTAAAAGTATCCAGACTGGGTATATTTAAAAAAAAAAAATACAAAACTTACAGATTTGAAACTTAATCGCGTTCCAAAGCCACACACTGTTTCCACTGCTCGAAAATGTTTTTGAAGTTATCTGAAAGAGCGAACAGTTGCTTCGTCGTTGGCTCTGTTTCTCCCCTTTCTACCTCGCTTTTCAGTACACAGCAGAGTTCTCCGTGGTGGTTCTCCCGATCAGGAAATTCAGATCAGATCAGATCATATGTAGAGGATTTTAGGAAGGTAGCGTCTGACCAGGTCTTAAACAACCCTTAGAAATAGGAAGCTAGGAGATTTGGGCTAGAGTGCCCGATAGGAAAGTGATATGGAAGCGAAGTAGAAAGGGGAGAGAAAGACGCCCTTATTTATTACCGAGGAGCCAGTACCCGCGGCCCGACGGCTTAACGTGCCCATCCAACATACGGCAGGTATTTAGTGGTTTAAGCATTGGCACCTGTCTGGGATCGAACCAGAGGTGTTCTCCGTGGTAGTCACGAACGTAAACCGCTAGGCCACCGGTGGTCCCGCCCAGATCAGGGAACTACGATACTTCCAGGCAAATAAATACGGTACCTTACGGTTAATATCCTTACACGCGGGTATCTACAAATAATTTTTATTTTCACAAAATTTTATGTCGTATGATGAAACGTTTGGAACTGTGATAGCTTATAGTTTCGCGGAATACTCTCTGCCATTTTCTTAGGTACCTGCTGATGTGTTCCGTCACTCGGCATTCAAAGCAGTTACCAGAGCAGCGTTTTTTAGTTAGGTAGTGTTTTCTTCCACAGGCACCCGATGATTCATTTCTTCCAGATATTCTCTGTACGGTTCAGGTAAGGATTCTGAGCTGGTCCGTCCAACTTTTCCACGCCCATATCCTCCGACCGATATTTAGCAACGCGAATAGAATGGTGTGGAGTGTTTTCCTGCTGATAGAGGTATGGACTTTCCTCCCAAAGCACTTCTCCAACATTGAAATTGCATAATTGTCTACGGCATCTGGGTAGAGTGTAGCATTCATGGCTTTTGTCCGTAATGATTTATGGATCCAATCCGAATCTATTCCATAACATAACTCTGCCTCCGCCAAACTTTATTGTTGGGACGATATAGTACTGAAGGTACTCTTTTCGAGGCATCCGTCAAACTCAGGAAAAAAATCAATTAGACAAAAAAGGCCGTCTTATGCACGATAAAATATTTGCTAGTTAAAAGCACGTAAGTTTAAAACACACAATGAACATTAGATCTTTCGAATTGGCCACCAATTCGTCTTCAGCTGTAATTACATATGACGCAAGGTCGAGAAACCCCCAAGTATATATACAAACCAAAACACAGCGTGACGTAAGCGGTGTGTGGAATAGACCGACCAATGAATTTTTAAAGATCCACAAACGGTGACACAAATTCATTGGTCGGTCTATTTTACACACCGCTTACGTCACGCTGTGTTTTGGTTTGTATATATACTTGTGGGTTTCTCGACCTTGCGTCATATGTAATTACATCTGAAGACGAATTGGTGGCCAATTCGAAAGATCTAACGTTCATTGTGTGTTTTTAACTTACGTGATTTAAACTAGCAAACATTTTATCGTGCATAAGACGGCCTTTTTGTCTAATTTATTAGATTTAGCACGACTTCAAAATCATTATTTTAGGAAAGAAAGTCAGACTAAGAGGTTGTGTACCCCGACTCTTTTCAGTACACAGCAGAGTTCTCCTTTGCTTTACAGACCAAGATTGTCCTTCTTCTCACACCACATCTGAGTTTATATCCTCCCAAAGCATTTCTCCAGCATTTTAGTTTTTTAATTTTCTTTGCCACACTGCACCATTCACCACACAATCAAATCACAGATAGAATTTCTGTACAAAAAAACATGCAAATACAAATATTTATACAATAATATTATACATATATTAAAAAGTATAAATTAAGTAATAGGAAATACAAAAACACGTATGATAACATGAATAATTTTGTTTTTAATTTGAGTAAATTGAAGCACCACTACAGGTTCTTAAACAAATCAGTGCGGTGCACTGTGATTGTGGCAAGGGAACCAGGGAAAAAGCTAACAATAGCCTGCGGGGCCCCTAGTTCCCCCCCCCCCGCCAAAAAATAATCTAAATAGTCAAGCCAAAGAACAATTCAACCATTTTGCAGTAAATTCTTTAGTTGTTTTTTGAATACCGAAAAGTGTGTAATCGTCTTGATTCGAAGCGGCAACCCATTCCAGGACCTAGGGCTGGTCAAGTTAATATTAGTAAATAATAAATTAGTTGGCGCTCTAGGTATTAAAAAGCTAGTATTTCCACGAGTGTCATAATAATGGGAACGGAAATGCAAGGCGATTAGATCTGAATATTTCTTAGCATATATACGTTCATGCATAAATGAATTGCATAATTGTCCACGGCATCTAGGTAGAGCGTAGTATTCATGCATGGCTTTCGTCCATAATGATTCATCGATCGAATCCGAATCTATTCCATAAAATAACTCTTCCTCCACCAAATTTAATTGTTGGGACTATACAGTACTGAAGGTACTCTTTCCCAGGCCTTCGCCACACTCAGGAAAAAAAAGTCAGACTAAGAGGTTGTGTACCCTGACTCTTTTCAGTACACAGCAGAGTTCTCCGTTGCTTTACAGACCAAGATTGTCCTTCTTCACACCACATCTGATTTTATATCCTCCCAAAGCATTTCTCCAGCATTTAAATTGCATAATGGTCCACGGCATCTGGGTAGAGCGTAGTATTCATGGCTTTCGTCCATAATTATTCATCGATCCAATCCGAATCTATTCCATAAAATAACACTGCCTCCACCAATTCATTGTCAGGACATTACAGTACTAAAGCTGCTCTTTTCCAGGTATCCGTCGCACTCAGGAAAGAAAGTTAAATTAAGAGTTTGTTGTGTAACCTGGCATTTTTCAGTTCCCAGAAGAGTTCTCCGTTGCTCTACAGATAAATATTGTCCTTCATATCACATCTGATTTTTCATCCTCCCAAAGCTCTTCTCCAGCATTGAAATTTCATAATTGTCTACGGTATCTGGGTAGAGAATAGCATTCATGGATTTTGTCAGTAATGATACTTATGGATCCAATCCGAATCTATTCCATAAAATAACTCTGCCTCCACGAAACGTCATTTTTGGGACGATACAGTACTGAAGGTGTTCTTTTCCAGGTGCCCGCCACACTCAAGACAGAAAGTCAGACATTTTTTTTTAATACACAGCACAATTTTTCCGTTGCTCAATAGACCAATACTGTCCTTCTTCACACCACATCTGATTTTCTATATTTAGGGTTTTAACGAATACTGAGAACAACTCATTAGGCTATGAGCAGCTGCCCAGCGTAATTTACCGAATGGTTCCAGAGAGTGGACAGAGAGTCAGGGAAGTCGTACAAACACAGCATCAATGAGCCATTGGAACTCGAACTTCGTCCCATCCCTCACTGACAAAATGTCAGAAGACGGCGCTTTGACCATTGCAGCCGCACACCACGCAAATTAGCGTGGGACAACAGTTGAAGTGATTAGCGGATGGATGATCGATCGTAGTAATTTATGTTGGTCATCATCCTACGCCCTGCACTGGTGCTAACATCAGTCTTAAATAGTCTCGCATAATGTTTTGGCAAGATTTGGGACAAAGTTGTTTGACGTTCTGGGAAACATCATTTCAGCGCACACCTGTTGCGTCATCGTAGCTGAATAAGTTTATATTAGATTCAGTTTCATTTCTCTTCCTTCTGTCTATCACTTCAACACCCTTTGAAGCAGGAATCTTCAATGTCGCTGATATTTGAAGTACGGAATGGTTATTTGTGTGGGCCTTTTTCATCATTCAGCGCTAAGATTCAGTTAACTCTATCGGTCACCACGTCTTGCATACACAGTCATGCAATTATCCGATCCTAGCTCTAGAAGCATATTTATATTTGGGTATTTTACGCGGTGCTTGACTTAATTTACTATCAATGATAGGGTGTCAGGATAATAATGATAAGGCAGTGTAATTAGCACTATGTGCTATAATAAATATACTCAGGATTAAACTACAAGTTTTAAGTGCAATTTAAATTTCGCTGTCTCCGAAACGACACCTATGTCGTGTATCATTGAACCAGCTGAAATATCATTTTCACAAGTGGACCTAAACATAAACGTACAAGCTATGCTTAAAAGTATCCAGACTGGGTATATTTAAAAAAAAAAAAATACAAAACTTACAGATTTGAAACTTAATCGCGTTCCAAAGCCACACACTGTTTCCACTGCTCGAAAATGTTTTTGAAGTTATCTGAAAGAGCGAACAGTTGCTTCGTCGCATTCTGTTTCATCTCCTTAATATCATGAAATCATCTCTGCACTAATACTAACATCAGTCTCAATAGTATCGCCTAAATATTTTGCGTGATTTTTTGTTTGATGATCTGAAGAGATTCTTCTTTTTAGAGACCACCTGTTGTGTCCTCGTAGCTGAATGGGTTTTATTAGATTCAGTCCAATTTCTCTTTATTCTGCCTATTAGTTATACACTGAGTGGCCACTTTGTTATGACCACCCCCTCAGTACTTCGTTGGGCCACCTTTTGCCTTTAATACTGCGTCGATTCTTCGTGGCATGGACTCCACGAGATGTTGATAGGTGGTTTGTGGAATCTGAGACCATGCTTCATGAATTGCAGGGTCGTGGATCCAGCTGTCTGATGGCTCGTTCAACTTCATCCCACAAATTCTCAATGGGGTTGAGATCTGGAGATTTTCGGGGCCACCTAAGCAAAGTAAACTCACCGGCATGTTCTTGAAATCAATCCTGTACAATACGAGCACTATGGCAGGACGCATAATCTTGTTGAAAGTAGCCATCGCCATTGGGATAAACCATCCACATGACAGGATGCACTTGGTCCGTAAGGATGTTTAGATATGTTGTGCCAGTCAGACGTTGATTAACACGAATTAAAGGGGCCAAAGCATGCCAGGAAAACATTCCCCGAACCATAACTTTGCCTCCACCAGCTTGAAGGGTTGCAGCAATGCATTTGGGGTACATGCTTTCGTGCTGTTTCCTCCAAATTCACACCCGGCCATCGGCATTGTGCAACTGAAAACGTGATTCATCGGACCGCATAATTTGTTTCCAATTATCAATTGTTTAATCCTTGTGCTCCTGTGCGAACTGGAGACGTTTTCTCTTGTTAACTGCAGACAGCAAAGGTGTTCGAACAGGCCTTCGGCTGCCATATCCCGTCCAATGCAGTGTACGGTGAACAGTGGGTGCAGAGATCATTTGAGGAGATCCTTGTTTAAGATGGTCTGTAATTTCCTGCACTGTTGGCCTTCTGTTGTCTGTTACCAGTCTAGACACTCTTCGTTCCGCTCGAGCCTTCACTAGTCGATGACGACAACACGTTGCATGTAGAGATCCAGTTTTTTGGCTGACAGTCCAGTCTTTAGACACTTTAACAACAGCTGCTCTGGAGCATTTCACGAATGCTGCGATTTCGGTGATACTCTCTCCATGGCTCCGAGCTGCTACAATCATCCCACGTTGAAAGTCCGTGAAATTGCATTTTTTACCCATCTCGTCACCCCAAAATCCCTTCTACTACTGTCGCAAGGACTAAGCTTTCCCTTTTTATACTAGCCTCGCCCTCTGGCGGCAACAACGTGCAGCCATAGCTCATTTGCTTAAAACTGTCAGGTGGTCATAATAAAATGGCCACTTAGTGTATAATATATACACGGTCGAGCCACATTATTTTTACCACCAGCTAATATCCAGAGAAACTGCCTTGTGCAGCGCGGACAGCAGCCAGAAGGGCTGGAAATGACTCAGAAAGGTGATGGAAGGTGTTCACAGGTATGTGGAGCCATGCTAACTGCAATGCATCTAACAGTTGCTTGAGAGTTCGTGGTGGAGGATCCTTAGAGCGACCAACACGATCGAGGTGGTCCCACAGATGTTAAATTGGGTTTAGGTCTGAGGAATTAGGGGGCCAGGGAAACACTTTGAAATCCCCATCGTGCTCTTTGAACCACTCTCGGTCATTTCTAGTTGTGTGACACGTCGCATTGTGCTGGAATATCCCATTCGTCCCAGGGAAGACAATCAGCATATATGGGTGTACATGGTTTTCAAGGATGGATTCATAAGGAATTGGGTCCATAGTGCCTTGTGCAGGTATGACTGGACCCAGGAAATGCAACGAAAACATTCCCCAGACCATAACGCTGCCCCCGTGAGCATGCGGTCTTTCAGCAATGGTTTAAGATTGTTTATTCTCCAATGTTTCTCTCCGTATACACCAACTTTCATCCGTTTGATGAAGCGGAAAACGTGACTCGTCGGAGAAGGCAATCCTTTGCCAATTAGCGCAGGTCCAATTCCGATTTTGCCATGCAAATATAAACCTTTCATGCTGATGCACCTTCCTCAGTATAGTTGCAATGACCATCCGTTGCGCATAGGAGCCCCATACGCAGCAGGGCTCCCTGAACTGTCGTTTTAGACACACTTCCGGTAGCCCTCTGGTTCATTCGGCCCGTGAGTTGCTCCACTGTAGCGTGTCGATCGGCCCTCAATGCAACTTTGAAGCCGATGTTCACATCTCACATCAATAGCCTGTGGTGCTCCGCAGTGTTCACGTCTCTTATGTGCAATGGCGCCATTTCTCCAATCACGATACACTTTGACCACAACAGCACGTGAACAATTCACAAACCGCGCTGTTTTAGAAATACTGCCACTTTTGTCCCGAAAGCCGATAATCATCCCTTTTTGCAAATCTGATAAATTGATTCTTTTATCCATGACAGCAACGAGTGATATGTTTTCAGAATGCCTACAGCAGACCTTATATACCCTCCAAGCCAGCTCACAATACGTGCCTTCTTTCATTGGATACGCGCTGTTGACTTCAAAAGTAGGATGTGGTCACAATAATGTGTCTCGACTGTTTATATGTTCAGTTGCTTGGTATTTCCTTGTCCTGGATCGTGTAATGACTAGCATGCTGGACAGGAAATCAGGAGGTGTATGTTCGATTCCCATTTCAGGCAAGCGAATTTTTTCAACTTTTCTCAGGGAAGTAAGTACATGGAATACAGTGAAAATACACCAATACTCCGTGGAGTATTCCTCTAGCCATGATTTGGTGATTATGAATGTTTGCGGAGGCATAAAAGCCATCGTTTATTCCACTCATACACTTGTGCATGACTCATAAAATTCTTCCCCATAAACGTTCTGTAACTCTAAGTATGTGTCTTTGCAAGTTTCGCTAAGTTTACTTGACGCAAATTCTTGATACATTTTTCCGACATGACGAATGTGACAAACAGCTTGACACACGTAAAAACAAAGCACTGCTGTAAAAAAAACACTAACGAGCAGGAGAGACGTTAATCACGGCACATGCGTAGTAGGTTCCAAGGTCAACCTGCGCCAAATTACTTCCTGCTGTGTCGTGCGATTCGGAACTTATGAAAGCAGTCTGGGCAGTTTTTATCACACAGATGGGCCGCGGATGGCCTAGTGGTCAACGTGCGTAACTGACACGAAAAAGACATCGGGTTCGAACCCAGGCAGGTCCGAACGCTCGAACTACTAAATATCCGCCGTGCGTCGGATGGGCACGTTAAGCCGTTGGGACCCGGGTACTTGCTCCCTGTAATAAACAAGGGCATATTTCTCCCCTTTCTACCTCGCTTCCGTGTCACTTTCCTAACGGGCACTGTAGCCCAAATCACCTAGCTTCCTATTGCTAAGGGTTGTGTAAGACCTGGGGTTTAACATTCCCTTCCTAAAATCCTAAAAATATGATCTGTTCTGATCTTTATCACACAGCGTGTGCTCCCATACTGCTTCAGCAACGATACCTTGTCGAAACGTTATCCTTCACCAAAGTTAAAATTAAAGGAAAGAAGACGAAGGAATCATAATTTAATTACAGAAAAAAATCCACTAGACTGATACAAACATGGCAGTTACTGATTTGAAGAGGAAGGAGTACTAAGATTCCATGATAATTACTCAGCCAATTAAGGAATGACATTTCATATAAATATTTCAAAACAAATTTCAAAGTAATCGAAGTGTGCAGCATTACAATAGAAGCCTAAAGACTCTCTGTGTTCACAGTTCACTTTTATACGTTCTTGTTAAAATATGTAATCCGGCATTACATTTTCTGTAAGTACCAACACCATTGTGATAGAATTTAATCAACTAGCAAATTTGGTATCCAGGAAAGTATGCAGTTGGCTCTGTGAAGTTTTATTTGTTTTATGGATTCATTTTAATTTGCTTCTTGCACTTAATACTTCTTCTGAATATACGATGCAAATGAAAATTCGTTGCTCATACAATAAGTTATTAAATATCCTTTGTTGATTTCACCTTCGCTCTCCAATGGATCTAATCTTGGATTTCTCCAAGCGAGACAAATCTGCAATCAAAATTGGGAAATTATAAAAGTTAGCATAAGCAATAAATACAGAAGTCATTTACGGAGGAATTACCATCCTATGTTGTTTTTGTTCCCAATTAAATTACTTTTGTTTTGATTTTAATTTCCATGACTTTTATAAGACGATGCACAGTCATCGATGTATATAAATATTTGTCGACATAGTGATTGTTCTGAACGTTTTCTGAAGTATGCAAAATCAATCTTGAGTGAAAAAAATAATCATTTTCTCACACTTTGACAACGGTTCCTTTGATTTATCTAGCTATTTTCATGCTGGATTTGTGAAACTACTACTATCTGCCTAGAAAAAAATAAGCCGAAGCAAGCATAACGGGCTGAAATCATCTCGGTGTATATTCGCTGTCTAAGGAGAGGGTCCAAAGCGACTGGAACGAAGCGTTGCTTTCCCTCCCGAACAAAGCGTTGCTTTCCCCTCCCGCATCAGAAAGCGTTGCATACGCATCAGAAAGCGTTGTATGCGCATCAGAAAGCGTTGCATGCGCATCAGAAAGCGTTGCATGCGCATCAGAAAGTTTTGCATGTGCATCAGAAAACGTTGCTTTCCCCTCCCTAGGTTTGATATTCAAAGTGCTTATTTAATGGGGACGATTAACACTAACCTTTTTACCATCTAAAAGGGAATATAACAATGGCGACGAACCTAACAAGGAAACGGACATGTGGTTGTCGCCGATTGCAAAACCAAAGTCTGTTGTTTATATAAAGGATCATAAGATATGTTTATATCCAAACTTTGAGCTGCTATGGGCAAGAGGGGACCCACTATAACCTTATTCATGAGCATTGTATTATGTAATGTATGTATATTATGAATGTTATATTAGAACCTCTTAGAATTATTTTCTATAAAACTAAGTGTAAGAAGTCCCTATAAAAATATCGTTAGATTCATAACGTACTCTATGTTGGTAACATCAGACATGAACTTGTGGCACAGAGACCACTTTCTCCGTCTGCAGTCTTTTGTTCACTATCAGTTTTCAGCGTCTCGATTTCAAAACCTAATCCGCTTTGAATTTTATAAGTGTAGTTATGCCACTACTCACCCTGGATACTTCTAAACACCTCTCCAGTATTGTTTTGAATGGGGTCTAGTTGAGAAATGTGGTAAAGAATATTGCAAAGAAACAGCATTCCTGAAATGTGCTCACTGTGAGAATTACCTTTGTTTGGATCATTCCATAGTTAAAGATCATCATATTTTTTGTATACATGAAAGGTGAGTGCAATGTATATCCATTACTGATTATTCTATATTGTATATCCATTCATGAATATTTTGCAATGTATACCAATTCCTTAAAACAACAAAAACAAATTCCGATACGGGCCACAAGAGTAATGGAGATTCCATGAATATTTTCTCTGCCAGTGTTATTTGATGTCCTATAACTTCATCATTTATATTCCATAGCACCTAAAAGTTTATAATTATACATTACCCCTGCAGTACTGTCGAATGATATAACAAGCATTGTGAATCTAGCGACAACGGTCCGGACCGTTCCCTTGTAAGAAACAATAGAGGCAGCTGCTTCTTACCAGTAGCGTGATGTTTGATTCTAGGAGAATAGCCGTTTCCCGTAGTTAGTCATAAGACATGGGGTAGATAATAAATTACTAAAAAGACGCGCTCATCTCTTTTGACGTGTTTATGGTCGGTACGGCTAAGCGGAGGGGGGAATGGGCTGCCGTAGCTTTCGTAAAACCAGGCCGCTATGTGAACATTTCTGTTTTGGAACCTCAGAAAATTCTGGGCACCATTTAGACACTCAGGTTAAATCCTGTGTGTCGGAAAATGTGATTTTTGATCCATAACACGTAAGGTGTAGACAATGAAAATAATAATATTGACGGCAGCCAATTTGTAGGCGCTTCTGTGTTCATTAAAAACAAAGAGAGTCTGCGTCACTTGAGATTAAGCAAATATGTCGAAAGAGTTCCGGATGTTAACGAACTTTGATATTCTGGATCGCACCAGTTGTTAAATTCAACTGTCCTGTCCTATTCACCGCAATATCATAATACACCGTTGAGCCTGAAATTGTTTTTTTGCTGAGTTACCTTACTTACAGTATGCCCGTAAGCAGTTTTTTTATTATATTTACCTGTTAAAACAAATGAGATCAAATGCGTTTTTAATAAATGACAAGTGCGAGTGACGTAAACATGGATTCCACAAAACGCATCAAAAGTCTATAACTTTTGTGTAATCAGATAAATGAATAAAGATGGAAGATTTACGGTCGCGACCGTGGCGCACTGGTCTAAGCGATGGCTTTTGACCATTCGTCTTAGATGGGTCCGGGTTCGAATTATGTGAGGTTTGTTTTGTTTAATTGGAGATTAAACGACCACCGTGAGCAACTCAATGGGCTATAAGCAGGCGCCAGTCCGTAATTTAGGTCCACTGGTTCTAGGGAAGAAGAACCAGTGGCCCTAAATTGGTTTCGAATCCCGGTGAGGCAGCATCCATGCCTCACCGGGATTCGAAACCAGACCCCTTTTGGACGAATTATCAGAGGCCATCGCTTAGACCACTGCGCCACGCGGGCGGCCCGGTGAGTTTGTTTCAGGTGTTTTTGTTTTACGGAGCTCGCTTTCTTCTTTCCCTGGAACCAGTGGCTCTAAATTAGAGACGGGAGACTGCTTATAGCCCACTGAGTAACTCACGATGGTCGTTAAACTTCCAATCAGAAGAAAAAGTTAGTTTCACGAGTGCATGGGTCGCATATAAGAAAATTATTTACAGTTTACGCAAGTAGCACAGCCTTCCAATTGAACGTAGGCTCAGTGTGCCTACGTTAAATTGCAAGGTTGGGCTGCCTGGGTACTTCACTGTTTTCCAGGTTGCCATCTGTTCGAAAATCGCCCTACAGGATTTATCGAAAGGCATCTTCTGATATTCTTTCCAGTAATGTGTGACGTATATCTCTAATTAAATATTTCTTTTCAGTTAATGAGTACTTACCTAAATCCGTTTTCTTCTCGTTCAATGTTTTCTGAATAAAAACAAATTACTTCTCCAAAGAGCTCATTAAGTTTGGCGTCTCTCACAGTGAGTCGGAACACGATGATAGGTAAACCTCGAATGTGTATGCAATTGGCTAGTTAGAAAGAAGAGCTGGTCATATTAGGGAGAGGCGTATTAGAGTAGAGACGTGTGTTATGAGTACGTAGACTTGTTACGCAGATTTGTTGAACAAATATTAAGCTGAGTTATGAGGAATGTATTATCTGTGTGGAGAGCGTATTGAGATCATTGTTTGAATTGAAATCAGCGAGATCACATTCTGACCAGAGCTGATCTCCATGTTCTGAAGTGCCAACGGATTTTGTTAAAACAGCTTTAAGGAAAACAATTTTTAAAAATAAAGTTTGTTTAACAGATTTAATTTAATTACCTCATAGTTAATAGAATGAGTCTGGCCAACCAAATCCTTATTAGACGTAGGTTAGAGGATGTATGTTAACTACTTAATTAGAACCTTCAAAGCTATGGAAGAAAAGGTTTCTTTATAAAGAAAGAAATATAAAAATAAAATAAAATAAAAAGTTTTAAATATTTTTTTAAGTTGAAAATATAAATTAGTTGTTTTAACTTTAGAATAACAAGAATTAAAATATAGTAACTTATGAAAATAATTATGAGAAACTGGTTGATAGCTGTAGTTTTACTTTTTGGTGATTTATTACAAGTGAGAATCATTAAATACAGAAAGCTACATTTGAGGGTACTTTTTCTTGTATTTCGTTGAGAGTTTGCTCATTCCAGAAATGCAAGTTACCTTTACTTTGGAGCACTTGTTGCATGTGGGCATGCTGTAATGTGGTGTAAGAGGTGTAATCTATAGATTCTTTTATACTTGACTTCCGTAGCTGAAGCTCTGAATTCGGCACTACATGTAGCTTTCTGTTGGGAGTGAGGTTCGAACGGCCATTGTGTCACTAGCGTGGGGCGGTGACACAATGGCCGTTCGAACCTATATAAGTTGATACAGTTTTTACTCCTATTGTTCCTTTTTCGAAGTTTTAATTTTGTGCTTTTGTAGTTGCCAACATGGTGCGCAACCTTGTAATATTTTTTTCTGCGTATTGATTAAGGATAAGTTCATTTAATATTAGTCTCCCTCTGCTACTGTTCTGGTAACATGATCTTGGTCTTTGGGTCACGTTGCTTTCCTGCAAAAATTTTCAGGTTGGAACGTTTTATTGTGTTAAAAGGTAATTTCCTAGAATTTGTTGTATTCTGTCTCTTAAACGAAAAGTCTCAGTGTATCTCGTAGCACTTTTTTTTAATATTAGTAAGAATTGAATGATTTGCTATGATTAAAGTTTTCCTGGAATTTGGTCTTGGAGTCTTTTAACGATGAATCGGGGTAGGTATGTCATGTATGTAGTAAACTTTTCTCGGTATACTTTGTGTTTTTGGCTTAATTACTAGGGTCTGCTTAATATTTCGATTTTCTTACTCGACTCTCCTTACCGTTATTTCTAATCTGTGCTTCTCAGCGGAGCTCTTCTTGGGATCAGAAAGTGGTTTTATTATTTTTTGGGAGTCAAGTTAATAAATGTTTTTTGTTGTCACCTCAGAAGCATGTAGAACATAGCAGAAACGCATGTTCAACTAGGTCTTTGTAGAGATGAGTAAATGGGGAGCTTTGCTGGTCCTTGAAATATCCATAACTCACTATTTACAATATTTTCTACATTCTTCGCTTGCTTTTCCTACTTGTTTGCATTGCTTTTTTAGCAGGTCTTTTGTAAAAATAGATCGTGCTTATGTTATCGGTTTGTCCGTCCGTCCGCCTGTACCCATGATATCTCTGGAACTATTTGTCCGATTTGAAAAATTCTTTTTTCATTGGGAAGCTTGAAATATGAGAATGATGATCCTTTATTTCTTTTTTTTTTTTTTTTTTTTTGGGTTGTACAATTTCGCTGCTAGAGGGCGTAAAGACAGTTGATGTCGAATTCAAAAACACGTTTTATTCCACATATTTGCTTCTAAACATCCAATTGAAAAAATTATTTTATCTTTCGATTCCATTTATGTCGAAGAGTATTTTAGATATAGTAACTTTTTTCAAATTACGCATAGATCTTTCGCTAGGGGGCCTAAAACTAAATTACATTTTCCCCGATAACTCTTCTTTTAAAGCTCCGATTAGAACAACATTTTCTTCAGCGGATATACCCCCTGATGGAAAATCTTTTGCATATAATTTAAAATTTTTGGTAATAAATACTTTGGCCACCAGGGGCGTAAGGGTTAATTTTTGCTTCTAATGTATTTGCCATAAAATCTGAGCTTCTAAAATATCGATTGAAAAAATTCTTTCATGGACTGATGCCACTCACATTGGTAAACCTTTTTCGGAATATTTTCTTTTAAAAATATTCCACAGTTTCTCCGCCAGGGGGCGTAGATGTATATCTAATTTTTGTCAATAACTCTACTTCTAGGAGTCCGATCTAAAAAATTTCTTCTTTGTTGGATTGTGATTTCAGTTTGACATGTTTTTCATATAATTTCAAAATTTTCAAGTAATTCATAGAATTTCCGCTAGGGGGCGTTAAGGTAAATTACTTTCTCCCTATATCTCTGTTTCTAAATCTCCGATTTAAAAAATTCTTTCTGCACCAGATTCAGCTCCTGATGGAAGTCCTTTGCACAATTTCCGCTTCTGATGAATTTGCAGCAAAATATGAGCTCTAAAAATCTCGACTGAAAAAAAAATCGTTTGTTGACCGATACTACTCATGTCGACAAACCTTTTAAGATAATTTTCTTCTTGAAATAATGCATTGTTTCTACGCCAGGGGCGTAGATGTATATTTTATTTTTGCCCATATCTCTACTTCTATGAGTCAGATTTGAAAAATTCCGTCTTTGTTGGACAGTGTTTCCGTTGCGAAATGTTTTCCTATAAATTCAAAATGTTCAAGTAAATCATGGACTTTCCGCTCGGGGGCACAAAGCTAAATTGCGTTTTCTGCCTTATGCTCCTAAAGCTCCGATTTGAAAAATTATTCCTGTATCGCGTACAAGACCTGATGGAAAATATTTTCACATAATTTCTAATGTTTGGTAAAGAATGGTTTGGTCACCAGGGGGCATAAGTGTTAAATTGTGCTTCTGATGTATTTGTAGCAAAATCTGGGCTCTTGAAAACTCGTCTAATTTTTTTTTACTTGGACCGATACCGCTCATATGGATAAACCTTTTGAGAATACTTTCTTCCTACAATAATGCATGGTTTTCCCACCATAGGACGTAAAGTCATATCTTACTTTTTGTCGATATCTCTGTTTCTAAGTGCCCGATTTGAAAAATTATTTCTGTGTTGGAGAGCGTTTCCGGTGCGAAATGTTTCTCACATAAATTCATGTATTTCTTAACGCAGAAGTCTGCAACCAGAGGGCGTAGGATCACGATTCCGTTTACAGCAATATCTGAGGGATTAAAAACGCGATTGAAAAACTTTTCTTCCGTCAGATTATATTGTTTTCCATACCGGTTCCATTGACTTTGAATAAATGGGATAAATTTAATTTGCGTCAGAACGGATTCAAAAGACGTTCTTATTACACCCGAAAATGCGGTGTCATTTTTCTTGTTTATACTTTTCCCCGGTATTTTTGGCTCTGTGTATTTTAATTGTGTGCGTTTTTTTATATTTTTGCTGTTTACCTGAGAATTCGTCTGTGATGCTCGGTGTGCGCTTAGATTTTCAGTTTTTCATAACCTTTTGTTTTGTGGTTGTTTGCAATTTTCAGTTATGTACACTCATCGTCAAAAACAGTTGCACCCAGATGAAAGCAATCGACAGGAATGAAACTTTGTGGGTAGGTTTGACATCGTGAGACATGCAAATTATTCAAGTATCACGCACGGCCGTGCATGTGACGCAACCAAGGAGGGGTCGTAGCGCTGCGCCTGACAGGCTCTGTCAAGGGACAGCGTTACGACCGTCCTGTCGTCCTGTTGAACGTGCTTGCTATTCTGACTTATGCTGTTGTATTGTATGCATCCTTTGCAAGTGATGTGTGCCTCTGAGAAAAGTTTGGAAGTAATTCGAGCAGTTGGAAGAGTTTGAGAGAGGACGCACCACTGGGCTCCGGGAAGCGGGATGGTCTAATCGCCGTATGGCGCGCCATACCGGTAGTGCGGATATCACCATAGCACGCTATTGGCGGCAGTGGGTTGAACAAGGCACCCAGCAGCGGCAGGAAGTGTCTGGGAGACCTAGACGAACCACGGAGAGAGGGATCGACTGGTTGTCTGACATGAGCCGAGTTTCAACGAGCAGTGGTGCCCTCCATGCATCGTCCGATTAGTTCCAGCATCTTTGGCAGATGGATGCACGACGTAGGATTACACGTACGCAGACCCTTACGACGACTGCACTTAACACCATTGCATCGTCGCCAAAAAGCGCAATGGCGTCGTGCCAGACTGTCAAATATCCACTCAGACTGGCAGGGCAGCGGGTTATCATCAGTGAGCAGTCACACTTTTGTCTTGGAGGAGACGACCAACGAATCCATGTGTGGAGGCACCGTGGTGAGTGCTAAGATGAATTGTTTATTGTCGAACGTCACATGTCCAAAGGTTTTGGTGTCATGGTGTGGGGTGCAATTGCCTACAATGCCAAATCACCTTTGGTGTTCATTACAGGCACTTTGACATCACAACGTTACGTAAGTAAGGTCATGAAACTAGTGGCCCTACCTTTTCTGAACGCTCGCTGCGGTGCGATTTTCCAACAGGACAACGCTTGTCCGCATACTGCAGATGTCTGGAGAACTTGCCTTCAAGGCACTGACACTCTGCCATGGCCAGCCGCATCGCCAGATCTGTCGCCGACTGAAAATGTGTAGGATGCTATTGGACGCGTTATCCACACTCTAACCCTACCGCACAATCTGCACGAACTGTGTGAGAAGATTCAAGCTGCATGTGATGGCTTATCTCAGAACACCATTAGGAGCCTGTACAAATGCATGCCGAGACGTCTGGTATGTTGTGTGAGCAAACATGGCAGCCCGACGCCATACTGAGAGAAACTACTTATTGGCGTGTAGCTCAATAAATATTGCCCATATCAGCCTCAATGTTTAATCATTTATTGTTCCTGGTAACCTTTATCTTCCACCAGAATGGCATTCCAATTGGGAACGTCCTTCTCAGTGCAACAATTTTTTTTTTTGACGATGAGTTTATTTACATTCGAGCGTAGGCTATTCATAGGATGTTTGTCATTTGAGTAACGTTTTCATAGGGAGCATAGCAAGTAAAGGAAACACCAAAAATCTGCTGTAAGTGGTGTTGTGAAGAAATGGAAGCAGGACTGTGGAAATACTGCTGAAAAGAAAATCTTCAGGAAGGCCGCACAAACTGACGGAAATTGACAGTAGAGCCTTGGGAAGAAATGTTAAGAATTCCCTTTCTTCCTTTGCCATTTTCATCGCTCCTGAAGTAGGCACTGTTTGTAATGGCTCGGTTAGTACCTTAACTATCCGCAGAGAGTTGCATAGTCTGCGCGGATAGTTATGGTACTGATATAACTATCCGCAGAGAGTTGCATAGTCTGCGCGGATAGTTATGGTACTGATATAACTATCCGCAGAGACTGGGTTTGAAGTTTTTACTGGAAATTGGTCTTACCAAAATCACATACAGTTTTTCCTGGCACGCTTTTCGCTCTTCCAGTATGATGGGGTGTGTTTGGATTTGGCGACAGCCAGCCTGACGATTTTCTTCGAACTGTGTTCTTCCAACTGTTAAGTTCGGCGGAAGCTGAATCAGGATATCGAGTGATTTTTCGTGGATGGGACTTGGCTCGTTGATTATTATATCGAAAACCATGAGCTTTAAAGTGTATCTGGAATTTGGTCAAACCAAAATCACATACAGTTTTCCCTGGCACGCTGTTTATTCTTCCAGTCTGACGGGGTGTGTTTCGATTTGCAGACAGCCCGCCTGACGATTTTCTTTGGACTGTGTGCTTCCAACTGTTAAATTCGGCGGAGGCTGAATCATGATGTAGAGTGTTTTTTCCTGAATGGGACTCGGCTCGTTGGTTATTATATTACAAACCATGAGCTCTGAAAGCTACCTGGACGTTCTCGACTATTCTGCCCTCCGAACAAAGTGGTAGTATTGAGGAAATGACAATTGTCTCTTCCAACACGATGAAGCTCCCTGCCACACTTCAGGACGTGCACAGGACAGGGGATACTTGAAAATGAAGTGGAATTGTTATACTGCTCAGAGTCCAGAAAATTACAAAATTGACCAAAACGACAGTCATCGCTATCCACTCTGGTGGTAGCATTGCTGAACAAACGGCGGGCCATTCCTGTCGAGATGTGCGTGTGTGTGTGTGTGTGCGTGCGTGCGTGTGTTAAACTTCAAAATTTTACAAATGGGACAGTTCTATGCAGAAAATATGAGTATTACATAATTCTTACTTGTGAATAGATTTATTCAATGATAATTTATGAATATATTTACATACTTCCATTTTTTAAAGTAGCCACTCGTAACTTATCATTACAATTATCTAATGGTAACTGACTTAATTTGGTTAATGAAAATTTATGAATGTAATATGTGTAATACGAGCCTGTTCATTTCGCCTGAAAGACTGTGTTGGAAACAGCCATGTATGAAATATGAAACGACAACTCTAAAAAATTCTGAAAGGAAAATGTTCCCAATCCTTACTTTAATCATTTGACTGAAAATGTAGACGCTTGGAAATAATTGATTAAAAAACGTAAATAAAAAGAGATAAACTTTTGTTTTACCTGTTGAGGCAAAAATCTGTTTTTTCTAGCTAAAGGAATCAAAAGTGATTTACTAAAAATGTTCTCAAACCTTTTCGCTTTCTCTAACTGTATTTTTCTCTGATGTTTTTGAAGCCGACATCATTCATCACTAACGTTCCAAACATTTGTTATAATTTCAATTCGATGATCGATAAGCGAAATAAAAATAAAGGTTTCATTGTGCAACAGAAGACTAATGGCTTTCACTTCATGAAAATGTCTTGCTCTCGAACTATTCTTTTATTTTTTTCCTTATTTTTCACTGGAGAAAAATGGAAAGTAAATTGGGAACCTTTTGACAGACGACAAAACTATGATCAATACGGCGAAACGACGCGGTGATCTAACATCAGTCTTCTTGAGCATTATTTTATTCCATAACTTTTCCAAACTTTCTTTATTAGGTTACCTATTTTATAATACTGCTCTTCCTGCTGAGAGAAAAGGTTTCAAGAGAGCGTTCAAATAAGAGCATGCACCGAAGACTGTTTTCATAAAAAAGCAAAAAACAGATTTTCAGCCGAGAATATGAAATTAATGATTAGGAAAAATGAAGATGGGCACAGTTCTACAGAGCAACCGTCTGTCTATTTTTTTCACAAAATATAAAGTCGTATTTTATTTATCTCTTGTTTTATTGTTGTCATAGTTTCCCCATTTTTAATTTAATTGGGGGGTCGTCTTTCATATTTTATTTAGTAAAATACAGAATCATTTTTATTCAATTCTTACTCAGTGTGGCAGTAACTACGTATTGTTCTTTTTAATTGGAGAGTTATTCCTTATTTATTTTCTTATTAGACTGAAAATTGATGCTTCAGTTTCTTCGTCGTTACATTAGAAATTGGTCTTTATCCTTTTTTTGTTGTTAAAATAGGTTAGTTTTTCTCGATTAATATTTGCTTAGTTAAAGGGTCAATCATTATGAATTTATTGCTAGATTGAAATCATATATTTTCCATCTTTTTATTTAATTATTGAGTATTATGTTATTATTCTTTACATTCCAGAGCTATATTTTACCAGTTTTTTAAAATATTTAATTAACCCCGTATATATATATTTTGACCGTCAATAGTGGTATAACTATACCATCGGGATTAGAGGTAATGCTATCCCACACTCACAAACCCGCTTGGCCAGCGTGGTGAGTTATGGCCAAACCCCTCCAAAATGACTTCACAACTTAAATCTTGGCCCTCAGTTTCCGGCAGCTGGAATGTACGTGGCCAAGGCAGCTGCCAGTACGACATGAAGGCAGAGGGTTCAAAGAATCACCGGAGCAGTCATTTTTGCAACTACCCCATCAGAGCTGCAGAGTGTGATCCATGAACTTGCTGGCAAGAGTAAAGAAGTGGGATTAAAAATGAACTTTCGGAAGACAAAAGTGATGTACAATGCTTTTACAAGAAATGAAGAAATGAAGGACATACTGCCAGAAGAACAGACCATCAATGGACAGTCGAAATTTTAGATTGGAATCCAAGGGACATGAAACGACACAGAAGAATACCACGTGGGGGATGGGTGGACGAAATTCGAAAGTATTCGGGAGTAACATGGAGGAGACTGGCACAAGACATACCGCTGTGGAAGAGGCTTGGCGAGACCTTCGTCCAGCAGTGGATTGATAATGAATGGTAATGATGATGATGATGATGATGATATGTATTTTATTTCATCGTGCAGTTATTTCTGGTAATTCTGAGGAAAAGGTATTGGAACGCCATTCTCTGTTAGGTTTTGTATAATTACTGGGAAACCGACTGTAAATGTGTATTTACCTATGAAGTCATCGTCTATAATTTTGTGTTTAATTATAAAATTATTTACTTATGTGTTTTGCTGAAATAAAATAAGCATGATTTTATATATATACTAGTGTTTTTTTCAGTTGAGGATACATTATAACAATCTTCAATTCTTGATATACTTAAAAATCTGCCTCTTACATGTTATTTATTAAATTGGGAAGACACTTAACATTTGTGAGATGGAGAAGTTTGATATGACAACAGTAAGTAAAAATATCTGGTAGTTTGTATTTCTTTTGGAGCTAACCTCTGAATCTCAGAGAACAGCTTAGTGATATGTATGCATGTCTGTACTAATCATTTGTTTAATTTATTGAATTGGATAGCCGTCCACTTCTTTTTATTCATTAAATAATGGATCAAAATTTTTTTCAATGTGCTTACTATCTCTTCCTGTGCTATCTTGTATTTAACACTATATAACTACCTTTCTAAGAATATATTTTTTGTTTATTTAATTTTCTCCATATTTTTATGAAATATTCTACATGAGTATAAAAGACTTTTTCTGAAAACATTGCATATAAGATGATTCATGTAGAAATGTTGTAGAAAAAGAGCTTTTCTACAACTGAGTGAGTTTAAAGAATTTTTTCTACAACTAAAAAGTTTTTTTGCAGAAAGGATGTTTCTGAAAAAATTGTATATAAGCTGATTCAAGTAGAAATTTGTGGTTGGGCGCCCTCCCGCAAAGTGGAAGTAAGATTTCTTTTTGAAAGAATAAAAATAATGCTTTTAATAAATTTGGAAAAACCGTCTTTCTTTTAGGATCCTTAAAAACTTTATTTATAATAGGCTTAATATTATAAAAGAGTTTACCTAATTGAATTACAAACAAGTTTTTTACAATGAAAGTGAATTCATGAAATGAAGGAAATGAAAGGAAAAAATAAATAATTCTCTACCAAGTCTTTGTTAAATCCTCATATTCGGCTTTTTGTAAAGTCCGATATGAGAAATAAAATAAAGAAACAGATAGTCGCATTCTGTGGGGTTTTTGTTATGCATTTTTGTTGGATTTGAAAGAAACCTTTTTAATTTTGTACTAAATGGAAAAACCCTTTATCTGCTTCTTATTTATTGACATAATTCTCCTTTTATTTATCTACTAAACCTTTGGGTATTTATTCCCTGTTTTACTTCAAATACCGGATTATCTGTTTTTTCTTATTTTTGCAGTTGCAGAATCGCATAGTTGTGTTAGACATTAAACTAGAGAATCGTTTTCTGAAATTCTTGAGATTTAGTTAAATGGTTATTCTACACTAATATTTTGTAATGTAAACCAAAGCCCTTTTGCCATGCCAATTTTAACTTCAACGATACCTGTACGTAAATGCATTTCTATGCTATTACTCTCATTGCGAACATGATGAAACATTACTACCTTTTCGGAACGTTTTAAGAGATCTTAATTATGTCTGAATATTGGCGTACAGTTTGAAATAGACTACAAATTCAAACCTGTGGTCTATTTTAAGTCAAAATTCATACGTAAGTATTCAGTGTTATCTTGATTAGATAAAACCTCATTTTACATTTACGGAAGTGGACACTCACAGCTGTTAGTTATCATAAGAGCTTTACCCTCATTTTATGTTTACGGAAGTGGACACTCACAGCTGGTAAAATTATCTTAAGAACTTTACCATCATTTTATGTTTACGGAAGTGGACACTCACAGCTGGTGAAATTATCATAAGAGCTTTACCCTCATTTTATGTTTACGGAAGTGGACACTCACAGCTGGTAAAATTATCATAAGAGCTTTACCCTCATTTTATGTTTACGGAAGTGGTCACTCACAGCTGGTAAAATTATCATAAGAGCTTTACCCTCATTTTATGTTTACGGAAGTGGACACTCACAGCTGGTAAAATTGTCATAAGAGGTTTACAATTATTATAAATGCTATATTTTAATTCGAAAAGCCTTTCAGCACGATAAGATATATTTAATAGTACAGTCTGTACTAAAAAATAGACATTTATAAGGCACAACAACTTACAAGATCTTTCAAAGCACCATGTGCTCCATCGTCAGGTATTTCAATATACATAAACAAAACAACGGATAAAAGCAAGAAGCATTTTCAAATTACGCGAGCACGTGATAACAATAACGATGTTTACATTAAATATAGTAGAATTTTTGTCATGCGTTAAAGGGTTTCAACAAATGATACTATGAATTGCTATTACATATGCGAAGAAAATATATACACAGAGGATAATTAATAAGTTGACATTATTAGTCAAACTGTAAATGAATTATTAGGAGTTAAGTGTTGCTGGATAGGAGTATGCTGTTCTGGCCGCATTAACATGGCCCAAGGCACTGGAACGAAACGTGGAGTTTCTTCATTACAGCAGTCAGAGTTGTGCGATAATATACATAAACTCTCCGCGAATCGAAGAGATCGCTTTGTACGATTTGAGCTCAGCACACTGGCATTGGTCCAGTCTGGTCGGTAGATACCTCTATTAACTAATCGTGCAAGAGAGGTAGCATCAGAGTTATTAGTAATTGAGTACTTGTGCTCATATATTCTTGTTCGCAATGGGCGTGCAGTGGATCCAATATATGCAATTGCTGGATCTTCTGGGTCAATAGGAATTAAGGGTATTTTGTAAACCCCATGTCTGTTGAGTGTGGAAACTTGGTCACGGTCTTTTTGCACGATGGCTCGAATACTTTTCGTACTTTCACCAAACGCAATGTGGTGTTTTTTGCATATGTTCTTTAGTATTGTAGTGACTTCAGGTATATAGTCCATAGTGCCAACATATTTTGTAATTCTGGTTTCCCTTTGTAAGGTACTTTTGTGTAGACATTTCACTGATCGAGCAATTTTTTCAACGATCGTTTTATGGTAGCCATGCGCCATCGTAATCATCTGGATATGATTTAACTCATTTCTTCTAGCCTGGATATTGGAGGAGTGGGTGAAGGCTCTTCGGACCATGTACTCTATAGCTCCTAGTTTTTGTTTTCTTGGGTGCGATGAATTATGCGGAATAATAGCAGATTGTGTTTCAGGCTTTCTGTACACTGAATAGGATAAACAATTGGTATCTGGGTGTCTTTTTAGTAATATGAAGGAACCATTTACCGCCAGACTGGAGGTGCGCCGATGGGTTCCCCACTTTCGAAGGGGTGCTCGCTGAATTGTTAATGCAAGACCTAGAAAACAATGTTTTACAATATTTCCAACTTAAGCCTGATCTCTACATTAGATATGTAGACGACATACTTGTTTTCTGGCCGCATCATAAAAAAAAAATTGAAGAGTTTGCTAAAGAGCTCTCAAAACATTACAGTTCCATAAATTTTACCATTGAGCATGAAAAAGATAATACTCTTCCATTCTTGGACATATTACTAAAAAGACACCCAGATACCAATTGTTTATCCTATTCAGTGTACAGAAAGCCTGAAACACAATCTGCTATTATTCCGCATAATTCATCGCACCCAAGAAAACAAAAACTAGGAGCTATAGAGTACATGGTCCGAAGAGCCTTCACCCACTCCTCCAATATCCAGGCTAGAAGAAATGAGTTAAATCATATCCAGATGATTACGATGGCGCATGGCTACCATAAAACGATCGTTGAAAAAAAATTGCTCGATCAGTGAAATGTCTACACAAAAGTACCTTACAAAGGGAAACCAGAATTACAAAATATGTTGGCACTATGGACTATATACCTGAAGTCACTACAATACTAAAGAACATATGCAAAAAACACCACATTGCGTTTGGTGAAAGTACGAAAAGTATTCGAGCCATCGTGCAAAAAAGACCGTGACCAAGTTTCCACACTCAACAGACATGGGGTTTACAAAATACCCTTAATTCCTATTGACCCAGAAGATCCAGCAATTGCATATATTGGATCCACTGCACGCCCATTGCGAACAAGAATATATGAGCACAAGTACTCAATTACTAATAACTCTGATGCTACCTCTCTTGCACGATTAGTTAATAGAGGTATCTACCGACCAGACTGGACCAATGCCAGTGTGCTGAGCTCAAATCGTACAAAGCGATCTCTTCGATTCGCGGAGAGTTTATGTATATTATCGCACAACTCTGACTGCTGTAATGAAGAAACTCCACGTTTCGTTCCAGTGCCTTGGGCCATGTTAATGCGGCCAGAACAGCATACTCCTATCCAGCAACACTTAACTCCTAATAATTCATTTACAGTTTGACTAATAATGTCAACTTATTAATTATCCTCTGTGTATATATTTTCTTCGCATATGTAATAGCAATTCATAGTATCATTTGTTGAAACCCTTTAACGCATGACAAAAATTCTACTATATTTAATGTAAACATCGTTATTGTTATCACGTGCTCGCGTAATTTGAAAATGCTTCTTGCTTTTATCCGTTGTTTTGTTTATGTATATTGAAATACCTGACGATGGAGCACATGGTGCTTTGAAAGATCTTGTAAGTTGTTGTGCCTTATAAATGTCTATTTTTTAGTACAGACTGTACTATTAAATATATCTTATCGTGCTGAAAGGCTTTTCGAATTAAAATATTGTTTAGCGCACGAAGAATCCTTATTAAAATTAAATATTATAAATGCTTTATTAAATAATTTTTAACAAGAAAAAAAAATCAACAATAATACTGTTTTTTGTCATATTTTCGTAACACGGAAAGGAAATATGCGGAATTTGTTCTTGTCCTCGTAGTACGTTTTTATAAACGAGATTACAAGTGACAAATATATATTGTCTGTAAGCCCCCAAAATCTGTCATTGTCTGTATGAACATTTGTGATCACTGTATGTAAGCCGCCAAAATTGAGGGAAATTTGTATCCTGAAAAAACTGGTCCCACGTGTTTAAGATCCCGCATTCTTGGACTAAATAAATAACAGCTACCTTGTTTTATGCCCTTGGAGATTAATTAATGTGCTTTCCATAGGCACAAATAAGGGTATATGTAATAAAGCCGCTGCTTAATGTGAATTACTGATGTCATCATGAACACTTTTCTGTGTTTTAAAGTAAATTAGGTACAGATTGACAACGTATTTTTTTTTCTTTTTACCTCCTGCCCCATAAATTAAGCGAAACACTGAAAACTGCACTTTTATGCATGCATTTCTGAAATTCTTTCCATTTCCCCTTGTGTTGTATTTACTATTGTTTTCAAAATTCATTTCATTCTGTTACAGATCCACCACAACTCACATTGCAGTTCGGAAGCTCATTTAGACAAGGAGAAGTCAAAGAAGGAAATGACGTCATATTTGAGTGCCATATTAGGGCAAACCCATGGGTAACAGAAATTACGTGGCATTTTGAGGGTCGGGAGCTAAGGACCAACACGTCTTCTGGAATTATCATCAGCAACCAAACGTTAGCCCTCCAGAAAGTCAACCAGACGAGTCGAGGGAATTACTCCTGCTCCGCGTCGAACGCTGACGGCTCCGGAACAAGCAATCCAGTGTTCCTCAGGGTCAAATGTAAGTAGGGCTTACAATTCCTTCCCTATAACAATAATTCTCTTTGGACTTCTTTAAACAATTTAGGAAAAGAATTTGATTTAAAGATATCCCGTTCTTTTTTATTGAATCCCTTGGGTTTGAAGAACAAGGGTGAATTTGTCAGTTAAACAAAACAGAAATATTGATTTTTCATTAAACCATTTTTTCGTTCAAAAAAGTGCACTAGGGGTTTGTATTACTTCGTTGGTAAAAAACACTTTAAAAAAGCAGTAGAATCTCAAATTGCTTAGTCCTTACACATGATTTAATGCCTGATCTAAGTCATTAATATTTGTAATACATTTATGTCTTATTTCCGAATGATCGAAAATTTAAAATCCCTGTAAGATATTTTCATTTTATAATTCTTTTATGCGAGAAATGCCTTTAGCATTTGGATAACAGAGTATCCCGTACCTACAATTCTAGGCCGATCTTTTAAAAAAATTATGGCTTTTCAAAATTTGGAATTGCCAGTAATCAACGAAATGAAGAGAGAAAACTCTCAATTTCATGAAATTTGCAATCATCTTATGTCACAGCGTATGATGCTGCAATTAAAGTGAAGAACCCTTTAAATATCTGAGATAAAGTAAATAGCGTAGAAGAAATATTCTTCACATAATATGTGGAAAAACGTCTTAATTATTAACACATCGATCAGAAGTTTCTGAAATGCGTGTATTTTACTGTTCCTCACGTAATATTAATCATATCACAAAACTTTAAAATCACATTGCGCTGGAGTGGAAATCGAACCTGCATCTCCCGATTTCCGTTCGAGCATGCTAACCCTTAGACCACCTACGACAATGAAGTTCCAAGTATCTGAATGTTGAAAACTAGAATAGTCCATGATTTTCGCCAGTCGAAGGAAATTCCTCTTCATCGTAGCGTAGTTAAAAAAATCTCCAGTCACTCAGGTAAAAAGTGTGGAAGAAATATTATTCACGTAATACGTGGAAATACATCTGAATAATCAACACAGCAATAAGACGTCACTGAATTGCTGGTCTTTTCCTTTTTCTGACGTAATATTAATCACATCAGAAAATATGAAACATCTATCGATAAAGATTAATTGAGGTTATTTAACTCACCTTCGTTTTGCTGATGACGTAGTCATTTTTGCAACTGCTCCTTGAGTGTTGCAAACTATGATCCAGGAACTTGCTGACAAGAGTATAGAAGAGGCATTAAAATGATCGTTCAGATGACAAAAGTGATATACAATGCTTTTACAAGAAATGAAGATTTTTTGATTGATGAGAAAGAGCTGGAAATAACCGATACCTACATTTACTTTCGACTGCAGATATCAAGCGAGGGTCGCATCGATGAAGAAATTAATTGACGTATGAAACTTGGTTGGAAAGATTTTCGAAGAAGCAATACAATTTTCAAGAGCAATATGCCATTATGTGTTAAAAAAAAGTGTTTAATAAATTCATCCTTCCATTTCTTACATATGGAGTAGAGACATGGGCTTTAATTAAAAAGACATACAAAGGCTGCAGAGAACTTAAAGAGGCATGGAGAGATGTATACTTGTTGTAACAAGGAAAGATAAGATGAGGAACTCATGGGTAAGGAAAATGACAAGAGTGGAAGACATCATGATCAGAGTAAAATCCTTGAAATGGCAATCGGCGGGACATGTTGCCAGAACAACGGACCACCGATGGGAAAACGGAATTTTAGACTGGATTCCAAGGGACAGAGCCACCCCGGTGGTGCAGTGGTCTGAGCATTGGCTTATGACCATTCGTCCGAGATGTGTCCGGGTTCGAATTCCGGTCGGGAATGGATGTTGTGTTTGTTCTACGCCACTGATTCTTCCCCGTCCCTGGAACCAATTACTCTAAATTAGGGACGGGCGACTGCCTATAGCCCACTGAGTTGCTCACGGTGGTCGTTAAACCTTCAATAAAAAAACAAAAAACAAAACAAGTTAGTAAAATCTTGCAATGCATTGATTATGATACGCTTTCCAACATGCCAGAAATCATTACTCAAGTTGTTACTCAAGTTATGAGGATAATGGCTGTTGAATAAATCTCGCTCCTATGACCTGACCATTGACCCTCTTTCGATAATATTAAACAGAACCGGTAAAGTTTACTTCCGGAGCATCATGATAAACTTTTGTCTCAATCGAAGTATTTTTTACGTAAGTTATAACGCATATGGGTGATGGAATGCATCCCGATCCTATGTCCTGGACTTTGACCCTACTTCGCAGATTTTCAATAGGGTCGTGCCCAGGTGGTCCCCTACCACATATTAAACTTTCATTGAAATCGAACCATATTTACGCAAGTTATGTCGCATAAGGGCAATGGAATTTATCCTGCTCCTATGTCGTGACCTTTGACCCCATTTCGCCCATTTTAAAAAAGGTGGTCCCCTATCGCATACTAAAGTTTCATCGAAATCGAACCATTTTTAAGCGAGTTATCGAGCTAACAGACGGACGGACAGACGGACAAAGCTGGAGCATATGCGCTTCTTCAACCTACGGTTGGAAAGCGTAGAAAAGGACAGAAAAAGACACAGAGGAAAACCACAAGGGAGATGAATGGATGAAGTTCGAGAACATGCCGGAGTAACATGGAGGAGTGTGTCTCTAGACAGACAGTTGTGGAAGAAATTTGGGGAGAATTTCATCCAGCAGTGGATCGATAATGGTTGACAATGATGATGAAATAAAAGTCGATCGCAGGAATTTTTTGTTCTAAGGAAAGGGAAAGTAGCTTCATGGAAACATGGATCCAGGGCAAGTATTTTCTAGTGTAAATTTCCTCCAGCAGATGTAACGTAACATAGAACATGACGGAGGTGACGTACTACAGCTGTAACGTACGGGTAAAATCGGCAAAGTTCTGGCAATAAACCTTGCCTCTGTAGTCTAGTTGGAAGAACAGGATTTCCGGGTTAGGAATACGTGGCTTTAAAATCTACCACCGGCAAATGTAGTGTCACATTGACGCCCGAACGAAAGTGAATCGCCTGGTCGTTAGGTTTGATAAATACCTGCGATGAGTCTACCACGCACCCGCAGACCATGAAATTAAAAATATTTCTTCTACAATTAGATGATTTTTCGTGTATGGTTCTTGGCTGTCTCAAAACCGGAAGATCCGTGCCCGCCCCCGGTTTTTCAAGGGAGGAGGGCGATGTAACGTACCACGTTATATGTCGTATTTCAGAGGTTACGCATGAATCAAATCGACAATAAAGATGCGATAAGCCTGCTGGTGTAGTTCAGTTGAGACTTTCGAAGTAGGAAGGCGTATTTTTGAATACTACAACGGCAAAAAGGTTATTTTCGCAATACAGTGGTACGTGATGTTCATAGTGTTTATTATACCGTAGTTTGCAAAAGTATTGCATCGCCTGTAAAAACCGCGAATCTTTAAGCTTAACTCTTTTTTTAACTAACTAATTTTCATAGTTATTTCATCATTTGTATGTCATTACTTGCGAAATTTAACGGATATTTCTAAAATGTCTTAGTTTTTCATGTAGCTACTTCTGTTCTTAAGATATGACATAAAACATGGGGTTTGACAAACACATTGAAAATCACGTTAGCTGCTAAAAGTTGTTACAGCAAATCATAGGCATCCTTTTACCTGATTGGATGCTGGCTAATGCTATACTAATCCTACTCCATCCTTTAAAAAGATTGACGCAGAGCTACTATTTGTTTCATCTGTCGGTCCATAAAACTGAATGTGAATTGGTCCTAAACCTTGGAAATGTTGTTGTTCTAGAGCATTGTACTAGTCGTTTCTTGTTGTTATTAGGGTATAACTTGTGTACATACCCAATGATGGTTAAAACTGCGGAATTGTCGAAAGCGAACAGAGTAAGAATAGTTTTTCTGCATGAAGAGGAATATTTGTCAAGGCAAATAGCTGTATAAGTGGATTGTAATCAATATACAGTTATTAGGTTGCTGAAGAAAGTAAACGACACTGCTATTATTAAAAATGTGCGTTCCAGTGAAAGTCCGAAATCCACTACAACCAGACAGGACAGAGAACTCAGAAAGCTAACCTTGGCAGACAGGAGGTTCAATTCACCAGAATTGCTTCAAAAGATGGTCTAAAGTGACTGATGTAATTAATAACGAGGAACTGTACACAAATCGCACTTAAAATAGTATAACTATATTATTAATCCGAATTTCTTGGTGTAGAATACAAATAAAGGTTTCCAAGCTTTCGCACATCAACCAAATGTCTTTCTCAAGGAAGGTAGACAGCAAACTGCAAACTGAATAATAGAACGCCTCAACAATTTGAACGCGGTGACTTGACTTGACATAAACGAGCAGACGCTAAGTATTTATTCATCCAAAGACTCGAGGCGTCATGCTCGTTAACACGCGGAATCATAGAAGAAAACGAAACGCATTCATTATTTGAAGAACTGGTTCCAAACTCGTGGCAACTCCAGCGAGAGGTTGTCATTGCATGATTTACTGTTGGTGATGATATCTAAAGTTTCGCGAATGGCGGTAGATTTTGGGGTGGTGTAGGAGGATAATTTCTTTACGTCATCTCACATGGGAGTAGCGGACTTGAGCTGGACCTCTCTGGATAGGGCTGTTGTTACTTTACAGTTCTTTATGTCCCTTTTATGCTCGTTGATTCTAGTTCCAAACGAACGCGTAGTCATTCCAATGTAGTACCGCTTGGAGCCGTCCGGATATTGTAATGGGACGGCATAAACACCTGCCTCATTAGAAAGCGGGGACTTTTCAGAGTTTCCCTGAAGCATGGCATATAAAGATGTCGGAGATCTGATGCCAACACCAAGGTTCATTTTCTTGAGCGCGTTCTTGAGCTGATAAGAAACATTTGGTATGTATGGAATTGAGCCCAGGTAGCGTAGTTGCGGCATAGAAAGATTAGTATGACTGTTTCTGACTTTCTCGACATAGCTATGTACCAGGTCAGGGATGTATCCTGCCTCAGTGGCCAATTCGGTAACGTTCTTTAATTCACGTTGTCTGGAAAGAGCATCGGAAGATACTGCAAAGGCTCTTCTTATTCGGGAACGGAAGAAAGCTGTCTTGTAACTAGCAGGGCAGCATGAGCTGCGGAGCATCAAATTGGGGACGGATGTGGGTTTATTGTAGACATGGGTACGAAGGTGATTTTCAGGCATTTTGCTCAGTAATACATCCGGCAAGGCACCATTGTGTTCGAGCTCCATAGTGAAATTGATCGTGGAGTGAATATCATTAATTTTATTATAAAATACTATTAAGTGTAAACGAAATACGTTTGTATCCTAGGAACACTTTTCCCACGTTTCCATGATAACAATGGCATTCAAATAAATCAAGCATACGAAACTTCTTAGAAACAATCGTTCAAGGGAAAATGAATGACGCATTTCTGACGGTTATACTGGATTTGTTTTTCCATGGAGAAATACAGAAACATTCAAAAAGCATCATTGTTTACAATTTTTATTTTCTACTTTTGAACATTTCTGCCCTTTGAAATTATGACTCGCTGATGCGGTACATTTTCATAATGCAGTTATTTATTTTATTTCTTTGGACACTATAATTTGAAAACCATTGCTTTTCTATTCTTTTTAGAATTTCGCTCTGAGGTTTTGAAAATATCAACTCTGTTTATGATTTTTCAATATGACTCAGACTGTGAGCATGCTACACTTCCTTGAATCACGTAAAAAAGCTCGCTGCAATCGCCGTTCCCGGTGTTTGCAGCAAGCTTTCCCTGCATTGCTTTCCCCTGGAATGCTTTTCTTTTCGGACATGAATAAATGAAAAACCGTTACGTAAATCGAGCTATTTTTCTCAAATTATTCGCTCTCTCGTTCGTTTGTCTTTAACTGATGTGTGTTTCGGATTCGTAGGTCACGCGAAATAACGAATTGCGTTTTGCTTTTGTAGCAAACAACAGCCATACATTTTCCCTTGGAGTTGTGATAATTTGAGTGTGCGATTAGTTTGACACATAGAAATGTATTTAAAGAAAATAAATGTGAGAAATATGTCTCTTTTTTCATGCGTACGGTTGATATATAGTTGATTGCGTACTGTGACAGAACAGTTATTATCTTCCGATCATTTGCGCAAATGACCATAAGATAAAATAAAAAGCTTTCTCTGCATTTAATAATCTCCTCCTGGAACTTGTAGATCTCAAGCACGTTATTTGAAAAGAAATATACTGCGAATGTAGAATATACATAGGTTGGAAGATTTAAATTGTTTAAGTCCTCGAATTGTTATACTTCTTTAGCGATTTTTCGGCCTTGGGTAGTTTTTACAGGTTCAAAAGTTGCATTTGAAGTTTATTTACCAAGTATGGGAGCAGCATCGTAGCACATTTCTAAATTTTTCTTTTCCGATTTAGTTGATTTCAATGACAATTTTAAGCACGTATTTTGTATAAAAGATCATGCTTATGTTAGCGGTTTGCCCGTAAGCATGTGGACACCATATTTCGGCAACTATTAGTTCCATTTAAAAAAAATATTTTTGCATTGGAAAGCTTGAAATGTGCGAATGATAACATTAACATTCCGTTTTTAGAACGTCTTTTGTAAAAAAACAACAACTTATGTTACCGGTTTGCCCGTCCGTCCGTCCGTCAGTGGACACCATGTATCTACAATTATTAGTCCGATTTTAAAAATTCTTTTTGCATTATAAAGCTTGAAATAAGCGAATGATGATCTTTCATTTCCAATTTTTCAGATGCACAATTTCACCGCTAGAGGGCGTAAATGTAGATGATATCAAATTCAAAATACATTTTATTCCATATATTTGCTTCTAAACATCAGATTGAAAAAATCTTTTACCTTTCGATTTCATATACATATGTCGCAGAGTATTTTAGGTATAGTCATCTTTTTAGTAACGCAAAGATTTTCCGCCAGTGAGCATAAAATTAAATTGAGTTTTCCCGTTATCACTCCTTCTAAAACTCCAATTTGAAAATTTCTTTTTTCAAGAGATGTAGTCCCTAATTGGAAATGTTTTGCACATAATTTCTAACTTTTGGCAAAAACGGTTTGGCCACCAGGACGAGTAAGCGTTAATTTCTACTTCTGATTCATTTGCCACAAAATCTGAGATTCAAAAATCTTGACTGAAAAGGTTCGTTCGTGGGCCGACGCTCTTCAACAAAGAAATAAGTTTTTCGAATATTTTCTTCTTAAAATATGGCATGGTTTCTTCGGCAGGGGACGTACATGTATATCTTTTTTTGTCAATATCTCTGGTTCTAATATCCTGATTTAAAAAACTACTTTTATCTCCATCTTTTTTTTTTTTTTTTGATTGAAGGTTTGAACGACCACCGTGAGCAACTCAATGGGTTATAAGCAGTCGAACGTCTCTAATTTAAGGCCACTGGCTCCAGGAAAGGGAGAGTGCCAGTGCCGTTAGACAAACACAACATCCATGCCTCACCCGAATTCGACTCGGACCCTGCATTGTACGAGGTGTCGCCATAAGCCAGTGTTTAGACCACTGCACCACCAGGGCGGAATTCCTTCTTTATTGGATAGAGTTTCCGGTGTGACATGTTTCTCATATAGTTTAAAACTTTTCAAGTAACTCATATAATTTCCGCTAGGGAGAGTGAAAGTAAATTGTGTTTCCCCCGGTACATCTGCTTCTAAAAAACTCCGATTTAAAAAAATTGTTTCTGCACTGGATACAGCTCCCATGGGAAATCTTTTGCATATGATTTTAAATGTTTGGTAAAAAAATGTTTGGCCACCAGGGGGCGTAAGTTTTAATTTCCGCTTGTAATATATTTGCAGAAAATATGAGCTCCTAGAAACTCGAGTGAAAAATTGCTTTTGGACCGATACTTCTCACGTCGATAAGCATTTTCGGAATATTTTCTTCTTAAAATAATGCATGGTTTCTACACCAGGGAACGCAGGTGTCTATCTTATTTTTGTCAAGATATCTGCTTATAAGAGTCCGATTTGAAGAATTCCTTCATTATTGGATAGCATTTCCAGTGCAAAATGATTTTCATATAATTCCAAAAATGTAAAGTAATTCATTGACTTTCCGCTAGGCGGCGTTAAAGTAAATTCCGTTTTCTTCGATATTTCTGGTTCTAAAACTCCGCTTTGAAAACTTCTTCCTGTAACACATACTGCTCTTGATGGGAAATGTTTTTAACATATTTTTTAATATTTCGTAAAGAACCGTTTAGCTACCAGCGGGAATTTGTGTTCATTTCTACTTCTGATGTACACTGCTGGCCGCCCAAAATACAACATCAAGAAGAAAGCATCCGATTGGCCTGAAATTCGCAGCATATGTCGCCCGCGAGAGGACATGCAAACCATTAGCATTGCTGGGCGTATGCGAATCATGTGCGCCCGGCACCCCACCGAGAAGCACTATAAGAAGGTAGCACAGAAGGCGGGGTGTAAGTAGTGGAAGTGTGTTGTGCTCCCGGACCTGTGCGTGGGAAGCTTCCTGATGCCTCGTCGCAGAATACGGTAGTCATTCCAGCACGTTTCGAAGTTCGACCGAGGATGAATAGTGGCTTATCGCGACAGCGGTTTATCGTACCGAGACATCAGCGCCCGCGTGAGACTACATCCAGCCACAGTGAGACGAATATGAATTCGGTGGGTGCAGGAGGGACGGACGGACCAACGTGAGTGATTGCTGCAGCCGCGGCACACCACCAAACGAGAGGACCGGCATGTTGTGCGGCGGGCATTAACGGCTCGCACTGCCACATCACGAACGTTAGTGTAGGAATGAGGGTGTGTTGCGCAACAACCTGTGTCAGTACGTACCGTTCGACGTCGTCTGCAGGAGCAGGGACTTGTCGTACGGCGCACATTGCTCCGATTACCATTGACGTTACATCACCGGTGAGTGTGGCGGCTGTAGGCCGTTGAACGCCGCACCTGGACTACGGAGAATGGTATGACAATGTCTTCTCCTACGAATCCCGCTTTTGCCTGCAGCACCACGATTATCGGATCCGCGTGTGGCGGCACCACGGCGAGAGACTGTATGACGCCTGCATTATGCATTGCCATACCGTTCCGTTGCCTGGCGTTATGGTTTCGGGCGCAATTGGTTATGACACCACACCCCTCTGGTACGCATCGCCGGTACACTCAACGCCCACCTCTACATGTCCGACGTTTTGGAGCCTGTAGTCCTCCCTTACCTACAGGACCTGCCAGCGGCCACGTTTCAACAGGACAATGCGCGCCCGCACTTGGCACGCATCGTGCAACAATTCTTCACGACCCACCAGGTGTCGCTGCTGCAGTGGCCCACCTGTTCTTCCGATATGTCTCCCATCGAACACGTCTAGTCGCTGATCGGCAACCGAGTGGCCCGGCAAGCACCACCCGCGGCTACGTCTGATGAACTGTGACAACGTGTGGAAGCAGCCTGGACCGACATACCCCAAGCCCACATCCAAAGCCTCTTTCGTTCGATGCCGCGGCGTGTAGCGGCCGTTTATTGCCAGCCATTGGGGCCACACGATATATTGATGTCTGCGCGTTCCGCAAGTCGCACGGGCCTGTAAGCTCAATCGTTTCATATAATAAATAAATACATCGCTCTTTCCACGTTCCAGTATTTATTTACTAACTGTCGCCACGTATTTGGAATATTTTCACCTTCAATCGTTTCATCTTTGTATCTGTTGTTATGTGTCCAGTAAATCTGGCTTTGCTATCTCGTGTCCTTCTTGGTGTCGGGTTTTGGGTGGCCAGAAGTGTATTTACATCAAAATCTGAGCTCCTGGAAACTCCAGTGAAAAAATCCTTTCTTGGAGTGATACCGCTCACATCTAGAAACCTTTTAAGAATACTTTCTTTTTAAAATAGTACATTTTTTCACCGCCAGGAGACGGAGATGCATATCTTACATTTATCGATATCTCTGCATCTCTGCTCCTGAGAGTCAGATTTGAAATTTGTTTATTCTTTCTTGGAGAACATCTCCGCTGCGAAATGTTTATCATATAATTTAAAATTTTTGTTAACGCACAAGTCTGCAACCAGAAAGCGTAAGTTCACGATTCCGTTTACAGCAATATCTGAGCGATTAAAACCCGTGTGAAAAACGTCTTTCTTCGGTCAGATACTACTGTTTTCCATACCGATTCCATTAAATTTGAATAGCTTTGTTTAATTTAATTCGCGTCACAACGGATTCAAAAGACGTGCTCATTAAACCCGAAAACTCTGTGTCATCTTTCTTGTTATTGTTTTTACGAAGCACAGTTTCGCCGCTAAGGCGATTAAATGCAGATGATATCGAATTCCAAATACGTTTTATTCTATATATTTGCTTCTAAATATCTGATTGAAAAAAATCTTTTATCTTTCGATTCCATTTTTCCATTTATGTAGACCATTCCACATAAGTCACTTTTTGGAATTACGCATAGTTCTTCCGCTAGGGTGCTTAAAGGTAAATTGTGTTTCCACCGAGATCTCCGCTCCCAAAACTCCGATTTGAAAACTTCTTTCTACATTTATACAGCTCCTCGTGGGAAATTTTTTGCATATGATTTCTGACTTTTGATAATGATTGCAGTAAAATATGAGCTTCTAAAAGCTTGACTAGAAAAATTCCTTGGTGAACCGATGCCGCTCATGTTGATAAAACATTTTGGAATATTCTATATGGTTTCTCCCTCAGAGGGCGTAGATTTATATAACATTTTGAAATATAGTACATGGTTTCTCCCCCGGAGGGCGTAGATTTATATCTTATTTTTATCAATATCTCTGCTTTTAAGAGTTGGATTTGAATAAATCTCTCTTTGTTGGATAGTGTTTCCAATGCGAAATGTTTCTTGTACAATTTCAAATTTTTCAAGTAAGGCATGGACTTTCCGCTATGGAGCGTAAAAGTAAATTGTGTTTTCTCCGATATCTTTGCTTCTAAAACTCCGATTTGAATAATTCTCTCTTTTTTGGATAGCGTTTCCAATGCGAAATGTTTCTTGTACAATTTCAAATTTTTCAAGTAAGGCATAGACTTTCCCCTATGGAGCGCAAAAGTAAATTGCGCTTTCCCCGGTATATTTGCTTCTAAAACACCGATTTAAAAAATTCTTTCTTTGTTGGATAGCGTTTCCAATGCGAAATGTTTTTTGTACAATTTCAAATTTTTCAAGTAAGGCATAGACTTTCCCCTATGGAGCGTAAAAGTAAATTGCGTTTTCCCAGATATCTTTGCTTCTAAAACTACGATTTGAATAATTCTTTCTTAGTTGGATAGCGTTTCCAATGCGAAATGTTTCTTGTACAATTTCAAATTTTTCAAGTAAGGCATAGACTTTCCCCTATGGAGCGTAAAACTAAATTGCGTTTTCCCCGATATCTTTGCTTCTAAAACTACGATTTGAATAGTTCTTTCTTAGTTGGATAGCATTTCCAATGCTAAATGCTTCTTGTACAATTTCAAATATTTCAAGTAAGGCATAGACTTTTCCCTATGGAGCGTAAAAGTAAATTGCGTTTTCCCAGATATCTTTGCTTCTAAAACTACGATTTGAATAGTTCTTTCTTAGTTGGATAGCATTTCCAATGCTAAATGCTTCTTGTACAATTTCAAATATTTCAAGTAAGGCATAGACTTTTCCCTATGGAGCGTAAAAGTAAATTGCGTTTTCCCAGATATCTTTGCTTCTAAAACTACGATTTGAATAATTCTTTCTTAGTTGGATAGCGTTTCCAATGCGAAATGTTTCTTGTACAATTTCAATTTTTTCAAGTAAGGCATAGATAGACCATCCTCTATGGAGCGTAAAAGTAAATTGCGTTTTCTACGATATCTTTGCTTCTAAAACTCCGATTTGAATAATTCTTTCTTTGTTGGATAGCGTATACAATGCGATTTGAAAAATTGTTCCTGAATCGGATACAGATCTTGATGGGAAGTATTTTGCATAACATTTCTAATTTTTGGAAAAGAATGATTTGACCAACATGTGGCGTAAGTTTTTATATATGCTTCTTATGTATTTGCAGCAAAATCGTAGCTTCTAAAAACTCGACTGAAAACATTCTTTCGTAGACCGATACGGGTCTCCTTGGGAAACCTTTTGAGAATTCTTTCCTCTTAAAATAATTATTGTTTTTCCGCCTGGGAGCAAAGATCTATATCTTATTTTTTTCGATATCTCTGATTCTAAGAGTCCGATTTGGAAAATTCTTTCTTTGTTAAAGACTTTCCACTGCGAAATGTTTGTCATATCACTTCAAGTGTTTGTTAACGCATAAGTCTGCCTAATTTCGTATAGAGCAATATCTGCGGGCCTATTTTCAATTTTTCAAATTTTCGTATAGAGCAATATCTGCGGTACTAAAACCACGATTTAAAACCTTCTTTTTCGATCAGATACTACTAATTATGTAAACTCTGTGTGTATATTTGTTCCAAAAATAACGTACAATTTCGCCGATAGGTTGAGCATATGCTTCATCCGTTTTTCTCAATATATCTGCTTCTACATGTGGGATTTAAAAAAATAATTTAAAGCCGGATATCATTTACCTTGTAGAACACTTAAGGTTAGTATATCAGGAGTTTCATAGTTCCTAGTTCTGTCGCCAGGTGGTGCTTGTGTACTTCAGTTTCACCCTGTATCTCCGCTTCTAAAAACCCTATTGCGAATTTTTTCTGTGCTGAATGTCAATCGCTATAATACATATGTGGAGCGTTATGCTCTTTAAATAATGCACAAATTTCCCGCTAGTGGCGTAAAGATCAAACCCATTTCTCGCTATTTCTGTTTCCTGGAGATGCATTTGGAAAGTTATTTTTTCCTTATATAGCATTTTCCATGAAGAATATCACGCCTATTTTCAATTTTTTACGTTATACAAAATTCTTCCGCTTGAAGGCCTAGAAATATACCATGTTTCCAGCTATATTTCTTCTTTTAACTGTTCGATATGAAATCTGCCTGTCTCTGATATTCTTCGTACTATGAGAACATATTTGTGCGCTATTTGTTAATTTTCGTAACATACTTTTCATCCGCTGGTGGAAGTAAATAGTTGTTTCTATTTCTGGATGTTTTATCGATTGTATAATCCCGGTTGATTGTTTTCCTAAGCGGTTCCTTTGACTTTGAATAAGTTTGATAAACTTAATTCGCGTAAGAAACGAATCAAAAGACGTGTTCATTACAACCGAACGTTCGGTGTTCTCTTTCTTGTTTCTTGCTGTGTTTGTTGTGGGAACTTTCAGTTGCTTTCACAAATATATTTATAACACTTTGACCGGCCACCTCATTGATTTGAACAATTATTACCAGAAAATATTGCAAAATTTTAAAAGATATTGAGGGAGTCATATGTTATTTCTGTATCACATATTTCAGTATGTAAACATATTTAATAAAATGCTTAAAAGTTAACAAATGAATTTTCGCGACTCGAAAAAATTATGATTCATTGGTCCAAACCGTATGGAATTTTATTTGTCGTGTAATTCATTTAACGGTGGATTTTTTTCCAAATTCATCCAGTGTGCTGTCAACCCAATTCAAAAAGAAAGTTTCAGTCCGATTTAGTATCTATGCGATCCATGGTTCGACTTCAGTTCGAAGGACAATGTAATGAATAGAATTTTCCGGAAGTCAACAGCAATAATGAAAGTCATTCTTTATTTTTAGCGAAGTTTCTCACTTTCAGGTGAAGGACTACCGATTTTCATAGGTTTCGTACTTTCATGTGAGAAGCTAAGAGTATAAGCACTTTAGCACTTTTCAGTCCCTAATTAACGTCCAGTTTTTCCATAAAAAATGCATTTTCACAAAAATTAAGTAAATAAAAAGAGAGAAACGAATGCCAACCACGTCTCATCTCGCATCTGAACTCACGCCCAGATAAAACGGAAGTCTCAAGCTCGCTTCATAGTGGCACAAATTGTTGTATAAACCAAAAATACATCTCCATTTCGAAAATACTACACCATGTAGGAATGCACGGAATGAAAAGAAACCTACCATACATCTAGAAATGTAGGTACGAAAGAAGCGATTTCATTTCTGATGGGCTATATGAATGCGTTGGGAAAGCTAATGTGGCCTGAATCAGTTGGTTGTATAACTTTCATACTGTGCTCTACATTCTGTAACACCGGGTGGCATCGAGTGGGAACGCCTCCTGATGGTGTTCCCAGGTGTCGCTGACCATGCATCGTTGGCCTGTGTCACAGTTCAGCGACACTGCGAGGGGTCGTGCAGATACTTTAGTTCATTTGCCATTGGCGCCCCACATGTTCTGTACCTGAGATATGGCAACAAAACAGAGAGAGAGATATTTCCTATCTGAGGTTGAGAGACCCGAACCCTCAGCGCTCTGCGCCTTTTGTCAGGTGAAAAAGAGAAATATTAGATGTTTGGGAACAGATTTCCCTGATAGAATAGTACGAAAGAAAAGTATGGAAATATTAGAGGAGAGGGAGTAGACGGTTACCCGTTAAGAAGTGAAGTTGTAAGCTGCCCTACATACTTACCTGTAACAACAAGCCATTTCAAGTGCTATTTCTCTCCGCAGAAAAATGCCCGGTACATCTGTGCCACAGAAGAGCACAGGGGAAAGGAAGGAAAGGACACGGGAGAGGGGAACCTGAAAAAAAAATCATCACACACAGAACATCTTTCCCAGAGAAGAATCGTCTTTGAACTCCGGGTAAGACAAAACTGGCCATTTGCTCAGTGTTGCTCGCCAGCCAATGAGAGAAAAGATTTTTCCCCATTGGTTTACAGAATTTTTTCACTGGTTTACTTTTGTTGATTCTTGACAGGCATGTCAGATTAACCATAGCTGAGGTGGTGTGATCACAAAGTTACACCGATCGAGGTTTCAGATGCAACATTTTGCTCGGCTCTTAAAAGGGCCTTTTTTTTTTTTTTTTGTTTTGTTTTGTTTTGTTTTTTTAATTAAGGAAAAACAACAACAAATTTTAACATAAAAGGCAAGACCAACAATACCTTGTTTTTTTTTTTGTTTTTTTTAAGGGCAGAGATATTTAGTACAAAAAAGATAAATATTTTATGCAACATTTTGCTCGGCCCTTAAAAAAGCCCTTTTTTTTTTTTTTTTTTTTTTTTTTCTCATTTTAATTTAACTAGGTTTCTTCACATGGGTGAAGTATGTTTTCAAAACAGAGTACTGCTCTTAGAGGATCCCACCCCCCCCCCCCTTTTTTTTTTTATTTAACGAGATTAATTCACATGTGGGAAGTAAATTTGCAATCAGAGTAAGGCCCTTAAAAGAGCCTTTTTTTTTTTTTTTTTATCAGAAATTCTTCATAGGTGAGAAATAACCTCTAAACCTAGTCAAAATTATTGTTATTTTTTTTTTGCTAGGGTAGCTGTGAATTGGGTTAAAAAATTCTGTGAATTGGTTTACAGAATTTTTTCACAGGTTTACTTTTGTTGCTTCTTGACAGGCATGTCAGAGTAACCATAGCTTGGGGTGGTGTGATCACAAAATTACACCGATCGAGGTTTAAGATACTCGTTTAGAGTATGCAACATTTTGTCGGCCCTTAAAAGAACCTTTTTTTTTTTTTTTTTTTTTTTTCTCATTTTCAATTTAACTAGGTTTCGTCACATGGGTGAAGTATGTTTTCAAAACAGAGTACAGCTCTTAGAGGAGCCCACCCCTTCTTTGTTTTTTTTTTTTTTTATTTAACGAGATTAATTCACATGTGTGAAGTAAATTTGCAAATCAGAGTAAGGCCCTTAAAAGAGCCTTTTTTTTTTTTTTTTTTTTATCAGAAATTCTTCATAGGTGAGAAATAACCTCTAAACCTAGTCCCAATTATTGTTATTTTTTTTGCTAGGGTAGCTGTGAATTGGGTTCATTTCTGGAACTTTATTTAAGATAGTTTTTGGCCTTTTATAACTGTCAGTTTCATTGACAGTATAGTTAATGGCCGCTCTGACCAGAGGATTAGGATGAATCTTAGCTTTTTCATAGTATCTGTAAGCTAAGTCATACATCGTGTAATGGATGGAATTAATATTTAGCATGCTTCGGATAGCATGGTTTGAAGTTCTTCCATCAAGTCCAACCATATATCGTAGGGTTTTATTTTGAAATGAGGTAATCTTATTTTTCTGCTGTTTGTTGCAGTTACCCCAGATAGGACAGGCATAAGTAATAACAGGGCTGATACAGGCTTTCCATATCAAAGTTTTGTTTTTCCTGCTAAGCCTTTTATTTTTTATTATTGGCTGGAGACTTCCTCTGATCTTAAGGGATTTGGACACAGTTTCTTTAATATGCTTGTTCCAGTTTAGGTTGTGGTCCATAAAAAGTCCTAAATATTTAACATCATTTACCCAAGGTATTTTTTTTTATACATTTCTATTTCAAAGTCTGGATTGTGATTGCATTTAATCCTAGAAAATAGAATTGCTTGAGTTTTTTCGGTATTGATTTTAATTTTCCAATCTAAGAAATATTTCTCAAGTTTTTCAAATAATGTTGCAACATGAAAGTTGCTTGATTTTTATTTTTGGAAGTATAAGCGAGTGCAGTGTCATCAGCATAGAGAGCTGTAGTCAGATTCCTGTTATTATAGTTGGGAAAGTCTGACGTAAAGATAGAATACAGCGTTGGTGCGAGTACACTGCCTTGAGGTACACCAGCTTCGATTTTTTTTTAACGATTTTTTCCCATTGATTTTTACACAGAATGTTCTGTTAGTGAGGTATGATTTGATTATGTGTATAATCCAGGGTGGGAAATCATGTGCTATTAGCTTGTAGATAATTGCCTCATGTGGGCATTTATCGAATGCTTTTGCCACATCCAGAAATATGGCTGCTGTGTGTTCCTTTTTTATAATTCCTTCAGCACATTTTTCAGTTATTCTAGAGAGTTGGTGCACCGTGGAGTGTTTATCTCTAAAACCTCCTTGAGTAAATGGAATTACTGGGAATTCCTCACAGAATTGTTGCATTCTAATAAGAATTATTTTTTCAAAGATTTTTCCCATGGTTGGGAGCAACGAAATCGGTCTGTGATTTTCAGGAATTGCCGGGTTTTTGCCTGGCTTGGGTAAAAGTATTAAATCTGCTGTCTTCCAAATATCAGGGAAGTAGTTTATTTTAATGGCACAATTGTATATTTTAGTAAGGGTTTGCACATATTCTTCCGGTAATGTTTTCATAATTTTATTATTTATGCCATCATTGCCTGGTGCCTTTTTATTTTTAAGATTATTAATATGAAACCTAACTTCCCTTTCACTGATGGGTAGTGGTTTTTCAAAGTCAGGAGGAACAAAATTTTTTTGGCCCTTAAAAGGGCTTTTTTTATTTCTTATCTTTTCAGTTTCTGGCGTTCCGGACCCGCGAGAGGTCGTTGCACCTTTAACTTGTCTATCGGACGTAAAAGAGGCCGTAGCATTTTGTACTTTTGGCTGTTGTTTTCTTTGCCTTGTGCTTCTATTTTTTTTAAAAGAGACTTTCTGTTTGCTTTTAATTGGGGATGTTAATACAGGTTTTTTTTTACTAGTAAATTCTTCATAGAGTTGTGCATTTTGGGCGATGACTCTAGAATTTTCTACATCCTCCGCGTGTCTAAAATAAGTATTCAGGGCCTTTTTCATTTTAATGGCTACATCAGTGTCAGGGATGTCATTTATTTTAAACTTTTTTCTAGTGAGTTTGCAAAAATTTCTGCTTTTTCTTCGTCAGTTCTAACTACCGTCCCATCTTCTTTTTGAAGGGGTGGGAGTAATTTGACATTTTTATTTTGCAAGCTCGACGTAAGATTCCATAGAGTCATTTTGTTTTTTTTATCCGAATTTTCAGAGTAGTCAATATGAGCCTCCTCTAATACTTGACCCCATGACCCATTCTCGAATTTTCTGATTTCTCTTTTAATTTGTCTATTTATGCAGCAATAAAGGTCATAGAACGTTTTATTTCTTGTTCTTTGCCACTTGCTTCGGTACCTATTTTTTTCTTTTATAAGTTCCAAAATTTCTTTGGGTAAATAGTACGGATTTTTTCTCTTTAGCAGGAGTTTGACATTCTTCCATAATTTTTTTAATGGAGAGGTTAAAGAGTTTAATAGCTGTGTCAGTTTCTTCTTTGCTATTACAGTCTCCAATTACTGGGGGTGGCACTAGTTTAATTTTCCCTTCAAATTGCTTGAAGTTAGTGACCATTTTGGGTGCTACCTTCACAGTTTTGTCAGTATAGAGCTGGAGGTGAACTGGATTGTGGTCAGAGGAGAGTGCCGCCTCAGTATGAATTTCAAAGTAATATTTATTATTCTTCAGGAGTGCAAAATCTAGTATATTGCTAGTTCCTCTGAGCGCCGTTCGTGTGGGTTCAGAAGGCGCCCCCAAGTCAATGTTTTGGTTTAAAAGATATCTGAAAATATTGTTCCCACTTTTATTAGCTCTTGGGCAGTGCCAATAGCGGTGTTTACTATTAAAATCTCCCGCAATAACCGTAGGAATATTTTCCTCGAAAAGCTTATCTAGAGCTTCCCTGGTAATAGTGTGTTTGGGATGATTGTATAATGCCGTAAATTTAATCGGGTTATTTTTTGTTTGAATAATAACCGAGTGCGCTTCCATGCCATCCTCTGTGTTGCATATCGCTTCACTTTGCTCTAGTTTATCTTTCACTGCGATCAAAATTCCCCCGCTTTGGGAGGTTTTGTCTTTTCTGTAAACCTTGTAGTTGGGAATTTTGAATTTAATTCTGTCCGTTAGCCAGGATTCATTAATTAGCGCAATATCAATTTTTTTGTATTTTAGGTAGGCTAAGAATTCTCTATGCTGCCTTTTGATGCCTTGCGCATTCCAAATTAATATGTTAAGTCCATTTGTTTCAGAGGAAAGAAATTCATCCTCGGTTTTTTTTTCATCATTTTTTACTGTATCAATTTTATTTATATTGCTGTTAATTTCGATAACTTGGTCAGAATTACAACTGATTGCTTCCTTGCTTTTGACCAGTTTGGCAGCTAATTCTGCTATTTGATTGATGGTCCATTCACCATTTTTTCGTTTTTTATCGGTTTCTCCATTTATTTTTTTTTTCGTAAGTTTCTCACTCGTGGACATTCCTTTAACTTTTTTAATTAATAGGTCAAATTTGCTTTCTTCCTCAGAGAATGAGGGAAAGGTTTCACTAAGAGGGCGTTTTTCTTCTTCAGAGAAGGAGGAAAATGAAAATGATCGGCCCCTAAAAATGCCGTTGTTTTTTTCCCCCTTTCCTCAGAGAAGGAGGAAAATGAGAATGAACGGCCCCTAAAAATGCCGTTTTTTTTTCCCCCTTTCCTCAGAGAAGGAGGAAGATGAGAATGAACGGCTCCTAAATATGCCGTTGTTTTTTTTACCCCCTTCCTCAGAGAAGGAGGAAAATGAACGGCCCTTAAAAATGCCGTTGTTTTTTTTTTCCCCTTCCTCAGAGAAGGAGGAAAATGAACGGCCCTTAAAAATGCCGTTGTTTTTTTTTTCCCCTTCCTCAGAGAAAGAGGAAAATGAACGGCCCCTAAATATGCCGTTGTTTTTTTCTTCATCGTTGTTATTAGCATACTGCAATTGAGCCTCTTCATTACAGTTATTTTTTTCTGCCTCTTTAATTTCTTTGCTAAGCCTGCCAGCGAAATATTTTGGTTTTTCCACGGTTGGAGTAACCAGTTTTTTTTGCTTATGCGTAGCATTTTCATCTATATTTTTATCAACATCAACAATTAATTTCTCTATCACTTTTGTGTTTTGGAATTTTTTTTGCGATATTTTTTTATTTTTCTTGGGGCACAGAATTCTGTATCAGGCTCTTAAAAGGGCCTTTTTTTTTTTTCTCGCCTAGATATTTGTCAACATCAGCAATCAATTTCTCTGTCACATTTGTGTTGTGGAAATTTTTGCGATGTTTTTCAATCCTTTCTTTTAGCACAGAGTTCTGTACATTGCTTTTAGGGACAACTCTTTTTTTCTCTGTGTAATAAATTAATATTACTCAGGTATTTATTTGTGTCATTTTTCATTAATTCTGTGTCATTTACAGCATTCTTTATTTTTGAGCTTAACTTATGCTCATAAGATGACTGAGGTTGTTCTTTTATTTCAACCCTTTTTGTGTTTTGTATTTGCACAGTAACTTTATTGAAAAAGTACTCGGCCCCAAAAAGGGCCTTTTTTTTTTTTTCATTGCAAAAGCCTGACGCCGAAGCTGTCTCAGGTCTGTTTTCTATAAAACCTTCCTCTTGGGTAAGGTTGTCCGGAATTTTCTCGGACTTTTCATAAATCATATCTGGTATTTTCTCAGATATTCCATCGCCCGGGCATCCCACCGGTGTTTTATTGAAATCTGAAAATTTTACAAATATCCCATCGCCCGGGCATCTCTCCGGTGTTTTAATGATATCTGAGATTTTATCAGATATCCCATCGCCCGAGCATCTCTTCGGTGTTTTAATGATATTTGTAATTTTTTCAGAAATCCCATCGCCCGGGCATCTCACCGGTGTTTTTTTCATATCTGATATTTTCTCAGATATTATGTCTGGAATTGGCACAGACATACAAGAGTCATCGACAACTTTTTTGTCAGATGACGTGCCTAGAATTTTCTGAGGCACAGAATAAGAAAGTTTTTTACCTACCAATCTTCTTCTTGTTCTTTTTTGGATACTATGACAAAGTTCCGGCGGAAGGTTCTTAATTCTTCTAGATCTTCTTGGATCTGGCTTTTCAGTTGACTCCGGATTTCCCGTGAAAGTAGATGTGGAACGGGAAACGGCATCGCTTTTCTTGGCGTCAGGCTTTTGCTCTACAACATCAGAACTTGAAATTCTCTTAATTTTTTCGATGGGCTTGAAGCTGAAACGAAGAGAAGTGGATTCGAGAAAATTTTAATTGAGCTTTGAAAAAAGCTTAACAACTAAAAGATCCCCTAACCGGACTGATTCGGATAGACTGGTAACCCAGAAACTATCTAATCGCAGAACAGGACGAACGGCCGACGACGACGAAAAGCTTGCACTAAAGTTCACTCGCAGGAGCTCACACGATGTGCGAATTTCCTGCACGGAATCCAAAGGGCAACTGGCAACAAAACAGGCCGCAGCCCCTAGTTTATATATCGTCGTCCTGGCATTGCACCCAATATGCGTACGAGCAGTGAACATCAATTGAAACGGATAGCGCCCCAAATCATGACACCTGGCTAAGGATACCTTGTGACATTCACCCAGGACAGCAAGATTGGTTCGGTTATCAAGTCGCTTCCGGATTCTTAATCGAGCACCGTGGGTGCTGTGACATAACCAAGACTCGTCACCGAACGTTGATGAATTCCAGACGACGTGCGGAAGAAGCATCATGCATTTTTCTAAAAATCATGCTAAGAATCTTGATTAATTCCAGACGAAGCGTGGAAAAAGCATCGTGCATTTTTCTGAAAATCAGGCTTGAAGAAGAAATAATTTTTATGAATTCCAGACGACGCGTGGCAGAAGAATCATGCATTTTTCTAAAAATCATGCTAAGAATCTTGATTAATTCCAGACGACGCATGGAAAACGATCATGCATTTTTTAGAAAATCATGATTGAAGAAGAAATAATTTTGATTAATTCCAGACGACGCGTGGAAGAAGAATCATGCATTTTTCTAAATATCATGCTAAGAATCATGATTAATTCCAGACGAGGCATGGAAAAAGATCATGCATTTTTCTAAAAATCATGCTTGAAGAAGAAATAATTTTTATTAATACCAGACGACACATAGAAGAATCATCGTGCATTTTTCTAAAAATCATGCTTGAAGAAGAAGGAATTTGGATTAATTCCAAACGACGTGTGGCAGAAGCACCCCGCAGTTTTCTTTGAACCTGATGGCGAGAATATTCATTTTCACGTGCCAATATGGCGAACGAGGTCTTTTCTGTCGATGATGGATTTTGAACCAACACTTCTACCGAGTGAACTACACCGACCAATGCTTATCCCTGCAACTTGACGTTTTGGGATGTGCGCCACCTGTGAATTTGGTACGTCACTGAGCTTATCGTAAATTGTGCGAAATAAATGCAAAAAATAAAAATAAAAATTCTATATATCCTATGGACGAAAACAGCTAAGGGACTAGAGGAGTACAAGAAGGTTGACGACAGACTGGTCTGCTCTTGTAGCCCACTCGTGGCATAGTGCGAAACTTGGTGCATTTGGAAGTGTGCCCCTGAACACCAGTGTTGAATTCTGCCATCAATTGCAGGCTGACGTTTTCACTTGGATCGTGAAAGCGTCTGCCCGTTTTCACGATCCGCGCCGATCTGCCTTGTCACGCTTACCAACCACCTGTTTTCATCCACAGCACCTCCGACTACCGAAAGTGGACGGTTGTGCGTCAAAAACTAATTCTGACGGTCATTCTCACATGTTCAAACAGGCATATGTGGGGTCAAGTATCATGTCACTCCCAAAGTCGCTCGGATCATTTGTTTTACCCATTCCAAACCCTCAAAAAGAATGCAAACTAATGCTCAAGGTGTTGGTCTGCCTGCTTTACACCCCCATCAGTCTCACGTGTCATTCTGCATGTTGAAGAGAGCCATGAGACGAAGTTCCGGTGTACCTGATAAAGTAGCGCATCAGTGTACATGAAACCGACAACCCGCCGGCACAGTGGTAGAAGCACTGCCTTCTGACAATTAGTCCGAAACGGGTTTGGGTTCGAATACCTGTGAAGCAAGGATATTGTGTTTGTCTTACGATACTGGCTGTCTCCCTTCCCTGGCACCGGCGGCCCACTGTTTAGGATGGGCGACTGCTTATAGCGTATTAATAAAAACATAATATGAAAAATGGGGATTAACTATGACTTTAAATAAAGAAAAATATTTATACATTGGAAACCTACAGCTAAAAGATAACGAAGAAACTGAACGATGCGATCATTATAATTACCTAGATAGCTGTTAAAATTACAAAAGGAGGTAGAGATGCGATGGAATTAAAATGGAATTGCACAGGGAAGAAAAGCTGTTAAAAGCATGGGCGGAATCTCGTGGAGTGAAGAAATAACCAGAAAACGAAAATGGGGTATTTATAATAATATTGTTAAAAGCATCTTACTATATGCGGACGAGGTCTGGCGATTAACAAAGGCGGATAGAAAGAAAATAACAGACGTAGAAACGGATGATTTACCAAGATCATGTAGAGTGTCAAGAAGACATAAAATAACGAATGAAAGTATTAAAAAATTGATGGAAGAAAAAGAAATAATTTTAAAAGACATGCAGAAGAGACAATTACGTTGGTTTGGTCATGTAAAAAGAATAACCTATGAAAGACTGCCCAAATTGCAATGGAATTTAAATTAAAAAAAGAAGAACACGGTCTGATGGAATAAATATACCACTTAGTCAAAATGGCCTGATGGAAGAATGGTGCATAGATAGAGAAAGAAGGGAAAAACTCTTGGAGATAAGAAGGCTACATCAGGCGCCATAAACCGAGTATACACTGTATTGACAAAAGTCACCAGACACCTTGAAGAGAAACACAACATAGCGTTTATTGACATATATTAGTACGGTGTCGGTCCACCTTTGGCCTTAATGCATGCACTGACCCTTCGAGACATGCTTTCGCAAAGGTTTTGGAACACAGCGATAGGTATACTCTTCCATTCAGTACATAATGCTGCTACTAACTGTTGCTTAGTAGTAGGCCTTGGTTCCAAATTTCTTATGCGGCACTCTAATTTATCCCATAGGTGTTCTATGGGATTAAGATCAGGGCTCTGTGCTGGCCAGTCCACCCACGATATGGAATTATCGTCAAAGCACGCCGTAACAGTCCTTGCATTATGGCTCGGTACATTATCCTGCTGGTAACAAGGCTCGGTTCCATAGTATTTATTGCCACAGAGTTGGTAGGGTATAATTGTCTAGAATATCGAGGTAGAAACGTGCTGTTTAACAGGTTTGTCCAAGATAACCAATGGGCCGGGACAATACCACGAGAAACACTCCCACATGAGTAAATTGCCAGCTCCAAACTTGACCGTACTAACAGTACACTGTGGTAAATAGCGTTCCACCTGCGTCCTCCATGCCCATACACGGCCATCAGACTGATAGATCGTGTATTGTACCTGGATGCATCAGTCTAAAGGACCCGTTTTCATTGATGTTCGTCCACCATAAATGTTCTTTACACCATGCTAAACGAGGAGTAGCATTCCGAGTGGAGATGAAAGGCTTATGAGCAGCCGCACGACCACGGTAATCCATGGAATGAAGTTCTCTGCTAAAGCCACGTGAACGCACTGAGGTTCCAGCACTTTTACTGACCTGTACACTGAGGTCTTCTTGTGCAGTACTAAGTCGATTAGCTTTAACGATTCTCCTGAGGCTTCGACGTCCTCTATCACTGATTTTATTTGTTCTGCCGATACGTTTTGCTGCTCCAGGCACGCCATGTGTCTTCCACTTATTCAGTACATCCAAGACAGTTGACTTGAGTATGCTGAAACGCCTCTCGGTTTCTCTTATGGACAACCCACTAATATAACACCCAAAACCTTTTCCTTTCTCAAAGTCAGTTCTCTCTCGTCGCGAAATTTTCACTCAACCTCAGAGTGCAAATATTATCGCGGTCAGCTGCGGGCTCGTTTTTATTCCGTTTGCAGCTGTCCCGAGCATCTTAAGAACGCAACGGATCCGCTAATTTGCTTTTGAAGGGGTGTCCGGTGACTTTCGTCAATGTAGTGCATACACCGATGATCCATTATATTATGACCACGTACCTAATAAGGAAGAGGACCCCCTTTAGACCGCAAAAAAGCATGCGCTCAGCGTGGCATTGGTTCGACGAGGTGGCAATAGGTATTCTGCGGTATCTGATACCATAATGTCAACAGCAGGTCCTCTAGTTTCATACATTTCAGTGTGGCGGTGATTAAGCGCGAACACGCCTTTCCAAGTCGAACCGCAAATGTTCGATTGGGTTCATGTCAGGTAAATGGAAACCATGGCATTAACAGAAAGTCACCAGCATGTCCTCAAACCACTCCTTGACGATTCTGGCAGTGTGGCATGGTGCGTTAGCCTTTTTGTGATCGCCATCACCAGCAGGGAACACAGTTGCCATGAATGGGTGAACTTGGTCCGCAACGTTGTTCAGTTACATGACATCTGTCCAGGATTGTGCTATTGGGATAATGATGCGTAAAGTGCCCACCAAAAAAAACATCGCCCACAGCATATCAGCTCCACCGACTGCCTGCTTTCGCCCAATAGTGCATCCAGGTACCATAGCCAACGTTGGCAATCTGCGTATCCGCGCTCGGCGGTCTACGTGATGCACCAGGAATCTTGAATCGTCAGACCAATCCACTTTCTTCGAATCATCTACGGTCCAATCTGTCAATGAACGTGATCCCATTTCATGCGGTGTTGGCGATGACGTGCAGTGAGCATGGGGACCTGGCTGGGTCTTCGTCTACGCAGGCTCATGCGCAGAAGGCTGCAATGAACTGTACGCTCTGACACATTGCTCTGAACAGCACTGTTGTAGCTGTGGGTGATTTGTCTCACTGTGACCCTCCGGTCGCTGTGAACAAAATCGCAACAGCCTCCGCTCCCCTCTGGCGTCAATGAGCTGTGGACGACACGCGGCTTAAGGACAGTTCGTTGTTTGGCTATCTGTGCGCCACATTTGATACGCACTTATTACAGCAGCACGTGAACAACCCACAAACCGCGCCGTTTCCAAAATCATAGTTCCGAAGCGCCGTGCCGTCACAATTTGTCTTTTATCAAACTCTGATGATAAATCGGCATCTTTTCCCATTCTGACTCCGAAGACTCTACTAATCGAAAGCCGGTTCTCGGGTTGTATATATACTGCTCTGTGAACTACAGTCCCGCCACTGTTTGGCCTCCAGGCGCGCTCATTTCTCTAGGCTGGGGGTGGTCATTATGGATTTCTGATCGGTGTATATCCAGTTCAGATTTGATCTGTAATGGATGTTTGCTATTCTTTTGTCTTGAGCGTATTTCTACACACCTTTTTTCATTGACAGAGAATGTAGTTTCAACGTAGATATTAATTTTCTCAAAAGCTTTGCATTTTACGAATGATTACAATGGTACCACGAATAAAAACCCCTTTGTACATGTTCTTTAGAAACTTGCAAACCAGATACAGGATACTTCGAGTGGTAATTGCGGAATTGTGAAAATCAGTTGTTTCCCAAATGGAGGTTTTCATTTCCAAAGACATTGTTTTAAATACTACTTTTCAGCAGTCTTTCGTGCCGTTTCGGTACATTTTCCGTTCTGTGCTTACCCAGGAGCAGTTAAATATTCACAAAGTATTAGGGACTGTGCATAGAAAAGTAGCTTCATATTTTATTTGTGAATAGTTAGTAAAGCATTTCAGTTCCTGAAGCTTTTGAAGATGAAAAGTATGGCATGAAAACTTGCGAGATTTCATAATTCATGAGAGATTTTCAGGTGTGTTAACTTCACTTGCACGCACTTCCAGCTTATTGTGTAACGGTTGTCTAGCTCACAACAAATGCGTAACTGACAAGTTGACAACTCTCAAGAATTATTTTTCGTCCTTTGTGACATATTTTGGATACTGAAAAAAACCCTTTTCGCAGTGGAAGTTCGCACTCATGGTAAAAGTTTATTCTTTTTCCCAACGATGCGCGTCAAATGTTAAGTAGAATTCATAACAGTGGAAACCTTTAAAAAAAAGCACCAGAACTTCAGAGTCTTGAATAAAACGATGAGTCAAATATAGATTGCTTCTTGGCATGTTTTGTTCGTAATCACACATTTCTTCACGCTTTTTTGTTAAAAGGAACGTTCCCATTTTAGCCAAGTAATTTTGCTCAAAAAGGGTGATTTTAAACAATGAGAAAAATGTATTTTTCGTCCTTGCATTTTTTTTTTAGTTACTCACGACATTTGTAAGGTGTTTCAAATGTCCTCGTTTTAAATATACTATGATATTGATAATATCATATTCCGAAATTTTTCTACGACACGGAATCATCTGAATGAAGAATCATCAACTCCTCTAACACTTGAATTTAAATCCATCCTTTTTTCGATCTTATGTTTTATTTCAGTTAAACATTAGCCGGCTTGAATTCCGTGCGCGCATGAGTTTCTAGCGATCTTTGCCCTGAAACTCTAAGTAGTAGTTGAGTAGAAAGTATTTGACGTGCAACGTCAGCGGTTATTCGACAGTTGTTAAAGTTTACAGGAGATGATGACTGGTCAAAAAACCCGGTCTGAACACAAAGCGTATGATCGTCAACGACAACTGGATACTCGGGCTGAGCGGAGAGTGGACACATTTGTTCAATCCAACAGACGGGCAACACTTCGTCAGATTACAGATAATCTGAATCAGGGACCAAGTCCGATGACCTTAGAATGTACAGTTCGTCGCACATTACATCATATGAGCAACCGGCTGCTATCTGCAGTGGGTAAGAAGAAACGCCACCAATTCGCTAAGGAACACAAGAATCGGACAGTAAATGAGTGGAAAAGCGTAATGTGGTCCGACAAATCACGTTTTGAACTACACCATGCAGATGGAAGGGCAAGGATAGAGAGAAAGAGCAGCATGGAACCATCTCTCATCGTCACTGTCTTTCAAGTTGGAGGAGGCAACGTTATGGTCTGCGACATGTTTCCGTGGAGGCGTCTGCGCCCTTTGATTCGTGTGTAGCAGCGCCTGACCGCCCAAATGTATTTAAATATTGTTGTCAACTAAGTTCATCCAGTTATGTTGATGGTTTACACCAAATGAAGATGGATAATCCTACCAGGAAAACGCTTCATGGCATGTTCCTCATATCATACGCGAATTTTCAAGATCATCACGAATACTTTTCCCTGTTACGGTGACCTCCTAAATCACCGGATCTGAATCCAATGAAGCACCTGTGGGATGAAAGGGGAAGGGGAAACAGACACACTACCATCAAATCTTAAAGAGCTGGGGAGGGGGTGGTGCGATTTATCGCCTTTGGGATTGCATACACCAAATCATTTGCCGACGTTTAATGGAGTCCATATCAGGACAAATTCAAGCAGTTTTAAGGGCAAAAGTGGTCCATCAACGTACTAACCAAGTTATCATAATTATTTGGCCACTCACTGTATGTGTTAATCGTTTTTTTCGTTTATTTGCAAAACAGGTTTTATTCATTATAAGAAACTTTTTTTATAAATCATCATCATCATCATTGTCAACCATTATCAATCCACTGCTGGACGAAGGTCTCCCCAAGTTTCCTCCACAACGGTCTGTCTTGTGCCAGTCTCCTCCATGTCACTCCCGCATATTTACGAATTTCATCCACCCATCTCCCATGTGGTCTTTTCTGGGTCTTTTCCTGTCCCTTGGAATCCAATCTAAAATTTCGGCTGTCCATCGATGGTCTGTCCTTCTGGCAGTATGTCCAGCCCATTGCCATTTCAGGGATTTAACTCTGATCATGATGTCTTCCACTCTCGTCATTTTTCGGATCCACGAGTTCCTCTTCTTATCTCTCCTGGTTATACCAAGCATGCACCTCTCCATGCTTCTTTGAGTTGTCTGCAGCCTTTGTATGTCTCTTTTAGTTAAGGTCCACGTCTCTGCACCATACGTAAGCACTGGAAGGATGCATTGATCAAACACTTTTCTTTTAAGACATAATGGCATATTGCTCTTGAAAATTATGCTGTTTCTTCCAAAAGCTTTCCAGGCAAGTTTTGTACGCCGATTAATTTCTTCATCAATGTGACCCTCACTTGATATCTGCTGTCCAAGATAAACATACGTATCTGTTATCTCCAGTTTTTCTCCATCAATCGATAAATCTTCATTTCTTGTAAAAGCATTGAACATCACTTTTGTCTTCTGAAAGTTCATTTTTAATCCCACTTCTTTACTCTTGTCAGCAAGTTCCTGGATCATACTCTGCAGCTCTGATGGGGTAGTTGCAAAAATGACTACGTCATCAGCAAAACGAAGGTGGGTTAGATAATCTCCATTAATCTTTATCCCTTTATTTTCCCAGTTCAGTGATTGAAAGACATTTTTCAATGTGGCATTAAAGAGCTTCGGAGATATGGTGTCACCTTGTCTCACTCCCTTTCCAATTTTTATGTGTGTTGTATTTTCAAACAGCCGAATCTTTGCACTTGCATTTTCATAGATGTTATTAATAATATTAATGTATGCATCTTCAATACCGCAGGATTTCAGAGCCGTGGTAACTGCTGATGGTTTCACCGAATCAAAGGCTTTTTCATAATCGATAAAAGCCATGCACAATGGAAGTTCATATTCCCTCGCTCTTTCAATTAGTTCTCTCAGTACGTGGATATGATCTATTGTGCTGTAGCCACTCCTGAATCCAGCTTGTTCTCTCGGTTGAGCCATGTCCAGTGTTACCTTCAAGCGGTGTGAAAGAACTTTAGTGAAGATTTTATAAACCACTGATAGGAGGCTGATAGGTCTGTAGTTCCTGAGATCCTCAATGTCACCTTTTTTATGTAGCAGGATCATTGTAGCATTGTTCCAATCCTCAGGAATCTTCCCTTCATTAAGGCATCGAGTGAAAATTTGGGCGAGTACTGTTTCAATTTCTCCACTTGCTTCTTGTATGATGTCTATAGTAATTCCATCTTCTCCTGGAGCTTTCCCCCGCTTCATGTTCTTGATTGCATGTGCAACTTCTGCTGGGAGGACTGGAAGAACTCTGGTACCTTTCATGATGTCTGGAGTACATGTATCATCCCTTTCATATAATTTGGAGTAGAAATCTTTCACTCTTGTCAAAATTTCGCCTCTATTTCTTGTTATAGAACCATCTTCTTTTCTCAGAGCCATAATCTGTTTTCTTCCCTTACTGAGATGTCCCTTTGCTATCTTAAGGCTTTGGTTGTTTTCAATTGCTTTCCTCACTAGCTCACAGTTGAATTTCCTTACGTCTTCAGTGATACTTTTTCGTGTTGTCTTGCATAGCTCTATATATTCCACTTTGGAAGTCACATCTTCTTTAGTTGTCCTCATCTCTTCTTTTTTGCATCAACATTTTGGTTTTTCCTGATAATTTGTTCACATGCAACTTGTTCTTAGACCCAGCTAATTTTGTTGCTGTTTCCATTAGAGCTTTGGTTACTTTTCTGTTAACTTCCGAAATATCCACTTCTTCCGATGTTAGGCCTTCTAAAGCAGAGAATCTGTTCTTCAGTTCCAACTTGAAAGTATTATGGTGTTTTTTAAGGTTGGTTATGTCAATACATTTTGTTTGTCTTATGAGCTTGCCACGTTCCAGTTTAGTGTTGAGGTGCATCTTACATCTCACCAATCTATGGTCACTACCTGTGTTGAACTTGTTCAGCACACTGCAGTCTTCGATGACGAATTTTTTGTTACACATAATAAAATCAATTTCACTTGTCGTCCCAATTGGATGTCTCTATGTCCATTTCCTGTGTGGCTTTTTTCTTGAAGAAGGAGTCCAAGATGAAAAACCCTTCTGCTTCTGCAAACTCAACGAGAGTATTTCCACGCTGGTTTCTGTTGCCGTGACCGAATTTACCTACTGAAGTTTCATTCTGTTGCCGTTGCCCTATTTTTGCATTGAAATCTCCCATAATTATCTTCAAGTGCTGCTTACCTTTATTATTTAGATGACGAATTTCCTCATAAAATTCTTCAATTTCTTCTTCAGGATGACTTGTGGTAGGTGCATAAGTTTGAATAATCTGAGCCTGGTATCTTCTCGATAGTTGGATAACGAGTCGTGCAGCTCTGTCAGAGGAACTTTCAACTTCTACCACTTTATCCTTCAGTTTCTTGTTTATTATAAATCCAACACCACTAGTTCTGCCAGTATCTGTCCCACGATAATAGAAGAGATGTCCACTTTTCAGTTCAATGAGATCTTCTCCTTTTCTCCTTACCTCACTTAGCCCGACGATGTCCCACTTGATCCTTTGTAGTTCCTCTTCCAATTCAAGAAGCCTTGAATCAGAAGATAGGGAGCGTCCGTTATAGGTAGCCAAGGTCAGCATCAAATGGCAGCCTAGTCCGGTCCTCCGGGGATTCTTAGCACCCTCTGCCTTCATGTCGCACTGGCCGCTGCCTTGGCCAGGTACATTCCAGCTGCCGGAGACTGAGGGCCAAGATTTAAGTTGTAGAGTCATTTGGAGGTGTTTGGCCATAACTCACCACGCTGGCCAAGCGGGTTGGTGAGTGTGGGATAGCATTTCCTCTGATCCCGATGGTATAGTATACCGCTATTGGAGGTCGTCAGAGCCCCTTTAGTGGGAACAGGATGCACCACGAGAAGGCGGGGTTGACATTTGTCAAGGAGAGGCTGTGATGTTATGCATCACCTGACCTTACATCCCTTTTATAAATAAATTTACGTATATATATATTTTAGGAGATAAAGAAAACATGTGAAATGTAATTTGGTAATTTTATTTATTTGTATAGAAAATAAATACATTTAGAAGTAGATTTTAACACAGTGATTTAAGTTTGAATTACAAATAGAAACCGTTTGCAAACATTCTGAAATAATTTATTTTTACTTAATAATTTATTTTTACTTAAATGTTTCAAATCATGTGCTGCTTCAACATTTTTGCTGTTATGAAATTGTAGGCAGTACTAACCCAATACAGAAACATCAACGTATGAGTTGTTCAATAAATATCATAGTTTCATACATCTTTTCGTTTTTCCAATGTTGAACCAATATGTTTTAAAATGGAAATAAAACATTTTATTTAATTGATTTTTGCAAACCTTAGAGATTAATGCAAACCTTAGAGATTAAAAATCAATTATCTTAGAGATAATTGATTTTTGCAAACCTTAGATTTTTGCAAACCTAAGAAGAAATTGCTGAAACACTCAATTATCTCCCACGTTTCCAAACATGTACTTTTTTCTGACATACTAGGAAGCAACATTTTGATAATCAAGAATCTTTTTTTACAAAGCTTTCCCTGTAGATTAAAATTGCGAAGTGTTTTAAAGTTTAATAAAAGCCCATTGTAGATTTGTGTACATTTTCCCCTGACGCTTATTTGTGTTTTTAGAACACGTTTTTATCAAGGAATTTTTTCATAACATTTCTAAGAAGGCGTACAAGTGACGAAACATAACTTGGTAAAAATTGATTAAAAATACACGCTATCTGATTGGGCTGATTTAGAAACAATGGAATAAAGGTATTTTAAAATGTTCGATCAATGGAATGGTAATAACGTACAAAAATTAAGAAATTTTCACAAGAGATAAAGCTGCGATGCTTCAGTGAGTTAAAACCATATTTTTGCCTTTTCTTCTTCTTATGTGAAGAGTTCTTGTTTCTTACTTACGCAGCTTCTTGCTTTTCTAAAGCTATAATTGGATTAAGTTATGAGTGGAACTCTTACTGTTCATGAATTGGAATTTTAAATAAAAAGATAAATAGTTATTTTTGGAATGTTTCTTAACTGTGCTTCCACAAACCTGGTATCTCTAATTAGTCAGTTGCTCAAAGACAGCAGGAAAATGCACTTCTAAGCAAATAGGACAGTCGTCTCACCTTAGGGAAGGAAGGAGATGGATCAGATAAGGGGAAGACATGCTGATTAAGATACTCCGCCTCCTTTTGAATGTTTCTTCTCTTCGGTGATAAAGAAAGAAACATCGGTTGAAAAAGGGACACGGCGGGATAGACACGTAGGAGAGAGTGCTTTTAAGCATTTCTTGTTTCACCCAATTAATTCCCTTTTGTTTAAAGAATAGCATCTTTGGAGAAATCTGACGCTAGTTCTGTTGGATTTTTTTTTCAGCTCTTTGTTAGCATAAATCGAAACGAATTATATTATTCCGTGTACTTCACTGATTTTTCACTACGAACGAAACCAAGATCCTTTTAACATTTTTTGTTACTTTCTTTTGTATTACACTAGAAACTAATTATATAAGTGCATGATCATCTATAGTCTTCTGTACTGGTACACTTGATTTTGGATAGATATCGAAGCCGTGCTTAGCAGAACTGAAACAGAGAAATAAAACAAAAATTTATGAAAACAAGAAAAATGATACCGAATTTTCTGTTGTAGTAGGCACATTTTTTGAATCCTTTCCGACACGAACAAAATGTTTCATAATATTTATAGTCAATTGAACCCGTTGCAAAAAAATGTCTACAATCAATAAGACACAAGACATAGATTTAGTTAATTTTGCTATGTTACTAAAATTACTAAATTGTGCACAAGGAGTTTCTCAAAGCTGAAGGAAGATATCAGAGACAAAGTGATTTTCGAATCGAACAGTTAGACGAGGAGAAAAGAATAACACGACAACACGTGAAACGTATTCTTCATATCAAAAAACTGTGGTGAAGAAAAATAAATTTTAAATACGTCACCTGGAAGCAAAGATAGGGAGAGAGGTTTTGATATCAATGCATCCTAGAGAGATAACTGTGCGTTATTTAAAGAGGATAATAATCTCCGTCTTTACTGTTGCTAATGCCATGCAGTAAAAAAAGTAATTATTCTATAGGATATTTGAAAGCGGAGACACAGCTGCAAACATAAATACTCACTAACACCATCTAGCGCCAGAATTGTGAACTACAAACAAAGCGTTCCATAAGATTTTTCTTATATTTTGTTAAATTTATTGTTTTAGTAAAGAATTATTGATTATCCCTCCGTCTCTCTCTCTCTCTCTCTCTCTCTCTCTTTCTCTTTTTACGCTTTCCAACCGAAGGTAGAAAAACCGTATGTGCTCCTGCTTTGTCCGTCTGTCCGTCCGTCCGCGCGAAAACTCGCGTAAAAATTTCGATGACATTTTAGTAGGTGGTAAGGAACCACTTGGGAAAGAACCTTATTGAAAATGGGTGAAATGGGGTCAAAGGTCAGGTCATAGGAGCGGGATCCATTCCATTGCCCTTATGCGTTATAAATTACCTAAAAATGCATCGGTTGTGACAGAACTTTAACATGTTGTTCCGGAAATATACTGAATGGTTCTGTTTAGCATCATCGAAATGGGGTCAGGACACAGAAGCGAAATTTATTCCACAGCCATTATCCTCATATTTTGAGTAATGATTTATGTTATGTTGGAAAGCGTATCATAATCAATGCATTGCATGACTTTATTATCTTGTTATTTATATGCAATAGGCACGTCAGCACGAAGTTTTCACACATAATAGCTTAGCGTCTACAATTCAGCACAGGCGAAACAAGGTTGTAGATTGTTGTAAACAATAAAGCACTTCGAGACAAGAACGCACTTTAAAAATGGAATGCCAAAAATGACTACATTTTCATAACTTAGCCTAAATAAAAATTCCTCCTATATGTCAAGTAACATTGCATTTGAAAAAAAGTAGCTTCTCATACTCTGATGTTAACATTTCCTCTCGAAGACGCTACGCATTCGTTCTTATCTCTCACTTTCGACTACGTGATTGCACCTTGACCTTTTGTCAAGGTAACCAAAACAAAATTCCTCGAGACAGAAAACGTGGCGTTCAAACTTTCAATAAGAATAAGCCGAATTTACAGCAGAAGATAGCAACTGAAAAGGAATGTTAAATTAGTGAATGCGTCACATGTTACAGATTGGTTTGAGAATATGCTTGTCGAATCGCTGGACTGTCCACTCCAGAGTCCTGACCTCTATCCTTCATATATAATCTGGGACGAATCCGATTGTTACGACGTGGAAGAAGAGCTATTTTAACAAACAAAGCTGAAGTAATACGGACACAAATCATGTAACAAAACCGCAGAAATTAGAAAATTTGAAATTATTTGAAATTTGAAAATTGTTTGGATTTCGTTATCTTGGGTGATGTAATGGTTAGCATACACCAGCGCAATCGGAAGATGCGCGTTCGATTCCAGTTCTAGGACGATGAAATTTTCAAATTTCTGCGTTTACGTTACATTTAAGAACAGCTTGATTTGTGTCCGTATTAATTATTCCATGTGTTTTCAACTTGATAAAGCTGAAATATTCACTGCTTTGAAGGACAAATGAAGGAACATATCGGTGGACATTTATAAAATAACTGGTAGAGATTATCCCACGAAAAGTAGAGGCCGTTATAAGGACAAAAGGTGTCATAACTCATAGCACAATATTAGATTTTCTATAAATAAATATTATTTGTAGACATGCAGATATCCGGATGTTAATGCTAAGGCAGTGTATAACCAAGACCGTATATAAAACGCAAGGCCATGACATTAGAGAGACGAATTCCCTCCGTTTGTGACGTCACTCTCATGTTACACAGTCTGATTCGCCGGTGTCGTGTTTGACGTCACACATGATAGCGTGGGTAACCAATCGGGAGCCTTGGTTTCCGTGTAACGTCACTAAAATGGTGTCATGGCCTTGTGTTTTCTAGACGGCCTTGGTACAACGCGGATGCCCGGATAGGTTTTCAAAAATCGGCAGTGTCGTGCTTCCCCTGAAATTCGTACGTTTCTTTCAACAATAGTAGGGTCACCTAATATGGTATATTGCTGGCTCGGAATCCTAATGGAGACCGTATCTTCATTACGGGGCTAAGGAGCATTACTATCTGTAATACAATATGCAAAACTATTTTATCAGTTTCAATCAAGTTTAGGACTTACGATGCCGTAAAATATTCAAGTAAAGCTAAAATTTTGAGAAATCCGATGAAAATGTTCCCATTGAAATGCTACATTTTTTATACACTTACTTTTTCAATAATTGAATTTCATAATCGTATTCATTTACGAACACGTGACACAGCACCTTTTCTTAATTGGGAGTTAGAGATCATTCGGAAAAGTATGTCAGATAATACCGAAGTGTCAGATGTTTTAGTATGGTGAACACAAAAAATCTGGTAATTATGTCATCCACATTTTATTTGCTACATCCCCTAGAAACCGATATGTATTGAAGCATAGTATAAATTAATAAATAATTTTCAGCAAATCACATGTAAATTACATCATAGATGTGTTCACTACCTTAGTAAACTTGAAACTGTGTCGAGCAGGAGTAGAATTCTCTCTTCTGAAATTCTTGGGAGTTCGCTTTCGAAAAGCGAATGTTCTGTTTTATCTTTACAATGAGAAATGTTTAAGATTTCTGAACTGGGACCACACATGACTAGAAATAATCATTTCTAGGTTAAAAATATCTTAAGATTTAGATTATGAAAAAATGCTGATGGATGGTGACAAAACAGTATTTCCTTTCTTTTTCTTTTTTTTTTTTTTTTTGGTTCCACAGTGAGTAACTTGATGGGCTATTAGTGGGCAACTCTTGTGGCTATTAGTTTCACGTCCTTAATTTAGGGTTTCACGTCCTTAATTTAGGACGGCTTGTACCAGGAAAGGGAAAGAGCTAGTGCCATTAGACAAGCACAGCATTTACACTTCGCCTGGATTTGCACTTGGACCCATCTGAGACGAATGATTAGAAGCCAGCACTTAGACCACTGTGTCAATGGGGAGGCCAAAAAAACAAACAAAAAAAACAATGTATTGTTTTTTCTTTCAAAATAAATTGGTTTTGAAAGAAAAAAACTGTACATACACGCTATATGTTGACATTCTTTTGACAAACATAGGTATTTTTAAGACCCCTTCATTAAATGTTTCAAGGAAAACAGTCTTTTAATTACGCGTAATCCCAAACTGTTAGAGTCATATTTTAATAAAAATCAGCCTCTACCTAAGAGAATCGGTGTATTAGTAGTGAATGTAGAACTCGTAAATATTTTGCTGGTAGCTGCAAATGTCTTTTTCTTAATTATTAATAACAGATGAAGTGTTATTAACGCTCAAGAGAAAATCAATTCAAATTACATTATTTTGAAATTATAAAATATTATTTAATCAATTAGCGTATAGCCCGTCCCAGGGCGGTTATTTTTAGTCTTTAAACAAATATTAATATATAGGAGATGTTTCCCATCCTAAGACAGGGTGAAATTTTTAATTGAAGCAGACTGAAAACAAATCAAATAGACGCCGGCTTTTTGTAAAGAAATACAGTAAAAACTTAGACTTTTTCTCTGGCTCACGTGTTATTTCGTTTACGGCTTCATTTAGACTGCCCTATTGGACTCTTAGTTTGAAACTTCATACCGAAGCTTTTTCTACAAAATAATGCGACATCAGGTATTACAAATCGGAACTATCTAAATTATCTGTCTACATCTGTTTTTAGATGCAATTTTGCTCACTTTGACATCTCAAGATTTTAGATTTTATTGTATGTCAGAGCGTTTGGATAGACCGATATTTTTATAAAATGAACTAAACTCGGCAAGTTAGTTAAATTAGAAAAAAACATAATTAAAGCGTACAAATTAATATTCGAATTGTGCTAAATTAAATCAATATACAAACCCAACTTGCCGTGATATTAAGATTTTAATTCAAATTTTGTAGATCGGTTAAATAGAACTCGAGTCATTGATAATCCAATGTTATTAAATTAGCACGCGATCACCTTCATATCTAAAAGTAATCGCGTGCTATTATATAGCAGGCAGTCATTTTGACATCGCAAGAGCACACACGAATTGATCGATAAATGATGGCGCGACAATACAGAAGTTGCTGTGACCTAAAGTAAGTAAGCGTTCCAGAGAGCAGGAGGAATATGGGTGTTTATTATAGTAGTTATATTTGACATGAAAAAAATGTCCTGGCATTTTTTATACACCAACGGCAATTTTCAAAACGGTGTAAGACCTGTTCGCTTCGCTATCGCATTTATTTTCGTACAATTTCATTTTTTCTAAAATAACACCTTATATGACCGCTGATGCAGGGAATTTGCATAATCACAAGTAAATCAATATCTCTTTAAATCTTATTTGCGGAAGACTAGATTTGTAATAATTTTGTCGAATATTTCTTTTATAAAACCTGCCAATCTTTTTGTTTCATTTTGACCATTTTCCTGAACTTGCTAATGGTATATAGTTCCTTCATCTCTTTTAAAATGCGATGCATGAATATGTAAACAAAGCGAATTTATGCTTTTACAAATTTGCTGAATGATTGACAGTTTCTTCCAAAATGAATTGTAGAATGCCACAAACTTCGAAGTATATCAGATGTGAAATTTTGCTTTCACTTAATTTTTGTACTCGAAAAACTTTCTGGGAAACTATCGTTCTGTAACCCCATCTGCTAACGTTAGTAGTACATCTTACTCTATTTCCTCGATGAAGTTCAGCTGTTTACAGTATGTTGAAGTCCATACATTGTGAAACTCTTCTGTAGTTTTTTTATCAGATTTTTTTACTGGAAACAAAAAAAAGCCCTGAATATGTATTCAAATAAAGCGTCTGTCAGTATAACAGATTGCCTCTGGTAAAAAAGGAAAACCCGAATAGAACCTGGGGAACTTGACGGTTGTGGTCTCCTGTCACACCGATAAAAGTAAAAAATAAAAAAAATAAAAAATAAGAGCGTTTCTCAGATTTTTCCGGTTTATCATTTTATTCCCCGCTTTCATTCGAGAATTTCAATCTATCTGCATTGGAGGTAAAATTCTGGTATCAGCAAAAAGGAAGAGTTGCCTTGTCTTCGTATAGGACATTGATCGATGACGCAAAGTTCCATGTTGGGCTCTTTTATCATATACGAGCGATTGTGTACCGGTGAATAAAAGGCAATCCATGTAAGATTTACGAACGCAGAATTTCCGAAGTTTCTGCGAGAAGAGCTTGAAACGAAACCGTCTCACATGCATGAGTTCTTGTACTGCTTTAAAGCGAACGCGGAAACAGAGAAGCTGTTCACAGATGTCAAAACGTGGGAATCCGTTTGGTTCATTTATTCCTTATCAGATTTATGCACAAAGGGAAATAAATAGCAAAGGTTTCTGTGGACATAAGTTCGTGGATATTGTACAATAGCAATGTACACTGTGTTACAAGTTAACGGGAACCAGTCTCATTTTACGTCATTCGAAGGTAACACTGATTGTAACAATAACACCTTTTGTAAAGTTTTCTGGAATGCTGAAGAAACCAAACTGAATTTTACCTAATATTTTAAAGTGCACAAAAAGTCGTCAGTCGTTTTTTTAAATTCAAAGATTGTAGTACATCGAGTTATTGACAGCAATTTGGCCATAACAGGTACTTTTCCCTTAACTTTGCATAAAGTTCAGGAACAGAGCAAAATACACCAATGTCGTCCCACGTGCTTAATACTGATAGACGATTTCTGTTATCATATACCAGGGGGTTCTTAACTTTTTTGGCAACGACCTAAAATCAACAAGACGATCAACATTGTGAGAGCAATAACATGAACCCATGGGTCTATTTTGAATTTAAGAATGCTAATGCAATAATACATATAAGTGTGGTAATTATTCATTATTACACAGAGTGTAACAACATTTTTGGTTTTGGAAATTATAGTCAAACCAGTGGCGCAACCAAGTGCAGGAAGGGGGAGGTTAGGCTTATCTACATAGTGCAAAGGTATGAATAATAACATTTTGTGAGACAAATAATATGAATAATTGGAAATTATAAACGATTTTCAAAACAGATTTCAAATTCCCCAATCTTTTAAATAGCCGAATGCAATTTTTACAGTTATCAAGACACGTCAAAATAAACTCCCATTTGAAATTTTCACAAAATCTCATGAAAATTTGTATTTTCGTTTTATTATTATTAACCAAAGTTAGCTGAAAGTTTCTATAGTCCATATTTTCTCTCTCTATCTGCCATCTCCTTTCCGTGTCGCATTTGTTGATCGTTTGTCATAGGATTCTGAGTGAAGACCAGTGCTGCCAAGTTGCGGGTTTTCCCGAAAAATTTTGGGAGAAAATTTATGTTTAGGGAAAAATTTTACAATGCTGTGGCTTCTTAAAAATTCCCACGATCCCAGTGACCGAAAGAAGCAACGTTCGTGGTTCCCGTGATGTCATCTTCAGAAATTCCGGGACCTTTATACACGTCAAACACGAAGGTTTAAAATTAAAAAAAAATAACACATTAATTTTATTTTTTTTGAAAAGCTACGGCGTCCAGAGTTGGAAACAGGTCAACAATTTCGGACACGGACCCGGACATCCCATAACTTAACCCGACCCGACCCGAGCCAACCAACTTGACCCAATCCAGACCCGTGACTGACCCAGACAAATCTGCTTTGAACTATAAATTTGAAACTCAATTTAAATATATATATATATATATATACATATAAACGTAGTATACATATATATTCATCCCAATAACTGCTTGACATTTAATAACTGAAATCCTTTTTTAATTATGAAATTTGGTTAGCTGCTAAATTTTAATGCCATTTTTAGTGCCACTATTTTGCGTAATCCAGAAGTAATATTTGACTATGACCATGACCATGACCAATGGGTATATTACAAATGGGAATCATTATTTACTATTACACAAATGTATTTAGATTATTCACTCTTTCCACGCTTTGATGGAGGTGCGCATACTTCCATACGGTCCGTTAAATTTTTTGTTCCATAATCTTTTATTACACCGTCGACATCTTTCTTTGTAATTACATACGTTCCATATTTTAAACAACAACCAAGACCAAACAACACAGAATCATTTACCGGTTACTTAATGAGACGAAATAAGTTCCAGCATTCACTCTCCCCCATGTGGTTTTCAACTAGCACTTAATTGTTGGCTTCGACGCCTTTCTCAACCTCCTTAATATTAAAGCCATCCATATTAATAAATAATAAGTTAATTTCCACATGACATGTCATGGGAACGGGATGTTAGCACATCAATCGAAAACCGCTGAATGGTCAATGTAAAAGATGCGATGTGAAAAGTAACTCTTACAGTGAACTTTGCACGGAGAGAGTGAATCAGCTGAGAAGCAGGCGAATGGCGTTTGTATGTACCTAGCTCTGGGAAATCGCACTGTAAGAGAACGCAAAGGAAGTATCTTTTTACGATATGGTGTCGGTGTTTCTGACGTCGGTCGGTGAAAAACTTCGTTATAAAGAGACGACAATTTTTTTGCATGGCAAATCATTATTCACTCCGTGGGCACCAGTATCGACTACAGAATTCCACAACGTGGATTTTTCTTTGGAATATATCTTTCTCTTTTTAAAAATAAAAAGGGAATAAAACAGGGTCAAAATTAGGTGTGTAAAACCTTTAACTGACCCGTTGGACCAGCAAGAAATTGTCGACCCGTTGACCTGTGATCCGTTCTATCTCTGACGGCGACCCATCTCGGAAGCCCCGGTAACCAAAGTTTGAGTCGCGACCCATAGGTTAAGAACCCTTATCATATACGGTTATGGAGATTCACCTGAACCCAATTTTGATCTGCCACTTCCAGGAAAGGGGCTGAATGAGCACTGTAGAACAATAACACCATTCATAGCTCATTCGGATTGAAATCCTGGCCCAATTTGTACGGTTAGCAAAAATAAGTCACCATCAAACGCCCGTCAGTAAATTAATTGACATTGCTGTCCTTTTCCTGTAACAATAAAATTTCTGAACGAAACCAACGTGTCAGTTTTCTTATATTTCATACGTAAAACAATACACTGGTGTGCAAAACTTAAGGACGAATTGGAAAAATTATAATAATGCGTAAATAGCAGCATCCAAACACAAATGAACACAGTGCCGTGTTTGGGAACAGTAGCAACAGCACATGGGTTATAATGGAGCAATTCCGTGTAGTTTGCGTGACGTGAGAACAAAATGCGCTTACGCAGTCTAACAACATCAATTGAAAGTAAGTTACTGGACGGTGTGGATAAGTGTTGCAGACGTTCGGTTGTATTTTTTGTGTGCTAGGGACGACGAAATGACCCGTCGAAAACATCTTGATAATTTTACTCGTGGTCGAATGACTGGGAGACTCAAGGAGACAAACTGTGATGAATATGGCCCAGGAGTTAGGTATAACCTATAATATCATATCGCGTCCTTAGTCGGCCTTAAGAATTACAGGTAAATTTGTGTAAAAGACCGATGATGGTCGTCTACTAAACACCACCCCCCAGTGAGAACGGCTATCTGCTACTACAGGCCAAAGACGATCGACAGCAGACAGCAAGTAACTTTGCAACGTAACTGGACATGAGCAGAATACACACAACGTCGCAGTTTACAGTGGCCAAGCGACAACACTAAGATGGACCGTTTTCCCAACGATCAGTACGCTGTGCTTAATTAACAATTGCTCACCGGTAACACCGTTTAAAATGGTCTAGGAAAAGGACTGCATAGCAGAACAGTGGCGTATGGTTTTCTTTGCTGATTAGAGCAGATTTAGTCTCTGTAGCGATTTAAGACGTCTGCTAATCTGACATGTGGTAGGCACTCGGTATGGCTTCCAAAACCTCAATGATATGGCGGCCGTGGTCTTCTCGCATGGGAGGGGGGCGTTCTGATCGATGGTGGTACGGAGCTGTAGATGCTGGAAGGAAGAACTGTAACCGGTGCGCGCTACTGTAATGAAGAAAACCTTCCTCACGTTCGTCTGTTCCGAGGTGCCTTTTACCCATAGTTCATGTCAATAGCCCAGCAAGAACACAAATGTTGGAAAACTGCTGGCTTGCAGCCAGCAGTAATGGGTCACTGTTGGCTGAAGTATGCCGGTCAAGGCACGATAGTGGTGCGTTGGTGGCAGTGCCATCAGTTGGCAGCCATTAATGGCATTGCAGCGTCGCCGTGAATTAAGGGCCTTCAAGCAAGTGCCGCTAATGGCGCGCAGCTGGCAACCGAAGCAACCCCTACACGAGGTGGAAGCAACGGGACTGCGCATGCGCAGGAGTAACTCGTGGTGTGTTTCTCGTGGTAACAGTTAGTTGAGGACAATGTTAACGCCATCGTGTTATTTTAGTGGATGTTAATAAAAAAAAGCCATATGTAGAGAGGCGAATTAATTTCCCAATGAAATTGTACGTAGACGAAGTTTACCGCTGGAAGAAAATTGTATTAATAATTATTATTGAACTGTAAGAAATAGTAGAACCGCGAATGGCTGAGTGGTTAGCAGTTCAGACTACCAATGCAAGGTCCTCAGGTTCGTTCCTGGGCTGATCTTGCGAAGGTGGTGTGATTTGCTAACAATCACTGAATATTCGCCGTGCATCGGACGAGCACGTTAAGTGGCGGCCACCAGGTTGGACCCACTGGTTAAATGGGTATCCTTTTCTATATCCCCCCTGAAATTCTCTCTCCCCTCTATGTGCAACATCGTACTTGTACGGTGGCGCCATCTACTTTTCTCTAGTCTCACTACAAACTGTTCTGTCAAAGTCGCTAGACTTGCTCTCATTACTTTCGTTTCTGTGTCCTGCCCAAAAGGCGAACTCGCTGTAGGTGGCTGGGACCTAAAATCTACTCACTGTGGACGGAAGTCCTACAAGAAAATGACTCATACTTGCGATTTTCCTCTGTAAGAAATAGTCAGTTACTGTCATGTATTTATAGAAACTTATTTCATAACAAATTTACTGTACTAACACACAAAGACGAATCGAGAATACACCCACTCCAATCCCATGAGCAACAAAAATTAATTTATGTATAATCTTTCGTTTTAACATACTAACCTGTTTGCAACAAAAGTCCCGAAAAAACATTTAAAAATCGTTATATTAGAAAACAATAAGGATTATAAGCGTGCAAAATTTATCAATTATTCGAAAACAAAAAAAGAAAGCAACGCTATTAGGGTATAGTATACTCATCCATGGGTTGAATACACAAGACTGGAGGAATTCGCTGCTTAAAATAACGTCAAGTACAATAAAATATTTTGTCTCTTTAGAAAAAATGTAGCTTCGGACCGCGGAAAGGAAAGATACAACGTTAAAAATATAACAGAATGTGACATGAGCGGGTAAATATATTAATTAAACTATTGCCTTTGAAGACCACAAGGACAGCACAAAACTTTGGAAAACGTCTTTAAGTTCATGCACTCGTTGAAAAGGAGTGAAGTTCCCTTATGGTAAATAAAACAATCGTTACATTGCAGAAATTAATTTATGAATTATACACTGGCGTGCAAAAAATAAGGACGAGACGGTTTTTCGAATGTAACGTCGTGCAGAAGTGCTCCATATCGACTCAAATCATACCATAAGATCCCAAAGATGTAAAAATATAGGACAAGTCAGCAAAACCTTCCAAACAAGGAATTCATAGGATACAAAGGCACTTTATTGAAAAGTTAGCTTCGAGCACAACAGGACAGAAGACAGAAAAGTCCATATGACAGGCGGATGCCAAGAAAAATGCAGTCTTTAGTAGGGGATATGATCACCCCTGACTGCGTTGCAGGATTTACAACGTCTGCCCATGCTGAGGACGAGGTTGTCAAGAAGCTGTTGAGGCATCGGGGCCCATTCCTCTTGTACCGCCAATCGCGGCTGCGGAATCGTTGCTGGCGACTGGTGAAGTGCTGCCAAGCGTCTCCCGAGAAGGTCCCACGCGTGTTCGATTGGATTTAGGTCCGGGGACCTTACGGGCCAATCCATGCACTGAATATCTTAACTCTCCAACAGCTCTGCGACAGCCACTGTACGATGAGGTTCAGCGTTGTCGCCCATGAAGAGGACCTCAGGACCCACAGCACCTCTAAACAGACGCACGTGAGGCAGGAGAACTTCGGTACAATAGCGGACACCAGTGACTGAACCTCCTTGGAAGATGTGAACGTCAGTACGGTTACCAAGCATCATGTACCGCCAATCGCAGCTGTGGAATCATTGCTGGCGGCTGGTGACGTGCTGCCAAGCGTCTCTCGAGAAGGTCCTACACGTGTTCGATTGGATTTAGGTCCGGGGGCATTGCGGGCCAATTCATGCGTTGAATATCTTCACTCTCGAACAGCTCTGTAACAGCCACTGTACGATGAGGTGTAGCGTTTTCGTCCATGAAGAGGAACTTAGGACCCACAGCACCTCTAAACAGACGCACGTGAGGGTGAGGCAGGAGAACATCGGTACAATATCGGACACCAGTGACTGAGCCTCCTTGGAAGATGTGGAGGTCAGTACGGCTACCAAGTATGATACCGCCCCAAACGAGAACTCCGCCACTTCCAAACCGGTTCCTTTTCGATGATGTTGAAGGTGTGATTACGTGTTCCTTGCTCTCCCCAGATGTGTATACGTCTAGAATCGCTTGTCAGACTAAATCGGCTCTCATGCGTAAACAGAATTCGACCCCATTGCTGAAGTGTCGAGTTCTTGTAATCCTGGCACCACAGAAACCGCCGTCTCCGATGAGCAGGCGTTAATGGCACACACCGTACTGGTCGTCATGCAAATAGACCACTTTTGTGCAGCCTCCAGGCCACGGTAAAACGCGATAACGGCGGACGTCCAGTTGTCTGTTGCACGTGCCTTGCGATTTCTCCCGCTGTCTGTCGTGTGTCTCTTCTCGCCAATATGACAATATACCGGTCTACCGCCACCGTGGCTGCTCATGGACGACCACTGCTAAACACTCGGACAGCTGTTTCTGTCGTTTGAAATGCTCTCCAAGCTGGTGAAACTAAGCTGTGAGTGATCCCGAACTCCTCGGCCTCACTAGTCACACTTCGACCTTCTTCCAACTTTCCAATGACGCGACCTCGGGTAAAGTCATCCAGATGTCGTCTGCTGGATTGCCTGTTGGCCATAATCACAAGGTGGCAGCAACTCGACGTCGTTCAAATTGATATACATCGTGCAATAGCTTTCACCGAATTGCTGAGCGTACACCGCCCGTGTGCTTTATACCCTTCCGACCTTCCCCCCGCTACGTCATGCTGCATATATGCGCATGACCTACCGTACCGGACCCTAGTCTATTTCCTGAGTGATCTTTCGGTCCGTTCTGCATGCTCGTTTCGCTGTTATGCTAATTTCTCCTCTTCGTCCTGAATTTTTGCACACCAGTGTATGAAACTGGCATTTATGAAAAATACCTCGCAATATTGTAAAATAAAAAAGAGAACCCTTCGTTTCACATCGCGCTGGAAAAAGGATCAGCTTCAAGTAAAGGCTTGTGAGTGGTAAACCAGTCTAATTGGTAGCGCGCCCGTTTCACAACCAGACAGTCGTTGGTTCGTTTCTAGCCGTTTCCGAACAGACGTTTTTCAAGACCTGTAGAGAAAATTTCACCCGCGCTGTACGGCAATGCAGTAGTTTCGTAGGCGGAAAAAAGTAGTTGTTCCTTTGAGAAACTGCAGTTATCCTTTTTTCTTTTTTTTCATGGCTACTACTAGGAAACTGGAGGCGAAGATTCGGCAAGCTATCAGTTACGTCACATGATTGCCGGCTGCCACCGCTGGGAAACTGGTGGACCATATTAGGCTAGCCGTCGTTTATGGCACGTGCTTGCAGCGCCACTTAAGGGTCGCTTGTGGCAGCCACTGCCTGTGATGAATAACTGATGGCCCTGTTCTGGCATGTGACAACTGATGGGGTGCCAACAGTTAGCCAGCTGCTGGCCTGAACGTCTGGCCCATTTGGTGGCCGCTGGGACATTTTATTGACGGTTAGGCAGCAGCAACATAATGCTGGGCCACTGCTGGCTTGAGTGCTGACCCAGAAACATTTTTTTGCTGGGAGACGATAACGCCACACCCCATCGTACTGTGGCTGTTGATGATCTGCTGGAAAGTGAAGACATTCAGCGAATTGATTGACAAGTACGTTTTCTCTTACCTAAATTGCACAGAACACGTTTGTAACGCTCAGATGAGACGCGTCGCGTCACGTCAACACTCACACCAAAAACTGTCCAACACCTGAAGACTTTACTGATCGAAGAATGAATTTTGTTACAGCAAGACTTCATCAACAACCTAGTGCGAAGTATGGACATACGGAACACGTCATGCCTCGAAGTTAGAGGTGATCATATATCTTAAAGGAACTCGCCTTTCCTCCGGACCGTCTTTGGCAGTGTTGTACACTATCTGCCAACAAGTAATTGGACACCCCTGCAATCGACGATATCTGCATTCCTGATACACGTCACGGCCGCCGCCGTTAAATATCGTGTGAGAAACAACAACGCAACCAGTCGCATGCAAGATGCTACGCAGTTCAGAGTTCTCTGCTTTCGAGAAAGGAGCAATCGTCGGGTATAACATAAATGGCCGATCCATACGTGACATATCCAGCGAGTTGAAGTACCCAAAATCGACAGTGGCCTACGTGGTTGGCAAATGGAAGATGAGAGGTGACTGTCGGAATGTGCCCCGACCCGGCAGACCCACAAAACTGGGAGTTAGAGACCGACGGGTGCTGGCCAGAGAAATTCGGAAGAACCGCACCAAATCGATTGGCCACATCTGCAAGGAGTTTCAACAGGCATCCGGGAGTGTTCTTCCGATGAATACTATCCGCAAGGAAGCCCTACTGCTTGGTTATCATGGACGTGCTGCCGCCCACAAGCCTTTGATCACCAAGTCCAATAGCGCTGCTGGGGCCAACGTGGTACAAAGAACGTTGACAGTGGACCGTTGAACAGTGGAAATACGGGTTCTCTGGAGCGACGAATCAAGGTTCACCCTCTACCGTTCGGATAGCAGGGTCTGGGTTTGGCGTCTGCCTGGAGAACGCCTCCTGCCGGAATGTACTGTGCCAACTGTGAAGTTCGGCGGCGGTGGAATTATGCTATGGGGTGTTTCTCCTGGTATGGCACGGGACCCTTGGTCACAATTCCTGGTAGACTCAACGCCAAAACCTACTGCACCATTTTGGATGACCATGCACTTCCTACGTTGTGGCAGTTTTACGGAGTGGACCCATGTTACTTTCAGGATGACAATGCCACCTGTCATGTTGCGAGGTCCACCATGGCTTGGTATGGTGACAATGGGTTAATCGAATGAACTGGCCTGGGCAGATCGCGGACCTTAACCCTATCAAGCACCTCTGGGACAAGTTGGGGCGTCGACCTTAAGGGGTGCCCCACCGTCCGAAATCGGTGAAGGAACTGACCTGTCTTCTCCAAGCCGAGTGGAAGAAAATACCGCTAGCCGTCGTTCAACGCCTGGTTGAGAGTATGCCCCGGAGGGTCGCAGCTGTAATCGCCGCTCGTGGAGGCTCCACCAACTATTGAAGGTGAATAAACTTCCTTTTCCTTTGCTATCACAGGTGTCCAATTACTTGTTGGTAGATAGTGTATATGTATCATGACACACACTGCTATGTAGCCAATTCTGAATACGTTCCACTATATACTTTAGCATCTGTTGTTGTGTTGGTGTTTTTTCCGTCATTTTTTCTGTGAGTAACGGCGTAATGTTTGAATAATAAAAAAAATGAGTAATAATAAAAAAATAGTAATGTTTAAATTTCACATTAGTATTTAAAAAGTAATTATTTCTTTCTTTCTTGGAGGTTTAACGACCACCGTGAGCAACTCAATGGGCTATTAGCAGTCGCCCGTCCCTAATTTAGGGTCACTGGTTCCAGGGAAGGGAGAGAGCCAGTGCCGTAAGACAAACACAACATCCATGCCTGACCGGGATTCGAACCCAGACCCCTTACGGACGAATGATCAGAGGCCAGCGCCTTAGAGCACTGCGCCAACGGGGCGGCAAAAAAAGTAATTCAGGAGCGGCCTGAATATGTTTTAATTTCACATATCCAGGCCGCTCCTGTGCGATGCTACAGATCAAAACCTGTCTCGTGCTTAGTTTTTGCACACCAGTGAAATAATTGCAATATTTCGTGCACAGATTTTCTCATCCAACAGTCCTTTTTTGTTTTATAAAAATATATCTCTCAGTAGTTATGATAGACATCCGCGAATCTCTCCTTTAAGAAGTTTTCCTAATGATATAGTGAACGAAGTGCATTTTCATTCGCTAATGAAATTATTCAAGATTTCTTCATGTATATGTACAAATTTCTGAGAATAATCAAAGAATATTAGTTTATGTTGCCAATGCATTACTAATTCCGAAATGCGGGACAAAGTTTAAGTCACGCAATTTGAGCTGCGGGAGAATCACCTGATCGTAATGTGTGATTTAAACTCATCGGGCCGCCCAGGTGGCGCAATGGTCTAAGCTATGGCTTTTGATCTCTCGTCCGAGATGTGTCCGGGTTCGAAACCCGGTGAGGCACGGGTGTTGTGTTTGTCTTACGGCACTGGCTCTCTCCCTTTCCTGGAATCAATGGCCCTAAATTAAGGACGGGCGATTGCTTACAGCCCATTGAGTTGCTGACGGCAGTCGTTAAACCCTCAATCTAAAAAAAAAAGTAAAACTCATCGGTGTTTGTCTTCCTAACACCGACCTCAGAAAATAAGGGTTGAAATTTTTCAAGTGCTGTAATACTATCATGGTTTAAGTGCAGAATCGTTTCAATACACAAAATAATGAGGCAAAACTTGAAACACATAAATAATTTCCTTCAAACCCAAGTAGAACACGGACGTTGGCCAACGGTTGGCCCAATGATACTTTTTCGTCGGCAGCGTTGGGTGAAGGTGCGTTGTTTATCGAAGATTGGCCAACGGTTTTTCCAACCGCACATGACCAACTATTGATCAACAAATGATCACTTAACGGTTGTCCGATGGTTGTCCAACAACCCATGACCAACCATGGTTGTCCAAGAACACATGATCACATTGTAAATCTGTTTGCAACAGATTTACAATGTGAATCCAACCGTTGAACTAACACATATCCAATTGTTGGCCGCCGAGTCGCCTCGTCGCTGGGCCGACCGTCGAAAGCCCACGGTTGGTCCAACATAATATTGCTATCTGGGAAGCTATCTGCAGCGTTTATCATTGAAAACAGTGCAGAAGGATACTGGGTGACAATATAAATCACAATTATACTACCTATGTTAAAACAGGATTTAAAAAAAATATTCTGACTCCTAAGGTACAATAAAAATGCAAACAAAGACACAATAATAGAATTTGTTATATGCATTCATTCTCATTATTAAAAGGAGAAATCAATTGATACACAGAAATGAATTGTTCTTGAAGGGTATATCGGAAATGTTGTTTTTTGGGGGGATTCTTCTCTCTTTCAAACTTAGAGTTACTGAAGGGAGGAAACCAGCTTCCTTGGTAAAAAAACATCAACAGGAACAAAAGTCTTAGCCTAACTCGGATGATCAGCAGATGCTCGAACTTCTGATTAATCTGCCATTTGACGGACCTGACACTTAAAATGACACTGAAACTTAAAATTGCTGAAAAGACGCGATATAGAAGATGTCTTACGGAATGATCACGCATATAAATGCTAAAAAAGACATAAAGGAATCTGAATTCCTGATTTGCAGGGAACAAATACAAGATGAAGTCAAGAAGGAAAGCACAGTGCTCCTAGCGTGGAACAATGGAGAATCAAGCAACTAATAAGGAAGAGGAATGTGTAAGAATAGATTAAACGAACAACGAAACGGAGAAAGGATATGGTACAATGGCCAATCAATTTTTTGAAATTGGTTTATGATCAATTCACTTAACGGCTTGGGTAAGTGCTGTTTGGTCTCCTTCTTCAGTTAAAGACGTATGTTTCTAGTGTCTCTGTATCACACAAGTATGCATAATTTCTACATTTCCTCGCTGTGCATTTTTTGATAACCCATACGAAGAACAGGCATTTAGCAGAGGGACTGATCTATGATTTGCTGATGGATTTCCAAACGTGAATCTGGAATATTTTGCCCAGAACGTACATCGTAGAATGATAAAGAGAAAAGCATCCTTCCTTTTTAAGCTTTTGAGATGAGTTTAATGAAATTCTTGCAGAAATCGATTTTTCTGGAAACGTTGTGCTCCTGCGCGATAGAAAAGATACGATCATGGACTTTTGTTTGCTAATATTTTACACACGGAATAGCTCAAAACAGTAATCAGAGGAATATATTTCATTCTACAGTGTTATGTTCAGTAAAGCTGTTTTTAAAAATCAAAATCTAATTTCTGTTATTGTAGGTTCCAAAGTGTACACTTTTGTTAGTACTTACCTTTAACCTTCTCAGGTGGCCTACAATTTGTGTTCAAATGGGTGCCACCCTAGTAAATTTAGCCAAGGAAAATAAACTGAATTTCATAGTAATGAATTTCTGGCAATGGCAAGAGAGGAGTTATATACTTATTAGCTTCTTACCTATGGTTGCAATGACTACAAGTTTTTTCTCTTTTTTCTTTGGAGGTTTAACGCCCACCATGGACAACTTGATGGACTATAATAAGCAGTTGCCCGTCCTTAATTTTGGATCATTGGTTCCAGGTAAGAGAGAGATCCAGTGCCAGAAGACAAATACATCCGCCATCTCTCGCGGGATTCGAACCCAGACTAATATCGGACGAATGGTCAGTAGTCAGCGCTTATAAAACTGCGCACTGGGAGGCGTTGTACTACTGTAGCGTAGAAACAATTTCCTTCTTTAAAGGGACTCCAACGTCTGTTTGTTTTGTTGCTTCACCTTTTGAAATATTGTTTTTGCCGCCCTGGTGGCGCAGTAGTCTAAGCGCTGGCTTGTGATCATCCTTACAAGACGTATAAGGGTACCAACCCTGATGAGGCATGGATGTTGTGTTTGCCCAACGGCGCTAGCTGTCTCCCTTTTCTGGACCCAGTGATCCTACATTACAGACGGATGATTGCTTATAGGCAGTTGAATTGCTCATGGTGGTCTTTAAACACCCAAATTAAAGAATATATATTCTTTTGAAGGACTTATTTTCCCGGTCGCGTTCACTCTTTTGCTCCTTTTACAGGCATGCTGTCATTAATACAGATACAGTTTATTTTCATCCCAAACGTGCTTCTTCCTTAAATTAAAGATCTCCGAGCAATCGGCTCCCCACTTCTTTGATCGAGTTCTGATTGAGCGATTATGTATCTCCTCCGGTTTCCCTTGTCTTCAACATCTGTGTCCCTTCTGTCATTGGCGAATCATTCTTCCATTCATCAAGTTGCTTAGGGAACGCAGCAAGTCAAACGCTCAGTCACATGTTTCGCAGCTGATATCATCTAAAGTCGATTTTATCTTGACAGCCTACAAAATTGTTCGGGTAGGTGGTTCTTGTTACTGCTGTAGTTCGGTCTCTGGCAACCTAAATCCGATTTCTCCTTGATGTCCAATGGGATTGGTAAGCTCAACTTTCTGTTTGCTGGTGTGGTTTTCCCTTCATGTCATCGCGTTTCAACTCTTTCTTCAATAGGATGTGTTATAGTTTTAGATATTTTACTAAAACTTATGTCTCTTTCCTTAGCACGGATGAGTTGTTGCCTTTCCATATAGCTCTTCACCTTGTTTTCCATCAGAACGTTTCAGTTCTTCATGTAGTGACGGCACCTAAAGTTTTACCTTATCAGAGCAGAGTGTGAAACTCTGTCATTTGAATCTGAAATGTGTCAATGCATACTTAAAAGTAATTAAACTAGTACAGTAAGAATCATTAGAAAATGAATACCCAGGAATGTGCATTAAACTAAAAGACGGAAACCATTGCAAAGACTGGACCAGACAATTCATGCGATTTCATTGGTGAAATGTTCCTGAGCTATGGAAATATTAACACCAACTAAAACATTAAAATGATTTATATCTATTTTAGCAAGCCTATGTCTACTTTAAAAGTTTAGTTAAGAATCCTTACAAAAAATCTCCCAAAAAGGTGAAAGCATTTGTTTCTCTCGCAAAAGGCCATGACTGTTTCTTGCTTTAAGGCTAAAATAGGGTCAGCTTAAACGAATTGAAAAAAGTACACTCAATTCTTTAATTGAACAAACTTAAAATATAAGGAAATATTCCCTACGAAATGAACACAATGAGTGTAAATTTTAGCAGAAAGATTGTTAATCCCTCTGCCGAAATTTTTGTTAGACGTGTATAAATTGCGCTTCAAATAATTAATTACCTTTATATGTTCTGATGTTGCAAATCTTATTTTTCTAAATGTTATCTGACAGGTGCCAGTGTTTCGAAATACAGATTTGTTTTACCCGGAAACCGTTTCATATTTGGAAATTTGGAATCAAGGGCATTCTGCTTTCAGAGACCTCAGACTGGAAATTTTCGACTACTCCTTTGTTTGAGGGCCAAAAATTTTCTTCAACACGTGAATATTTTTACAGATTTCCCGAAATTTCTGAAAGCTTTCACAAAATTCATTTTTGCTAAGTTCTTTTTAACAGACTATAGGTGAATCAGTTCCCCTGAATGAGGAAATTTCAAGACACATACTGGCATTAACGATGCCACGTGTTTGAAAACTTCAAGAACAAAAGGAAACAAAAGAATGTTTAAAAATCAAGTATTTCCTCTTATTAATAAGTAAACAGAGCTTAAAGCTTTTTTTCTTAAAGTTTGCACGAGCACAGCGCGCAAATTTTATATAATGGTTCGATTGCTTTTTCTCTGACTATCATGAAATTTGCAGGTGCACTACGCCTAGATATTAGATCATGGCTCGACTGTATTTCTTGTGCTTAATGCAGTGTCTATTAACAAATTATGAAATAATCAAAGGAGCAGATAGTTTACAAAGTATTTTAACGCATTTTTCGAGAGACCCCGAGCACCCGGGTTAGAGTTCCCCTAAAATAATTCCTGCCTACCCTGAAAGGTAACACATCCATCTGTTTCTGATGAACAGTTAACGATCGTACGAGGGTCATTACACCTGCAGAAGTGGTCTCACCTTCAAATTCAACTTTGAGTGCTCAGGGCTGGATAAAGTGGAGTCTATACGGCTATATAGCCTTGGGTCCCACCATGGCCAAGAGCCCAGGAGAAGTGCTTGGGAAAATAGATAGATCGAGAGAGAGAGAGAGAGAGAGAAAGAAAGACACAGAGAGAGAGAATGAGAAACAGAGAGAGAGAGAGAGAGAGAGAGCGAAAGAGAAAGAGAGAAAGACAGAGAGAGAGAGAGAGGAAGAGAGAGCGAAAGAGAAAGAGAGAGAGACAGAGAGAGAGAGAGAGAAAGAGAGAGAGCAAAAGAGAAAGAGAGAAAGACAGAGAGAGAGAGAGAGGAAGAGAGAGCGAAAGAGAAAGAGAGAGAGACAGAGAGAGAGAGAGAAAGAGAGAGAGCAAAAGAGAAAGAGAGAGAGAAGAAGAGAGAGCGGAAGAGAAAGAAAGAGGGAGAGAAAGATGGAGACGAGGGAGAGCGAGAGAGCGAGAGAGAGAAACGAGAGAGAGAGAGAGAGAGATTGAGATTTATAAAATCCACCCACACCTGCCAGGTTACATTTGGAGCAGCTAATGGGTGGAGTACCCTGTGGCTTCACATTGCAAAACAAAAGAGATGCACTAAGAAAAATATACAATGATAAATCATTAGGAAATCCGAGACAAAATCTACGTATCTTAACCTTTTAACTCATGTTCTTTTGAGAACAATGAAAAATTCAGTGACTTATGAAAACTCGGCAGATAATTTAGTAGTTACAGTTTCGTGGTTTAACGGACTTCATAATTAATCCCCGTCGTAAGTTCTTTGGTGGCCTACTCAGATATCTTAGCCTTAGGGCCTACTAAGGTTTTAATCCGGTCCTGCGAGTGGGTTCCTTTCATATGAATGAGAGTTGTTGAATCTTATAATTAGGAATGGATTATCAACCATTTTTGTTAGCTGAGGCCAGTGAAGCCTCTTGAGCAAAGGTTTCAAAATCGCTTTATTCTAATTTATCATAAGAAAACATAAGAGGGCAGTCAGTCTTGTCTTTGCAGTATCCCATTTTAGGGGATGTCCCTAAGATAAGATGTGGTCCTAGAGCAAAGCTCATACATTTAGGAAAGAGAAATGTTCTCATATACATCTCTAGCTGTTGTGACGCAGATGCTAGTATCATCATAGGCATAGCGTCGGGGGAAGCCACATGTGGGCACGTGCCCCCAAAACTTAAAAAGTCGAAAACGTAATAAAGAGTCGTTCTCCTTTTAAATGTTATAAAGTGTGACATGCTGCCAAGGTAACAACGCTACGCAAAAGTGAGCATTGTTATGACTGCTTTCCGGCAGTCATTCCATGCACAATAGCTAGCAGTCATCTGATGATGGTTTCCATCATCAGATGACTGTATGAGGTGCTCTGAAAGGCATATCTCTTTCATCCTCATTAGGATGAATCAACCCAATCCTCTCACACCTCGTATTAGTTTTGGATATATTAGGCATGTAAAAACCTAAGTTATGACACACATGTAAGCTGTTCAGAAGTCCCAAATTATTGAGGACAGCCCTCGAATTTAGTTTACTGTTCCCAAATACGTCTGATGCTTTCGGGGAAGAAAACTATCTTTAAATTTTGATGTTTGTCCTCAAATGTCCTCGAATTTATACTTCCTCATTAGCTCGTTACATTTCTAATGAAAAATATTTAAAAAATAGTTTTCGTTGTACTTATTTTCCAACATGCTTCTTGCGAAAACAAATTTTGACTTTCTTCGTTTCCGAGTTTAATAACCACCGTGAGCAACACTAAAGGCTGTAAGCAGTCACCTGTCCCTAATTTGCGGACATTCGTTCTAGAAAACGAAGAGAGCAAGTGGTGTAAGAAACACACACCACTCATGCCTCATTCGGGGCTCGAACCCGTACCAACTTATACGATTGGTCAGTTGCCAGCACAAAAAGCACTGCACCGCTGTGGTGGCTAAATGTCGACTGTACTTGTTCTAAGTTCCTCCAGAAACTTGGGCGAAATGAAAAATATGTCATGCGGTTCGTTCATCACTCTGCAGCTTGATTTTGTCATAATTCAGCAAATTTACCTAAGGTAAAGTATTTCACTTTTGCTAATATCTTGTCGACATCAGAACTGTGCTTTGCCAGTAGAAATTACCAACATTACACAAGTTATATCCTTTTAAGACATAAATATCCATATGTAATATCACACTTACATAAACACTGCAATTTTGTGACAAAACAATTTTATATTTGTTATAATATCATGTACAATGTTATAATGATGTGCTTCTCATGTATTTGTTATAACAATGTGCTTCTGTTTAGGCTCAAACTATCTGATGATGGTTATACGTCAATTTGTCGAATGCGACGATTCGTTGCGCGTCAATTAGTCGACCACGATGATTCGTCGAGCGTCAATTCGTCGTGGACAAATTTGTCGACTACCTTAATTCGTCGACTACGTCAATTCGTCGCGTTTACAGATTTTGGTTACATACAAAACGAATGCAGGAAAACGTACGATTTCGAACGTCTTCCTTCCTGATCAAATTATAAAGTTTGGACACTCAGACAGGATAGGAATATTACGCTTTTTATTTGGCACTAAAAATATTAGACGGTAGACGGTTTTTGGAACGGGTCAGGGCCCGGTTGGTCAGAGCCCCCGATATACAAAATTTTCGAAAATCTACAGTTTTCAATTCAGAACCACCAAATCAGGTGTCCTATCCCATGGTACCCTAACTTAGAAGGTTGTCGATTTTTGGAACGGGTTAAGGCCCGGGGGGTCTGAGCCCCCATCCTCACCCCCACATCATACAAAAATTTCGTGAAATCTAGTTTTCATTTCAGAACCATCAAATTTGGTATCATGAAACTCTAACTTAGACGCTAGACGGTTTTTCGAAGGGGTTGAAGCCTGGGGAGGGTGAGAGCCCCCCTCCTCATAAAAATTTTGTAAAATCTAGAGTTTTCAATTTAGAACAACCAAATTTGTTATACTATCTCATGGTTATCTAACTTAGACGGTAGACGGTTTTTAGAAGGGGTCGGCGCCCGGGTCAAGGGAGCCCCATACAAAATTTTCGTAAAAAGTTCCGTTTCTTACTATTGAGAATACCCTATCTACGTTCTAAGGCGCTCTTTGGCCCTTTGAGGGCCTTGCACCATAAACCATCAACCAACCAACTAACCAACCTACGGTCTAAGTTAGGGAACTGTATATAACAATAAAGTGCAAAAATATGCGTTTAATGGTGTATTAAGAGCACAAATCAATATAGTTTAGCTTTCACTACCAACGAACGGCTTATCAGGAAGAAATATAATGTAATGTAAATAGAGAGTTCCAGATATTCAAAATTCAAAACGGTAAGAAAAAGATGATCAATGCCAATGTGAAGTCGTACGCAATCGACATCACATAGGTACATTGCATTTCTGTGTTGCGGGATTCACAGAAGCACACGCCAGATGTACGGCAGTTCTATAGATGTCTCCTATTCCTTTTTCTTTCTTTTTTGTTTCGCAAAATTAAATTAACTAAATCAAAAAATTTAAAATAAGTTTACTGGAAAATTGCAGGAATATCTTTTTCATTAATTAACTTTCACCCGCTGAACTTGGTGATTCCACAAATAGTAATATGTACCTGGCAAATAACTGGTATCCCTGCTAGTACAAATTATATTAATGATTTATTTGCGTCCAGTTCAATCTAGTATGTCCATAAAAGCGTTTGGGGCCGTATAAAAAATACATTTCAACGTGTGCCGCTACGGCGGCGGAGTGATCTAGGGGCTGATTTCTGACCACTTGTCAACAAGAATTTTGTATGTGGAGGGCACTTACCCCCGGGCCTTGACCCGTTCCAAAAAACCGTCTACCGTTTATGTTAGAGTACCATGAGATAGCATACCAAATTTGGTGTTTCTAAATTGAAAACTGTAGATTTTACGAAATTTTTTATGAGGTGGGCTCTGACCCAGTGCCCGTCCCGTTCCAAACACCGTCTTCCGTCTAAGTTAGACTACCATGAGATAGTATACCAAATTTGGTGGTTCTAAATTGAAAACTGTAGATTTCACGAAAAATTGGGGGAGGGGTCTGTAACCCCCCGTGCCCCGACCCGTTCCGAAAACCGTCTAAGTTAGATTACCATGATATAGTATACCAAATTTGGTGGTTCTAAATTGAAAACCAGATTTTACGAAATTTTGATGGAAGAGTGGGGCTCTGAACCTCGGGCTCCGACCCTTTCCAAAAAAACCGTCTACAGTCTAAGTTAGAATACCATGAGATGGTATACCAAATTTGGTGGTTCTAAATTGTAAACTGTAGATTTTACGAAAATTTTGTATGTGGGGGCTCTTACCCCCCGCGCCTTGACCTATTCCAAAAACCATCTACCGTCTAAGTTAGAGTACCATGAGATAGTATACCAAATTTGGTGGTTCTAAATTCAATACTGTAGATTTTACGAAACTTTTGTATGGGGGGGGGCTCTGCCCTCCCTGGCTCCAACCGCTTCCAAAAGCCGTCTACAGTCTAAGTTAGAGAGTTTCGTGAGATAGTATACGAAATTTGGTGGTTCTAAATTGAAAACTATAGTTTTTACGAAAATTTTTTATGGGCTCTGACCCCGTGCCCGACCCGTTCCAAAAACCGTCTACCGTCTAAATTAGAGAACCATGAGATAGTATACAAATTTGGTGGTTCTATATTGAAAATTTTAGATTTTACGAAAATTTTGTAGGGGGGGAAGCTCTAACTCTCCGGGCCCCGATCCGTTCCCAAAACCGTCTACCGTCTAAGTTAGAGTGCCATGATATAATATACCAGATTTAGTGGTTCTGAATTGAAAACTAGATTTTACGAAATTTTGTAGGGAGGGGGGGGGGGGACTCCGATCCCACGGGCTCCAACCGCTTCCAAAACCGTCTACAGTCTAAGTTAGAATAGCACGAGATAGTATATCAGATTTGGTGGTTCTGAATTGAAAACTGTAGATTTTACGATAATTTTGTATATGGGGAGCTCTGACCAACCGGGCCCTGACCCGTTCCAAAAACCGTCTACCGTCTAATATTTTTAGTGCCAAAGAAAAAGCGTAATGTTCCTATCCTGTCTGAGTGTCCAAACTTTAAAATTTGATCCGGAAGGAAGACGTTCGAAATCGTACGTTTTCCTGCATTCGTTTTGTATGTAACCAAAATCTGTAAACGCGACGAATTGACGTAGTCGAGGAATTAAGGTAGTCGACAAATTTGTCCACGACGAATTGACGCTAGACGAATCGTCGTGGTCAACGAATTGACGCAGGTGACGAATTGACGCGCGACGAATTGTCGTAGTCGACGAATTGACGCAGGCGACGAATTGACATAGTCGACGAATTGACGCACGGGACGAATTGACGTGACACCTTTGAATGATTTGGGGACACCTCGCCAGTTTGTCCTCAAATCAGTATTCCAATATCTTGTCACCTTACACTAATGGCAATTGAACGGGAGTATTTTCGGCGAAAGGTTTTCCGAGAATCCCACCCTCCAAAATACACATATTTGTGCCCCCCCCCTCACAAATTTTGCTTTGGTCACGCTACGCTTATGCGTATGATTTATATATTTCTTTAAAGAGTTCGGTTTAGTTTTCACGAGTATACACTCTCATCGTCTTTAATTCTGATCTGAATCACAGTAGAACATGGGATAAGTATCAGATCAAAACGTGAAGTATTCACAGGGATCGCTTACCACCAGTTCGGTACTAATAGTGTCACATACTGTTATTTAATACGTACAATGGCAGTTCATATGAATAAGTATATGCTACGCCCCTTAAAAATTTTTGCTTTCGTATTTTTATTTATAAAATATTGTAACGCGCAGAAATCATGCTATTAAGCCAAAAATATTACTGTGATCAATAGTAAAAAGACTATTTATTATGTCGTGTTCTGCAGCATTAGTTTGAGTGATCTCGTAAAGAATTATGAATAGAATTCCATAATGCGTGGTTGCTCTGCCATTCAGAATATAATTTGAAAGTTCTTTGCTGCCGCCACAAGAATAATTACAACTGCTTTTTCCTTATTTTGGGAATGCAGACAAAGTCGAAGGAGTAACAGGACTACTTAACATCACACACACATGAAACATTGGACGGTGCGGCGTGGTCCTGTGAAATGGCCACCCTGATCTCCCGAACTCACTTCACTCGAGTTTTATTTGTGTGGTCATCTGAAGCACATGGTGCAGTCTGAGAAAATACGCGACAAACGCTACCTTCAGCAACGCATCCTGCAGGCCGGTAACCGCATTTCTCCCGATATTCTTGTGCGGGTGCATGACGACTGGATCAAGTGCCTTCAGCTCTGTATTCAGCAACAGGGACAACACACTGAACATACCAAATAGCTGCGCATCACACGGTACTTTAGAGGTTGTTATTTCAAATTTCTGTGCTGATAACTTGAGAACTACAACACATATATCAAATCTGTTTACGACAATCATTTTTCGAGAAAATGCTGGTCTTGTTTGATATGCAACATGAACCCCTTACCATTTGGAAAATTTGAACTTGATCCAATATGGCGGATTTCAAGATGGCGGCCATGTTCCGGAAATAGCCGAAGAGATAGGACCCCTCAGCAATTCTTTGCTGGGGTATTCAGAGATTTCATTTTTCCTCCCGTTTCTGAAATACAAGGGTGTCCTGCGAATTTTGACTCACCCTGTCCAATAATAATCTATACTGTAAATTTGTTTGGTTGAGTTCTGTAGTGCAAAAGATTCGTGTTTTTTGTCCTACTGGTTCTGGGACTGAATACCGGGGAATAACACTGAATTTATATTTGCACTGAATTTATATTTGCACTGAATTTATATTTGCACTGAATTTATATTTGTGGAACTAGTAGGTATTGTTCTTTTACTGAGAATTTTATAATCATCTCTGAATACTTTACAAGAGATGAACTCGGTTTTGTGCAAAAGAAAGAAAACTGTTGAACAGCATTATTACTTAGTTCAGTTCATCTACATTACTTGGAGATAATCTCGCTGCAAAATATTCTGCTTGAAAATCGGTATTGAAAGAAAGCTTCTTTTGAATGGCATGTTCACAGCGACAAAACTGAAATGTTTGAGAAAATACATATTCTTGATTCTGTTGCGCAAACAGGCTTCTGCTCTCAATTTAAGAATTCAGTTAACATTCATCCATTTTGTTGATATTTTCGAAGAGAAAAAGAAAACATATAAAGAAATCAACAGCTGTAGAGAATGGCAGTTTATTACAAGTGTTCCTTACTGAAGTGATTGCTCGAATGAAATGATGCGATTTCATAAACAAAGGGAAACGAGTTGTGAAAGAAGGAAGTTATTGAGATTTCAGAAATTCAACGTTCGTAATTAACGAGTATATTGCAAGTAACGATGGAAGTACGTTGCGAGTCGTGAAAGCAATAACATTGCCTGAAAGAGGAACGGTGCTTGAATAAGGAATCGGTGTTTGTTTATGATTTATTCTGTTAAGAATTATTTACCAAATATTATATCATGCTTCCTTATTCCGGGAGATCTTGTGTCAACTGAATGTTCTGAAAAGTGAGCGTATATTATTCAGTTTACCTAAAAATGCATTTCTGTTAATGGAATGAAATAGTTTTTTTAATGCAATTGAAACGCCGTTAGCTAGAAATCAGTATAAAAACGAAAAGCAGAAATATATGAAGTAAATCACGGAGATCGCTTATCTCTTTCGTCATATCACTTTTTCACTTTATTTTCTTTCTTTCTTGTTTTCAGTTTAAAAAACAGCGTTGTAGGCAATCAAAATAAAAGCAGAACACATCAGTTTTCTTCTCCCAAACATGGCGCATTTTTGGATCTTCTAAGAAGTTTCTGTAATAAAGCGCTGATTTTATTTGCCCTTCGAAGGATTTAATTAATACCTACAAACGCCTACACTTTACTTTAACTCTCAAGGTAATAGTAACTGTAACGGGTATAATCCATGTTTTTACTTTTTGTTTCTTATTGGTATTTCTAATGCAAATTTTGTTTATCTTTATTATGTTGTTTTCAACTTAACGTCATATCTGAAATCCTGAAGGTTTCAACCCAATTTGAATACCCTGACAGAAAGTGAAAGGTAACGTGATAGAGAAATTATCACTGAACTGTGTGAAATGGATGAGAGGTAACGAAGTATTATCGAGTTAAACCTTACGTGCTTATATATATTAAGATAACGCAACGTTTGTCACAAATATTTTATTTTTTCAAGTCGACCAAGGTTTCGATGGGTTCTGGCCTAGTTTCATCATGACGATTGGCACGTATATATTCAAATTGTACATGTTATTATAAATGGTGTTTACAGTCACCGGTTTGCCGCCCCGGTGGCGCAGGCCTCTGATCATTCGTCCGAACGGGGTCCGGGTTCGAATCCCGGTGAGGCATGGATGTTGTGTTTGTCTTACGGCACTGGTTCTCTCCCTTCCCTGGAACCAGTGACCCTAAATTAGGGACGGGCGACTGCTTATAGCCCATTGAGTTGCTCACGGTGGTCGTTAAACCTCCAATCAAAAAAAAAAAAAAAAAAAAAAAAAAAAAACAGTCACCGGTTTTGTTATTTGCTTCCACGCGCTTGATAGAAATGGTGCAGATGCCATGTCATTGACATGTTGCGAAGAATTCCCATATACACTATATTGACAAAAGTCACCGGAAACCACTTCAAAAGCAAAGAAACGGATCCGCTGCGCTGTTAAAATGCGCGGTACATCTGCAAACGGTACAAAAACAAGCCTGAAGCTGACCGCGACCATATCGCACTGTGAGGTTGAGTGAAAATGTCGCCGCGAGAGAGAACTGACTTTGAGAAAGGGAAAATTGTTGGGCGTATTATTAGTGAGTTGATCATAAGAAAAACCTAGAGGCGTTTAAACATACTTAATTCAACTGTTGTGGATGTACTGAATAAGTAGAAGACACATGGCGTGCCTGAAGCAGCAACACGTACCGGAAGAGCAAAGAAAGTGAGCGATAGAAGACGTCGAAGCCTCAGGAGAGTCGTTACAGCTAATCGACGGAGTACTGCAAAAAACTTCAGTGTACAGGTAAGTGCAAATGCTTGAACTTCGGTATGTACAGGTACCATTCGCAGAGAACTTCATTCCATGGGTTACCGTGGTCGTGCGGCTGCTCATAAGCCTACCATCTCCACTCGGAATGCTACTCGTCGTTTAGCATGGTGTAAAGAACATTTATCGTGGACCGTAGATCAATGGAAATGGATCCTATGCACTGATGAATCCAGATACACGATCCATTAGTGTGATGGCCGTGTGTGGGTATGGCGGCAGCCGAGGGATGGCTATTTACCACAGTGTACTGTTCCTACGGTCCAGTTTGGAGCTGGCAGTGCACTCGTGTGTGTGGGGTTTTCGTGGTATGGTCATGGACCATTGCTTATCGTGGACAAACATGTTAACCAGTACGTCTATCTCGATATTCTGGACAATTATACCTTACCAACTGTGTGGCAATACTATGGAACCGAGCCTTGTTGGTACCAACAGGATAAGGCCCCGAACCATAAACCCAGGACTGTTACGGCGTGGATTTGACGATGATTCCGTATCGTCTGTGGACTGGCCGGCAGAGCTCTGATCTTAATCTCATAGAGCACCTATGGGATGAATTAGAGCGTCGCATAAGAAGTTTGGAACCAAGACCTACTACTAAGCAATAGTTAGTGGCAGCATTATGTACTGAATGGGATCGCATACCTATCGCTGTGTTCCAAAGCTTTGTCCAAAGCATGTCTCGAAAGGTCAGTGCATGCATTAAAGCCAAAGGTCGACAGACGCCTTAGTAATGTATGCCAATAAAGTCTGTGTTGTGTCTCTCTTCTGGGTGTCCGTTGACTTTTGTCAATATAGTGTATATGGAAAGCTTGCAAAATATCAAGTTTAGTATATATATAAACATATACAGTATATGTATATATATATATGCAAGAAATTTAAAATCGTTCAACTGTCAAAAATGAGGAATTAAAAAAATATAATGTGTAGCATGAATTCCTAGTCCTTGCTTGGATGTGCTATACGCAGCAAATCATGACTGAGTCCCTGTACATCTGAAAGTTTTTAAAAAATTACAAGCAAAATGTCAGCATGGCTGAGCCACATGGATCACTATATCACCGAGACTCAGTGAAGACAATAAAAATTGTAAGCACTACAAAATTACAAAAGACACGAAACAGACCTTACCTTCATTCAAAATGCCCATACAACATAAAAATTCACGAGTAAAATCCAAAACACATAATTTCCGTGCTAAACGTCAGGTCCCAAAAAGTCACTGAAAAAACAAACGATCAAGAACAAGAAAGTCTCATTAAACAATGTACAGTTCTCATCAGGGAAACACTTGTACATACGGCAGCTTTTCAAACTTGACCGAAAAAGCCTTGCTGTAGCAATATATATATACATCACAAACAAACAATGTACATCATAAACTAACATGTACATTAAAGGAAAGCATTTTTACAATCCTGTATATACATTTATATTGTAACACCTCTTTTATTATTTAAGTAATTTCCAAATACCCCTATTACCATTCATTTGTATTTAGTCTCAACGTGTCTAACGGCATTTTAAAAAAATATTTTCTTGTTGTTTAATAATTGGCTCTGTGTTAGGTTTTCCTGGAGGTGTTGGCCATGGGTCATTGTGGGTTGTGCCAAGTATGTCATATATGGATTGTTCAATTAAACTTTTACCTTTTCTTGGTTTAGAAGGCGTTTTTTAATTTCGTGCGAGTGATTGGTACTCAAAATGCACATATAACATAGCAGAAACCCATGTTCAACTAGGTCTTTGTAGAGATTAATTAATGCTGTTTTTTGCTGGTCCTGTAAAGCCAAACACTCAGCATTTTCAAACTTTTCTGCAATTTTTGTTTGTTTTTTCCTTGCTTGTATGCATTGCATTTTTCCCTTCTGTTTTTGGCTCTGGTTAAAAGTTCGTCTTGTCGTTTTGGTTATATACAGTATATATAAACTTAGAGTAAAATTACACAGCAAAGTATATGTTATTTTTTCTCAAAGAATCATCCCTCGGATTATATGCAACCGTCCCATCGTTCAGTCCACTTTTCAAAGCATGTGGGGAAGGCATTTTGTGGAAGATGCTATAGCGGGTAAATCTTCCGAAAGTGGCCCAAAAGTAGTTTTTGAAGCGACGAAAGATGGCGTCACGTTATCGCTTAATCGTGAAGCGTAGCGTAACGTTGTGAAAAGGGCAAAGGAAGTGAATTATATGGATTTTAGGTGACCCTTAAAAGGGCCTTTATGAATGTACATTCTTGCATATGTGTAAAATATTTATTACGACGGAAGAGTGAGTTTTCCTCATGAATCTGAAACTGTCTAAATAGCAGAATAAAAGCCAGAAAAACTTTATCTGCCAGAGAAGAACTGCCTGGTCGCACGAATCAGGACTTCAAAGCAATGTTCTGAGGAAATTCAGCAATTCCGCCGGAATAAATATTCCATAATATGGTCTGCCAAATACATTTTGTGGTTGCCCTGTGTTAACTTATGCTTAAGGGGACGCCAATTGCTCTCTACTCATTGTGTATGCGCCCCTGTGATGGGATCAATGAAGTTGAGCGAGTGGTTGACTATGAAATGTGCGTAGCCAGAGCGCCATCTATCGGAGCGGGCCACTTTCGGAAGGTTAGCTCTATAGCGACCCCTCTACAGCTTGAATAACGTCAGCATCTGCGTTGAATGTTGCGCCACGGAACTTCTCCTTCCTTGTTGGTAACAACCAGAAATAGCATGGAGCGAGATCAGGACTGTAGGCAGGCTGTGTCATGATTTCAATACTGCATTTAGTAAGAAACTGTTGAACACAAGCAGCCACATGTGGATGGGCGTTATCATGGTGTAGGGTCCACTTCCCCACCAGGTCCGGTTGCTTAATCGATATGTGTCATTCCAGACGCTTCAAGACTAGAATGCAATACTCAACATTGACAATAATTTCCGGAGGAATGGCATGCTGGTAGACTACACCCTTATGATCAGAGAAAATTATCATCATCACCTTCCTAGCTGATATGGTTTGGCAGAGTGTTTTTCGAAGGAGGCGAGCTCTGTGTGTTTCTAAACACTCGTTACGCGTTTCGTGATGGTGTCGAAATAGTGGACTCGTGTTTCATATTTTTCATCAGCAGTTACTACTGTGTTTAGAAAGACTGGATCATTTCCAATCATTTGTTTCCGTTCATGACACACCTGAACTCTGGCTAACAATTGTTCTCTCGTCAGGTGATGAAGTAGCCCTCTGCAACACACACGATGCAGCAGTAATTTGCCGCGTAGAGTGCGGAATGCCGACGTTTTTGAAATATTAGTAGACGTCGCTATGTCTTCACACGTCATTCGTCGATCTTTGTGCAAGATTGCCCAAACAATGTTAACAGTACGCTCCGTAACAACACTTTTACGGCGAAGAGCTAGTTCTGCCGAAAAATGTCCATTTTTTAAAGAATGGTTATACCTAAAATTCGTTGACTCGCCAAAACATTTATCATTGTAAGCTTTTGTCATTAAATCAACTCTTTCTGGAGCCGTTTTACACAAACGATAGCAAAATTTCATCGCACAACGTATTTCACTTCTTAACTCTAAATTACTCACCTCCATAGCTGTATGGCGAAATGGAGACGTAACTTAAACAACTGCGCAATAACAAAACCAGAATCGTCTGCCACGGCTAATAACTGTTGCTATAGAAATTTCCTTAATTCAGTTAGTCGTCTGTGTGATTAGTTTTCCCATTCGAACTGTTGCTAAATCAAAAATAATTACCCTCAGTTTTTACAGAACGGCCTTTGTATATACATATATGTGTGTGAGTGTGGAAGCAACTAACCAAAACCAGTGACTATAAACACCATTTCTGATACCATGTACAATTTGAATATTTACGTGCCATTTGTCCTGTTGAATCTAGGCCAGAACACAGCGAAACCTTGGTCGACTTTGTAACGTATACTCTAGATTCAGTTTCTTTTTGATTTTACTATCTCTTGTTATTTTATTTTCCTATGCAAATTATCTTCTCACTTAACGAGATGTTGTTTCTCCCGCTGAATTATATGTGGCAACGAGTGTAAGTCATGACGTGGTGGTATGCAGTATATATAGGCGCGCTCAAGTATACCAAGGAGCTTCGTTTTATATGTGATAGGTTCTTCCTAAATATTGTTATGCGATTTACCCACGTTTCTACGATAGTACGAAAGTTCGGTCTATCAGTAGTTGTGTTATTCCGAAATGACGGAGAAATTTACTTCGTTATAATGGCGCCCGAACTATCCGGATGACCCGACCGTTCAAAATCTCGCAATGGTGTGATGTTATTTCCACACCGCGAGATAGGAAAAATCAGAGAATCCCTTCTCCAGCGCTTCGAAAAATAAATGTGTGTGACGTTGCATTCCACACACCAGATTGACTGGGAGTTCTCAAGTGCACGTTTTACAGTGGACGGCTGCCTGCAACGATTCATGGTCACGGCTGACCCGTGGGCCATGCCCCCGGCCCTCTTTCGGGTGAGGGGAGATGTGACGTACCTGCCAGGAGGGCGCACACGACATAAAGGCAAATAGGAATCAGAATGAACGTCTGCGTAGCTAAGTTGGTAGAGCGACTTGTTCCGAAATAAGCGGACTCGGGTTCGAATCCCGGCGTAGACCAGAAATGACGGAGAAATTTACTTCGTTGTAACTTGAAAAAATAAAATATTTGTGACAAACGTTGTATTATGTGTATAATAGTCACAAGACTGTAGTTTCTTATTTCAAGAGTCTTATGTGCTTATCCCATGGCATTACGTTTTGTGTTTTTATTGTTACAGTGGGTAAAGCATTGAGTGTCCTCAAACTCTAACTTGTACTTAGGGTATTAGTGTATTCAACATTTTCTTTTTGTAAGTCATATTAAATTATCGTGTGAGTTAGTCAGAGCTTTTAACATATTGTATCATAAATGAAGCAAGCGAGCAATACATGAAGATTATGTACGATGAAAGAAATCGTATGTTAATATTTGTCGTGCTAGTGCTTTTTAGAACTTTTAGTTAGCAATTGAAGTGAAGGGTCAGAGTTAGGCATTTTGGCGATCATGTATGGTGATATCTCAGAGTAACATACCTTTCTGTTGCTACTGTTGCTGTTTTAGTTTCACCGTGATGTAAAAACGGAACGGCAACGTTGCGTAAACAACCTGGCTTGCTTTTGGCAGAAAATGCGAGATTCGCACTTATATGATGCACATATAACTGTGCTAAAATTTAAGATATTAATACGCAGTTATAAAGTTATGAGCTAAGAAAGATATAAAATATATAACTTTCTAAACCTGAAAAACATATACTTTCATGCAGATTAGTCTTCCGTTTACATTCTAAAATATTTCAGTGTATCCACGTCTGCTTCCTGTTGTTCGCCGTATAAACGTGTGCGACTGCGTATAGACATGAAAGTTTCTGATGGTGGTCGTTAGACCTCAAGTAAAGAAACGACGTGGCAAAAATTCCATTATAACCCTTAAGGTAAAAATATATTATAGATTTATAGATTGTGGTTGGGAACTTAACATTCTTTTTTTCACATCTGTAGATGCCCCTGTTTGTAGCCCCGGACCAAGAAAAGTGTACGGCGTCGGGAAACATGAAGCTGTGAGAATCATGTGTGAACTGGAAGCGGACCCGCCTGACGTTAAGTTCCATTGGAGATTCAACACATCGGATCGTAGCTTAGATATGATCAATTTTGTTGCAAATGGCAGAGAAAGCACCATCACCTATACACCACACACAGACGACGACTACGGTTCCCTTGTGTGTTGGGGAACCAATGAAATTGGATGGCAAAGGAAGCCTTGCATCTTCTCTATTGTCGCAGCAGGTAAGCTAAGAAAAATTCATTTCCTATTAGTCTTTCAATCTTTCTGTTAAAAATGTTTTCTAAAAATTTGAGAAGACTTACAGTAGGTAAGACTGCTGAGAAAAATCATCATCATTATTATTATTTTTATTTATTTCTCATCACTGCGATTCGAAAGGTTCTGCATGACGTAAATTATCCAAAGTTACGCGTCCGTAAAACAAATTATTTTTGCTCTCTCTCTCTCTCTCACTCACTGACTCACTCACTCTCTACGAAATCGAGCAAAAAACCATACTATATGAAATACAGAATTCTAAGCCAGATCTTCAACTTGGAAAGTTGGCCGTAATAGAATAGCCGGTCATGTGGGGCAAAGTGTGTCCGTCGCGGAAACGTGTGCAGGGAGTGGGACGAAGAAGGGCGTAGGGCACGAAGAAAAGGTTCTGGACGTCGTACACACAAAGACCGAGGGACAACGGTCATCTCATGAGGATGCTTGCGATTGACATTTCTGAATCAACTGCGTTGGGACAGCAGTGGAGAACTATGATGCATTCTCCCGTATCAGCTGTAAATAGTACGCCGTTGGTTATCAGCTGTAAATAGCTCGTCGATGGTTATTACACGTCAGGCTACAGGCTCATCGGACCTTACTCCGGCTACCGATCACTCCGCAGCAACGGTCTTCCAGGCTGCAAAAGTGCATCGAACGAAGGAAGTGGTGTGACGTAGGGCACAATATCGTGTTATCGGGCGAAACGCGCTTCTGTTTAGGACAAAATGATGGCTTCATCTGTGTCCGTCGACGACATAAGGAAAGGCATCGGGAAGAGTGTTTTCGCATCGGGCATACAGCCCCAGTACGAGGCATTTCGTGTACGAAAGCAGATCACCTCTCATGGGAGTCCGTACCACCATAATGAGTGCCTGTTGCGTCAATGACATTCTAGGGCCAGTCGCTCTTCCATACCTGCCGGACATCCCCGGAACCATATTTCAGCAAGACAAAGCCACTCCGCATGTGTACAGCGACAAAACATGCCTTCTTCATGGATAACAGCGTTCCACTTCTTCCGTGGCCGGCTAGATCGCTGGATTTGACATCCATTGAAAGTCTCTGGTGACATGCCTAAACCACTGATGCAGAAAAGTAGCTGGATCCCTTTCAGGTTTTCTGCTTTTATGAACATGAGTGTATCTGCTTATACTCTATATACAGGGTGTCCGAAAAGTATTTCCCTGATTACAAACGTCATTCATATCCGCTGTATGTACGTTACAGCTGTGAAACTGGTGTCAAAATGTTGGAAAATTAACCAAGTTTTTTTGTTGCTGGTTTTCGCAACATGGTTGTAGTGTAGCAGTGTCAGTGTCCAGGAAACCGGAAATGTTCACAAATCAGGAAAAAGCTCAGTGTGTCCTCTGGTATCAAGACACCCGGTCACCAATAAAAGTGCAGGGGAACTCTAAAACAACGTATAGAAAGAAGCCGCCCGATGTCAAGAGCATTAAGTCGTGGTACGACAAGTTGAAGAGCACAGGATGTGTTGCTGACTTACCAAGAACTGGCCGACCATCAACCTCAGCTAAAAGGGTGGAAGCAGTGACACAGTCTTTTGTGCGAAGTCCCAAGGAATCAGTGCGTAGGGCCTCACGTGAATTACAGATGCCAAAACGTTCTGTTCATGATTTGTGAATATTTGCGGTTTCCTGGACACTGACACCGCTACACTACAGCGACGTTGCGGAAACCTGCAACAAAAAAACTTGGTTAGTTTTCCAACATTTTGGCACCAGTTTCACATCTGTAACATAAATACAGCGGATATGAATGACATTTGTAATCAGGGAAAGACTTTTCCGACACCCTGTATATAACATGTCCTCCAACAGCATCTAAGGCTAAAACAACTGCGTCATCCCAAATGTAGAGCCCCTGGTCGTTGAAAATGGAGAGAATCAGCGTAGAGGAAAAAACACGGAAATCACATCTTGCTTCTGGATTCGAAATCGGCAGAACGATAAATTTGAAGACGGCGCCTCTAGACCGTTCTCATAGACTATTTAACTTCCTTGGTTGTTTACTGTCAGTTGTATACTAACGCTAAATATTGGATTAACCATTGCTTATCGGTTTTATTCCTTTTGATTTGATATTGAGGTATTGTATCAATTTTGGGATTTCAATTAAAGCCGACAGAACGGATTTGGCATCGTACCACAACACGGAGTTCAGGAACCTAAGAATTGTGTACAGTGAAAAGAAAAATGCTTTGACTTCTGTATTTTTGGACGACCACCATGAACAACTCAATGGGCTACAAGCAGTCGCCCGTCCATAAGTTGGGCAATTGGTTTCAGAGAAAAGAGAGCCAGTGCCGTAAGGCAAACTCAACTTCCACGGCTCACCGGAACTCCATCTCGGATTTATCTCAAACAAGAAGCTTGCGCTTAAACTACTGAACCCCGTGCCGGCATAAAATGTGGAAGCGTTTTTACTTAATATTAATGCATATTTCTGTCTGGAAAATGAATTGGCATCCACGTCTATTAGATGAATCTCATCTCTCATTTAGGGCCACTGGTTTCAGGTAAAAGTATCCAGCTAGCAGCCGATGGGAGAACAAAATGGGAGAAAATGGGAGAAAATGAATTGGCATTCACGTCTATTAGATGAACCTCATCTCTCATTTAGGGCCACTGGTTTCCGGGAAAACAATCCAGCTAGCAACCGATGGGAGAACAAAATGGGAGAAAATGGGAGAAAATTAATTGGCATTCACGTCTATTAGATGAACCTCATCTCTCATTTAGGGCCACTGGTTTCCGGGAAAAGTATCCAGCTAGCACCCGATGGGAGGACAAAATAGGAGAAAATGGGAGAAAATGAATGGGAGAAAATGGGAGAAAATGAATTGGCATCCACGTCTATTAGATGAACCTCATCTCTCATTTAGGGCCACTGGTTTCCGGGAAAAGTATACAGCTAGCACACGATGGGAGAACAAAACATCCTGGAATTGCTCTACGGTTTGGACCCAGGTAGTCAAACGCACAGGCTTTAGAAACATCGACCCCTCGCCGACACACATTGAAGTGGCATATTCTGAAGAACACCAAATAACATTCAGACAAGTGCCACCTTCACATTCGTGCGCAATCATGAAGTTAGATGGCTTCATAAAGAGCACACAGTAAAGTTCTCAGATGTGTTCAAATCATAGATAGCGCCAATATGATAATTACTTCAAGCTACTTTGAAACAGTCATGCTACAAAATAACTGTCTTGGTTAGTTACTGTCAATGCCGGGATTCATCGATTCGTGCTATTGACAAATCGATGAATTCCGGCTGCCTAGCTATAATTGTAAAAGCTAATTGAGGCGCTGTGATTGTCTGCGGTCTGTTTTCATGGAGAGTATTGGACTTCGGAGGGCTTCTGGAATGCACTTGGATGCTGCAAGATGTCTTCACATCCTTGTGACCAGATACACCAATAAATGCCGTTGCACTTCCGGATTATAATGAAAAGCAAGCAGAAAAAGGCGCCATGCAATTTTAACCGTCACACAGTGACTCGAGGAGCACAATAGTGACTTCTTAGCACAAAGATGCCTTTACAGATCAAACATCTCAACCCAGCTGAACACCTGTGGGGTTAGAGTAAGGGAACCATTCGTAACAGAGATCATTCTGCAGCAAACTTTCGGTAATGACGGACACCATCACATAGACTTTGCTGAACATACCCGTAGAACGATATCAGCACCATATTAAATCTATGCCACATCGAATATATGCAGTTTAGAAGACCAAGGGCTGCCCTTATGGGTAATTCGAATAATTTTCTGCTTTAATAGGTGTGTGCATTTGCTGCCAGATTTATTGTAACACAAAATATTGGGCTAGCAATTGTTCGTTTTTTTATAACTTTTGTTTTTATTGTGCAGCATTGTATCAAATTCAAGATTCTAATCTAAGCCCTCAGCATGAGGAATAATTCGCATTAGAATATTGTACCCCAAAGATCTAACCTCAGAAAAATGTTCTTACTTCTGGAAAATTTAATGTAGTATTTCTTCCGGTTATTTGTTTCACAGGTGTATGTCCTTCTGTGTGTTAAGGAAGGTGTAGTGTTTAGAGTTGTTTTAAATTTACGATATATATTGGCTTAGCCATTTATTTCATTCTTATGTATTTTCATTTCGGAGTAAAAACGTTTAATGCGCCCAAAGCCATTTTCAAACGATACCCTGTGCTCTAATGGTATTATACAATAACTTTTGAACATTTTGCCCTGACCTATATCGTGCATAGCATATTTAGTCCAGTTTTAGTATCCCATAGTTAGATAGGTCTTTATCACGCTCTAGAAACTATGATTTTCTCTTATGACCGTAAGATTACATTGCTTCTGGTAAAGTCTCTACTGTTTCAGAATCGATGCTACACATCCGAATTTCGTATGATAGCGCATTATGTCCAGAGACTCTAAACCTAGTCTGTGAAACTTATGCGGGTAAGTGTTCTCAAAATCAAGAAGTATCTCAAACACTGCGCTCGTGGTTACGACAAGCAAATGCAAAACTACGTTCTAGAAATATTCTAATAAAACAGTTTACATAGGTTCAGACGCAGTACGCCCCTTCAATGGGAAAATAATTTATATGAAATCAGACGTACATAGATGATTCTGGTTGAGGTTTGAATAGTCAAGCTTTAGACAATTTTTCCAATACGACCTATGAATGGTGTGCTATTGTGGAAGTGAAACTCTGAATTTTCCTTAAGAACCGCTAGAAAAAAAGATTACTACGACAACAGAAACTGTACGTATGAAGATCTTCTTAAAATGGAAATTTTTTGTAATGTATGTTATAATGCCAAAGCAAGATACACACAGCAGCATCATAATATGATGATGCAGCCATTGCCTGATCGACAGTCCACACTTGAGATTGTCATGGATTTCCTCCGAGACATATGTTGTCTTTGTAACTGAAACAGCTGTTGCAATGGGTAATGGCAAGACTTGGTACCCTTGAAATATGGCATGACCATTGGAAACAAAGGTGATGATATTGTTTTCCTAAAAATGGCGAGCTTTGTGGGCATTTCATCCACTGCCGTAGTTAAAGTACATCGAGAGTGGATGGAAAGCGATGCAACACATAACCGGCTGGTGGGTATTTGCCGGTGGTGGATGCTTAATGCTCGGGAAGAGAGACTGTTCGGCCGTAATGTCCAAAACAGTAGTCCCTAGCTTGCCACAGTTGACCCCGGTCTGCACCCAAAGAGTACAATTGATTGCATCCACAGCAAGAGCGTAACGATTCCTCCATTTTATTAGTCTACGTGGTAAAGGTATAAATATGATTTCGACACTACTGAATATAGCAATTCATCGGCGACAACGATGGGAGCTTGCCAGAAAACACTAGGAGTGGATCGTAGAAGATCGGAAGAACGTGGCCTTCTCTGTTTCCTAATGAATCTGGAGGATGGACGGCAAAGGGTAAGGTGAACATCTGAGTAGAACATTGTATAAGTACCGTTAACCTCATAGGTACAGAAACAGATCGAGGAACACGAGGATAAATTCTACGTTCGTTTATGTCACCAGACCATACGTATCAGTAGCTGTGGCATCCAGGACTGGATTGAGAAACACGAGGATGAATTCTACGTACTTTTATGTCACCAGACCATACGTATCGGCAGATGCGGCGTATAGAACCTCCATCCCGAACACTAGACGAGCTGTGAGTAGCACTTATAGGGAAAAGGTGCCGTACGAGTGTAGAACCTCACCTGTGAAGTCCATATTCCATGGCCGTAGTACTTACGGCTCACATAGGACATACACAACGCAAAATAGGTGGCCACAATTTTAGCTCCTACAGTGCTATTCCAAAACGTACCGGACAACAGGCCATAGCGTAAACCAAGCGCATTATATTCTTTAAATTATGTTTTACACTTTTGAAGTGTACTATCAGCTTTGCTTACATTAAAAAAGAACATTTTGAATATGACGTACGGCATTTGCAAATTCAAAACGCATGCAGATTTCGCTATAATTTAACTAACGGCCTCTTTATGCAGTGAATAGATTTTAGAGTGATCCAAAGTGCTTTCAACACAGCTGAACTGAAGCATGTCATTTAACACCACGGACAGTATATACATAAGTTTGAAGACATTGGTCGTTTTGCCATAATTTAAAAAACGTTTATGAGATGAATTCATTTATAAAGTGTGATGTATACTTCCTCTTTGAGTTTTCCCCCTATATACATTAAATTGTGTTATTTCTTGGTTTCGTCTTTCACTTCTTAACGTCAAATCTTAAACCGGAAGTTTCTTCCTCATGTTTGGTAATGCTGACTGCTAGCTAGCTAAAAAGGCTACCGTAACAAGAGTTCGAAGGATTTAGGCGAAATGCGGGCTCTTGTAAAATACACTATGTTAGTCAACCTTGAGAGCTAAAGTTTTTGATCTGGGATATCATTTATTAGCATTGTTCGTAATTAACTGTTATCATGTAATTATGGAAGTTATATTCGACTAACAATCTTACCAGTTTCACAGTTGCGTCTTCAGTGTGAATTTATGTGACAATCTGCTGGTTGCAAAGAATATAAATGGAAGTGTTCTTCACTTTTAAAGAAAAGCCCTGTTTGCTGGTGGTAATTCGAATACAAGTCTTTTTACCCCAGAGGAGGAATTTTCTGACAATTTAACTATGCCGGCAAGGCTTATCGCTGCAACTTGCCGTTTTGACTCGCTCAGGTATTACATCGATACTGTTTCTTTCATTGAACCCTGGTTTTCTTGTGTTTTAGGCGCGAAGCGTTCAATCAGTGCAAGATTAAAATAGACATTCCCCACCATACCTTAACCTTTTACGAGATTTTAAATAATTTAGGGCCAATGGTTGCTAGGGTGGGAGAGAACCACTGGCCTAAAATAAATACAACACACAAGCCTCGCCGCTATTCGAACCCGGTCTTAACTCGGACGAATCGTCATAAGCCAGGGCTTAGATCACTGCGCTACAGTGGCGTCTGAAATATATTTGAAGTCCTTTTATAATTTAACTTACAGCAACCACACAGCTTATTGTCTTCGCCATGACTGAACTGAAGGTTTTTGTTTGCGATGAGCAGTGTTTAAATTACATAATATGCTAGTAGTTATTTTTCGAACTGACGCAATGATTTTAAAAATATCATTGGAACAGGAGATATTAATTAAATCTCAGTTAAAGTGGTCCAAAATGACAAGGAATAAAATGCTTCGTACTTAAGGTTTTCCTAAGCGTTCAGAGCTACAGTGGGAAAAAGTCTCTGACATTATTGCTGTCGGATGAATGTTAAAAATATCATTTTGACATATGCGAAAATGGCTTTAATGCTGTCCTGCATGCACTTTGTATTATAGCAACTGTCTAATTACGTGAAAAATTATACTTTAGATATTTTATGTCGTTAAAAAAACGAAGTCTGGGAAATATTTAAGGCGCTTTTCTCATTTGCTCATCTGCAGTTACAGATTTGTCCTTTTCTTCCCCATTTAAAAAGAGAGATGCGAGAATATTGTACGACTTAATTCTACCTAGTTGAGAAATAATAAGAAGCGTAATGCCTTCAAAGGAAGTAAATTAGTTTTTCTTAAGTTCAAACTTGTATCGTGTATCTTATTACGAAGGAGATTCACATGTTTGTTACACAATTACCAAAGAGATCATAAACAGACGGCTACGGTTATATGTTTACCTGTTTTGGTCCCCGATGGATTAAAATGCGTTTAATTGCGCTTTGCAGAAAATATTTCCGCTGTAACTGAATACCTAAATATGCTTCTTCACGTTAACGCAGTTGCGAAAGATTTATCTTCCCCCCCCCCTCTTTTTTTTTACAAGTTCCATGAGAAAATGGCACAACATTCTCAATTTCAGCCTAATTTGCAATCCAAGTTTCCTTTTATTTTGTTTTCTTGTTTCACCTGTGTGATATTTCGTTTAAAAATGCCCGAAGAAATGAAGTCTCCATGGCTCTTAACAGCATCAAAATGATCTCCCATTTCTGTTTCTGAAGAAATTCATCGCACGGTGTCGAAAGTTGTTAAGTGCATCAAATTCAATAGAAGCGACAACTATGTTTTTTTTTATGCAGGATGAGAACATAATTAAGAACCATGTCTCAGAAAAGCTCAGTTTTGTGAAATTAATTTAAGGATAACTGAGACCGCTGCAACTTTATGCAAGTGCAGGTTGATTCAGTAACAATTTATTAGTTACGCGCGCGCTCATTTATCTCTATGAAAAGGTGAATCATTTCATTTGAGTCTTCAGTTCGCACGTGTTTTTCGCGAAGTAGCTGTAATTGCGTGCAAGTTATTTAAGTAAATCTGTTTTTTGTAATGTAAAGTAAATATTTTTGTTGTTATTTGAAGCCACTTAAAATACTTGGACGAATCTTTTGTTTGCTCTCCGTTCGGATTGAGGTCTTATTATTCCATTGAGAGTCACGATAATTTCCCTGTTGATTGCTTGTCTGTAATCCTTTACAGCGTATCACAGTTAAAATGTAATTGCGTAATTTGGGAAAAATTGGTACGTTTGAAATGGGCAAGTGGACTTATAATGCTTTATATTTCATTTGCTTACAGCTCTACGTTGCAATCCTAAAGTGGGTGAACGGAAAAGGTGTAGGAAAAAACATCGAGTGACATCATCAAACCCTTACAGACAGCTCAGTGAAAAATAGTTCAAAAAACGAAACGCAGAAAGAACATAGCAAGCAGCGATCAAAAGAAGAGAGAGAAAAGGAAACGTAACTAAATCATTGGAAAAAGAAATGAAGCGGATAATGTTTCGTAGACTTGATGACAAGAAAAGACTAGAAAAGGTGAAAATCAACTAAAAACCACGAAAGAAGAAAAAATAGTTCCATGAAGACGTTTGGGTCAAGAAGAAAATGAAACAGTCAGATGAAAATGAAGATGCTTTGTGTTCCACGTGTCTTACGATATATTCAGCATCTAAACCTGCAAAAGTTTGGATTCACTGCTTTTGCTGCAGAAAGTGGGCTCATCTATATTAAGGAAGTGACAGTTCAAATTAAATGTGCCTTCAATATGAATCAGTTGTTGAGATTTTGTCCGAAGACAATGAAAGTGGTTAACGTTTAAAATTTGAAATAAACCGTTTTCAATAAAACCACTAACAATCCAGAATAATTTACTACTTAGTAGTTTTATTTCGTAACGTTAAAACTGAACATTTTCATTTCCTTAAAGATTTTTTACTGTATCAACTTGTTTCACAGCGATACTAACTTGCTCTCGGTGGGGAAAATTGAGACATTTTGTCTTGGCCAACTCAACAGGCTACCTTAAATTCCATGATTTTTAATAGTCTACATCGAGAGAGACAGCACTAAAGTATAATAAAATCAAAAATCTAAAAGCGTATAAACTTGTCCAATTAAAATCTAAAAGCGTATAAACTTGTACAATTAAGATCTAAAAGCGTATAAACTTGTCCAATTAAAATCTAAAAGCGTATAAACTTGTACAATTAAAATCTAAAAGCGTATAAACTTGTACAATTAGAATCTAAAAGCGCATAAACTTGTACAATTAAAATCTAAAAGCGTATAAACTTGTACAATTAAAATCTAAAAGCGCATAAACTTGTACAATTAAAATCTAAAAGCGTATAAACTTGTACAATTAAAATCTAAAAGCGTATAAACTTGTCCAATTAAAATCTAAAAGCGTATAAACTTGTACAATTAAAATCTAAAAGCGTATACACTTGTACAATTAGAATCTAAAAGCGCATATACACTTGTACAATTAGAATCTAAAAGCGTATAAACTTGTACAATTAAAATCTAAAAGCGTATAAACTTGTACAATTAAAATCTAAAAGCGTATAAACTTGTACAATTAAAATCTAAAAGCGTATAAACTTGTACAATTAAAATCTAAAAGCGTATAAACTTGTACAATTAAAATCTCAAAGCGTATAAACTTGTACAATTAAAATCTAAAAGCGTATAAACTTGTACAATTAAAATCTAAAAGCGTATAAACTTGTACAATTAAAATCTAAAAGCGTATAAACTTGTACAATTAAAATCTAAAAGCGTATAAACTTGTACAATTAAAATCTAAAAGCGTATAAACTTGTACAATTAAAATCTAAAAGCGTATAAACTTGTACAATTAAAATCTAAAAGCGTATAAACTTGTACAATTAAAATCTAAAAGCGTATAAACTTGTACAATTAAAATCTAAAAGCGTATAAACTTGTACAATTAGAATCTAAAAGCGCATAAACTTGTACAATTAAAATCTAAAAGCGTATAAACTTGTACAATTAAAATCTAAAAGCGTATAAACTTGCCCAATTAAAATCTAAAAGCCTATAAACTTGTCCAATTAAAATCTAAAAGCGTATAAACTTGTCCTGGTCTTCCCTAGTTACCTTGAATATCTTCACAAAAGTAAGTGATAAAATTGGAGGAGAAAAGCAAAATTCGTACATAATTTTTTTGACTGGCGAGAAAGGTAAAATACTATTCACTTCAAAAATTTTATGGCTGCCAAACATTTGTTGAACAGTAGAGCGAATAAGCGAGCGTGGTTCACGATGACCTGTACTTTTGTTTGCAACTTCTTACGTTCTGTACTGGTTGAAACCGAATCTCTGCGGTAAATACGTGAGTATTTCCTATACACGCCACTAATGTGTTCGCGCACGCAGTGCGTGCGAAGTTCATTGTGAGAAGCACGGAGCCTACACAGAGTGCGTGAGTGTTGAACAGCGTTGTCGTATTAAATTTCTTGTAAAGAAAAAGGTAAAACTCGTTGAAATTGAGCGAAGATTGTAATCACAATACGGAGATAGAATATGTTGCACCAGTTGTAGATGCTTGTCTTTCATATCAACCCATGGGCATGTTTCGACTGCTCTTTTAACGGAAGTGAACATAGATCGTGTACAACAGGTTATTTTGGGAAGCAGGAAGCAAGGAAACATAAAACAGCTGCAATAGTAAACATAAGTGTTCGCAGTGGGTAACAGTCAGTCATGAGCACCTGCTATTCAAAAACGTGTGTTCACATTGGATACCAAAGGCGTTGAGATTTGGTCAGAAGTCGTTTCGTGTCGTCATCTGCACAAAACTTTGGCATCGCTTGAAGTATGAGGAACATGCTTTTGTGTTGCTGGCTGTGACAACTGATGAAACTTATGCAAATTATTTTACTGTAGAAACCCAGAAAGTCAGCTGTGAATGGCTCGAAAAGGATTACCTACGGCCGAACAAATTCAAGAGAGTTGCGCTTGCAGGAGAGCTGATTTTTTCTATAATACAAAAAGCAAATCTGGTAAATTTCTTGCAAGGAGAGCAAAAATGAATGCAAACTATTACGATCTTGTTGTAAAAGGGAATCTAATCGGCCATTCGCAAAACGAAACGGCGAAAATCTCCAAACCAACCAACTTTCGGAATGATAATGATATGTCACACACGACTCAGGTTACAACAGCTGTGGTATTAATATCATGAGAATTTTTCAACCATTCACTTAGTGTCCTGATTTATATTCAACGGATTTCCTCCTGTTCGGCACATTTAGATTCGAATAAATTCATTACCGATGACCAGTTGAAGGATTGCTTCCTACAATGGATAGAACAAAATCACAAATCGTTCTACATGGCAAGAATAATGTTAACCACGGAGACGCGGCAAGTGTGCTAATGCTAAGGGAGTGCATTTAGTGAAGAACCCATAGTTCCATAGGTTTATTCTTATTTGTTTATTTTGTATTTGATGAGATCGTTCGTGGTCAACCTTAAACAACCTACTTATTTATTCTCTGCTCATAATTACTCGGAATAAATTATTTTAATTTAGCATGTGTGACAAATTTTAAAGGAATTATGAAAAATATTTATTTGTACAAGTTAAGCTGGTGTATCGAAAGATAATAAGAAAGTATATTTGGTTAACCTAAATGAAATATTATTTCTTATCTTGAACAACCGCTTGAAGAAAATACAAAAAAAAACTCCAAATAATGGTCACCGTTTCAATCGGGGAAAAGTTACCGTTATTAGGAAATTGAATGTAAGTTAACATTTCTAGTCCGTTGTGTAACGTACCAGGACATGTGACGTGCCTGCCAGAAGGACGCACACGACATAAAGGCAGATAGGAATCAGAATAAAATGTCCGCGTAGCTCAATTGGTAGAGTGACTTATTCCGGAATGAGGGGATCCGGGTTCGAACCCCGGCGCGGATAAAAATGACGGAGAAATTTACTTCGTTATAATGGCGCCCGAAATATCCGGATGACCAGACCGTTCAAAATCTCGCAATGGTGTGATGTTATTTACACACCGCGAGATAGGAAAAATAAGAGAACCCCTTCTCCAGCACTTAAAAAAAATAAATAAATAAAAATAAAAATAAGGGGGAGATGATGTAACGTACCAGGACATGTGACGTGCCTGCCAGAAGGACGCACACGACATAAAAGCAGATAGGAATCAGAATAAAACGTCCGTGTAGCTCAATTGGTAGAGTGACTTATTCCGGAATGAGGGGATCCGGGTTCGAACCCCGGCTCGGATAAAAATGACGGAGAAATTTACTTCGTTATAGTTGCGTTTGTGAGCAGAATACGTGTATAAATCTTATTCACACAGAAAATGATTGTAGTACTTTCTACTAATTCTGCATGATAAACCTTAATGCCATAATTAAATAAATAAGTCATTGCGTAGAGGATTTTAGCAAAATAGTTTATTATGTCTGGTTTTAAACAGCCCTTAGAAATAGCAAGCTAGAGTAGTAGGGTTACAATACGCTACACGAAATAAAAAAATAAAAAATAAAGTTTATAGAGTGAAGTGTAGTTGCACAGTTAGCTACCCACCCGCCAGATGAAGGAAGAGGACACACAGCGCCCCAAACGAAGAGATGCCGCCGTCAACGGAAAACATTCCAGGCAATAAGAAGCACTCCGCCAATGTTTGGTTGTGCTGAGCCTGAGAACGAAATCTTGAAATCGAGCCAGGGCTGAATCGGGCTCGGATTCACAGAGAGGCAGATAACTTTATTTCTTGTTTTTTTAATCTAATTTTGTGCTATTTAGCGAGCGAGATATGTATTACACTTTCTAGCTGTTAACAAAAATTCTCCGAAAATGGAGTCTGGATGAGAAGTTGGAACTCTGCAGGGCTGTTAATTCCGGTCTTGGGTAATAAATACCATTGGCAATGAATTACTCGATTTCCGCGAAGGAAAAGCTTCTTCAAGAATTACAGATAGGAGATAGAAAGCTGACGAAATTATGCCCAAGACCTCAACGTGGTAGCTGCCTGCCAATTCTATGGAGCAACGCACGATGTAAATAGATTGCTGTGCCACCTGATTTTTCCTGATGCCGGCCTCCCGAAGCTTTTCATACAGAAGCGAATGGTCAATGAAACTCGTGCGGCTATGCATTAGAAGTAGATAGAGGTCTCTTTCCCACTCGGCAGTTGGAAAAACATGGGTTTAATTGCATGAGGAGGAGAGAGCGAAAGTCTGGAAGAGGAGATTTGTTTAACGCCTAAACAGGTTAATCATAATTTTCGGGTTCATTCCGAACGGACATTTTTATCATGAAATAAATATAAAATTCGGGTTCGGGCTGACATTATTCGGGCTCTTAAAATTGACCACGAACTTAGCACTGACCCTGGCAGCCACTGAGGGGCGAATGAGATATACACGGGAGCTAGAGCTTGCCTCACGTAGAAGTAAAATTTTACTCCTCTTTTTTTTTTTATTAAAGAACAAAATTAGTACCAGCCGTATTGCAACCAATCCTGCCAGAGAAGCACATTTCTTTTAGCAATATTCTATGTCTATATCTTATACCTTTGACCAAAGTACCTACGTAAAATCCTAACGGAGATCATGCCCATTAGTTAATGTATACTTTAAGAGTAAACGCAGTTTTAACGTGTTATTTATTCGAATCTTTCCTGCTGTGTATATTGGTGTACTCTGAATCAATTTTACTTCCTTCCAGGTCCTCCGGAACCATTACAAAACTGCACAGTTGTCAACCACACGGAGAACTCTATCCAGGTTGAATGCTTGGAAGGCTACAATGGAGGATTACCTCAGTTCTTTACCGTCGAGGTTTACGACAACGAGTTAGGGCATTTGCGTTTTAACGTAACATCTTCGCAGCCCATATTTGTCATCCACGGGCTACCTCCAAGTACGGCACTAACTCTTGTAATATATTCCTCGAATGGAAAAGGAAGAAGTGCTCAGCTCAAAGTGTCCGCTACAACCTTACAGAAAGCAGAAAAACTAACAGGTAATGTACAAAATATATATGACGGTTGTTCTTAAGCTTTAGATAAATATTAATGTATAGGGGATGTTTCCCGTCCTAAGACCGTGAATTTTTTAATTGAAAGCAGATTGAAAACAAATCAAATAGACGCGGGCTGGTTTTTAACCCTTTAACGGCCATGACCCAAAAATCGTTTATCACTCCAAATACCATAGCGCCCGAAAATGTCTCTTGGTTCACTTCTTTGTTTAATAACAACAATAGTGAATGAGGTTGACTCCTGTTGATACCTTATAGGTCGGGAAAATTTGAAGAACAGGTAAGGGTAAGAATTCTGACTCACTTTAGATAGGCGTTTCAGGCGGCTATGGCCGTTTGTATGTACGGGCGTTTTGGTCGTCATGGTCGTTAAGGGGTTAAGGAAATATACTAAAAATTTATATACCAAGAACTCATTCATGTTAGAACTGAAAATTATATGCTACTTATTTCCGTTTTTCAAAAGACCTCGCGATACATAAACATTCTGTGAGAAATATTTGTTGTTTAACCATTTTCCTTTTAGTCCAGTTTTTTCGTGTAAACTTACCTTAATAACTTTTGTTTTCATTTTTCGAATTAAATCACTTTTTCTCCGGCACACATGTTATTCCGTTCACGACTTGTTTTGGACTTTTCTATTCGACGGTTAGTTTGAAACTTCATACCGAAGCCTTTTCTACAAAATAATGTGACATCTGGCATTACAAATAGGAACTATCTAAATTATCGACAATGTGCTGTTGGAGCGACATCTGTTTTTAGATGCAATTTTGCTCACTTCGACAGTGCAAGATTTAAGTTTTTATTGTAGGTTAGAGCGTTTAGATAGTTCGCTATTTTGCAAAATGTTTTATATAATCAGCACTAAACTCGGAATGTTGGTTAAATTAAAAAAGTAAAAAATAATTAAAGCGTACAAAAGAAAATTCGGATTGTGCTAAATTAAATTAATAGACAAATGCAACTTGCCGTGATATTAAGAATTCAATTCGAATTGTGTAGAACGGATAAATAATACTCGAACCATTGATAATCCAATATTTTTAAATTAACACGCTATCACCTTGACATCTGAAAGTGATCTCGTGCTATTATGTAGCAGGTAATCATTTTGACATCGCGAGAGCACGCACGAATTGATCGATAAGTGATGACACAACAATGCAGATGTTGGTGTGACGACAAGCGTTCCAGAGAGACGGATCTGGGTGTTTATATTATTTACTATCTCTCATAAAAGAGAAGGTCCGTCAGTCTGCTCCAGTGGCAGCCATAGCTCGCCATAATAATGTGGTAGGCACTTAAAATAGTAAAACTATACTAGTAATCCGAATTTCTTCGCGTAGAATAGAAATAAAAGTGTAAAGCTTTCGTGCCTCAAGCAGATAGCTTTTTCAAGGAAAGTAAGTAGGAAACTGTAAACTTTCCTTGGAAATTTCTTTCCTTATGTAGTTTTCTGCCTAAATTCTTTGAAAAAGCCATCTGATTTATGTGTGAAAGCTTGGAAGCTTTGATTTTTGTCCAACACCAAGAAATTCGGATTACTATAGTATAGTTGTACTATTTTAAGTACAGTTCCTTGTTACTGATTATGTGGTAGGCGCCAGTTCCGAATTTGGCGCAGTGTTGTCCAAGTTGCAGTCGGAATTCCAAAAGGGCGTTTGCTAGATCCGAACATTTTTACCATGTTTCATGGAAATTGAGAAGCAACTGAGAAAAGGTATATGACCTTCAACGTGTGTGCGTGCCCTGTCATTTGAGTCTGCTGGGAAACTTTCTTGTCACGTGTGCATATTGCTCTCTTGCAAGACGCAGAACAACTTCTCTAATTTGGTTACCGTCGCCTTCCAAATGCATTCATATGTATCAAGTGTTTTACCTACTGTTAATGAAGTACTGTACAGGCACGTTTTGCGGAATTCATTTTCGTTACGTTCCTTCTCTTAAAGTGGGAATTCATGACTTCAATTAAAGCTCTGGAAACAGAGAAAGAGAAAGAAAGGGAAAAGAACACAGAATCATTTTAGCAACATGAACTTTAAAGATGTATTATTGACACATAACACATATATTTCCGGTATTCATACATTCCAAAGATATTATCTTTTCACTGCTATCAAGATTTACGAACGTAAAGATTATTTTTTACAGTTAGGGGGCTTAAGGGCTGGAATTCGCAGCATAGTCATTTAATTAAATAAAAAATCAGGAAACACAGATTGCTTCTTCGTCTTTATATTACCAGATCGGCTCATTGATGTAGTTAAGAATACAAGCAAACGCAGATATTTTGCGTGACATTTTATGTGTCTCTATTTTGACAGCACTATAATAAGTTGTAACGCATTTGTGAACTAATAATATCTCGCGAATGTTGCTAACCCTTTGAAACATTACGTCATTTTTCATCGGGAAAAGAACTACAAGACACGCTTAGTACCTGGTTCAGAAAACAAATTTGTGACGTTGCCCGGATAGCACAGCCTTACAATTCAACGTAGGCCCAACACTGAGCCACCGACTTCTTTTCCTAAAAGACGTTGTCTCAGCGTTGGGCCTACATTAAATGCAAGGCTGTGTTACCTGAGTGGTTGATGGTTTTTGTGGAAAATTTTAAAATGAAACACCGGATATTTACTGGTTTTTTAATAAAAGAAAAAAATTTAACCAGTACATATTGCCCATGATAAAATCTCTGAAAAATCCGTAACATCCGATAACGTGACCGTCCAAGTGGTTGAGTAGTCAGGGACGTAAGTTTCAGGCTAGCTTCCTGAACTGATGCCCAACTTTTCTCCAATGTCAAACCCATATTCGAATTCGGGATGAGGTGTGGGTGGTATGTCGTTGTCTTTCGGCGTTGGCTTTCTCCCCTTCCTTCAGAGAGTGGTCCTAAATTAACGACAGGCGGCAGCTTGTATATATAGAAAGAGTGACAAGAATCTTATACCACCCTCTAACATCTTCTGTCGTGCTGGTGATGTCCATCTGTATCGTTAACTTCAGCTAGTTATCATCACATTGCAGATACACAGCGTGAGTCGAAAGTTTTACAATATTTTATTCACTTCACGGCTTTATACGTACCTTTAGGACGAAAGCTGACTAGCATTCAGAGTATATAGGCCATCGTGTTGCACCGTCTTTAGCCATCTGTCTGCCAGTTCTTCGATTCCGCGGTGGTACCAGTTCTTGTCCTTCGAGGCAAAGAACTCCTTCACCCCAGTTGCAACCTCCTCCTGCTTGTTGCAGTGCCGCACGCGAAGGAAGTGAGCCATAGACCGAAACAACTAATAATCGGACGGAGCAAGATCCGGATTATATGCTGGGTGTGGCATCAGTTCGATGCCCTCAAGTTCCTGGAGTTTGGCCAGGGTCGTTCGCGCGGTATGAGGAGGAACGTTGTCCTTCTGTAGGAGAGCGCGGGTTCTCCTCACCAATGCAGGGTACTTCTCCAAAACGGCATACATCCGCTACAGCTGTTCAGAGTAGAGTTTAGAAATGGTGGTCCAATCGTCTGAAACACTTGCGTAACGGGTTATCTCCTCGAAACTCCACCAGACGTAGAGCATCACCTTCTGCTCGGAGGCGCCCACGTTTGGCAAGAGGTTCAGGAAGCTCGCCCGAGCTCAAACGCTACCGTTGTGTGTTAGGATTACAGAAATAGACCCACTTTTCATTGCACGTAATAGTTCTCTTGATGCAACGTAAATTGAGCGAGTTTCCTAAGAGTTTCGTGCACACTTATACTCGGCGGTTTGCTTCAGCAGGCGTCATTTCATTAGGGACAATGCGGCAGCTCCTGTAGACCTTGCCGAGGTCCTGAAGGTGACGAACCACGGTGGTTTGTGGTATGCCTAGCTCGCCTGATAATCTCCGAGTGATGGTTGTCGGATTTGCCTGGGGCACGGCCTTCGAATCCCCGGTTCGCGGCCTACCTGACTTTGGATGATCGTCGATGTTTCTGTCACCTGAGCGAAATTTCTTGAACCATCTGGTTCCTGTGCTGTGGTCATCGGAAATTTCCGCTTTCGCATGACAAATGTTCCGTGTTGCTTGAGCAGCGTTATTGCCCAGTTTAAACTCGTAAAGCAAAAGTTACCAAATTAGCCAGTCGTGGCTGTTCATGTTTTAACCGTCCCAGCCAGAGACACAACGACGACATGAAATGGTGTTCACAGCAACGACTACCACTTTATATCTCTTTCGACTGACTGCAGTGAACGACTTGAACTACTTTAAACACGTGACATACCGGCGGTAGCACATACGTTTAGGCAAATATTGCAAAAGTTTCGACTCACCTTCTCAATTATGAACACCTCCAGAAACGCCGTCCCAGTGACGCAGTGGTGTAAGCGATAGATTATGATCATTCGTACGAGATTGGTCCGGGTTCGAATCCCGGTGCTGTTTTTTAATACTTTTATTATGGATGTTGTGTTTGTCTTACGGCATCGGCTCTCTCCCTTCTCTGATGTCAGTGGCCCTAAATTAGGGACGGCGACTGCTTGTTGCCCACTCATTTCTTCAAGGTGGTCGTTAAACCCTCAATAAAAAAAAACACCTGCAGATTTGGTTTGCAAAACCCCACAGAATATTTTTATTATTAACTTCAGTAGAATCCCGTCTGTATAAGTTTTTTTCATTCGTACAAAAGCGCAGCTGTCCAAAATATTCTGAATTTTCCTTAGTGTTTAATTTTACGAATTTCACGTTAATTGAATTTGCTTTCTTCTCATTCATACGTTAAATTGTGGGGTCTTAAATCAGACATTTAAATTCCCGAATGCAATTTAGCAAACACTCATCCCATCCGCCTCCTTCGCCGCATATTCAGCTCCCCGGTTCCGCCTGTCGCTGTCCCATTCCGTGTCATCCACTTGCTATACTACTCAGTAAGAAATGCGCACGCTCCTCCTGAGGAAATATTGGGCAGTTCAGTGTACACTTGCAGCAGACACCTATACTTGTATGACGTTGTCATATTTGTCACTTTCTTTGAGACTAATCTTAGTTTGAATTTGCTTTCTTGCGTTGGACCTCATGATCTCGTAAAGCCTTGTCTTTGAAAGTGAAGATTTTCGAGGAAGTAGATGAAAAGCACGCGCTGGCGAAGGCGGCTACAGCTGAAAAATTATCATTGTCATTTTTTGCTGTTTCAAAGGTAATTTTCATGCATAAAGAGATCATGTACAATACAACGTCTACACATTTAAAAGCATCGAAAGCATTACACGTTCTAAATGGAAATCTTGAGGAATTCCAGAACATTGTTTTTCAATTTCTCGAGCAGTTCCGTGTCGCTAATATCTCCATAAGTCTAAAAAATAAACGGAAACCAAAACGTCCATTTTCAGCGGGATGTTTGCATCAATTCAAAAATCGGCATTTCATATTTAGGAAAATTTTCATCTCTGTACGTATCAAAATATAAAGACGAAACAACGACGTTCTAAACTGAATCGAAACTTTCATAAATTACGTCGAATAAATTCTAAATGAAAAGCCAAGGTTTGTTGGAACATACTGATCACTTTTTACATTTCCTGTAAGATCGAATGGAAATGATATATAACAAATAGTATAACTCAATAAAGACATTTAAATCAGTAAATTTATAGTAAGTGCTAACATTTAAGGTCAAATTATTCTTACAGTAAGGAAGTGTCATAGCTGTCTTTTGCGTCCTTAATTAGACCAACTGTTGGTATTAGGATATTTCTTCCGATTGCGTCAGCTACAGTTTGTATTACTTAATGTGCTGTCGATGTTTCATCATCTTACAGCAGCAGCTGTTGATAGATTCCAGGGAAGTGCGAACGTCAGTTTGCTTCTGGTTTTCATGCTGAGAGGTTTTGTACGTATTTTCTATACAGAAAAAAATGGGCAAAAAGCGCCATTAAGCGTTACTCAGAGGGCACAAATACTGACTTTATATCATGAAGGATATTCCGAACGTGACATAAACAGGAAGGTGAATGTGAGCAAGACTGCACATAATACGATTATGAATTATACAGATACAGGTGAAATTAGCCATCAAAATAGAAGTGGACGTCCAAGGAATTCACCTTATGGTATTGTCTTCTCCAGGTGAAGACAATATCATAAGGTGAATAGTTACGCGTTCTCCCAGGAGTTTGTACAAAAAATATCAAGGCCCTTCTGCATTCAAAAGGACCTGTAATTAGTATCAGCACTATTTCCCGACGTCTTAGCAAAAGTTTTGCATTAAAGTCCTATAAACCTGCACATAAACCTCTGTCATGAAAAAGAAGAGACTCCAGTTTGCGAAGTGTCATCAATCGTGGTCTGATGAAAATTGGAGCCAAGTTCTTTTTCCCGATGAAGCAATTGCGCGTCAATTTAAATAACGCGAAGCACATGTTCGACGACCAAAAGGCAAAAGGTTTGATGAAAAATACTCCGTTAATACCGTGAGACCTTCGCTTAGTCAATGGTATTTGGTGATTTGTCATCACCCGGTACTGCTTCATTATCCTTTTTGCCGACAGGCACTACCATGACTGGTCCTTTTTATGTGGAAATGTTATGTTAGAAGTTGTTAACTCATCTGCAAATGCACAGATACACAATCTTTATGCATTATGGTGCCCCATTCCACAGATCAAAGACAGCAAAGGACTACCTGCAGAGGAAAAACATAACTGTGTTTGAGTGGCCCCCAGTAGTAGTCCCGACCTCAACCCAATCAAAAACATGTGGACTATTTTAAAAGACAAAGTAACAGAAAAACAGCCATCAAATTCCCAAGCTCTGATTGACGCGGTAAAGTACGTATGGTGCAAAGACATTTTAAGTGACTACTGCAAATTCCCCATTGAGAGTATGCCACATCGTATTCTGCCCGTTATAAAAAACAAAGGCAGAGTGGTAAAAAGATAAGGTACCTATTTCGGTATTCTTGTGTTCTAAAAAATGTAAATATTCATCTGTGGTGTCATTTTTTCAAATATCTGTTACTAGCAATTAGTTGTTTCTTTGAAAATCATAAACTTGGAGAAAGTGATAGACAAGTGAGTACAGGGTAATTCAAAATGATTGCGCCGATTACAAATGACAATAACGTGTTTATGAAGATAAATAGACGGATGATTTCCCTTAAGAAGAAAGAAAGAAGTTTAGAATTTTATTGGAACCTACTGCTATGTTGGCTTAGAAAAGTGAGCTGCCCGTACGCCAAAGCCAGTGGGAAGAAATGGCGTCAGCAGCAGGAAAGGCATTTTGCGTGCTGGAGTTTGTAAAGTGTCATTCTGTTGTTATAGTGGCGAGAATGTTTCTTAACTGCTACAAGCGTGCTCGTTTAGATGCTAAGAGCATAAGAAGGTGGCATAGGCAGTTTGTAGAAACAGGATGTCTTTGTAAAAGGAAGAGTACCGGTCGACCACGTATTTCAGAGGAAAACGTTGACATAATTCGTCAGAGTTTTGAACGCAGTCCACGCAAGTCATTACCCCGCCAGCCAGGAGCTGCAAATGCCACAAACAACTGTTTGGCGTGTTATTATACGGAAGATGCAAATGAAACCCTACAGAGTTAAAATTTTGCACACTCTGATGACCTTCAAAGACTACTTTCGCTCAGACCATGCAGGCAGCCATGGAGGTTGACACATTTGCTTCAAGCCTAGTTTTTAGTGATGAAGCTACCTTTCATATCAGTGGCAAGGTAAACCACTACAACACTCGCATATGGGGCACAGAAAAACCTGTTGCTGTGACTGAACATGAGCGTGACTCACCGAAAGTCAATGTGTTCTGCGCAATTTCCAGTGTGAAGGTCTATGGACCTTTTTTCTACATTGAAGATACAATAACAGGTAACATTCATCCAAATATGGTTCAGCAATGGTTACGTCCACAGCTGGATGACGTTTCCGGGGACTATATCTTATAAAAATATGCAGCACCACTCACACATTGAAATATGCACGTTCGCCAATTTTTGAAGGAAATTCTTCCGAACCGTTGGATTGGTCTTTGTGAACAGGACGACAGGGTTTTCTGCAAGTGGCCCACCCAGGTCTCCGGACCTTATTCCTTGTGACTTCGTTTTGTGGGGGTATGTTAAAGACCATGTTGTAGGTATCACCTTTGCCGAGAACACTGCAAGAACTAAATATGCGCATTCAGCTTGCACTGGCATCAGTGACTACGAAGATGCTTTATAATGTATGACGTGAAATGGATTACCGTTTAGATGTTGTCCACATGACCCAGTGGAGTCACATAGAACATTTTTAAGGTATGGAAACAAAATTCTAAACTTTCTTATTTATTGTGCAACAATTTGATTTCAAACCAGGTATTGTCATTTGTAATCGGGGCAATCATTTTGAATAACCCTGTACTCAGTTGTGTTTAGAAAGTGCTATATGCAACAAAACCATTCCCATTTCATTTGAAAGGGGAACAAACTAATTGCAAACAATACAGTCTAAGCACGATTTATTAGAATATGAATAATATGTACAAATTAAAAACAATAGGTAGTTTCAAGGTGACGATCACCTCATCTTCAGACATATCAGACACGCCAACATGATATCTTATACACTGAGTGGCCACTTTGTTATGACCACCCCCTCAGTACTTCGTTGGGCCACCTTTTGCCTTTAATACTGCGTCGATTCTACGTGGCATGGACTCCACGAGATGTTGATAAGTGGTTCGTGGAATCTGAAACCATGCTTGATGAATAGCACTTTTCAGGAGTGTGAGATTGCAGAAATGTGGATCCAGTTGTCTGATGCCTCGTTCAACTTCACCCCAAAAATTCTCAATGGGGTTGAGATCTGGAGATTGTGGGGGCCACCTAAGCAAAGTAAACTCACCGGCATGTTCCTGAAACCAATCCTGTAGAATACGAGCACTATGGCAGGACGCATTATCTTGTTGAAAGTAGTCATCGCCATTGGGAAAACCATCCACATGACAGGATGCACTTGGTCAGCAACGATGTTTAGATATGATGTGCCAGTCAGACGTTGGTCAACACGAATTAAAGGGCCCAAAGCATGCCTGGAAAACATTCCCCAAACCATAACGTTGCCTCCACTCGCTTGAAGGGTTGTAGCGATGCATTTGGGGTCCATGTTTTCGTGCTGTTTCCTCCAAATTCTCACTCGGGCATCGACATGGTGCAACTGAAAACGTGATTCATCGGACCACAAAATTATTTGCCAATTATCGACAGTTCAATCCTTGTGCTCCTGTGCGAATTGGAGACGTTTTCTCTTGTTAACTGCAGACAGAAAAGGTGTTCGAACAGGCCTTCGACTGCCATATCCCATCCGATGCAATGTACGGCGAACAGTGAGTGCAGAGATCATTTGAGGGGATCCTTGATTAAGGTGGTCTGTAATTTGCTGCACTGTTGCCCTTCTGTTGCTGTTACCAGTCTGAACACTCTCCGTTCCGCCCGAGCAGTCACTAGTCGATGATGACCACACGTTGCACGTAGAGACCCAGTTTATTCGCTGACAGTCCAGTCTTTAAACACTTTAACAACAGCTGCTCTGGAACATATCACGAATGCTGCGGTTTCGCTGATACTCGCTCCATGGCTCCGAGCTCCGACAATAATCCCACGTTAAAAGTCCGTCAAATCGCATTTTTTACCTATCTCGTCACCCAAAAATCCCTTCTACTACTGTCGCAAGCACTAAGCATTCGCTTTTTATACTAGCCTCGCCCTCTGGCGGCAACAGAGTGCAGCCATAGCTCATTTGCTTAAAACTGTCAGATGGTCCTAATAAAGTGGCCACTCAGTGTATACACTGTCCATGTGAACCATGGGCATGTTACTCCAGAAACACGTGACAAAACAGGATTTTTGTAAACAACTCATGCAAATCATGATGAAAAAGGTAAGCTGTAAGAACAAGTTATTCCAAATTAAACGCATTATGCCACTTTGAAGTTTATTGCGAAACGTATTAATGAGGTGCTCCCATTAATACGTTATGAGGTGATGCCTCACCGAGTGGCCGCTGTTTCACGGGCTAAAGTGGGTTCTACTGCTTATTAGGTAGGTGGTCATGATGTACTGACTCTTCGGTGCAGTTGCCTACATTAGTGAGGATGAAAAGTGTCTGTCTGACACTGGGTGTCTCTTTGCTACTTCAGTGAATACTGTAGAGACCTGGACGTTAAATGCAAACAATGCAGAAAAACATTACACTGGGTGTCCCTTTGCTCCTTCAGTGTATACTGTAGAGACGTGGACGTTAAATGCAAGCAATGCAGAAAAAATGACACTGGGTGTCCCTTTGCTACGCCAGTGTATAATGAGGATGAAAAGTGTCTGATGGGCACTGGGTGTCCCTTTGCTACTTCAGTGTATAATGTAGAGACGTGGACGTTAAATGCAAACAATGCAGAAAAAAATGAGACTGTGTGTCCCTTTGCTACTTCCGTGTATTTTGAGGATGAAAAGTGTATGATTGACATTGGGTGTCCTTTTGATACTTCAGTGTATACTGTAGAGACGTGGACGTTAAATGCAAACAATGCAGAAAAAAATGAGACTGGGTGTCCCTTTGCACCTTCAGTGTATACTGTAGAGACGTGGACGTCAAATGCAAGCAATGCAGAAAAAATTACACTGCGTGTCCCTTTGCCACTCCAGTGTATAATGAGGATGAAAAGTGTATGATTGACATTGGGTGTCCTTTTGATACTTCAGTGTATACTGTAGAGACGTGGACGTTAAATGCAAACAATGCAGAAAAATGCATCTTGGGCGAAAAAACGCGAAAAGAAATATCACTGGTAATCAGTGGTGAAAATGGGATGGAACGGTGGGGACGACGTTCCCTTAAGAAAATCGGTAAGAGGAACGACGTTCCCCTAAATTGTGGTAAACAAAAGTACGCAATATTTGAAAAAAAATGTACAGTAAAGATATAACGGGGAACTTATGGCTGATAAATTATTTATATTTATGAATTCTATTTTATAATTTGTGTATGGCTGTTACGTTTAAACATATGTCTGTGATTTTGCAATTTTAAAAGCTTTTGACACCAGACAATATAATTTTGTCCTTCGGACTAAGGTACCTAGGAGGAAGGGATGCTCGCATTTGTCTGATTTGCTATCACATCACTTAGAATGTCATCAGGCAGGGTGAAATGTTGAAAGAATAACAATGTTGCAGGCTTGATTTGGAATGAGGTTGATAGAGTCTACTAACCTTAGCTTAAAAAATACCAAACTTAAATTCGTTCGCGCGTAGAGACAGATATATATATATATATATATACAGAGACAGAGAGAGAGAGAGAGAGAGAGAGAGAGAGATATTACCCTCTTAATGTACCACTGTGTGTTATATCTAGGAATACGTAAATGAGACTCGAAAATACATCTTGAAGGTGGCCTATGTAAATAACGATATTGAATCCTAAAATGGGGCCCATGCATAGTTAAGGTAAAACAGAAAAAACTTCAGGAAGGAGGTGAAGATCGTTAGTCAAATGCAGAGGCGAAAGAAATGCAAGTGGGAATACCTTCGTACATGGTATTAAATAACATTAAATAAACTTACTGTCTTTTGAGTTTATTTCATGTTATTTAATACGACGAGAAAGCAGCCCATAGCACTACGTGTTAAACGCTAGAGAATTAGCCTTTTCCTTATTGTTATAATCCGTGGAGGTTTGTAGCGAGGAACAACCAAAGAACAAATGCAACTCCTGTGCCTTAGCTGTTACTTGATGACAAACACCTCAAGCAAGTTGTTAGCGCGAAAACAATGCAATACTTGTAATATGCTTCTTTTTAAGCTAAAAATATTTAAAATTGTATTCTACTAAGTAAACATTCAGATCCTTTAATCCCAGTAACGAAAAATAAACATACACCGGATGATTATCTGTATCCGAAGATGATAACAAGAAATTCAAGACATTCAGTAAAAAAGAAGACAAAAAAACATCTCTTTGAATAAATATTGAAAAGTGAAATTATTCGTTATCTGCAAAAGAGTAATTTCAGTTCTACCTTCTAAGCTGGAATTATTATTTTGCCGTCCTGTTTTAATAAAAATGAAAAGCTGAAAAAATGTTGAAGTACCGGTGCAGATCGTTAATTTTTTTTTATGAATCTTTCCTTTGTTTCGGAAAACTCAATCAAGCGAATTGCATGGAAATCATATTATCTTCATAGTTCTGAAAATGCGTGTTTCTAAAAATTGTTCGCAACTAGATTTTCATATTGCATAACTGACTGGAGAGATTATTTCATTTAATGAAGCTGTATTTTCACTTACTTTATACTTTAATTAAATTATTTTGATGTTTAAATTCCATTTTGACAAAAACATTTTAAGGAATTTTTTTGATAGTTAGTTTCTTTAGGTTGCCAGAAAACATCGTAACAGATAAAATCACAGTTCATATCAAACACTTACAGCTTTTAGCTAATGAAGTTGTCAGAATTTTTTTTTTCCTTTTTTCAGGCAACCTTATTTCCAAAATAAATTTAATAGAATGCAACACAATTTAGGTTTCAAAGCATATCTGCTTATGTTTTATAATGTTGTTGGCGTCCTGAACTAGACACCGCTGCATTGGCGATAATCAGAATGTAAGAGTTAATTAAACGCTTTACAGCCCTCTGAGAAAAGGGCTTATCAACATGACTACAGCGAATATTACTTCAAGTTCGTCGAGCAAATTTTCTTTTAGGGCTTACTTATAGGGTTTACCGGTAAATGTCCGTTAAGGGGAGGAAAAATTCAAATTGCCGATCTTAAGAACCTACCAAAAGTGGTATCCACAGTTTCTTTTATTTTTTTTTTCTGAGGTTTATTGAGTCACCGTAAGCAACTCTAAAGGCTATAACGAGTCTTCCCTCCCTAATGTAGTGTCATTGATTCTATGCACAGCAGAGAGCCGGTGTCATGAGAGACAAGGAAGCAATCTATGCCTCATCCTGAACTCGAACTCTCTCGGGAAAACGATCAGAAACCAGCGCTAAAACCAATGCGCCATCAGTGAGATTTATCGAAAATTAGAAATATTATGTACGAGCATTGGCGAGGTAAAATTTATTTTCGTTATAGCGAAAATACCAGAGGAAATTTCTCCTCTAATGTTTTTATAAATAATGTCATATTCGCGTGTGGGGTGGTATACTTATACATATATTTAATATACATGCTCATGGTAATTCGCTGCCACCATACCAGGATATCACTTTCCCGGTCCACTTACGCTTTTGTGTTGCTCCTCAGAGGCATGGTGAAGGAAAAGATTACTTGTAGAGTACAGAGCTGAGCAGTACTACATTAGATAGTCCTTTATTTACAGCTTGGTGATGAGTATGATGAATATACATGTCATACGATAAAAACGGTTCTTGAACTTGAGCAAGTCGACGTTCCAGCACGATCATAGTTCATTCACAGTCCAGTCTTTGCATGATGCGTGTGCAGCATCAAGAAGTTGTTTATACATAGCAATTATATGCTCTTCACAGGTGGCTAGATTTCCCAGGTGGAGGATTTCCTTGGCAGACCGCAGTCTGACATATGCTTAGTATTATTACCCAATTACCCACAGGTAATGCAATGTATATACTCTAGTGGTCTTAACCCGCAGGTAGGCACCTAATTAACTCTCTAGTCAGCCGCAGCCGACTAGCGTATGTGCATCTCGAGCGACGAATACAAAACGACCTTCCTCTTCCTATTCGAGCAAAAAGAAAAAGGTGTCCTAAAAGTTCGTTACAACTTTTGCCCGCTTAAACTCTCTGCAGCCCGGGCTGCGCACAGCCAATCCCGTAAGCGTACATCTTCGGAGCAAGAGGCCATGTGGTAAATCTATCTTCCCTCCTCAGCTGTCTCTAGCTGCTTGAAACTTTCTGCGCTAGGAAGACATCCCCATCTTCTGTGAACTCCTGCCTCAGCGTGGAATTCACCTTGGAAAGAATTTCCTCCCCCTTCTCCTCTCCGTGGGTCCCTGGACACACAATATGGCCGACCTGAAGTCATTTTTCTTCCTACAGGGAAAAATGGCACTCCACCTCCCAATTTTGGATTTTTTTTTATTTTCTCTGTATTCAATAGTTTTACATCATCACAAATAAAAACATCGTTATTCAAGTAGCGAAAGTTAGTATGTTGAGTTTTGAGTGACACAAAATTTAAAAAGAAGTACTTAAAATTCCACCGGGATGCAAAAAAAGATGTCCATGCCAAGTAAGGGTAATAAATTTTAGCAGATAGTAATATTTCTGAGAAGAACAAAATTGAATGCCGCAGAATGATTGCAATTACATTATTATCCCACAACTCTGAGTTCTGAACCAAAGCGATGACGCAGTGCAGTGTTGTCGAATGGTAAGTTAAGGTACGGCGGAGCAGAAAGCTGTAAGTCAAGTTTCTTTGTTCCATGCAATAGTACAAAAACTAAATGTTATGACAGCACGGCTGATGAAAATGAGTATAAAAAGATAACGTCTTAGCAGTTGCAAATACACTTAGCTGCGAATGTACAAAGCGCTTACAGCGTAGTATGTTTACACCCTATTTAGTAGTGTAACACAGTATGTATAAATTGGCAAGCTTTTCCAAATATCTAAGGCTGCTTTTTTAACCTCTCACAGGAAAGCCAAAATTTGGCGATTTGTATGTACTGTATTACACCACTAAGTAAACTGTTACATACTACGCTATAAGCTTTTGTATTTGTAAGGGAATGGCTTTTCTCGCATTATCAGCTATAATAAATCACAGAATTATTCTCACGGGTATTGTAAACGCTCCTACTACTAACTTTTGCTCTTGAAATGACCTGTGTGTGTCTTGCGCGGGTATTAATAAAAGCTATATAAAATATGACTCATTTGTTTAATGTCGCAGCAAGTGGTCTAGTGGGTAAAGCATTCGTCCTCCGAGCAGATAGTCACGGGATAGCCTGAGCCGCTCTAAATCACAGAATAATCCCCTTCAGCCGAATGGGGTTTATTTTGCCCGCGTTTTTGGACACCATGTTACAAAAATGTAATTTGTTTCTTCCCTTAGCCTTTGATTTCTCTTCAGGTCACTTATGTGACGTCATAGCCAGGCACTCCGAACTATGTTGACTCGCACTTTCAAACTGGTACTCCTTCTACTCTGACCTCTATTCTATGACATGCACAGGAGAGAGTCAGTGTCATGAGAGACAAGGACACCCTCCATTCCTCATCCTGAACTGGAAGTCTTTCGGGAAAACGGACGGTCAAATCTGATCCGTGGTATCTGATGCTCTAGTTTCATTCTTATGTAACATCGTTTCTGATATGAAGTGCAAAAGCCCTATCGGCCATAAGTAGTTGTGCAACATAAGTAATTACAGCACAACAGTAGCATCATGGGGCGTAAGTAGTCGCGGCACAAAAGTCCCATTGTACATAAGTAGTTGCGTCCAAGCTTCCCTGTGGGTGTAAACCCTACGAGAAGTTTCTGGGTGCTGTTTGGCTACATTTGTTTTTGTCTAAAAATAGTACTAGTGATACGAATTCTTCTACGTAGAATGTAAATCAAAGTTTCCAAGCTTTCTCACATCAATCAGATTATTTTTCAAGGAAAGTAGACAGCTAGCCACTGCAAACTCGATAATGGAACACTTCAACAATTTGAACGTGGTGACTTGACTAGACAATAAATGAATAGGAGCAAATGTGATTATACATTCGAAGAAAAGAGGTCACGTTGGTTGGGCGCGCAGTACTGTGGTAGAAAACACATCATTATTTGAAGAATTGATTCCAAATGCGTGGTAACTCGAGAGAGACGCTATCATTGCAAGCCTCGCTGCTGGTCAAGATTTCCAAGGTTTCGCGAATGGCAGTAGATGTAGGTGTAAAGTATGAAGCTAATTTCTTGATATAATTCCACATAGGATCAGTGGACTTGAACTTGACCTCTCTTGATAGGGCAGTGGTTATTTTACCGTCTTTTGTATCCCTTTTATGTTCGTTGATTCTAAATCCAAAAGAACGTTTGGTCATTCTGATGTAGTGTCGCCTCGAGCCGTCCGAATATTGTAGTGGGATTGCAAAAGCTTGGGAATTTTGATTTATTTTCTACCCCAAGAAATTCGGATCACTAGGACTACTTTGGGTGTAATTGGTGTACAGTTATTTGTTATTAATTTGTGTTGGCCTTTATTAGAGGCTCCCCTACCCCAAGCAGTTCTTTTGGATATGTTGCTTACTTCATTCTTTTCTGCTTTAAACTTTCATTCCGTTTAAGGCTACATCACAATTGTTTGTAAATTTTGTTTTCTGAGATAAACTTCTCAACAGTAGATCCTCTACAATTTAACGTTGGCGTGTGTTGCCGAAAACAAGTAAAATTAAGTTATTTTCCATTTGAGCTGTTATATTGCTGAGAGGGCATGGAAATTAATACAACGCACTTTATACGGGGCATTTTATATCTATGCGTATGTACGAGATGTAAGAAAAATTAAAGTTTCCAACTACACTTACTTTCACGAACTAGCAACAGCTCAATCGATGATACCAGAGATATGACGTTGAAATCATACTTTGAACTTTTCCAAGATTTCAAACGACATAAAAGATGTAGTGTCACGAAGTAAGAAAAGAAAATCCTTGTTTCCGATCAAACAAAGAAAGTTATCCAAAAGGCGAGGTTTAAATATGGAAATGTCCAATAACAAATACAGGAGGAAGGCAAGAAACGTAACCGAGGTCATCCAAAGAGCTGAAATATTCGTTCAAAGCAAATACGGAGTGATTTATATGAAACGAAATTCAAATACGCCGGCGTTGATTGATTCCCAGCAAATAAATTTTTAATTCCCAGGCATTTCGCACCCTTTTGGGTCATTCGCTCCGTTCACACTAAGGAGAATTTTCGCGACGGCCTTCACTGTCTGAGCATTGCTCATTTTTGGATTACGTCTTGCAAATTGCAGGAGTGTACATTTCGTGTCAAACCTTCTGGGTTGCTGATTCATACCATGGTACGCAGATTGAATTCGGTAAGAAGTTCAGCGAGCGCGGTGTCATAATCTACGCTACATAATTTGACACGAAAATATGATACCACAGAGTTCATTTTCGATTAATGTGAAAGCATCGTTCGCAAATGCCCCAAGTTAGGGCAACTGATGCGCGTAGAGGCTAATACAACCTACCTGAAAATGTTTGGTAACATTGTCTTGGGAATTTGATTGCTCTTATTTCATACATGTAAGAGCTGCCTAGAAAGCAAAACTTTGGCAATATAGAGTGACAGCAGTTCACCGATTGTTATACCTAGATGAGGGGAAGCGAATTCGCTACTCGCAATTGTTTCAGACCTTAGTTAAGAATTCTCCTGAAACACTTGACATCACGCGCTTTGCAAATGAGGCTTGGTTCAATTTATCTCGGAACCCAAGCTCGCAAAAATCCATGATATTCGATGAAGAGAATCCTTATGTTATTCACGAAGAACCACAATATTCCTGGGTAAAAGTTGGACTATCTCCTACCAAACACCAGGAGACGAATTTTCTGCTATGGATCTGTGAACATAACCGCATATTTGCACATTTTTGCAAAATCTGTACAACAGCTGGACAATACATAGAACATAAAGTTACTTTCAGCAAGATGGTATCCCACCGAAAGGGATTCTATGGCGATTACCTCGATCATCACACTCCACGGCTCCTGAGATTACTTTTTGTGCCTCTGTGTACAACGATTAGGTAGGTTTGATACATTATAACCGCCTACGTAATAAGTTGTAGAACCCCCCTTTAACCCACAAAACAGCGGCCACCCGCAGGCATCGATTCGATGCGGTGGAGATAGATATCCTCGTGTATCTGGTACCATAATGTCAACAGCAGGTCCTCCAGTTCCCGTACACTTCGGGGTGGTGATGATTTAGCGCGAACTCACTTTTCCAAGTGGAACCACAAATGTTCGACTGGGTTCATATCAGGTGAATTTGGAGGCCAGGGCATTAGCAGAAAGTCACCAGCATGTTCTTCGATCCACGTTTTGACGATTCTGGCAGTATGGCATGGTGCATCATCCTATTGGTAATGTCCATTGCCAGCAGGGAACACAGTTGCCATGAATGGATGAATTCGGTCGGCAACGATGTTCAGATACCTGATAGCTATCAGGGATTGTGATATTGGGATAATGGGGCCTAAAGTGTCCCCCAAAAAAACATCGCCCACAGCAATACACTGCAGCCGCTTCCTCATCCTCCCTGTTTCCGCCCAACAGTGTATCCAGGTGCCATACCGTCTGTTGGGAATCGGCGTATCCGTCAACGTGATGCACCAGGAATCTTGATTCGTCATACCAGGCCACTATCTTCCAATCATCTACGGTCCAATCTCAATGATCTTGGGCCCATTTCATGCATTGTTGGCGATGACGTGCAGTGAGCATGGGGACGCGGCTGGGTCTTCGGCTACCCAGGCCCATGCGCAAAAGGCTGCAATGAACTGCCTGCCGTGACACATTGCCCTGATCGCCACTCTTGTAGCTGCGAGAGATTTGTCCCTTTACGGCCCTGCGGTAGCTGTGAACAATGCGCTACGGCCTGCACTCCTCTTTGGTATCAATAAGCTGGGGACGATACACGGCTGGATGATGGTTCGTCGTTTGGCCATCTGTGAACCACTTATGATACGTACTCAGTACAGTGGCACGTGAACAACCCACAAGCCGCGCTGTTTCCAATATCGTAGTTCCGAGGCGCCGTGCAATCACAATTTGTCCCTTATCAAACTCCGATAAATCGGCACCTTTTCCCATTCTGACTCCGAATACTCTACTAACCGAAAGCCCGCAATCGGGTTGTATATCCAAATACTGCTCTGTAAACTTCATCTGCACTCCCGTTCGGCCTCCAGGCACGCTCATTTCTGTAGACTGGGACTAGTCATGATGTAATGGATCATCGGTGTATGTTTGGTGCGATTATCTTAAGGAATGTGTGTTCATAACTAACTCTTCACTAGTGTCGCAATGGAAGAATGTATTGCTAGAGAAATAGGATAAATCGGGAACGTGATTCTCAGATGCTAGGGTGACAGCATGGCGCTCAGTGTCTAAATGAGCCTCGTGGAGCATGGGGATGAAAATGATATGACATCACGTTGTTCAGCTTGAAATAAGTTGTGTTTCGATCTACATTATAATATTTCGCTCAGCATGCTTTCTGGTTTAAGAATTCCCCCTGAATTTTAGAACGTTGAGTAAAACACACCAAATAAATATCCAAAAGCTGTCGTTATTGGAAAGTTCGTGGAGGGTCTTCATGAATTATTAAGAAAGCTACTGGCTGAGTAAAATTAAAATCACGGAATTTGAGAAACGATGGAAGAGAACAAAAAATATGCTCTAACTTTTGCTTCTGTGAGTGGAGTGATATAGACAGTCTAGAAAATGAACCATATTGCTCTTCAATATATAGTTAATCTCATCATGCGATATCCCCGTTGCAGCGGTTGCTCTGTTTTTTTTAAGTGTTCGCCAACGCTTTCGCCAAATGTAGTCTGAAGTAGCCAATTTTTTTTTTCACTCTCCATTGTAAATACAATAATCATAAAAGCAAAACCTTATGATAGTACCAAAACAATAGGTTATAGATTTTTTACAATTTATCAGCAAAATATTATGTTATATATCCTGAATTCTAATAGAAAAATCAGATCAGATGTAGAAGATTTTAGGAAGGGAGTGTCTGACCTCATGTCTTAAACAACCCTTTACAAATAGGAAGCTAGGATATTTGGGCTAGAGTGCCCGATAGGAAAGTGACACGGAAACGAGGTAGAAAAGTGGAAGAAGACGCCCTTATTTACTGTCGCGGGGGGGGGGGCAGTACACGGTGTCCGACGGCTTAACGTGCCCATCCGACGTGCGGCGGATATTTAGTGGTTCGAACGTTCGTAACTACCTGGGATCGAACCTGAGGTTTCTCTGTGACAGTTACGAACGTTAACCACTAGACCATCCGCGGCTCTAATAATAGAAAGAAATGGACACTTATTTTCAATTTTGAATTGATTGCTACCTATGAAACTTTTAAACAAAACATTATTGACAAGATAAATTTCAAATTAATTGAAAAATTCGGTACTACTTTTATTCTCTGACTTGGTTCTAAAAAGACCAGTGTAAAAAAATAAAGATGTTAAAAAAATGTTCTTTATTACAAACAGAACTTTCATCTAATAACTATTTTCATATAAGGTATGCAATATTGGTTAATGTTTCACATCAAAACATAAGAAATCCACAAATATGATGGAATTTATATATTAATTTTTAAAATACCTTTTTTTTCATTGCTGTTGCAAAATTTGACATTGGCCCGTTTGGAATCAAGCCACATAATTTCGAAATACATAAATGAAGCATATACGAAAACAAGTCTGTAAAATCATGCAGTGCATTGACTATGATACGCTTTCCAACATACCAGAAAACATTACTCAAGTTATTACTCAAGTTATAAGGATAATGGCTGTGGAATAAATATCGCTCCTGTGCCCTGACCTTTGATCCCATTTTGATGATATTCAACAGAATTGGTTCAGTATACTTACGGAACAACAGAGTAACGTTTTGTCGAAATCGAAGCATTTTTACATAAGTTATGAAGCATAAGGGTAATGGAATGGATCCCGCTCGTATGAACTCACCTTTGACCCCATTTCGCCCCTTTTTCAAAACGTTTTTTTCCCAGGTAGTCCCCTACCGCATACTAAAATGTCATCCAAATCGAACCATTTTTACGCACATTATGACGCATAAGAGCAATGGAATGGATCCCGTTCCTATATCCTGACCTTTGACCCCATTTCGTCCATTTTAAATCGGGTTAGTCCCCAGGTGGTCCCCTACCACATACTAACATTTCATCTAAATGGAACCAATTTTACGCGAGTTATCGTGCAGACTGACGGACATACAGATGGACAAATATGGAGCATATATGCTTCTTCAACCTACGGTTGGAATACGTAAAAAACAATCAAATAAAAATTAAAGATTGTTTTTGCTCGGACGTGTTAAAAAAGGTAATCGCCAATATTTTCTCACACTTTTTATTCACCGCCTAAACGATTTGTTTTTCGCAAATTGTGAAGAATGCGATCGGCATCGCGACCCCTTCCGTTGTATGCAAAACGAATGCCCACAACCGAGCACACGAGCAACGGTTGATCCGTGCTAAAGCAGATCATTTGATTTACTCAGTATTTAATTAGTAAAACTAAGTTAAAGGATTAGTGCAGTATACTTTGGTTAAGAACCTTTCACTACTATTACATGGTATATGTCACGCAGCGTAGAACCATCTGTTATGTTTTATATTTTTTCTTGATTTACTTTCCTTTTGGTTTTTAGTAAGAAAAGACTATTGCATTTACACACTCAACGGGCTCGCATCTTTCCTTGTAATTCTGACATTTGACAAATGTTTCGGTTCCATAATGATTCTTCTTAGCTATACCTCGTGCTTGCGTTTGCTTTCTTTGGATCCAACTAGTGCATATACATTAATTCAGTAGATGTATTGCCTTCATACTTCAGGAAAAAATGTTATGTAAGTTAACAGGGAAAATGGAAGGCAATGATAAGATTTACAAGGTACAGGGATTCTTGTTGCTGATAGTAACTGTAAACGAGAAACACACGAAGCGTTGTGAACAATTCAAAATAAATATTGACTTCATCTTACTGTGGTTTTGGTAGTGGTAATCTGTATATTTTATACGTTATTAACGCTGACATCGCACATGCACTTAATTTTGCTAAGAATCAATGTAGATTTCAGATTTCTTTAAAATTTAAGATAATGATAAAAAGACGAGCCAAACATCCTTTCCTCTTTCAGTAATTAGTAAACGCAAAACACACCTGATTCTAAAATGTTTTCTTCGTCTTTTTATCCTACAACTGTACCACGAAAAGATGTAAGACTTTTCCAGATAATTATATTTATAATAAACAAAACTGAAACCGAATAATTTCCATGCTGCCGTTTTGTACTTATAATCTTGGAGCTTTCTTTAACGTTAACTCCTGTCTGGCGGAGGCTTTGAATGTTCATTACCTCCGCAAAATGAGATTTTAAACACGGCAGATAATGATTATTTCTAGTGCCAAAGCTAACGCCGATAAACCAAGCAGACATATTACGCACTCTAAAAAGTGCTAAAATCAATTAAAAGTTTAATTAACTCCGGTGCTGAGTAAATTACGTTGAGGTCGATAAAGGACTGTGAGGTTGTCCGCCTCATCTTGGGGTGTTCGTACTCAAGATTTCGAAATCTGGAAAGCTTAGAATTTCCACTTCCAAGGGGAGTTGTGTTAATTCAGAAAAAAATTAAGTTATATTTTACAACTAACGAATAAAACATTTCTCTTCTGACTTGGATTTCTAGCTTCAGAAATTACAACGCTATGAAGCATTTTTAAAGTTAAGATTATTCATTTTCGAAACCCTAGGGAAAAACTCTGCTTTCCACGAACATCATTTGCATAGTGTGTCTGTGAGATCAAAGGAATTCGTTATGCTTCTGTATGAAATGTACGAATATGTACACATATGAAAAGAAAAGGAAAAATTGTAACATTTGACATTCCTAATTTGTGAAAAGTGTTGCGAATGTTTTTACAGTATGAATAGCTTTGTCTTCTGAAAACTTCCTTATTTTCAAGAGAAACTAGAAGTAAAGCAAGTGTGTGAATACGCCTGAAATAAATAATGCAGAAAATCTGAATTTCCGTAAAACATTAAGAAACCATTAGTGAAAATTAATTTTTGTTTCCGCACACTATCAATCTGATAAATAAAATATATTTAATTTAGTGCTTCAGACAGGTTTGGTCAAATGAACTTAAATGCAACTTTTTCCAGAACTCCTTTTAAATGTTCTTATTTTATTTTATAACTCTGTCTATTATATGTCGCAAACACCCAAACATATTCATTAGAAATATCTTTGCTGAAAGTTTTGATTTAAAATTGCAGTACATAACAGTTGTGTTACGAAAATCGCAGAAAAGCACAAAAGTGACAGCACAGATTAACTTGAGCTCAAAATTATCTACACTGAATTCTGCAGCTTTACATTCTAACACTACTGGAAAGTCAATTTTCTTACACTAATATCTGAGTCTGAATATTACAACATTACTGGAGTGTAAACTTTCTTGCCCTAAATTTTGAAACTGTATGTTATAATATTAATAGAAAATCAAATTTCCTACCTTAGATTTTGAAGCTGTACATTATAAAATTACTGAAAAGTCAAATTTCCTACTCTAAATTCTAAATCAGTACATTAAAACATTACTAGAGTGCCATATTTACTACACTAAATTCTGAAGTCAAATTTCCTACACTAAATTCTGAAGTCAAATTTCCTACAATAAATTCTGAAACAGCGTATAACAACATTACCGGAAAGTCAAATGTTTTACACCAGGTTCTGAAGTAGTGGATTATAACATTACTGGAATATCAAAGTTCGTGCAATAAATTCAAAAACTGTGTCATAACATTAATAGAAAGCCACATTTCCTACCTTTAATTCCGAAGCTGTAATTTATAATATTCCCGGAAAGTCAAACTTCCTGCACTAAATTATGAAACTCGGTATAACATTAGAGAAAATTCAAATTTCTTACACTAAGTTCGGAAGCACTGCATTATAACTTTACTGGAAGTTCGAATTTCCTACCCTAAATTCTGAAGCTGTGTTATAACATTATACACTGCTGGACACCCAAAATGCAACACCAAGAAGGAAGCATCCGATTGGCCTGAAATTCGCAGCATGCGTCTCCCGCGAGAGGACATGAAAACGATTAGCATTGCAGGGCATATGCAAATCACGTGCGCCCAGCGCGCCACCGAGGAGCACTATAAGAATTGTGCACAGAAGGCGGGCTCCAAGTACTGGAAGTGTGTTGTGCTGCCGGAGCTGTGCGCGAGAAACTTTCTGATGCCTCGTCGCAGAACACGGCAGCCATTCCAGCACGTTTCGGAATTTAACAGTGGACGAATTGTGGCTTATCGCGACAGCGGTTTATCGTACCGAGACATCGGCGCCCGTGTGGGACAACATCCAGCCACAGTGAGGCGAGTATGGATTCGGTGGGTTCAGGAGGGACGGACGGACCGACGTGAGCAATTGCCGCAGCCGCGGCACACCACCGAACGAGAGGACCGGCATGTCGTGCGGCGGGCATTGACGGCTCGCACCGCCCCATCACGAACGTTAGAGCAGGAATTAGGGTGTGTTGCGCAAAAATCTGTGTCAGCACGTACCGTTCGACGTAGTCTTTTGGAGCGGAGACTTGTCGCACGGCGCCCATTGCTCCGATTACCATTGACGTTACACCACCGGCGAGTGCGGTGGCAGTGGGACGTTGGACGCCACACGTGGACTACGGAATGGCACTACATTTTCTTCTCCGACGAATCCCGCTATTTCCTGCAACACCACGATGGTCGGATCCGTGTGTGGCGGCACCGCGGCGAGAAAATGTGTGGCGCCTGCATTATGCATCGCCATACCGGTCCGTTGCCTGGCGTTATGGTTTGAAGCGCAATTGGATATGACACCCGCTGCCCTCTGGTACGCATCGCCTGTTTACTCAACAGCAACCGCTACATCTCCGACGTTTTGGAGCCTGTAGTGCTCCCTTACCTGCAGGATCTGCCAGCGGCCACGTTTCAACAGGACAATGCGCGCCTGCACGTGGCACGCATCGTGCAACAACTCTTCATGGCTCACCAGGTGTCACAGCTGCCGTGGCCCGCCTGTTCACCCGATATGTCGCCCATCGGACACGTCTGGTTGCTGATCGGCAACCGATTGGCCCGGCAAGCACAACCCGCGGCTACGCCTGATGAACTGCGGCAACGTGTGGAAGCAGCCTGGACCGTCATACCCCAAGCCCACATTCAAAGCCTTTTCCGTTCGATGACGCGGCGTGTAGTGGCCGTTATTGCCAGCCATGGGGGTCACGCGAACTATTGATGTCTGCGTGTTCCTCAAGTCACATGGGCCTGTAAGCTTAATCGTTTCATCTTTGTATCTGTTGTTATGTGTCCAATAAATCTGGCTTTGCTATATCGTGTCCTTCTTGGTGTTGCATTTTGGGTGGTCAGCATTGTAGAAAGTCGTGCACTGCAAATTTTGGCGATCATATGCTGAGGTCAGTAGAACTCTTCGAAGTGGTGACGAGAGCGCAAGCCTGACTCAGCAAATCTGCGATGCATAGGCTATGTCGATACGGGGATGTCTATAGCTGCCGGTACACTTCAACGAATGTCGTCCATTGTGCAGTGTATTTGGACGCTTTCCTAAATGCATCAGTTGCAGTACAGCGAAGCATGTTACCTTTCTTCAACCATTATCGCCACGTTCGGTGGACAGTTGTTGCACTCTGATGAGTTTCCGGCGTGATAAAGAGGCAGGGATCAGCCGTTAATTGTACGAAACTCTATGGCGAAGCTTCTTATAAAGCTGCCCATGTGATGGCAGGGTATCTGATGGCATCGCCCAATAATTCTCACTCAGTACACTTGCTTTCGTTACAGAGATCTCTCTAAAGCAGGGTTCCTCACTCCCTTGTGAAGTTAACCAAACTTTTCTACCCCAAGCTTTTTTGCTCTCTTATATCCCTTACCGATCATGTGATTGTTGACAACCGCGATCATTTATATAACGTAACTGCCGACACGTACCTAGCAATTTTTCATAGTGCTTTAACAAATATTGCGGTTTTCGAAAAAAAAATGTATATTTGATAAAACAATTTCATTTACCCAGAACCTCAGATGAATCCAAGCTTAATTCCAAAGTACACGCTATCATGTTCAATAGGTAGTTTGAACTCATCTGTTTGCCAGTTGTTCAATTCTTGCACGGGACCAAACTTTCGGTTAAGAGGTAAAGAACACTTTACACTCGTGTACGACATTGTCCAAAGTGGTCAATTGTTTGCCACAGAGAAAATGAGTATTTGCCCTAATCAAGGGATAGTCTGAAGGAGCATGTTCGAGAATGTATACATAATGAGGAGCAACTCCATTCCATGAAGTTCTTGAAGCTTAACTTGGGTTCGATTAGCGGTGTGAGATTTTGCGTTGTCTTGTTGCAGCAGTGTTCGCTTTTGATTGACTACGAAAGGATACATCCGCTGAAGTTTGTCATACTTTCTGTTAACTTGCTTAGAATACAGTTCGGCATTGACAGATCGATCATTCGGAATGAGCACAAAAGGAATTACACTTTCATAATTCCACCAGACACACATCATAAACATTTTCTGAAAATGTCGGCGTTTGGAGGATGGTAAAGCTGGCTCACCTCTATTATAGCACTCTTGTGAAGAATCTGGATTACGCAGATATATCCACTTTTCATCCCCAGTAACTATACTTATGTTAAAGTCGAGTATCGCGAGGATTTCTGAGCTTTTATTTTTCGATACCTCAACACGACGTTGAGCTTGAACTGCGATGGGCTCACGAGGCACCTTAAGGCATCGTCTGTAAACTTTCCCGATCTTGTGCCAGTGCTCAGCGATGGCAGATTTAGAAAGACTTAGTTGTTCTGTCAATTTGCGAGTGCTTGTTCGTGGATTGTCTTCCACAGCTGCTTGCAGGGCGTCCTACTCAAAAGCAGAGGGCGACCCGAACTTTCCTTTCTTTTCAAGCACAAGTCACAAGTGGCAAATTTTTTGAACCTTACGCGCTCCGAGTAACGGCAGACCTTAACTTTAACTTCATTTATTTTTCGGACTGCTTCAGTAGCTTTAAATCCCTGTTTGCAGGAAATCAGCCCCGCAAAAAAAAAATGCCTATTTACGACATGGAACTGTGCTTGCGAAAACGCAGTTATTCTCCGAATACCCCAATACATATACAATTTATGACTACAAAGCTTGCGGTGTTAAGATAGAATAATATAAACAACGTTTCGCACAATAAAATTTTTATTATACATCGACTATAGTTTCGCAGAGCGTTTGGCTCTCTCCTCCTGAGGAAGCCGAGCCAAACGCTCTGGGAAACTATAGTCGATGTATAATAAACATTTTATTGTGCGAAACGTTGTTATTATTATTCTACCCCAATGCATACTGATGGGGGATTTTCTATATCGAGAAGTGTATCTATCCATTTCAGCTTTCTCTCCTCGCCTTGCTCACTCACTGTGCAAGCATGTATGGCCTCTCGATTGCTTTGTATGTGCATTCTTCCACTAGGTGTTCTTTCGCTCTCTCTTTCTCAGGAAACTCTCTGCGTCTCTTTCAATTCATGGATGCAGATGCCTTTCTTACTTCATGATTATTAATATATCTGTTCGTGAACATTTTCTCTATCTGATTTGCTCTATCTCTCTTTGTGTGCGACTTCTCTTATTGATCTTCGTCCTTCTTTTCTGAACGCTTCCCTCTCCCACACTGTGTATGCGCGCGTGTGCGTATTTTCCTCTGAATATCCATTCGTGCGTCTACACGTTGCTATCGTTCTCTCTTTCTGTAGCTTGATTCATTTCTTTCTCTCTTTCTGAAGGTTGATGCATTTTTTTCTCTCTTTCTGTAGGTTGATGCATTTCTTTCTCCATTTTTCTGCCTACCTTTACATTTTCATTGTTTTTATTGCCGACCCGATGGCACAGTGGTCTAAGTTCTGGCTTATGACCCTTCGTGCAAGTGGGTCCGGGTTCTAACCCAAGTGAGGCATGAATTGTGGTTTTCTTATGGCACTAGCTCTCAGCCTTCCCTGGAAGTAGTGACCCTAAATTAGGGACGGGTAACTGTTTATAGCACGGTTGTCGTTAACCCCTCAAAATCCAAAAAAGCTGTCTCTCTATTATTCTCTTGTTAACAGATTTATGCACACCTCGGGTTGTCCTTACGAGCTTTCATGAAAATTACTGAACAAAAAGTTACAGTAGCGATTATTAACCTGGACCCATCCCTGGAATTTCTTGTATACCAAATACTTTTTGTGTATTAAGTTTCAATCTTCGGTGACACTGACTTTAATCAGCATGCAAACACTACTTAGCCAGCAACAATAATTATTTACAGAGAAAAACACTAAATTCTTAAGGAAATGGAAAGGTATGCATGTACGATACATATACACTATATTGACAAAACTCACCGGACACCTAGAAAAGAAATACAACATAGTATTTATTGACACACAATAGTATGGTGTCGGCCCAATTATGGCCTTAATGCATGCACAAACCCTTCGAGACATGCTTTTGACAAGGCTTGGAACAGAGCAATAGGTATGCGCTTCCATTCAGTACATAATGCTGCCGTTACCTGTTGTTTAGTAGTAGGCCTCGGTTCCAAACTTCTTCTGCGGCGCTCTCATTCATCCCATAGGTGCTCTATGGGATTACGATTTGGGCTCTGTGCTGGCCAGTTCACACACGAGAAGGAATTATCGTCAAACCACGCTGTAACATTAATTGCTCTATGGCTCGGTGGTGCGTTATCCTACCTACAAGGCTCGGTTTCAAAGTATTGTCACAGAGTTGGTAGGGCAAAATTGTCCAGAATATCGACGTAGACGTGCTGGATAACAGGTTTGTCCACGATAAACAATGGGCCGGGAACATACCACGAAAAACATCCCCACACGAGTACACTACCAGCTCCAAACTTGATCGTACTGTGGTAAATAACGTTCCCCCGGCTGCCGCCATACCAACACCCTGACATCAGACTGATGAATCGTGAATCACAATTCATCAGTCCATTGGACCCGTTTCCATTTATCTACGGTCCACGATAAATGCTCTTTACACCATTTTAAACGACGAGGAGCGTTCCGAGTGGAGATGAAAGGCTTATGAGCAGCCGCACGACCACAGTTACCCATGGAATGAAATTCTCTGTGAATGGTACGTGTACATACCGAGGTTCGAGCATTTTTACTCACCCGTACACTGAGGCATTGTGCAGTACTCCGTCGATTAGCTATAACGACTCTCCTGAGGCTTCGACGAATTCTATCACTGATTTTCTCTGGTCTGCCGGTACGTTTTGCTGCTTCAGACACGCCATGTGTCTTCCATTTATTCAGTACATCAAAACAATTTGACTTGGGTATGTTTAAACGCCTTTCGGTTTCTCTTATGGATAACCCACTAATATAACATCCAACAATCTTTCCTTTCTCAAAGTCAGTTCTCTCCCGCTACGACATTTTCACTTAACGTCGCAGTGCGATATGATCACGGTCAGCTGCAGGCTTGTTTTTGTACCGTTTGCAGCTGTACCGTGCATCTTAACAACACAGCGGATCCGTTAATTTGCTTTTGAAGGGGATTCTGCTGACTTTTTGTCAATATAATGTATTTATTCTTGAAATATTGATTGAACGACGGTGATCTATTTGCATCAATAATAAAGATGTGTGTTGACTACCACCCAACTCAGCTTTCTTCGTTAGCAAGAGGTAAAACGTCTTTTTTGATCCAGGTCTTCCTCCGTGATATTTATTACGCGCAGACAGTAAAACGTCTATGCAGATCGTTAGTACGATTACTATCAGTCCTGGCTCTTCCGCTTATCAACACAATGCGGTCATGCAAAAAATAGAAATAAAAGCATGTTACATACAATTTCTCTGATATTTGTTATCCACTGTAGTTGCTCTTGTGGCCAAACACTAGCCACCACTATCATTATTATTATTTTATTGTAGCGCTTTACACTTCTTTGCTTTAATTTTCCCCTTTTAGAGTTTATATCCACAGGTAAGGGTTAAAGGCATCTAACTATGTTTTATGGGACAGTTCTGCTTCTTACCAGAAACGCAGTTACGTTACGTTGAATCTGGAGGCTGAGATATGAGATAGAGGGTGTACAGGTCAGAGAGGCAGTGGAGACAGATTGAAAGTGCGAATCGGCATAGTTGGAAGTACCAGGCGATAATGTCACAACGTGTGCATCCAGGAAGAGAAGTTAGAGGTGGGGAAAAATAACGTATGATCTTATTTGAAGAGGAGGAGTTAAATGTCATGGGAGCCTACTGCATAACCTGCCCATTCCACGCACGGCGAGTATACGGATGTTCAGATCATCTCAACCTACCTTCAATAGATCCTGAGACTACCTGGTCGGAGAACAGTTGCCATAACCACTAGAACACTCACATTCCCAGCACTTAATATTTATTACAAGATGTTTGTTTATAAGATCCAGATCACATATTAGCGCACATTTCGTTAAAAATTTGAAGTGTAGTTCGGGTGGACACCAAGAAGAGACGCGGTCATTCTGACCTGCAGGAATCACTTTCACTACGTGATACGGAAAGTTTCTTGCTCCCCAGAGAAACCCTTTTTCGATAGCCGGGCTGAGAAGAATGGAAGTTTGGCGATGCTTGGAGAGCCAGTAAATGACCTTCCTTTTCTCGGTGAATTCTGGGACGTTTCTGGCTTTGAAGTTAGGCCCTATCATTAATTGTACAGCATTCATCCTGGTGTCTAATAGGGCACTTGAAACTGTGCAGTGGGGTACTTTTTGTGTAGTTGCGTAACTATTTGCATTCTACGAACGGACTTTTATCCAAGGTCTTTGTCTCAGTCACTTTCTCTCTCTCTCTTTCTCCATCTCTCTTTATGCATCTCTTCCTTAGCGTAGCGGGTTACGAACCCGAGAACCACTCGCCGTCTAGTTTCTTTCCAGCCAAGATTAACTGTCTCTTCAGAGTGTCTAGAACGCAACTGAACTTTCTCGTTGCCTTTCACTGTGTTTCAATTCTGTTGGCTCTGCCTTTTGTAAACACAACTGAGTGCGTAGTGAATTACGACAGAGGATACTAACGTCTTACTTTGGTTCTTACCATCCACGAGGGAAAGGCACAGTACTTGGTAAACAGTCCGTTACCAGCACTGCGAAACAGTCCGTTTTACAAAACCTGTTGTTTTGGTGTCTGATAGGGCACTTGAAATTATACAGTGGAGTATTTTTGTGCAGTTGCATAACTATTTGCATTTTCTACGAGCATACTTTTATCCGAGGTCTTTGTCTCTTTTTCCTGCTCTTCCTCCATCTCTCTTTATGTCTCTCTTCTTCGGCGATGCGTGTTACGAACCTCAGAATCACTCGTCGTCTAGTTCCTTTGCAGCCAAGATTAGCAGTCTCTTCGGAGTGTCTAGAGCGCAATCGAACTTTCTCGTTGGGTTTTTACTGTGTTTCAATTTTGTTGGCTCTACATATTGTAAACAAAACTGATTGCATAGTGAATTACGACAAATGATACAAACGTCTTGTTCTGGTTCTTACCATCCTGAAGGGAAAGGTACAAAATTTGGTAAACAGTCCGTCAACAGTATTGCGAGAACAGTCCGTTTTCCAGAGCCTGTGGTTTTGGCCGTGCTAGGTCGGGAACAAAATTCATTAATCGGGAACAATGCCTAAAGCATTGTTCCCGACTAGAGAATTTTGCTACCGAGTGGTGGGCTATATCTTACAACATTTTTACGTGTCTGTTTTGCTCTTCTTTGCATTCCCTACTGCATTCCCATTACATGTTCCGGGTGTTCCCAAAGTGTTTAGAAATAAGGAGGGGATGAATTCCACTTTTACATCCCCAGAAGCTTATCTGCCGCTTTTTCTCGGATTTATTCTTAAAAGCACTTTTAGTTATTTACAATTACCCGCATAGCTATATATATATAATAGATAAATATTTACACAATTAATGGTTGCAAAAAATATATATACTTTCATTCTAATTCGCATAATTAGGAGCAAATCTTTCAAAAGTACAGTGCTAATCGTTGTGTGTCTGTATCTGTCTCTCTTTCTTTATTTGTTCCCCATGCTTTTGTAATAATTATGGATTTTATCGAAGGGACAGCATTTATCGCAAATGGAACATTTACCTTTTCAAGGTAGTTGTGCGTTTAAAAAAGGTAAATTTGATATCCGACAACAAACAGAAAATCGTACAAGGAAAAACAATTACTGAGCTTGATATTTCTTTAAAATTTCCCAACATAAAATCTTTAATTTCCAATAAAAGTGTCGGCGCAGAATTTCGGTTTAATGCGTATCATCCTTTCTTTTTCAGTTTATTTTTTTAATGGATTTCCTTAACAGCTTAGGGTTCACATGGAACTTTCACGGGGAAATTACTCGGGGAGAACTGAGCGGCTTTTAAGCGAATTTTCTTGGGTTTCTAGAAAAACTTAGGTTCACTTCTAGAAGCTGAAGATCTCTAAACACCGCTTCGTCTCCTTCCATTAAAAAGGGTTTAGAAAGAGCGAGGACTTTGAAAGAACAGCTAAATAAGAGGATTAAAAATGTACACTACTGAAAAACGCTGTTTTATAATGAGAGTACCACTGAGAAGACTGCCTAATTTTTCAGAAACTGCTGAAAATTAAATAGTTCCTGCCGGAGATAAAAAAGAACAAAATAGTTGAAAGTTTTTCTTTTAGGGATCACATTGAAACGCATGTTGGTTCTTCACCTCTTTTGAAGTTTGCTATTAAGGAAAGGCCCATTTCTTCTCATTTGCATCTTTTCTTAGTTTTTCTTGAAAATTTTATTTTAAAATTAGTTTGCATTTGCTTTCAGTGTTCTGTAGAAGAAAAGAAAACGATGGAAAACGGCTTCTGGCTTTCAATAGTTGTTTGATTTCTGGCTAATTTGCTTAGCACAAAATCAAAGCAACACTGTTTTCTGTTTTATTATCTGTGCATGATATATTTTAATCTACGCGTTCTGTAATGCGCTTGAATGGATAATGTGTTCTACGAAGGGCATCAGTTGTTTGTAGTGTATGTACCCTTGTTGTCTTGTTTTTAGTTAATGTTTTCTGCGAAGGACTAAAATAACACTAGGTTCTGATTTTCTATTCTGCCTAATTTCTTGTTTGTTTTTTGCTTTGCTACATCTTTTCCTGGAGGGCATAGATTAAAGACCATCGTGAGCATCTCCATGGGTTATTTCTCCCACCCTAAGTAATCAGTTTTAAAGAAAGGCAAGAAAGAGGAATCAATAGAAGAATTACCCAAAGTAATAAGGCCTTTTGGAGACTTAAAGTGCAATTAACCTGGGATCTTCCATTGTATTTAAGAAGAAAAAGTTCCAATGCATGTATTAACTCCGTATTTACTTGTGGAAGTGAAATGTTGAGTATCATAGAACGACAACGTGAAAACATAAGAGTATCTGTGAGAAAGCTAGAGAAGAATATTGGGAATACCAAGATGAGACAGAGTTAGATATGTACTTACATGGGAAAAGAATAGGTATAACAGATATTATAAAAATAATAAAATGATCAAAGTGGAGAAGGGCTGGACATGTTGAAAGACATAAAGATGAAAGGTGGACACGATTAATAACAGAATGGCAACCAAGAAATGAAAAGAGACGAGATGGAGAGATGACCTTCAGAAATTTAGAGGTGCTAAATGGTAGACTGAGGCTAAGAATCGAGGAAGTTGGAAAAGACTGGAGGAGTCCTATACCCTGCAGTGTGTGTCAACAGGCTAAGAAGAAGAAGAATGTAGGGCCACGTCTTTCAAAGAATGGAAAGGGATAACAGCTCTTTTAGAAAAGAGCTGGCTTGGAATATCATTGGTATTTTAGAAAAGAGCTAGGAATCTCATTGGTAATTTAGAAAAGAGCTTGGAATCTCATTGTTATTTTAGAAAAGAGCTTGGAATCTCATTGGTAGTTTAGAAAAGAGCTTGGAATATCATTGATATTTTAGAAAAGAGCTTGGAATCTCATTGGTATTTTAAAAAGTGTTCTGGGACAACAATTCTGATGAATAGAAGCGAATAAAGTGAAAACTGAACTGCTCCCCAAACGAAAGAGCTGGCTTGAAATATCATTTGTATTTTAGAAAAGAGCTAGGAATCTCATTGGTAGTTTAGAAGAGAGCTTGGAATCTCATTGGTGTTTTAGAAAAGAGCTTGGAATCTCATTGGTAGTTTAGAAAAGAGCTTTGAATCTCATTGGTATTTTAAAAAGTGTTTTGGGACAATAACTCTGATGAATAGAAGCGAATAAATTGAAAACTGAACTGCTCCCCAAATGAAAGATCGGAATGAAAAGTGGACTTTTGTTAAATGGAAGGAAACATTTCTGGTACAAGGGCTTAAAGAGTGATTTCTGTCACATGGTGGTTGCTTGAAGTAGGGTCCATACTTGGGGAACTCATACTCTCTATGCTACGTGCGCTAAACACTAGATCAGAAGCACCCTGATTAAGTACTCTGTTGGCTACTGATTTATGCTAGGTAAAGCTGAACTAAACCTGAGTCCCAAGCAAGCTTGCAATCATTTCCACTTTACGCACAGGACGGCAAAGTGTGAATTTCGCAATACTACAACAGCTGAATTTTTCGAGATTCCCAACGAGACTGAATTTGATACTTTCATTTGTTAGCTTTGGAACACAGAAGACATTTTCTCTATAAGATTATAGCATGCGAAAGTATAACTTACTAATAAGTTAGGTAGAATGCCTTGACTGATGGTTAAAAGCATTATAATGGTACAAAGATTAGTTTGTTGAAATCACAAGTTCAACTATCAATAAAAATTTCCCCAATTTGTTATGTATAATAGAAAGTAGAGAAAAATAAAGCACTGTTTCGTATAACTGATTCATTTATGAATGTCAGATTTATTTGCGGCAGTTGAATTGTATGATGTTTTGGCGCATTTGCTAATGTAGACATTAAAACAAAAATCATTGTCTTTAATTCTCCCCTATGGGACAGCATGCAACGTTACATGGGGAGAATTATAGAATTAACATGTTTATAGAGAAGGAAGTCCTGGAGAACGTCTTTTATAATAACTGACTAGGCAGGAAGCTCAAAATGAGTAGCTGTGAAATTCCAAGGATGAAAAGAAGGACAGTAATGTTTCTGCAGTGGTAATTACCATACGATCTGAAGATTCGGGAAAACCTGTTAGCGGGATAAATAATTAGCCGCCATTGGCAATTGTCGAAAGTAATTTAATATATCCTGTATTGAGCAGTTCGTTGACGTTACACTATTGACAGGAACAAACTACATTTTTTGCTGCGAAATAACATTTATAAATTAATAGCTGTTTTTTCTCTTCCATTTAAGAACTTAACGACCACCGTGAATAACGCAATAGCTAATTTGCATTCGCCTGTTCTTAATTTCTGACCACTTGCTCCAAAGTGGGGTGAGAGAGCCAGTGCTATAAGCGGAACACACCATCTCTGCCTCACCGGGGATTTGAACACGAATCCATTTTGGAAGAATGATTAAAAGCCGTCCTTCGTGCCACTCCAACTGAGGCGGAAATTAATAGATAACCAAATGTCCCAAACGTAGCACAAATTGCGTAAAACAAATTGCGAAAACAAATTGCGCGGCATTGAATTTTTTTCTGATATAAATAGGAGAGGTTTAGTCATTTTATTTTTTGTTGGAGCTTATAATTTTTCACAATAGCTTTGTAATATTTTTTTTTCTGCAGGAGGACTCTTCACAGATAAAGCGTTATTTTTTCCTGATTTTTCGAAACAACAAAATGCTTTGCAACTTGTTTTTTTACGCTTTCCAACCGTAGGTTAAAGAAGCGTGTGTGCTCCAGTTTATCTGCATGTCTGTCTGTCTGTCTGTCCGCACGACAAATCGGGTAACAATGGTTCGATTTCAATGAAATTTTAGTATGCGGTAGGGGACAACCTGGGAACGAAACCTGTTGAAAATGGACGGAATACGGTCAAAGGTCAGGACATAGGAGTGGGATCCATTCCATCGCCCTTATGCGTCATAACTTACGTAAAAGTGTTTCGATTACGACAAAACTTCAGTGTATTGTTTTGGAGGTATACTGAACCAATTCTCTTTAATATCATCAAAATGGGGTCAAAGTTCACAGCGCAGGAGCGAGATTTATTCCACACCTATTATCTCATAACTTGAGTAAAAATACTTCTATTGCGACAAAACTTTAGTATATTGTCCCAGAGGTTAACCGAACGAACCAATAGCCAGAGTATGGAGAAGAGTTTGTCTGCGCGCTATTTCTGGTATATTGGAAAGCGTATCATAATCAATTCATTGCGTGATTTAACTAAGTTGTTTTAAACTGACAATAACTTTCAGATATATTTAAACAAGTCAGTAAAATCATGGAATACATTGATTATGATACGCTTTCCAACATACCAGAAATCTTTACGCAAGTTATGAGGATAATGGTTATAGAATAAATATCGCTAATATGACCTGATCTTTGACCCCATTTCGACGATATTCAACAGAACCGGTAAACCAAAATTTAATACAACGTTCTGATTGTTGAAATAATATACGCTTGCTGTCTTAAAGCACGATAAAACCACAATAGGCTCCCTAAAACACTCAATAAAATCACATTTATTATAAATTCTAAAAGCCCATTTACGTTTACACCGACGAGCGCTTTCGAGGTTTCAAGACCTCAATATGGAGTCACTGAATAAATCCCCGAAACACTCGGAAGCATCAAGAATATATAGACAATTATTCGGTAAAGCATACTTCCGGAACAACATAATAACGTTTTGTCTCAATCAAAGCATTTTTACGTAAATTATAACGCATAAGGGCGATGGAATGGATCCCGATCGTATGTCCTGACCATTAACTCCATTTCGCCCATTTTCAGTAGGGTTCGTCCCCAGTTGTCCCCTACCACATACTAAAATTTTATCAAAATCGAACCATATTTACGCAAGGTATGACGCATAAGAGCAATTGAATGCATCCCGCTCCTATGACCTGACCTTTGACCAAGCTTCACCCATTTTCAATAGGATCATCCCCAGGTGGTCCCTTACGACAAACTAAAATGTAATCGAAATCGAACCATATTTACGCAAGTTATGATGCATAAGACCAATCGAATGCATCCCACTTCTATGCCCTGACGTTTAACCCCACTTCACCCATTTTCAATAAGATTCGTCCCCAGGTGGTCCCCTACCACATACTAAACTGTCACTGAAATCGAACCATATTTACGCACGTTATGACGCATAATGGTAAAGGAATGGAACCCGCTCCTATGTCGTGACCTTTGACCCCATTAATCCGATTTTCAACAGCGTTCTTCCCCTGGCTGTCCCCTACCACATACTAATTTTCATCGAAATCGAACCATTTTTACGTGAGGTATCGTGCGGACAGGCGGACGGACGGACAGACAAACGGACGGACAGACGGACAAAGCTGGAGCATATACGCTTCTTTAACCTACGGTTGGAAAAGGTAAGAAAGGTGAAATGTACTTTTTTATAGTATTATTTCACACACACACACACACGCACACACGCACACAAAAGAAAACTCCTAAATATAAAATTTACACTTGATAACTATAATGACTTTGTCTTAAGTTGTCCAAATACTTATACATACGCATCGTACAACCATCTGTACAATACGTTAAGTACCTGGTTTCTTACAGTACCACAATATAAATAATACATAGCTGGTGCGCAAAATAGGGGAGAGGGTAAGAAATATATTGTGCTACAATAAACAAAAGTCATGCGATATGCTATCCACAATATCCGATCTCGCTATGGAACTTCAAAATTGGACAAACGATTGAAATTTAAAAGTTAATCAAACCTCAAATATTCTTACCAATCGCTCCTATTACCAGTGATTTCTCGTCATACACCATTAAAACTTTTGTGGTAGGTTGCACCAAAAAATGGTGCTACCCTAACTGCACCACTTTCTGAGAAAAGATACACCAGTTTGTGGTGCAAACAAAACCAAACAACATGGTGCAACCTTACACCATAATGTGGTGCAACCTTACACCATAATGTGGTGCAACCTTGTACAATATCGTAGTGCAAAGTTGCAACATTTTGTTGCGTTTTGTTTACACCACACACTGGTGTATCTTTTCGCAGAAAGTGGTGCAGCTGGGATAGCACCACTTTTTGGTGCATTCTATCACACAATTTTCAACAGTGTACGGATACGGGAAAAATGACACCGGAGTTTTTCCGTTAATATACGGAAGGAATTGAGGAAAGTGAAAATCCTCCAAAAAACTTTGTGTCAGTGAATAAACAAACGCATCGCTCATTCCACGTTTTATCAACACATAGCAAGCGAAAAATTGTTATGCGGCCACCACTGGGGATCCGAATCCCAGATCTCTCGATATTTAGCTGTTAATGCTAACTAGACGGAGTCGTCTCAGTAGCTGAGCCCGTTTACGGATTTATGATGTTAGAAGCTGACAAAAAAACACACTTAGCGCTCTCAATTGTTGGCCACCGTAGCGTAATGCTAACACGCTGGGCTAGACATTGAGAGATCTGGTATTCGGATCTCCAGCGGTGATCGGATAACAATTTTTTGGTTGCTATGTGTTGACGAAACGTGAAATGGGCGATCCATTGCTTATTTAATTGCGGAAAGGTTTCTGAAAATTCAGAATTTTTCGTTAACACATCGATAAAATGGTTATTTACCGGCAATATAAGAAAGAAACTGCGGAAAGATTTCTGAAAATTCAGAATGCTCTCGTGGTAAAAAAAAATCCGTTAAAATTCAGGTTTCTTTCCTTCATTTCACGGAAAAGGTTCTATCAGGAACATGCTTCGTTAAGTCACGAAATAAATAACGGACATTGGCTCATGCATTTCATAATTTTGTTTTTGCAATGTATGTACACTCATTGTCATAAAAATCCGCGCACCAAGAAAAAACCATGCGATTAACGCGAAACTCAGAGAATAACTGCGGGGACGGGAGACATGCAAATGATTAAAGTTTCGTTCGATTCCGAATGCCCCGCGCGTCCAAGACCAGCGCTGCAATCGCAATCCTTGGGGATTATAAGGCGTCGCGAGGAAACTCTACATTCGTGGAGCCGCGGGTGGCCTAGTGGGAAACGTTCGATCCCAGGCAGGTACATACGCTAGATCCACTAAATATTCGCCGCGCGTCGGATGGGCACGTTAAGCCGTCGGACCCCGGATACTGGCCCCCGGTAATAAATAAGGGCGTGTTCCTCCCCTTTGTACTTCGCTTCCGTGTCACTTTCCTATTGGGCATTCTGGCCCAAATCTCCTAGCTTCCTATTTCTAAGGATTGTTTAAGACCTGGGGTCAGATACTCCCTTCCTAAAATCCGCTACACGTTATCACATGATCACTCTACATCCGAAGTACGCTGTAAGAGTCAGGTGAGATCCTTGCGCAATAGACATGCCGAGGAGCCGCCGTAGATGTGCTTACGGGCAACTGACGGAGTGTGAACGAGGCCTTAACATCAGGATGAGAGAGGCACGTTGGCCGGCTCTCCGAATCGGCCGACAGTTGGGCCGGTCGGACAATACGATTCAGTCGTGTTTGGAGCAATAGGCACGGGAAGTCACCCAGACAAGGTGGATGGGCTCTGGACGACCCAGACACACTACCAGCTGAGAAGACCGTGGGATCATGCGAGTGGCATGCACAGATGCAACGACGTCCTTGTCCAATATCCAGAGACATGTGGCGGCTGTTCAAGGGACTATTGTGTCCGCCAGAACCATTTTCAGACGCCTGGAAGAGGCGAATTTGCATTCTCGACGACCCTTACGTTTTCTGCCATTAACACCTGACCATCGTCGGCGTAGATTGCAGTGGTGTCATCAGCGAGTAACGTGGAAAGCTACGGACTTGCAACGTATAGTGTTCAGCGACGAATCCTGTTTCCGTATGGGAACGGACGACCACCGTGTCACAGTGTGGAGGACCGCGGGTGAGCAGTACAATCCCAACCGCACTATACATCTGCACACGTCCCAAACTGCAGGCGTGATTGTCTGAGGAGCCATCGTGTATGGCAGCCGGACTTTCCTCACAGTGATCCAAATGACGTTGACAGCCCAGCGCTACGTACAGGAGATCCTGCGGCCCAATGTTTTGCCTTTCTTGACAAGGCGGCCCGGAGCCATTTTCCAACAAGATAACGCTCGTCCGCACACGGCTCGGGTTTTCCATGTCTGTCTACGTCATGCGTCGAAGCTTCCGCGGCCTTTCAGGTCGCCTGATCTCTCGCCCATCGAGCACGTGAGGGACCAGATGGGACGCCACCTTTCTCCATGTCCCAGTGTTAGTGATTTAGAGCGTCAGTTGCAAGAAGTGTAGGCCAATCTTTTTCATTCATAATTATTTTTCATTCATTCGAAAAATGAATGATTACAATCATTCATTGATCAATGATTGCATGATCAGAAACATTCATTGATCAAAGATCGAATGATCACAATCATGTATTGATCACTGTTTGAATTATCTCAATCATTCATTGATCAACGATTGAATGATCACGATCATTCAATAATTTTTCGAACAAATGAACGAATCATTTATTCTTCGAATGAATGATCACATTTGCGCATATTCATTTATTGTCCAGTCAAATCACGGCTTTCAATTTGTTGAAGTGTTCTATTACCCAGTTTGCACATAATACCTTCCTTGAAAAAGTCATCTAGTTGATGTGCGAAAGCCTGGAAACTTTGAATTCTGCTCCACGCCAAGAAATTCGGATTTTTGGTATAGCTATGCTATTTTAAGTAATGTTGGTGTTCAGTTCCTTATCAGTAATTATTTCTATTTTACGATGTTATATTTTCTTTCTGTGAGCTTGACTGGTAATTTTAAAATCATGCTGGCAGTATTAATGCACACCATTGTCAATAACATATTTACTTATTAAACTTTTCTTTTTTAAAAGAGTGGATCGGATAACTGCTTGTGATCAATCAGTATTGTATATCGCAAGTAAATTTCAGGTCATCATCTTTTTGTTTTTAACTGAAACTCTGAAAAACTTTGCAGACAGATCTTCATTTTTCTTCGTAATATCTTAAATTAAAATGGCACCAGTTTGATTCTTCCGCTACTCAAGATAAAAAGGTTTTCTCCTTACAAGAAAGCTGTTTACCTTTTCGCAAAACGTCAGGCAAGAAGTACTGTGAACATTCCATTTTCTTTCTTTTTTTTTTCCTTTTCTTTTTTTTTTTTTGTATTTCGTTTAGTACACAAAAACAAAAGCTCTGTGAATGCGATTTTCATCAATTTGCGAGATGAAACTTTCCTCAAAGTTTGACTTGTGTGATGGATTAGAAAAGTAATAAAGACCTCATGAGAGAATGAATGACTCCTCAAGAATTTTAAACGTTTATATAATTTGAAATTCCTGGATAAAAGAATCAGTTCTTTGGAGTTATTTTACTTCTACGAAGAAAAATCTTTCACATCTAGTTCTGCTAAATGCATCTTTCTTGACGAAGAATGACAGTAATTAAAGATTTTCGCTCAAACTGCACTGGAAATGGATAGCATAAATTCAATGTGCCGTAATAAATTAATTACAGGAAGGGATGGATATTATCTGGAGCTCCAGAAATCCACTTATTTAGGAATGGGTCATCGTTAATCATATTTTTTTCCAAAAGTAATAATCAATGATTTTTAATGTGGAAATAAGATGTTTCTTCAAAGAGAACAGTGAAGTTTGACTTAATAAATTGTCTCAATGGATTGGTCCCTGCTCATTACCATGAATGCGGTTGATTCTCTGACTTGAACGTGATTTCATGTAATAGTTAACGTCAAACTTTTTTGTGCTTGAAAGAAAACATAAAGGTCAGCAGGTTTTCTGAGTGTCTGGGAAATTAATTTTTTATAACTGATTTCTTTTAAAGATCACATCTTCAAGTGCTGGCATTATAATAGAAAGAAATGGATGCCAGATATTTTATTTTCTATTTATTTTTACCCAAAGGTACAGGAAAGCTTTTAAATTTTCTGAAATTCCTTATTTTAGTTATACACCATTGGGGTCATATAGGACCTTAGATACAATAGTCACAAAAAGTTAGGGATATTTCATGAAGCGAAGGATGTATGTATTTGACAACGTAACACTAATTGAAATGACAACAGTGAGGCTTCATAACACAAATGATAAAGAGTGCTTGTACAAAAACAATTTGTGCAATTTTTACCGCAACTAAGTAGCTCTGCAATATAAACAAAATGGTAAATTCGGAGAATGTCCATTCCTCTGGCTTTCACTACGCGGTAATACCACCTCTGTGTCGAAGAACGTCTTGCCACATATGAGACATACTTGCAATGACATTGGTCAGTGTCTGGAAAGCTCATCCCAATCACAGGCAACACTTTACGGAGCTGATCTTCATCCATCGGTTCATGTACTTGGGTATGGAACGTGGTTATCCAGACGTCGCTCAATTGCGTCCTAAATGTTCTCAATACTATTAAGGTCAGGATACCACGGACGCAGCTATCACATGATTGTCCATCTTCTGAATCACGCTCCAGGCCCAGTGATTGGTTCAATTGTAATAGAGAAAATGGAATGCATGGCAAAAAGCGGCTTGGAACAATGAGCACAATGATCTCGTTTCGGAATACTGAGGCATTTACGCTTCCTTGCCAAACATACAAGTAAGTTCGTCCATTAAAAATAGATTCCATGCCAGACCAGGACGGCCTCGGTAGCACAGTAATGTCGAATCAACGTCGAATTTTGGTTACCAGGTCGATATTACCTCGAGGCATAATTTTCGACGTAAAATCGATGAGACGGAACAAGAAAAATCATTACATTGAATTGCAGTATACATGTAGACGGTCGCGCAAGCGCCTTACCAACCATTAGGAAAAGCAAACGTTTTGGATGCTGGGGTGTTATTCGGTTGCATCGTTTCTATTTTAAGATGAGATTCTTACTTGTCTCCTTTTTCGCCGGTAAGTTTAAAGTTTTTTTCTTGTTTTTGCTTAAGTATGTTTATAAGAAATTGAGTCTCGTTCCTTTAAATAGAATTACTTTTTAAGATATATAATTTGTACATACGCATAACCCAATTAGGGATAGGACTAGCGCGATGCTGACAGATCACCAAACATTTTATGAAATTCTTGAGAATTATGAATCTTTTCGAATGCCTCCGAAAACACTTGGATGTTGAAACAATGAAAAACTATATATGAGTTTTTTAATCGTAGACAGCATAGTGGAATCCTACTACAGTTACGAATACATTCTCCGTTTTATGCCACGATTAAAAGTTTAGAATTTCATATCTCAACATCTAAAGTGTAGAGTAAACGTAGATTCGACATTACAACAGTACTAGAGTCGATGACTAAACTGCGTAATATAAACGTAGAATCGACGTCTACACTACATACCAACGATGTATATGTTTCATTCGAAAGGTCGAACCTTCGTCTACTGTTGACTTAATATCAACGTAATAGGTTTAAATTTCGACGTCGAAAAGGCGTGACAAGGTGGACATGGATATCTAACTTCGACGTCTCATATCGAACAAATATCGATTTAAAATTCAACGTCTCATATCGAACAAAAATCGATTTAAAACTCGACGTTGAGTCGATGTAATGTGCTACCAGGGTGACTGCCGCTGGTTTGGGTAGACGGATTTCTCATAGTGTGTTTGCATTCGTGTGCCGGATCTTCTCCGCACGTGTCTTCTCCGAGCATCAGGATAAAGAGCGAAACGGGATTCGTCTGCGAAAAGTACATCGTGGCACTCTGTATTCGATGACTCGTACTGTTGGATACAGGTATATCTTTGATGACGGTGAGCTAACACCAATGCCATGCATTTCGGCGACATCCTTGCTATGAGTACGTACTCCTGCAGACGGTTTCTTACCTTTTGAGTACATAATCTGACACAAGAAGCAGCGCAAAGTGATTTCCGGAGTTGGGTACTAAGTCTTCCCCGAACACCTACTGTCAGGTAACGACTATTGCCTCCTGGTTGTTATTCTCGGGCGACCGATCCTGGCTGTATTTGCAATATTTCCATGCCGTAGAAAATTATTCGTGTGTAGGCGACTTACTACATTTTGTGACATTCCTAAAGCAGCAGATACAGCTGAAATTTCTAAAGCAGCAGTACACCGGCCTGCAACAAACCAACAATCCTATTTCTATTATCAATGCACAAAAGTCGCCTGGACATCATTTCAAGTTAATCCCACACTAAAGGCAATACATTCAGCAAACTTCCAGACAAAGCGATGGATGGGCACGTTTTCCACTTCTCGCAGGGTAATTTTATCGGAGGTCCCACGCTACGTGCAGTTTTGTCATGATGCTACTTTACACATGACATCGCAACCCCCGCTGATAACCGATCTTTAGTAGTCGCTAAATTTGTGTATCACCACTTTTTCCCTTTCAAACCGCAGTACCCCTAACTTTTGCGAACAGGGTATTTATACATCGTAAGTAAGTGGATGTTCCTAGTCTTACCATAAATACTGTTGCAAAGTATTCAATGAAATAACAAAATAAATTTAAAGATATTTTAATATACCTGTGATATGAAGTACGTAGTGCGCTTGTGAATAAATGGCACCAATCACTTTTCAAAATGACATCCTTTTGCCATTACTCAGTCCTTCAGTCTCTGTGGACACTAATCAAGTAGCTTAACGCATGGTCTCCACAGGGAAAGCTGCTGCAGCCCGCACCAAAGAGCGTTTGAGACTGTCAGTACCGGAATGTCTCTTTGTTCAGACCATGTCTTCCAGTGTGGCCGACAAATTGTAGTCTAATTGGTTGAGGTGCGACCTGTTTGAAGGCCGATCAGCTGAAGAAGTGAAGTCTGGCAAATTCTCCGGAAAGCACTGCTGGGTTGACTTGGCTTTGTGGACAGGTGCGGAATCCTGCTGTTAGTTCCACTCTCAGTTTTGAAAGAGGGTGTGACTTTTATTTTTGGCCACTAACTCCAAACCCTGTCTTGGTAGACTTTGCCTGATGTTTTCACTCTTTTCTCACAGAAATGGAGCTCTGTGGTGCCCTCATAGGGGTACCTTCCGTAATACCCTCTCAAGTCCCCTCATGATTCTTGGAGCTTTCTCCTGAGCTCCTCATGAGTTTGACGCATGCACCCTGTTATTTTAGCAGTTGAAAGCCTCTTCAACAGTGAAAATGTTTTAATCAGAGAAAAGGATCTGTTTGTTGCGATTGTCTGCGTAACTTCTCAGGAAACGTTTCACTTTTAGCACCCTCTTCTGCTGCTTCAGTTGTGGGTTAAGGAAGTTCTCTGTACGACGTCACCGGTAAGCTCTCAGCCTTAGGTCACCCCACAGAACGTGTGACATCGCCATTCTTCAAATATTCATCTAACGAGCCATCAGTGATTGTTTTCTGACAGAATGTCGTTGAATAACGCTGCCACTACTTTCACCAGGTGAGCAATCCTCATGGGAAGGTGGCCAACCATTTTCGGGGCGGTCAGCGATGATCCCAGTATCAAAGAACCTTTTTATGGTCTCGTAGACAAAATTTCGGCTGATGTTCAGCTTTTTCAGCATATTGAAAATCCCGGAAGTTGATTTTCTAACTCTGTGCAGTGCTGTTACAGCAACACGATTCTCATAACCGCCCCACGCCCTGGCAAATACTTCACGAAACATGTTATCTCTTCTGTGACTGAAAGCACAATGATGCACTAGCTGCTTCATGCCTTCTGGCTGGTGGGTGACGTTGCACACCGTTTGCACGCCATCTGTAGAACATTTGTAACAGTATTTATGCTAAGATTAGGTACGGTTAACTGCGTGAATGCCTGTATGGATCAGGGCAAGAGCAAAGTTTTGTTTAATGTGGGAGGACGAGTCTTGAAGTTACGCCTCTCCAGTTTAAATGTTCCCTACTTCCACCTAGAGAGTGCACAGTTTTTACTTTTTCATATCTCTGTTATATGAAAGCATTATGTTCGTTCAAAAATCATACTGCTCTGTTTTGCGATAATTTTACTGAAAACGTTAAAACTCGGCGAAAATCCAAACGCCAAGCAAAAGGTAAACGTTGCATGAATGCCGACAGCATAACAAATAGCAAAAATCGTAAATAAAACAAAAACAGCAGAAAACAAACCAGTATCGGAGAGTAAACGTAAAAATAGGAACTTTATGGATAGGAATTCGAAAAATTATTTTGAAAGCTAAATACTTACAGGGCTTTCTGCGAGAGAGAGAACATAACACAGATGACTAAGTATTTCTTCATCTCTATGAATTTTACGGAAAAGTCATCGTGGTTTCGACATACACGTTTTGTTTACGTGTTTTCCCCTTCTGTTTCAGACAACTCTTTTCATGAATATGAGGGTCCACGCCTGACAGAATAGTTTGCTCTCTACTCTGATTAAGTTCACCGAATACTATATGCCAGGGGCGGCCAACACGTCGATCATGATCTACCGTTCGATCGCCGAATCATTTTTGATCGATCGCTAACGTTTTGTATAAAAAACATGAAAAAAAAATTAATTTACTACGAAAATTGACGATGGAGCAGACAAAGGAGCGGCCACGTTTGCGCTCTTACAACTGCTGATTTGCGACTGCATCTACCAGGTGTCAAGGTCACGTGGCCTTCCCTCCCCCGATAGCAATCTGCCACGGCTGTGCTTGGCTACGTAATGAGAGCATTGACCGTAGAGTTAGACGCGGGAGATAGCGTCACGGGATAAATAAATATTTCGAAAATAAACGTTTTGATCGATTTAAAAACATGAAGGTTTATTTAAAAAAAAATCCACGTATGTATTCAATTCAGGAAGATATGTAACTGAAATTCAAACTGTTCTTGATGACTTCGAAACCCGATTCAGTGATTTTACCAAAAATGGGAGATCTTATTCAATTTGCCATTTACCCCTTGAAAGAAGACACTGGCCCACAACCGATCGGAAGTAACTTTGCAGAGCTGTTTCAATTGGACACAATTTCACTGGAAAATGAAATATTAACACAGCGATATATTTCTGAAAGCCAGATCTTGAGAGGATAATTTCTGGAATTTTGTTTCCAAAGAAAAGTACCCCCAATGTGAGAAAATGTAGTGAACATTTACATTCCTGCTTCGGGTCAACATATTTATGCGAATTAGCATTTTCTTACTTACAACAAACAAGAAATAAACAACGCTCAAATTTGACCGATCAGCACACAGAAGATTGCTTGAGATTGGCGTTGTCCGATTATACTCCAGATTTTTTAAATCTTGGCGAAAGAAATGAGGGCACAAACGTCACATTAATTTTTTATTCGCCATAAAAAATAAACATTTGTTCATAACATTTAAATTTGTACCAAGGCTTATGTATAAATCTCTCTATTCTAAAAAAAGGTAACTGCCGCCGCTGCTTCTGTTGCCGCTGCTGTTCTGGAAATTTCGCGACACTCTTGCTTTCCTAGCTCCCAGCGCAAAACGTATTAAATACAAAAATACGAAATTTACATCTTTTGTAGAGAATTGTTTGCAAAACACGCTAAAGTAAACCGTTTTCCTATTCTGGTGATACTTCAAGAGCTCTTGTATTCCAAAGTTAAGGTAAGCGACAAAGTGCTATCAGGTCGTGTTCCGGACATACTAACAGCAACAGAACTACATACCTTTGTAGGCATGTAGTGCCATGACCGAAGTTTTGCCCCTCGTCGCCCTTTTTTGAATCTCGATTTAGTTTACGAGAAATGAAATTTCTAAATTTCACAAAACTAGATATTTCGCGATGGGATTCATTTAAAAAAACGGATATATGGCAAACTATGAATCATAACTCTTTGCAATTTTTGCAATATAAACTTACAGCTATCATCTTTTTTTACAAAAAAAATTAAGAAAAAGTCATTTTCTGATTTTTAAGCAGTTTTTTAAGACGCAAAGGAAAGAAACCAACGGCTCGTCTGCCTTCACGATAACCACAGAGGAACGTTCTGGTCTCGTGACCTGCTGCCATGGTGACGCAGAGAATTTGTTATGCATATGCTTTGTTGGTAAAGCTATCTCAGTTGTTTTAGGTCGACGTAAAGTAATTTTGCTTCCTATACTTCCAATGGAAAAACTTCTGTACACATTTTCTTCACAATTAATGCGTTCTTCCCAAGGATGGAAATTTGAACATCGATTAAAATAGCTTCATTTCATAACTTGGAATACTTAATATTTTCTAAAACTGAACCATAATTATGCAATCCAACATTTGTTTGTCTACTGATGTCATCAAAGTACAGTTCGCGCCATCTGTTTTCTGGTTCCAACAACACTAAAGGAGAAATTATTGATTTTTAATATGATTATGGTTATGTTTAAGGAAATATTAAATATTCCAAGTTATAATATGAAGTTGTTTTAATCGATGTTCAAATTTTCATCCTTGGGAACACACTGATTGTGAAGAAAATGTGTACAAAAGTTTTTTCATTGGAAGTATAGGAAGCAAAATTACTTGATGTCCACCTTAACGGTTTAGCATAACGGTTTACGGAAATGCTTTTGAACCACTTTTGTATCGAAAAAAATTTATACGATAATTCAATTTTTTTATTTGCCTCAAATACATGCATAAAGTCGATAAGTTCTACCTACAGGGTAACAACGGTATAGCAGGAAGCAACACATTTTGGAGGAAGAAATTTGAAATTGTGAAGTAGAGTAGATCACTTGGAGTTGAGGGGAAAAAAGTAGATTTTTGTCCTAATCAAATTGGCCACCCATATTATATGCGACTCAATCAAGTTTTTGAAAAAAAGAATTTTGAAGTGCACAACTTTCCTTTTCAGTAAATTTTTTCACACGCTGTGAATATTTATATAGCATGATCGAACACTTTCCGTTCGGAATCTGTAAGTTCAGATAGGTTAAAGATATTTAAATGTACTTGCCTTGCCGTAGCCATTAAGACAATTTTCCCACTGACGAGCAAGATTAAAGAAGCGGTTGTTTTAGAAGTATGTTGTCTGTCGCGTACAAAAATTCAATACAGTCAGCTGCACGACCTCGTCAGTCATCAACTTTCATTGTTTTTTTCAGTGCACCGCAGCTGTGGAAATCGCAAGGAATAGAGGTCTGGGGCTGTAAGGATGGTGCTCCAGGGTGTTCCGTCTAAATGCTTGCAATTTGTCATTTAAGACGTTGGCAAGATGAGGGAGGTGTGCTTTGTCATGCAATAAGATTACCCCTTAACTGAGATTTCAGGAACGTTTGTTATTAATGGCACGACACAAACGCTCAGGTGTCTCGCAATACAGTGCTGCATTGACACTGACACTTACCCCTTTAAACTCGACCTTTAGTGGGCTTCGGTGGTCAAAGAACATTATCACCATCACTTTTCCAGCAGACACTTGCCCCCTTGAATTTCTTTGGATTGGGAGAGGACGAATGACGCCATTGCATGCTCGCAGGCTTGGATTCTGGTTGGAAATGGAAACACCAATTTTCGTTATACTCTCTTCTCTTAACCAAAATCAAATACCACTGGAAAGGAAAATATTTCGAGATACTGAGGAGATACAACAGAACGCAACAAAACAGCTGTTAACTATTTCAGATAACTTCAAAAATGCTTCGAGCAGTGCAAATTGCGCTAGTTGAAGTTTGTGGCTTCGGAAGGGAACTGCTTTGAAGGAGAATAGGTTTCAAGTCTGTAAATATTGTACTTCTTTTATTAATACATGCAATCTGGATACTTTTTGATCAGACCTTCTACGGCGGCAAACTCTAATACCCCGTACAGGAAAGATTCCTATTAGGTCGCAGCGTTCACACTGTGTTCATTTTTCCTGTTATATTGTAACACCCGACTAACTGCGAAAAGCTAGAAGGATTAATTACTGTATGATCGAAAGAAAACGAAAACACGGCAGCACATACTTAAACAGCAGTCAAAACATGACCATCATTTTTAATTGCAGGCCTGTTTCATGTTTCCATGCTTATTTGAATTCCTTTCTCCAAAAATATGCTCAAACATTCCCCATTGAAGAAACGAAAGTCAGCAGAAGGAGTTCACCTGATTTTAGGTTCAGTCCAATCCGTATATAACGAAGTTGAAGGGGAAAATCAGAATCTTTTAATATACACTCTTCGTCAAAAATATTGTGGCACCCAGAAGGACTTGTCGGATTGCAATGCTATTCAGACGGAAAGTAAAAGTGACCAGGAACAATAAATGATTAAACATTGAGCTGATATGGACAATATTTACTGAGCTACACGCTAATAAGTAGTGCCTCTCGCTATGGTGTCGGCCCGCCATGTATGCTCACATTCCATGTCAGAAGTTTCGGCATGGAATTGTACAGGTTCCTAATTAATGTCCTGCGATAAGCCATCCATTCAGCTTGAATCTTCTAGCGCAATTCCTGCAGTTTTTGCTGTAGGGGTGGAGTGTGGATAGTGCGTCCGATAGCAACCACACATTTTCGATCAGCGATAGGTCTGGCGATGCGTCTGACCCTGGCAGAGTGCCAGTGCTTGGAAGGCAAGCTCTCGAGACAGCAGCAGTATGCGGACGAACGTTGTTCTGTCGGAAAATCGCACTGAAGCGAGCGTTCAAGAAAAGATAGGGGCACTGGTTGCAGGATCTCATTCACGTAACGCTGGGATGTCAAAGTGCCTGTAATGAACACCAAAGGTGATCTGGCGTCGTAGGCAATTGCACCCCACACCATCACAACAGGGTTTCTGGACGTGTGATGCTCGACCACAAACCATTCATCTTGGCACTGACCACGGTGCCTCCACACATGGATTCGTTAGTCGTCTCCTCCAAGACAAAAGCGCGACTCGTCACTGAAGATCCCCCACTGTCATTTTTCTTGGCTCCATGACAGTCTGGAGCGACACCACTGCAGTATTTGGCGACGATGCATTGTTGTCAAGGGTAGTCGTCGTAATGGTGTGCGTGCGTGTATTTCTACGTCGTTCAGCCGTCTACCAATGATGCAGGCATTAATCGTACGATGCATGGAGGGCACCACTGCTCGCTTAATATCCATCGTGGCTGATGGGTCACTCCGCGTATGTCGGAATATCCGTTGGTCGTCTCTCACCGTGGTTCGTTTAAGTCTCCCAGAACTTACCTGTCGTTGCTACGTGCCTTGTTCTATTCACTGCCACCAATAGCGTGCGATGGTGGTATCTGTACCACCGGTATGGCGCGCAATACGGCGATAAGACCATCGCGCTTCCCGGAGCCAGACGATGCGGCCCCTCTTGAACTCCTCCAACTGCTCGAATTGCTTCCGAACTTTTCTCCGAGGTATACTTCGCTTGCGAACGATGCAAACCAACACAACAGCATGAGTCAGAATGACCGGCACGCGCAACGGGACGACCTTATGTAGCCGGTCAATTACAGCGCTCCGACCCCTCCTTCTTTGCGTCACCTGCGTGGCGGAGTGTGATACTTGAATCATTTGCATGTCTCACGATGTCAAAGCTACCCACCAAGTTTCCTTCCTGTCGGTTGCTTCTTTCTGGGTGCAACTATTTTTTTGGCGATGAGTGTATGTGAAATTTGTTATAACCGGGCAATTAAAATAGTGCGGTTTTTTGGCTGATTACATTTTTTCAGTTTAAATCTAGTCAATTATAAATAATTTAGTAATTAATGGAAGGTAAATAACACTTATCAGCTGAAAACTATAGCCAGAAAAATACCATGAGTGAGATCTGTGATAAGCAAAACATTTAACGAATATAAAAGTTGAGCTACCAAAAATTTGTAATTTATCGTGTTACATGTTACGTTGGATATATGAGCTAATTCTTGTTTTTTTTTTTTTTTTTTTTTTTTTGCTTATGATAGCTGTCCTAAATATTTTTGAACTTCCACTGAAGCGGTGGTTAAGATGTTCCTAGATGAAAAATAAACTAAGATTTTCTAAACACATTCAGTGATTGAGATGTTACAAAAGGAGGAATAAAAAGACAGCATTTGCCCGGCACATGTATGTTTGGCGATCGAAGATGGAGGTAATAAAAATAAGTTGAAGCATTATTGTCTTCATGTGAACTAACCTACCTGTAAGGGAAACCACGTGAACACAGCTTCCTTGTTTTCCGGTGAAAAAAGTGGGTGAATTGAATTTATTTTGCTTGTTGATAACCGTGCTGAACTTCGATGTATGCGGTTTCTCTATAATTAGTTTTCGTAATATGCCGTTAAGCTAACAAGGACGAATATTATGGAGTTCAACGAATCTATACAAATTTCGTTTTATGCCGAGCTCAGTTTATTCTAGCTCGTTATACGTGGGTATGAATGTATTAACAAGAATCAGTTCGGATAATTCACGTGAGCCCCGAGAAATCATTTGTAGGCAATCCACTAGAGAATAACTGCTATCCAGACCACTGTGATAATGCGTAGAAACCATTTTCGTTAATTCAATTGAAAACCGAGGAAGGTCAGTTTCCGCCGACACATATCTAATATTAGCTCCACAGTCGGCAGCCGGAACTCCACAAGTTGTTGTCAGCGACAACTGCCACCAATGCCTCTCTGAGTCGCTTTGCAGAATAGTTGTACGGAATTCATAATCCTTGAAACATCCCTCTTATCTTCTCTGAGGAAGAACACAGCTTCCCATATTTGAGAGGCAAAACATACAGCAGCAGCAGACTTGTGCGAGAAACGGCCACGAGGCCCTCCCACAGCATCACGGGTACAAATCGTGTGGAGAGTGAGAACAAAAAGAGACACACATACGCCTCCAGCCATATTACCGAGACTTCGCGTTCTCTCGCCTTTAAAGGACAGTACTAAAAACGCAAACCAGCTATATATAAATTCATCTTTCTAATAGGTCAGAGCATAGAGCAGGCAGATGTCAAATGATACTACCCTCACACATATTCCCGCAATCGGACTGTTATGCATTTAACAACAAATTTAAGGACGCTAAAACGTTACATGATAACGTGAAATATGTTTTTATGAATATTTTAAGTACTAGTAAACAAATAGGAATCCTCTGATGTCTTCCAAATATCAACCACTTACTACTGGGCACGCAAAGTTAAGTTGTAATTTTTTCTCCATGCTGAATAAATTAGAAACACTTCTATGAAGATCACGTTTTTTTAAAAAAAATGACTGACTACAAACGTAAAGTGTAAGACACTACACGAGATATAGCATAATGGTGTTGGAATTGAAAGTTGCCACATGCATCGACATGTGGCTTATCGTCTGAGACGAGCTCGGGTCCAAATTTCGGATGCAACTGTTGCAGTGCATTTCTTATACGGAACTGTTTTCCTTCCTTCATTGGAGCTAGTGATCGTAAGTCAAGGAGGGGCTACTGTGTACCGCCCAAGATGTTCACCGAGGTTGTTAAGCCCCAAAAACCACAAAGATGCAATAAATAAACTGAAGTCACTTCTATTACTATCGTTCCACATGCGTAGCTGAGTATATGTTTAGCATTTGTAGATTAATTAATTAATTAATTACAGTGTACTATAAAATAAGTAAGAGAACATCATCTATTGAACTACACCCCTAAGAAAAATCCTTCTGCCAAAAAACTACGTAAAAGAAAAAGACAAACATAAGTGAAAAAGACTAAATAAGCGGCATCAAGAAAGGCACTAGCACGAATCTCTGTGCATCTCAAACAAAAAGAGGGTGAGCTAAGAGGGACTCAAATTAATAAAGAATAAAGCCACAGCTTACACATTTGCACATAGTAAAAATGTGTTCTTCCTTCATCTGTTTCAATTCCGGAAAAGGAACCATCATCCACAATTCATCAGAACCACCAACATGATGAAGAAATGAGACAAAGTCGAAATCATCAGGAAACATATAACTGGAAAAATTTAATCAAAATGCTTTTGTATGCTCCAGAAAAACCCCAAATTAATCGGAAAAAGGCCGTTTCAAGGAGAGGTTGAATGACGGCACAGTAACAGCCAAAGTTTTCATCAGTGGTTGAAAAAATCTTTGTAAAAGTGCTCCCTTCATGCTGCGCATTTACACATTTTGACGGCAGATGTTATCATTACGACAAGGAGCATGTTCGCACTCCTTCAGCAAAATTAAAATGGTGAACGATGCAAGTCTGTAACATTCGCAATGTAATTGTGTGTGTCTCAGAAAGCGGCATATGATGGGAAGATTTCAGAACACTCTTCTCCAGAGCCTGTGAAGAAGCCTGTTTATCAGAAACAGCCTGACGCATGTTGCTTGAAAAATTCGATCTCTCAATTTTGGCGCTTTATGTTTCTTATCTAAGGCACCACAGTGGCCAGATTGATAAATACAATAAGTAACACAGTGAAAGCAGATTTCAGCTCATCTCCGGAAGAAGTAACTATACAACCCAGATTGGCTTATTGTTATTTGTTGTCACCTTTTGGTAATAGAAAAAGTGTATACACCAAATGGGCAGGTTCCCCACTAACTGACGTACCAACTTCATTTATCCTTTCTCTCGTTGTTGCCAAATCGCCATGATGCTTATTTGGACGGTATTGTGTTATCTCAGACAAAAACAGGGACGATTACAGCGAATTCTCGAGTGTAATCAGCACGTCTTTTAAACCTTTTCCACATAAAAACTATGCTTCAGAAGATATATTTGGTGTTGTTACTCCGGAGTGTAAATATCACCATAGAACACTGCAAAAGTTACAAGCTGTCTTCTGTACCTTATTTAGGGCCACTGGTTACGTGGAAGGGTTGTGAGCCAGCGCAGTAAGTCAATCGCACCACCTATGCCAAATTCGGGACTTGATCCACAGCCCACCGCAATTAATTAGCAAGAAATCTGTTTCTCAAATCATAAGATCACATAATTGGCAGGAGTCATTTATAAAGAGATAAAATTAGTGGAAAAAGAAATGCATTATACCTCTAATGGGAAAACGGAGCATCATTTAAAATATGCAATGTAAGGACTATCCTTCACAGTATTTGGAACCAGTTACAAAACGAATTTTTTCAACCGCATTCCTAGAATAATTATAAGCATAAATAGCTACCACTTGCGACAGAGTTGCATTTTGAAGAACAATCAGACACTGCGCAAAATGCTAGTTATAGCTACAATTTTCCGCTGCAAAAAAGGTTTTCTAATAGAGCAATCATATGAAGTTATATCGAAGGAAGCATTATATCATTTCATGCGTCCAAATGAAAAACTGAGTGTTATTTGACCAATAAAATGAACGCAAAATATTCTTCATATGGAAATGTATCCTATGAAGAAAATGTTTTCAATAGAGTTTTTAGAACAGCAGATACTCCTCTACAAACAGAAATATGTAGGGATTCCCCATGCAACACATCTGTGTCTTATAAAAGGTAGCAAGTACAGGCGAAATATTCTTCAAAATGGACTGAATAATATTCTTAAAATGGACCGTTTGGAATGCACAAGGAATAAAAAGACAACACAGGGAATTTTTAGCTTATATTTGACCATGCGCTAATCAATGAAACTTGGTTAACTCAGGGAGTGTAGTTTAGTTTAAATTAGAGGTAGGAATTAGAAGTTTAATTTGTTTTTATAAAAACAAAAACAGGTCCTATTAAATTTATATCTGCCTGTAACCAACCAGATTACAAAATATTTGAAGAAAATGTGTTACCATAGTTATTGCGGGGGATTTCAATAGTAAGCATTTTTACTGGTATTAACAAAAGTGGAACTAATATTTTCAAATGCATGCTGCTAACAAATATTGATACAAGGGCAACTTCGGAGCCCACTCGTTTGGTACGATGAGGAGCAAGCATGTTCTGGACTTTGCTCCTTTCAAAAACTCAAATATTATTTTGAAATTTATACAGAAGCTTCGCTCTCCTTTGACCACAACTAAGGGTTACTGAACCTTTTTTCTGATAAAACAATCGCGGTACCACCCAGAATGGTTACCAACTGGAAACAATTTGAAGACAAAATTAATCAAGGTGCACCACGTGATATTCGTAATTGTAGTACTAAAGAAGAAATTGATCTCGCAATTTCTGCCTTTAACGCCATTTAAGTAATAGTAGCTGAATGTCAAACGCAGGCAAAAGAAGGAAGCAATCCGTATTATTTGCCGAAGGAAATAATTTATGCGATTAAAGAAAAAAATAAATGTAGGAGAAAATGGCAAAGAACAAGAAATACTACATTTAGAGAAATTTATTACTCTCTAAATGACAAAATTAGAAAAGATATTCGTAAATATGAAACAGTTCCTGCGGTGAAAATTAGAGGAATAGATGTTGATACTTAGAATTCCTAAGAGAAAAAAACATGACGCTCTGGAACGTCACAAAAGCGCTTAAAAATAAAAACACGAATCTAGCTCCTCCATTTAAGAAGTCAGATGGAACGTTAGTTTCAACAAACGATGAAAAAGCTGAAATCTTTGCAGACTCTCTAGTAAATCAGTTTAAAGTAAGTAACATGCTATATACTGAGAAAGTGGATGAAATATAAGAAAAACCCACGAACACTTATTTCAAGCATGAGGAATATATTCAACACTCAAGAGAAATTACTACTGGGACGCATTTATAGGACGGATTTACCAGTTAAACAAAGCCAAAAGCTAAGATAATTGTTAAAAAAAACACAACCTCCAACAGAAGAAATAAATGGAAGAAAAAAGTGAAAAAAAATAAAACGGTCCCTTTAAGTGAAGATTCCTCAGTGAAGAAAAACGGCAGTGTAAAAAAAAAAAAAAATTTGCAACGAAAACAAGGACTCTTTTAAAAGCCAAAAATACTGTCCACCAGATTTCGAAAACCCACTTCCAATTAAAGAGGAAGAAGTATTGTTTCATATTAAAAAAATTAGGAAACAAAAAGGCACCGGGGAAGGATGGAATAAATAAAAAAATATTTAAAAACTGCCATTTGCATTCTTGCAAACCCTTATTAAAATTTACACCGACGAGCCATTGCATTATGAACACCTACTTAACAAGCTGTAGGATGCCTTTAGCCAGCGAAAAAGCGGGCACTCGGCGAGGCATTGATTCGATGAGGTGGCTATAGGTTTCCTGGGGTATCTGGTACCATAATGTCCACAGCTCGTCCCCCAGTTCCCGTACATTTCGGGGAGGGGGGATTTAACGCCATTTGTGGTTCGGCCCACTTTTCTGAGTCGAACCATAAATGTTCGATTGGTTTCATGTTAGGTGAATGTAGAGGCCAGGGCAATAACAGAAAGTCACCAGCATGTTCCTCTAACTATTCCTTGACGATTCTGGCAGTGTGGCATAACGCATTATTCTGTTGGTAATGGTCATCACCGGCACGGAACACAGTTGCCATGAATGGCTAAAATTTGTCTGGAACGATGTTAAGATACCTCACAGCTGTTAGGATTGTGCTGTTGGGATAATGGGGAGTAAGGTGTCGCAAGAAAACATCGCCCACAGCATAACACCGCAGCCGCCGGCCTGTTTCCGTTCAACAGTGCATCCAGGTGCCATAGTCTCCTTTGATAATCGGCGTATCCGCGCTCGACCGTCTACGCCATGCACCAGGAATCTTGATTCGTCAGACCAGGCGACTTTCTTCCAATCATCGACGGTAAAATCACGATCATCTTGGGCCCGTTTTAGACGTTGTTGGCAATGACGTGCGGTAAGAATGGGGACCGACTGAGCCTTCGGATACGCTGGCTCATACGTGGAACGCTGCTATGAAGTGTGGGATGTGGCACATTGCCTTGATCAGCACTGTTATAGCTGCCGGTGATTAATCGCACTGTAGACCGGCGGTCACTCACTACAGCGGCACGTGAACAACCCAAACGCCGCACCGTTTCCGAGACCACAGTTCCGCGGCGCCGTGGCATCACAATTTGTCCTTTATCAAACTCCGATAAATCGGGAGCTTTTCCCATTCTCACTCCGAACCTTCTACTAACCGAAAGCCTGTCCTCTGGTTGTATATGTACTGCTCTGTGAGCTTCACCTGCACTCCCATTTGGTCTCCGGGCGTGCTCATTTCTCTAGGCTATGGGTGGTCGTAATGGAATAGCTCATCGGTGCTGTATAAAGCAACTTTGGATCTAAAATGCTTTCCAGATGAATGGTAATCAGCAGAAGTAATTTTACTTCCCAAGCCAGGGCAAAATTTAATCTGCCAGAAAATCACAGAGCAATTTCTTTACTACCAACGACGAGGCAGAATTTTAGAGAAGATTATTCTTATTAAAATTCAGCAGTTCTGAGATGAATTCCCTATTATACCGTGTGTTCAAGGAAGTTTTAGACAAAAACACTCCATTGTTCATCAGCTTTCGAGGGTAGCTGAGGGCAACTTTGACAGTTTTAATAAAAAAGTCATACTGCCCCAGTATTCCTAGATACTGCCAAAGGTTTTGATAAATGCTCGCGTAAATAAATAGTATTTAAGCTAACTTTACACGATTTTCCTTCCTGGATTGTAGGAATAATAAAATCCTAGCTACAGAACAGAACTTTATGCGTTAAATGGGAAAAAAATCAACGGTCAGATGAATAGAAGCTGGAATGCCTCAAGCCAGTGTGTTGGCACCAACGCTTGATTCCATTTTTACTTTTGATTTTCCCACTTTTAATAAGAATACCGTGACCATTTTTTGAGTGCTGACGTTATAGCAATTGCGTATACATCAAAGAATAAAACCCAAGCAGCTTTTATGCTGCTATATTACGTGCAAAAGCTTGAATTTGTTTTCCTAGACTGAAAAATTAAATTTAATGCAGACAAAGTACAGGCAATTCTTGTCTCGAAGAAAACAAGAAATTACAACCCAGACTTTGAAATTGAATTCCATGGGAAAAAAGGCCCCTGGGTAAAAGAATGTAAATATCCTGGCTTGACTATGGATCATGACTTAAATTGGAATAAACATATTGCGGAAACTCTTGAGAAACCCATGTGCTAAAAGGCGGATTTGCGCCTATTTTAAAAAACAAACGACCGAGTCTCAAAATAAAGCCTACATTTGGAAAGCCTACTTTAGTCCTATAATTACTTATGATAGTGCCATATGGGGTGTTTGTACCAAAAATCAAAGCAAGAAAACCACTTCTTTGCGGAATAAAACTCGCAGAATGATGACAAAACTTGACGGGCGTACCTCTCATCATAAAATTAGGAGCTTGTTCAAAATAAAAGCAATTCATTATATCACGTATGAATTAGGAAAATGGTAATATGTTAAAGCCATTGATCATCCGAATCCCTTAGTTAGAGAGGTCCTTAATTATGACGTTAAAGACTCTGTAAAATATAAAAGGCCAAATTTTATTTAGGAAAACCTACCAAAAAAATATCTTAAAAACCATTGATATTAGCCAAAAAGACAACTGGGATTAATTCAAAGATGAAAATAAAAACTAATACATGCAGCATTGTTTTTGCTCGTTAATAGCATGCATCTAAAATTCGCAAATATAACACCTAATGCTTATAACAATATTTTTACTTGTTGTTCCTGGATCTTTGAGCTAAATGTACATAAACCTAAAAACTAACTGGGAATAAAACATTAGTCTTTTAGGAAAGTGTTTAAAAAAAAGGTTTTCCAAAAAGGTGCGAAATTGCTGAAGATTTTAGAAGTCCAGACGCTTCGCTTGGAAACTTCCGGTGTCCATTACATTCGCAACTGCAAATTCGAAGAAAGTGAAAATTAGCAAAAAAGGTAAAAAGCTCTTTTCAGGGCATCTTAATGAAAAACTGGATCTGTTTCGCGTGTGTTCTTCTTGGTCTGCTTTTATCTTTAGGCTTCCCCTTCTTTGCTTCCCGGAGCTGGGGTGCTCTTCGGTGTCAGAGAATAGAAATACAGTAGTATACAGGGCAGTTTAGAACTTCACATTTTTAACGGACAACCGTACATTTCTATAATTAACCTTTTCCACACTATTTTTTTTTGGTTATGATCTATCCTATCAGGGTACCCAGTTACCATATCGATTTTTTTTTCCATTTTTTCAACTCTTCCAAAAGACTCATCGAGTTGCATCTAGAAGGGCTCTGAACCATTTGAGGTTTTTCGTCGTTTCGTTTCGAATCTCAAAAATGTTCTTCACAGTGAGAGTTGTGCGTTGAAGAAAAAAATTCTCAAATTCCACATTTATGAGCAGAGAGAACAAGAAACGTGTTAATGCATATGCGCTCCAATGGCGGAAAAGCTTTGCATTACTTAAATTAGGTAATGTTTTCAATCTTCAGCAGTGAAGGGCAGCAATGCAAACAGTTTCTTTACAACAGGATTTTAAAAAGCGGAGATGCTACCGCGAATTGAAAAACTCTTTCTACCGAGCGCAAGAACTATGCATTATGAAAACCTTCAAGAGGATTTGAAAAATGTTTCTCGTAGTGAAGCTATCCGATGGAAAAGGCATTTTTTAAGTCGTCATTTTAGATGCAGTGACATCGAGCAAATTAAAATGAAATATATCTTTAAAGCCCTTTGTGGAAGATTATACATTATTTGTATAAGAAAGTCTCAACAAAATATGTCCTCCGTGCTAAAAGGTATCAAAGAAAAAGCGATTTTTTTCACTCGAAATTTTAAGTTCAACGATGTGGACTAAATATACACTGAAGTACCAAAAGTCATGGGATACGTACCTAGTATCGTGTAGGACCTTCTCTAGTCTGGCGAAGTGCAGAAACTTGATGTGGCATCGATCTCACAAGTGGCCGGAAGACTTCTAAAGAGATGTTCAACCATGCCGTCTGAATAGCCACATACAGTTCCCAGATATATTCGTTGGTGCAGGATCTCAAATGCGAAAGGAAATTTCCACAACGTCCCATAAATGCACTCTTAGGTTCATGTTGGGCAAACGTGGTGGCAACAGCATTCGTAAGAACTGTACAGAATGCTCCTCCGACCAATTTTCGACAACTTGGGCCCCAATGACATTGTGCATTGTCCGCCTGGAAAATCCCATCGTTGTTAAAGTTCATGAAGAGCTGCAAAGTGGTCACCCAGCAGAGCAACAAAGCGATTACCGGTTAATGACGTGTTTACGACGACCCCAGGACCCAAACCGTGCCACGTAAAGACACCCCACACATGTATAGAACCACCTCCAGCTTACACAGTGCCTTGTTGTCAGCTTGGGTGCATGGCCTAATGGGGTGTGCACCACACGTGAAACTCACCATCAACTCGTAACAACTGGTAGCGTGACTCATGGGACCACGCCACATGTTGCCAGTCTTCCAGGGTCCAATTACCGTGTTCACGAGCCCAGGTGAGGCGCTGTATCCGATGTCCTGGTATTAAGAAAGGGACTGCGGTAGGTATTCTGCACCCATACCCCATAGACTCTAAAATACGCTGCACTGACAAATGATGGTTATATCTCTGTTACTTCCTGCATTGAATGTGGATGTTATTTGAGCCAGTGTCGCTTATCTGTTAGCATGGACAATCCTGATGAGACGCTACTAGTTACAGTCATACAGCACCCATGGCCGAATACTGCACTATCCACGGTGGGCGGTAATGCCTTTCATGAGGTATTCTCAGTACACACGTGACACCGTAGAACGAAGAATGTTGAATGTTCACACAACTTCGGAAATTGAAAGTCCTAGTCCGTCAAACTCCAAACTACCATGCCTCGTTAAAAATCCGATAATTTATGTCGGGTTGCCATAATCCTACTGGTGGTTGTTCAACCTTACTCATGAGATTACACCTCGTAGCTGATAAAAGTCATGGCGTGCGTCGAAGCCATTTTACGACGGCAGCGGCAGTTAAAAATTTGTATACTGCTGCCCTATGACGTTTGGCACTTCAGTGTATATGTTTAAAATTCATTCACTGCTGCATTTACGCCCCCTGGTGGTGGTGTTGTGACTGGATATAGAAAAAAGAGCATGAGTCTCTGTTTTCATGATTCAAGATTCCCAATGTGAAAAGAAATCCCTATATTAAAGTAACAGGTCACTTGCGGCTAATTTTCTGTATTCGAATGCACGCGGTGTTAGTATTAGGACAGTCGTTTACGTCAATGGACTGTTGTTAGGAGAGGGTGATGTTTAAGCTATCTGAACTTGTAGCCCATGCGTGTCAGCGTGCATCGCATGGCTGTGCGCGGTATTGTTCTTGCTTGAGCCATGTCGTACTGGGCTGTCAACTTCGAAGCGCTGCTGCCCTTATTATGCTGTGCAAAGTGACGTACTTATCGTTCCACTTTCAGCTCAAGAATGCACCTTTTGTCTTCCTTTACTGTTGTTCTTCAGTTTGGGCACAACTACTGGTATACTTTGGCTACGAAGGGTTTTGAACAAGCAACAAGAGTCACCGTTACTGAAATAAACACACCGATTCTTCGTGATTCCACAATTAGGCCTTTCCCAAGCTCCGGTAGGATCTGTAGCTTCGCTCATAACACCCGCAACTTCGCTTACCACATCTCTAAATTTTGCATATCGCACCCACAATCTTTCACCCACATCAGCTTACCAACCACGCCCTCCTCCTCATTACGCCAGTATCGGGTATCGACCCCTTTGCGGAGGGTTGAGTGTAATTGCATGAGAACTTAATGCATGACGTACTGAAAATATATTACAAGTCAGACATCACAGATCGTTAAAATTGATGGATTAATCTGAAGCAGAGTTTCCACTGGTTATTTCCTTGGAGTGTTGTGTTTAAGACGTATTTTGATGTATTCTTGGAATAAAGGATACATTTAACTTCTATAGGCTCTAGGGTATTACTTTTGAGACATTTCAGCTGTTGAGAACGAGGTAATATATATCTAAATTTTATTTATGGCAGAGTTCTGTATGAACTGAACTGTAGTAAAATAGAAACAATAGTGTTTAGTGCTTGTTTTATAGTAAAGCAAACATAATTGTGCTCCTCTTTATATTTTTTTCTATAGACCCACTATAGTTTTTAAAAAAATTAAATGGTAGGCCCATTTAATGTTTTTTAAACTCATGTAAGATAGCGTACATATTAAGATGTTGTACTTAATATATTAAATTTTTAAGCTGTTTTATTAATTTTAAAAAAGTGTTGAAATTTCAAATTTGAATAAAACAAACCAACGTACATTTAATGACAGCATTGTGGACTGTTACACCTCGCTAAAAGTTTTTGCATATTCAGCTCCATTCTTTTAATTGAAATTTGAAGTATTTTTGGAGAGTAGAGTCCTTTAAAACTGCTCCTGTGTTATGACCTTAAGTATTTCATGTTAGAAAATGCCATCTCGCATATGTAAATATTACCAAAGATTGAAATTGCTTTTATTCCTAAATGTTTTGTACTATAACTGGGTATTGTTTTTAGTGAAAACGATTTTAACCTAGTTTGCTCTGGCTCCAATAAAAATCATCTGTTTGATGTTCATATAATCTCATTTAATAAACAGGTTTGCTCATTCTGTTCTGACATTCAGGGGATTTCTGAATAGATGTATGCTTGGTTTGAGTTCATCAAATTGTCGACACCTGCCATCAAAGTTAGGGTGTGTTTTTTGGAAACAAATACTTTAAAATTTGTAGTTTCAACGAGTATTGTCATTTTATCGAAACACTCCTTCCAGCATTTCAAATGAAAATTTTTTCTTTTCAGATTTGACTTTAACTTAGACAGCTTTTTGCGAAAACCAGCTATACAGATAACGGATATTTTGTCCTTCCCTGTGCGGAGATTCAAATTCTACGCGATATCAGTTAGAAAAGATAGTGAGCTAAGAACAGCGGCATCACTGATATTTTTACGTATCTCACATTTCATTTCTTCCAATAAAAAGGGATAAAATTCTTCCCGAAGTTAGAAAAATCTCACTAATAATTTTGCAGCTCTCAACCAACAGATTCTGTTGTGTAGAAGAAAGTCGCCAAATTCGTAGTCAAGTTCACCGAAAAATGTTTTGGTAAGAGAACAGTTTACGTAAGAGAACGGTGTCAGCTACTAATTAAATTCGTTATTTTCGCTATCTTGGATATCGTATTTAATTAGCCACAGCGAAAATCCATATAATGCTTTTTACTATACAATGCAATGTGCCATTTCAGATTTGAATTCGTCCCTGTTCAGTCAGAAATGAAATTTTATTTCTTCATTAGCGGATCACAGATTATTTACGCAGGCCGAATTCGGCATGCCAGTTGGACAGAACTGATGTGGTTAACCCTACTAAGCTTAAGTAGTTTTCTGCGAGTAATTAGTAGATTATATATATGCGATTTTCTAGCTCTTTTTAATGTAGTACTGAATTATACAATAAATGTTCACAATTCGCCGTGAGAAACTACCCGCACGATTGGTTACACCTACCAGATTTTGGATAAAAGAAGGAAACTGAGATTTTGAACGAGAATTGCTAGCGAGAGTGTGTGTGTGTTTATGCGCCATTCATTGTCAACTAGAAGAAACCCGTCAGAATCGACGGCTAGTTTTTTTTTTTTTTTTTCTTTGAAAAGAATAAACTCATATGAAACAACAAATGTGAACTTTATTTGATTGACACATTCATTCAACCACTTCAGTAAACATAATAGTCCAGGTTCGTGATTTTTAGTTCTTTTTTTGACTGAAGGTTTAACGACCACCGTGAACAACTCAATGGGCTATAAGCAGTTGTCAGTCCCTAATTTAGGATCACTGGTTCCAGGAAGGGAGAGAGCCAGTGCCGTAAGACAAACACAACATCAATGCCTCACCGCGATTCGGACCCGGAAACTTTCACGAACGAATGATCTTTTTTTTTTTTTTTTTTTTTTTTTTTTTGATTGGAGGTTTAACGACCACCGTGAGCAACTCAATGGGCTATAAGCAGTCGCCCGTCCCTAATTTAGGGTCACTGGTTCCAGGGAAGGGAGAGAGCCAGTGCCGTAAGACAAACACAACATCCATGCCTCACCGGGATTCGAACCCGGACCCCGTTTGGACGAATGATCAGAGGCCATCGCTTAGACCTCTGCGCCACCGGGGCGGCCCGGATGATCATAAGCCAGCGCGTAGACCACTGCGCCACCAGGGCGGCCAGGTTCGTGATGAGCATCACGACTGCACCCTTTTTCAGTCGTAAAAATGTGAGGCCGAAGGCCACTCATCTCGATCGTGTGCAACAATTCAACTAGATACCGCACTCTTTCACTCTCGCGCGTCTCCAGTCACAGCTGTGTTTGCAAATGTTGTTGGCATGAGATTCGCGTTGCGTATACTCTTCATCCGTCGGAATCAACGGTTACGTTTTTTTTTTTTGTTTCTTTTTTTTTTTGAAAAGAATAAACTCATATGAAACAATAATTGTGAACTTTATTTGATTCACAAATTCATTCAACCACTTCAGTAAAGATAATAGTTCAGGTTCGTGATTTGTTTTCCTTTTTTTGACTGAAGGTTTAACGACCACCGTGAGCAACTGAGTGGGCTATAAGCAATCGCCCATCCCTTATTTAGTGTCAGTGGTTCCAGGGAAGGGAGAGAGCCAGTACCGTAAGACAAACACAACATCCTTGCCTCACCGGGATTCGAACTCGAACCTTTCAGGAACGAATAATGATAAGCCAGCGCTCAGACCACTGCGCCACCGGGGCGGCCAGGTTCGTAATGAGCATCCCTTCTGCACCCTTCTTCAGTCGCAAAATGTGAGGCGGAAGGCCACTCATCTCGATCGTGTGTAAAAATTCAACTGGATAGCCCAGTCTTTCAGAATGAGATTCGCGTTGCGAAAACTCTTCACCGTCGGAATCAACGGTTAGTTGTTGTTGTTTTTTATTGAAAAGAATAAACTCATATGAAACAACAAATGTAAACTTTATTTGATTAACAAATTCATTCAATCACATCAGTAAAGACAGTAGTCCAGGTTCGTGCTTTTTTTTTATTGACTGAAAGTTTGACTACCACCGTGAGCAACTCAATGGGCTATAAGCAGTCGCCCGTAATATTTTTGCTAATAATGGTCAGTGGAATGTTTATTTTCATCTTTACATATTGCGAAGCGTCGTCTTACCTATGTGAATAAATTGGATTGAATGAATATTAAATTGTATATATACATCTCGCAGTCCAACGGCATAACTCAAGCAGGTCTTCGAGAGTGTTGGCTGTTCCGATGAGAGCTTTGATACCATTGCCTGCTAGCGTTGTTTTGCGCAACTGTTTGCTCAGGAAAGACTTCGGACTGTGGAATATCTCAGTACCTCCATGCTACCGCCTTCAACAGCGCGTGAGTCAACAGCAAACCATCGAATGCTAACTGCACGCTTCTCCCATAGACTTCACATGGGGACTTTGCCGCCCCACAACGCTCGAACCGTTACCCCAATCTCCTTTTTCTCTTCATCTGGCACATCTACGTGGTAAGACCTTTATGTTCATACCTCAACCATATCTTTACGTTCAGCCGTTCTCTCCAAATAGGACTCACAGTAAAAAACCTTATAGAATTAATATATAGATTCTCGAAATTATACGTGTTTGAATCGCTGTTGCTGAAAGTTACCATAAATTCCGAAATGAGTTGTGGACACAAAGTTGGCCAATGTATTCTGTTCTGTATAGAAGCCCTAATGCAATTTTTCTTAATTTGCCAAAAATGATTATTACCCTCTGCTGTGTTCTCACGTAGAAGACGTTCTTTAGGCCTTACAATTTTCGACGAATAACACGGCCATATGCTAATTTGTAAAAGCCCTCAAGTTGCATTATTCGAAGAAATAAATGAGTCGCTTCATTTAAAGCGTTCCAAGAGCTAACCTCATCAACTGGAGTCAGTTTTACCTCTAGGCTTTTCGGCTGAACGTTGGAATAGCGGCGTATCTGAGCCATTAAAGAGAGAATATGTAACACTGCCAACAAAACTTATCATCAGGAGCTAAGGAAAAGTCAGACAAGAAATATTAGGCACTCTGTTCTGACTGGAGATTGGCTTGCCTCCAAGGAGCCATCAAACTTTTGGAATACTGTGAAAAGATAATTAAGAGAACACAGAATATGAATTAATAATAGACGACAGAATATGAATTAGTAATCAGCAACACATTTGTGTGCGAATTTTTTTGCTTATGTGAAAGAATGTTTCAGTTTCACGAAAGTAACAATTTGCCTTTTTACTAGGAGAAATATGTCTCATGGAATTCCGAATATCTTCCCCGCTTAGAATAAAAGCTGTTGACCTATATTATGAGGTTGTTTTTATCACCGCTAGAAAAAAGTTTAATTTTTGGTTCTATTCTGCTCCTCAGAGGACAGCCTGATTTATTCAGTGCTCACACTCAGAAGCCTCACTCATTTCCATCTCCATTACCAGTTGCTGGCGATTTTAGCGCATGCATATTCTCACTAGCGAAAGTGAAGCAAGCGCGGGCTGAATTACCGCAAAACCGGGTCTTTACCTATTTAGAATTAAGAATTTCATTATTGGTTCGGACACGCATAGCTAAGAAATATTTAATACTACACGCTTGAAATATCTGCGTGTGTGCAAAAATTTCCTTTTGTTGTGACATACTTCAAACGTAAACTTACTTTTCTTTCTGCGAAAGATTTATTCAGATGTGGAATATATCCACAAAGAAACAAGAAAGGAAAAAGGGAAGTAAAACAATGCTACAACAGAACCAATACCAGATGGGAATATCAGATTCAATCTTGCATTCAAATGCTCGCATGAAGAACACACTTCGCCGCTCCGACGGTGCAGTGGTCTGATCTCTGGCTTCTGATCATTTGACTGAGCTGGGTCCGAGTTCGAGTCCCAGTAAAACATGGATTTTGTGTTTTCCTCTTACGGCACTGGCTCTCCCCTTTCGCTGGAACCAGTGATCCTAAATTAGGGACAGAAGACTTCTTACAGCCCATTGAGTTGCTTATGGTGGTAGCTAAACCTCCAAACAAACATGAAATGGGTTTCTTAAAAGGCCATTGGGAAACTTTAAACCACGTTAAACATTATCATTATGACTTAGTCTTACAGAAACATTAATTTAAATCTAGGGAATAAAATATTAAGGGCTGCTTTTATATGAACTGGATGAGTTTGGGACATTTCTTAACAGGAAGAATGTAATTTACTTGGAATCGAACGACATGTAATGGGAAGCCAGACTAGGCTGTGGCAGATCAGTGTGCCAAGTGTTCATATCGAAACCTCCCCATGTATAAGTGAAAGTTTTACATTGATGTTAATTATTCCTGAAGCAACGTTACGTGTATCTTTTGCAAAGCATTTGCATTAGCATATCATTTCACTACCGTGCTGTGGACATAATCTGCACCATTTCCTCAAAAGGCTGCTCCGATTCTGATTGATTCCAGTGAGGTTGTTTTTCTGGTTTCCGAGTTAATTGTCTGTATGGTCGTTATCCACAGTAGAACGTATCCACCAGTAACTAGCGAGCTATTCTGGTATGACTGCTCACGAGATTTTTCTTATGAGACTGAAACATCATCTGGGCTTCGTAGCATTAATTTTTTAGTATAAAATATATGTCTACTTGGTATACTTAAAATGCAATTTACGACAAATGTTATGTAATTTCTACAAAGTATGAAACATTTATTATGCATACCCAACTTGTAAAGTGTTGGTCCAACTTTCGTCCACATCACAGTATCTACACGTCGTGGCATTGACTCTATGAAATGTTGAGAAAATCTGGGTGGTATTGAAGCACATGGTTCTTTGACAGCTGCCTGGAAAAAAGGTTGGCAGTTTTCGGTGGATTGTTTCAGGCTCGAATAAATGGCTCCACTTTGCCCCACATATGCCCAAATAAATGAAATTCGAAGAGTGAGAGAATGATTCAAGTGTTGTGAGCTTACTGGAAGGCCCTTCTAAAGAGCACATTGCCATTTACAGCCATTGCCCCCGGAAAGATTAACGGTTCGATTACAGGCACGTTTCCCCAGTGATTTTTGTTTTGCCCTTTTTGAGATACACTCATACGACATGGAAATCACAGACTTCCTGCAGCCACGAAAATGGAACGCTTCATTATCTTCGTTGCTACTCTCTGCTCACAACCACATTTGTTGAGGTGGCCGCGTCTGCTAATCAATACATTCGTGGGTACGCTCTATACCAGCAGTATGGTATAATAAGTTCTGGAGGTTTAGAAGACTTCTCGTATTCAGTTGTAAAACTAGAAAAATTAAATAATTCGTTTCAGGTGAGAATACCTTTTTTGGAATGTGTTTTTGTAAAGTGAAAGTTAAAAAATCAAAGTTGTAGGAGTATGCCATAAAGAGTATAGGATAAGTTACATTTATTCTCACAATTTATATTGTTAAGTACATTGCACAAACGAAAAAAATAATTAATACAGATATTTGACGTGAACTAGGAACATAAAACAGAGTTCATCGTCGTTCTTTCCACGTTTATGAGTGAATCACAGAAAAATTCTCATTAGCCGCCACCGGGAATTGAACCCAGGGTCTTCCAGTTACACGCCGAATATGCTTCCACTGAACCACAGCGGCCTCGAATTCCTCCAGACTCTCATACACTAACTGCCAATTAAATTTGGCAGGTTGCTTCTTGGAGCCCCGCACAATGCTGGAGATTCACCAAAGTTGGTAGGCAGAAACTGAACAAATAATTAGAAAGCGAATGAATAATTAATACATACATTTGACGTGGACTAGGAACATCAAACAGAGATCATCGCTCTTTCCACGTTCATAAGTGAGTCACGGAAATATTCTCATTGGCCGCCACCATGAATTGAACCCACGGTCTTCCAGTTACACTCCGGATATGCTTCCACTGCACCACAGTGGCCTCGATTTTGTGGTGCAGTGGAAGCATATACGGAGCGTAACTGGAAGACCGTGGGTTCAATTCACGGTGGCGGTCAGTAGGAATTTTTCCGTGACTCACTTATAAACGTGGAAAGAGCGATGACCTCTGTTTGACCAAAAAACTACCTAAAAATGTTGAGCATCATATGCCTGATGCGGAAAAGAACAAGATAAAAGTGATAGGGATGGGGAGGAATGTCTTAGGGGTATGGAAAAGTTTCCGGCGCTCCTGCTAGTGGGCGTTGTAGGGTCTAACCGCTGTAATTCTAACCCGTGGTGTCAGTTCGTACATGAAGCGAAGCATCGCTGTCGATAAAGTTCATTTGCGGCACTCTTTTTTATTAATGTTCAATTTAGGGAAACGTGTGAGTGAAGCATACGGTTCAATATGTCAGGCGTATGGCGATACGGTTATGGGTGAGAAGACGTGTCGATAATGGTTTGCCAGATTAAAGATAGGTGATCTAAGCTTGAAAGACAAGGCACGTGCAGGTAGACAGAAGGAACTCGCAGACGAGGAGCTGAAATGGCTGTTGCAAGAGGATGCCACACAATCGTTTGGAAGTGGCTCAATCGACGGAGTGGGTACGGCGTGTACAGGCCTTGGCAAAGATCTAGAATATTGGTAAGTGGGTTCCGCATACTTTAACGGATCTTAATATTGGTCAACGATCTGGCATCTGCATGTCGTTGCTGAAGAAGTTTCGAGGGAAGAATTTCTTGTGGGGGTTGTCGCCTGGGATGAAAACTGGGTCTACTGCGACAACCTCGCGACCCAGGCTAGCCATCAACATCCATTGTCAAACAGGATATCCACGGGAAAATGGTGTTATTGTGTGTGTGTGGTGAGATATACACGAAGTAGTGCACTTCGAACTGTTGAAACCGAGCAAAACAATCACTGCACAAGGATATAATGATCAGTTGATGAAACTGAGCGCCGAAATCAGGAAAAAACTCCCATGGATGCGTAAAGGACGCCTCCCAGTCATCCTGTTACACGATAATGCCTGACCACATGTCGATGTCACCACGAAATCAACCCTTGAACAGTTACACTGGAAGGCTTTACCGCACCCGGCTTACTCCCCGGACATTGACCCTCAGACCTCCACCTGTTTCTCTCTTTGCAGCACACCCTCTCCCAACAGCGGTTCACCACAGTTTCAGAGGTGGAAAAATTCGTCATTGTGTTCTTCAGCTCAAAACCGGAGTCCTTCTATCACATAGGCATTCATTTGTTACCTGAAAAAAGCAAAAGCGCATTGATGCCAATAGCCAATATTTCGTTGAATAAATGTGTACTGGTTTCCTGATTGTCTCTGTCTTTCTCCTTAAAACGCCGAAAACGTTTGCATACCCCTAATAGAAGAAAATAAAATTAATTACACTGGTCAACAGACAAAAAAGTGCGGAAATCAAAGAAGACGAATTTTATGTTTTGATGGACGTTGAACCCGAACCTGGTAATACAAAGTTTTAGTTGGCTCTACTTTTCAGGATCCAGTGGCAATCCTTTTAGTGGGTATGGTAAAAGATTCAATACGATTTGCATCCCTATTTTTCAGCAGTCAAGGGATACCATACTACACATATCAGTCAAGGGATACCATATCACACATATCAGTCAAGGGATACATTATCACAGATATCAGTCAAGGGATATCATATCACACATGTCAGTGAAGGGATACCATATCACACATGTCAGTCAAGGGATACCATATCACACATATTAGTCAAGGGATACCCTATCACACATATCAGTCAAGGGATACCATATCACACATATCAGTCAAGGGATACCCTATCACACATATCAGTCAAGGGATATCATATCACACATGTCAGTCAAGGGATACCATATCACACATGTCAGTCAAGGGATACCATATCACACATATTAGTCAAGGGATACCCTATCGCACATATCAGGCAAGGGATACCATATCACACATGTCAATACTGCATTTCTTAAGAAACTGTTGAACACCAGCAGAAACATATGGGAAGACGTTATCATGGCGTACGGTCCATTTGCCCACCAGGTACCATCATTTAATCGATATGTGTCGTCGCAGACGCTTCAAGACTGAAATGTAATACTAAGCATTGACAGTACTTTGTGGAGGAACGGCATGCTGGTAGACTACACCTTTATAGTAAAATAAAATTATCGTCATCACCTTCCCGGCTGATTTGGTTGAGCGGACTTTTTTCTTGAAGAGGCGAACATGTGTGTTTCCAGACACCCCGTTGCGCGCTTTTTGCGAGGGGTTCGAAATAATGGACCCATGCTTTATAGGCAGTTATTACTGTGTTTAGAAAGTTTGAATCTTTTGCAAAAATTTGTTTCCAATCGTGACACACCTGAACTCTGGCTAACATTTGTTATCTCGTCAGGTAATGTGGTACCCATCTGGAACACACACGATGCAGCAGTAATTTGTCACGCAGAATGCGGAATGCCGACGTTTTTGAAATATTAGTTGACGCCGCTATGTCTTCGCACGTCATTCGTCGATCTTCTTGCAGGATTTTCCAAACAGTTGTAATATTACGCTCTGTAACAACACTTTCAGGTCAACCAGGCCAAGGAGCGAGTTCTGCCGAGAAATGACCTTTTTTGAAATCGTGGTGTCATCTAAAAATCGCTGACTCACCCAAACATTTATCTTTGTGAGCTTTTTTCATTAAATCAACGTTTCTGGAGCAGTTTTACCCAAACGATAGCAAACTTTTATCGCACAACGTATTTCACTTCTTAACTTTAACAAAAGCTGACGTACCTTAGACATCTGCGCAACAACAAAACCGGAATCGTCAGCCACAGTTAATAACTGTTGCCATAGATACTTCCTTAATTAAGTTAGTCGTCTGGGAGATTAGATTTCCCCTTCGCACTGTTGCCAACTCAAAATTAATTTCTCTCAGTTTTTATGGAATGGCCTTTTGTATATAGAAACATTCCAAAGTATCAAATTTTGTGGTTGAATCCGCATTCTTCAAAGAGGAATCTATGATAATTTTCATGAGAGTATTTAGCCATCCACGATTTCTTTATGTCACAATGCCGTATGTAGGTCTGGTGATCAATCAATGACACAAAGCCCTATAGGTCTATCATATATACGCAACGCCACATGGGATTTTATAAAATCCCTACGAATTTTATCTTCGACATGGAACTTTAATTCAGAAAAGTTCAATTTGTTTACGGGTTTAAAAATTACTTTAAAATTAAAAGTTCTGATAATTTTTGAAATTTTGAAGGCAAAGTTGGCCGCCCTGGTGGCGCAGTGGTCTAAGGCGTTGGCCTCTGATCATTCGTCCGTAAGGGGTCCGGGTTCGAATCCCGGTCAGGCATGGATGTTGTGTTTGTCTTACGGCACTGGCTCTCTCCCTTCCCTGGAACCAGTGACCCTAAATTAGGGACGGGCGACTGCTTATAGCCCATTAAGTTGCTCACGGCGGTCGTTAAACCTCCAATCAAAAAAAAAAAAAAAAAAAAAGGCAAAGTTGCGGGGAAAAGCGAAATTAATGGGAACAATTTCTCATAAATTAAACACAATAGGAGTTAACGTGAAGACACGCATAAGTTTCGAAAGTTCTTAGATCCTTCTCTGCAGTGGAAATGTTATATCATCTCTGTGCTCAACACGTTTAAATAAATCAAGCTCTGCATCTGAACACATATGTACCACACATTATACGTAAATGTAAAATGCACAGTTTTGGGATGCGAAAGATGATTGGGTGTTTTATGTGGAGGTGAGAAAACAGCGAAAGGCTTCCGATAAATTCTACTTACGAGATGTCTTTTGAGCGTGTTACCGAAGAACGGTTGGCAACCATTGTTTTCAATCTCATAAGTGGAATTTATAAGTTCGACTAATTTTGGAATATGATAGTGCTTTTTACCTTTTCATAGAACGAAAGTATCCGCATATCGTATCCATAGATCAAATTTCACAAGGTGGAAAATATTTTCTCTAGATTGACCCATGCAGATTTCGTATAATATAGGTATGAGTGGGTTACTCGTGGCTAGACCTTCCTTTTGTTCACAGAACTTTCCACGGAACTATTTTGTTTGGTGCAACGTTCCACTCGTTTCATTATTTCCTGTAGATACGTTTGCCTGTAAGAATGCTCTGTGAGACTTACTTTTAGCCCCAAACCTTGTTAAAACCGAAAAATAAAATCATTGTGAAATAACATTGTTTTTCTTAAGGGTTTTGTTTGCTTGCCAATTCAACTTTGCACAGGTGCAATGGGCTCTTCACTATCTCGATATTTTTACCCCTTAAAAATTCCTGAATACTCAATGCTTTGACTCAGCATTGTACTGGATCCAACTTCCATCACAGCTTACAGTAGAAGCTAAAAATGTTACCTCTTCTTCATTGCACTGCTTCAAAATTTGAATTGCGGCCACTAAACCTCTTTTCTTATGCTCTGGTGACAGAAGTCGTTGAAAAGAATTTGCGCACACTTTGCTGAATTTCATCTCGTTTTGCACCTCAACACTCTCTATTGTAATTCCAGGTTCTTTTGTAGTTCGTGAAAGATGATCCCATGCTTGTGTAGGATAGGCTCCTTAATTTTAGAATATTATCGTGAGTGACAGAAGCTCTTCCTTTCCAAGGGTGAGGTGTAATTTCGACACGGCATCGCCCTTATCTTGATGATTTGTCCCAAATATACACCCTTGTCTGTGACGAATAATCTTTCCTAAACTGGGCTGCATTCGTGGTAAAGAGTTCAGAAGGAATGGTACATTCCTTCATGAGAAATTTGATAATTACGTTCTACCGAACTACTGGGTCTTTCCTGGTCCGACATCTTGATTACATCTGACTGATGATGTGGACGGGGGCTTTAGATTACGGAAGGAATGACACATTGCTATGTGAGAATTTAGATAATTATGCGTCCGCAACACTGCTGGGTACTTCTTGGTCCGACATCTTGATTACAAGTGACAGATGATGTGGACAGAGCCACAATTAATGCTGTTCTCAAACATGTCTTTACTTCTCAATGCGTGGCTGTTCACACAAGTTGATTTGAAACGTCATACGTAACTGCAAATAATTCCTACACTGTAAAAAAAACTTTCTGAAATTACCGGGCTACTTTCCGTCTTTTCTTCCTTGAATTAACGAAACATGTTTATGATACAACCTTTTCCGTGAAATGACGGAAAGAAACCTGAATTTCACGGAATTTTCGTACTGAGGGAAAATTCTGAATTTTCAGAAACCTTTCCGCATCTTCTTTCTTATATTGACGGTAAATCACCGTTTTAGAGACGTGTTGTAGAAAATTTCTAAATTTTTAAAAACTTTTCCGCAATTCCTTTCGTATATTAACGGAAAATCTCCGTTCCAACTATTTTCCGTATCCATATGACGAGAAATCACCCGTGATAGCGAGCGATTCCTGAGAATACTTGAGGTTTGATTAACTTTTAAATTTTAATCGTTTGTCGAATTTTGAAGTTCTGTAGGGAGATCGGATATTATGGATAACATATCGCATGGAGTTGGTGTATTGTGACATAGGATATTTCTTCTTCTTTCCCCCACTTTGTGCACCAGCAACTTAGCATATACGTATTGTGTTACTGTAAGAAACCGGTTACATATTGTACAGATGAATATACGATGTCTGTGTATCAGACTTTGTACAGCTTAAAGAAAAGCTATTATAGCTATCATGAGTAAATTTTATATTTAGTTTTTGCGTGTGTGTGGGAAATAATACCATTTAAAAAGTACATTTCACCTTTTTTAAAGATAACTGAAAGTCATTGTCAGTTTAAAAAAATCAAGTTGCAAAGCATTTTGTTGCTTCGAAAAATCAGAATGAAAAATGCTTAGTTTGTGAAAAGTCCTCCTACAGAAAACAAATTTTTGCAAACCTATTCAGAAAAATAATAAGCACCAACAGAAAATAGTACGACTAAATCACTCGCATTAATGATAAAAAACAAAATTTCATCCGCCCCGAATTCGTTTTATGATGTACGTGAGGCTGATCTCCGAGTGTTTGCAGCTCCGTTGTTAAAGGCGCGATTTACTTGTTGAGCAGGCTTTAACGTCGTGGGTTCGAACCTGACTCAGGGGAAGGATTGTCTGGGTAAGGGCTGAAAAGATCGGTGTTGTGGAATTTCAATTTAAATACGGAAAAACCGGAAACGAACTTTTCTGAAATAAATGGAAATTTCTGTCTATACAGAAAGTCTGTTAAAATACGGAAGTTAAAATAAACGGACACTTTTAAAAACAGATTTTTCTGAAAAATACGGATACCTAACGCAAACTTTTTAGAACTTTCCCGTGAATTCACACCACTTATTTGTTACAGTGTACATTTTTGGATACTTTTCTGGACTCAAATGCTTCCTCTCAAGATAATTTTAACTACCTCATTTCTAACTACGTCATTAAAATACAGTAGAGGGTCGGAAATCCGAACTGATCGAGACCACTGGTATAGTTCGGATTATCGAACATGTAAAAAAATACAAACACGCTGATATTTTTACATTATATTATCCAAAAATAAGCAACTGTATGAAAAATATTACATAAGACATATTTTTTTTGTTACTATGCAATACGAAACTAGTTTGCCATTTCTTACGCTTTCCAACCGTATATTGAAGAAGCGTATATGCTCCAGCTTTGTCCGTCCGTCCGTCCGCCAGTCCGTCAGCCCGGCACGATAACTCGCGTAAAAATGGTTCGATTTCGATGAAATTTTAGTATGTGGTAGGGGACCACCTAGGTACGAACCCTATTGAATATGGGACAAATGGGGTCAAAGATCACGACGTAGGAGTGGAATCATTCCATTGCCCTTATGCGCCATAACTTGCATAAATATGGTTCGATTTCAATGAAAGATTACTATGTAGTAGGAGAGCGCCTGGGGACAAACCCTTTTCAAAATGGGTGAAGTGGGGTCAAAGTCAGGACATAAGATCGGGGTGCATTCCATTGCCTTTATGCGTCATAACTTGCGTAAAAATGGTTCGATCTCGATGAAATTTCAGCATGTAATTTGGAACCACCTGGGAACGAACCCTATTGAAAATGGCGGAATGGGGTCAAAGGTCAGGACACTGGAGTGGAATACATTCCATTGCTCTTGTGCATCATAACTTACCTAAAAATGCTTCGATTGCAACAAAACGTTACCATGTTATTCCGGAGGTATAACGAACTGGTTCTGTTGAATATCGACGAAATGGGGTCAAAGGTCATTACACAAAGGCAAGATTTATTCCACAGCCATTTTTCTCATAACTTGCGTAAAACTGCTTCTATTGCGACAAAACTTTAGAATATCATCGAAATGGGGTCAAAAAATGTCATCGAAATGGGGTCAAAGGTCAGGACACAGGAGCGAGATTTATTCCACAGCCATTATCCACATAACTTGAGTAATAATTTCTGGTATGTTGGAAAGCGTATCTTAATCAATGCATTGCATGATTTTACTAACTTGTTACTACTGCTATGATTTTTTTTAACATGAAGTACAAATGTCAAAACCTTCCAATCATGACAAGCTGATTCCGATCGTCAAGTGGTGTACTTTATGTTGAATGCAGGTGGAATAACTTTCCTCCCGACACACAGTGAACAAAGAGGCTGAGGGATTAAACAAGAGGTGGTACTACCGTGGTAATGGGTCGTAAAATCTTAGCCCCGCAGAGAACAAGTGCCAGGGGAAGTTTTCGGCTGTTGTCTCTGAGTATGAAAAGTCACCTCCACATTCTATACGTCCCCCCACAAACGCTTGCATCCTCAAAAGTAGGCGATTCTATTATAATCCAGTACCAAGTTAAAATGAACGGACTATACTTGAACTCTCCACCACCAAAAAAAGAGGAGGGCAGCTTGTTCGGATTTTCGACGTTTTACTGTATGTAAAACAAAAACATTTAGTTTTAGATATGATCAGTGTAATACGTACGCTGGAAGAATTTTTTTGATAAATATTTTCCTGTAGAAGAAATACGCGTTATGATATGATTAGATCTTCGGTTGGAAAGAAGGCAACGTACTTATGTAATCACTGTGGCCGTCTGATACCCTAATTCTGCACCTGGCTGACTGATTTCCAAAAATATTTCCCGATTGGGAATCGTGGGTTACCGGAGTTTTCACTCTATTCCTATTAGTGCCCTTTTTCGTGGCTTTGTCAGGCCTTTGTTTAAGTGGCGGAGTGGTAAGAAGCATTGCCGAAAGCACAGGTTTTTCCAGGGTGGTCAAACAAAGTTTCATCTCGCAACACCTGTCTAAGCTCGACTTCGTTCGAGATAAATGACATGAATACCATCTTCGGCTCACTGCGTAAAGGAAAATAACCCGATTGACCAAAATATTATGACAACCAGATTATTTCACACAAAGTAGCTACTGGACACATGCTGCCGTCGCAAGATAGCTGAATCGTTGTAAAACCGGAACGTTCAAGGCATGCATAGACTTGAGCCGCGGATGGCTTACTGGTCAACGTTCGTGACTGCCCCATAGAAACCTCAGGTTCGATCCCAGACAGAAACGAACGCTCGAACCACTAAATATCCGCCGTGCGTCGGATGGACACGTTAAGCCATCGGATCCCGGGTACTGGCACCCCGGTACAACTAGGTCCTCTGTGAATCTTGGATAGGTACCAGCTAATTCTGTGTGACATTAGCAAAAATACCCCAACTCACTGGGTTTTGTACCGGAATACTCAGGTTGAATGACCAATTGGAACCGTAAGCTGTGGGCTAAACCCCCACACTGATGTACTTACCAGACTAAAAAGACACAAAAATATCAATATACAGACTCTAGTGTAAGATACCACACTTGAGAAGGATGGTCCACCACGGTATCGACCTGGAACTGGAAACAGGCGAATCAGAAAGATATCTCCGCTGAGTGAGTGTTAGATTGTTGTATGGAATACTAGAGGTATAAATGGCAAGATGAATGAGGTGACTGAGGAGATGAATAAGTATAAATTGGATGCGCTGTGTGTAAGTGAAACCAAAGAGAAGGAAATTGGGATAGAAGAAGTGAATGGAATGGTGAGTGTGTGGTCTGAAGTATTGGATAATGTGAGAGGACAGGCTGGTGTAGGTGTGATTTTAAGTGAAAATATAAAGAACATCTTGATTCACTATAGTTGCATAGGTGAGAGAATTCTTTGGATTCGTTTGAAAGTAAAACTTCAGAGAATAGTAATTGTTGTAGTACATGCTCCTTGTGACTCTGAACCTTCTGATAGAAAGGAAGATTTAAGGAATGAGTTGAAAGCTGTTTTGAGCCAGTTGGTGCTAAAGAGAAAGTTATAATAGCAGGGGATTTCAGTGCAAGAGTAGGCGTACAGAATGCAATATCTGTCAATGTTCTGGGTAAGTTTAATGATCTTTGTGTGAATGATAATGGTGAAAGATTAATTGAACTCTGCATTGAGAATGGTTTGTGTGTATCTAATAAGTTTTTCAACCACAAGTACTGTATATCCTTCAAGATGGCTTTAAATGGAGAAGTTTGATTCAGCAAGAGTAAGTTAATATTTCTGGTAGTTTGTATTTCTTTGTGCAGCTAATCTCTGAATCTCAGAGAATCGTTTAGGGATATGTATGTATGTCTTCCTCCCCCTTTCTACCTCGCTTCCGTGTCACTTTCCTATAAGGCACTGTAGCCCAAATTTCCTAGCTTCCTATTTCCAAGGGTTGTTTAAGACCTGGGATCAGACACTCCCTTTCTAAAATCATCTACATATGATCTGATGCTGAGACTAATGAAGTGCATTGAGTAAGAAATATTGGGTAAAGGGTAAAAGACGCAATCTGACGGAGTTTGAACCTGTAATGACCGTGGGTGCTTGAAGCATTTCTGCAAGCATTAGGACACCGAGTGCACTTTTGAGATGTTTTAAACGTGTAATGATCGGACTTTGAACTGGTAATGATCGGACTTTGAATGTGTAATGATAGTGGGTGCTTGAAGCATTCCTGAAAGTATTAGCATAACGAGTGCACTTGTGAAATGTTCTGAACGTGTAATGATAGTGGGTGCTTGTAGCATTCCTGCAAGCATTAGCAAAACAAGTGCACTTGTGAAATGTTTTGAGGCAGCAGTCGTTAAAATTTGCAGATAGTGTAGCGCCGTACAACAAATCCGGTTGGAACTCAAGGCATGTGATCGTCAACAGTTAGTAGATGGTCAAACTCAGCGGAGATAAGGAAGACTTGTTCAGACCAACAGACAAGCAACTCTTCGTCAGATTAGAGGTAATCTGAATCAGGGACCATGTCCGATGGCATCTCAACGTACAGTTCGCTGCACATTACATCGTATGGGCAAAAGAAGCAGATGTATGGCATTGCTATCCGCAGCATACTAAAAAAACGCCTCCAGTTTGATCCCGAACACAAGAATTGGACAGTAAATGAGTGGAAAAGGGTAATATGGTCCGACGAGTTACGTTTTCAACTACATAAGGCAGATGAAAGGATGTGGATATGAGTACCAAATCATACCAACCTTGCATCGTCACTGCTCATCAAGCTAGCGGAAGCAACGTTATGGTCTAAAGCAGCGGTTCCCAAACATTTTGAGCCGCGGAGCACTTTTCAGGAGAGAAATTCGTCACGAAGCACTATCATAGCCCTTATGCCACAGGCATATGGTGACAATGCATTTTTGGCGGTTTTTATCTTACTGCATTTTTCAAGTTGTTAGTCGATGTTTTCTCGTATAGCAAGAGCGCAAATTATCTTTCGAATTCTAAGTACCTTAAATTTTGATCTAAACTTAATCTTGGCCTTCCCGGTGGCGCAGTGGTTTAAGTTTTCTTGTAGAACTCGTTACGTTAAGGGGAATTTAACACTGCACTACTGATACAGTCAGCCATCGTAGCTTTAGCTCTTTAATTAGAAGAACACGTAACACAAGTAACTTAAAACGATAATTAACAACTTAAAATGAAAACATTCCATAACAGACAACTGCCATCAACAACCTTCTTCCTTCCTCTCCCAACAAACTTCTGTTCCGCTATTCTACACGCACGCTCGTTAGACAGTGCTCTGCACGTGCGTCGTCTCTTCTATGAGGTAGAATTGTCGTTGCATGTAGTTAGTCTATCTGAACAAGCAGATATCCTACATAAGCGGCGATGCATTTTTGACGGTTTTTACATTACTGCACTTTTCATGTTCTTAGTCGAAATTTTATCGTGGACGCGAATTTTTTTCGAACTCTAAATAGCTTAAATTTATCTAAACTTCATCTTTGTCGCCCCGGTGTCGCAGTGGTCTAAGCGTTTGCTACTGATCTTTTGTGCGAATGTCGTCCGCTTCGAATCCCAGTGAGGCATGGATGTTGTGTCTGTCTCACGGCACTGGCTCTCTCCCTTCTCTGTGAAACCAGTGGCCCTAAATTAGTGACGACAGAATTCTCATAGCCCATTGAGTTACTCACGGTGGTAGTTAAACCTCCAATCAAAAAAAAAAAAAACGTAATCTTTCCAATTGGAAGTCATTAAAAATTGAAACTTTAAATATCGTTTTCTCAAAACACCAATTTTGCACATTCGTGTCTTTGGCATAGAGGCGACGATATTTTCACCTAGCTCTTACATAGGTACTAAATCGAATGACAGCAGTATTGACGACGGAAGGTATTTTTAAACATTTCGGCATATTTAACGACAAGTTTTATTCCATTCGAAATGTTATATTCTCCACTAATTTCAGAGAAACAAGCAACTTACTAAAATACATATACGAAAGCTGACTGAATTGGTGCATGACGTGCGCTTCGGTCCATAATTGTTGCTATCTTTGAAGTCAAAGGTAGGGGGTGGCCACAATAATGTGACTCGACTATGTGTATATGCACATAAGTATTGTTAAATCCGAATAAAGAGTAGTAAGTCGAGTGTTAGTTATAAGTTCACCTTATGATTTCGATATTGATTGAATCAATATGTACTTAGCATTTTAATCACAAAACAGCGTTATTAAATGACAACACTACGTTTCGGTTGTAAATAATCAGCACAAATCACAATTGCAGATAGCAAGATTTAATTTTATCTCTATCGTTTTCATCAGCTGTATGAAACGGAGTAAAATGTGAGAAATGCACAAATAAAAGCACACTTCATCAAACTTAAGTATGTATAGACAGGGTTGAAAATTTTCTTGGTTATTCACCAGTCAGGCCAAAATCTCACTCCCCAGCTGAAAAGCGACAGTCCAGCTGTGCTGTAGGTTTTGTTTCGTGCTTTAAAGTTTGATTTGTTAAAACTTTATACACATCTCCCGAATAATATTTCATCGCTAACCTAATTTATACGCGTAGCCCTTATATAACAACCTTACTCAGTTTTCTCTTCATTGTTTTAGAACTTTCCTAAGAACTCCGCGGCAATACGGGTTCGCGCGTTTTCTCTTTGATCTACGACAGCAATTGGCGAAGCGGCAGCTCGCAAGGCGCATGTGACTCTTACACTGCCTATCTTTTCACACAGCGTTAGGAGAAATCATTCCACCGGACCTGCGTGTTCTTGCCTCCTGTTTTTTGTTAAGCGTGCCCCGATGATTTGACACACGGCATTCGCTGTCCGATTTCCTTCGCGGAGAAACTGGTTTCGACCCTGCTTCACAGCACGCTGTAGAAACTAAATAATGTCTTCCCAATACTTACCTGTACACAGTTCATGGCAGCACAAATTCACAGTTTTGAGTTCCTGTAACATTAATTTTATATATATATTTCTCTTTTCAATCTCTTCGCAGAGCACTTGGAGATACTTCGCGGAGTACCACGTGCACCGCGGAGCACAGTACTCTGGTCCAGAGCATGTTTTCGTGGAAGTGTTTGGGGCGTTTGATTCATGAGGAGCAACGTTAGACCACCAAAATGTATTTAAATGTCTTTGCGGACCACGTCTACCCAGTTATGTTGATGGTTTATCCCAATGGAGATGGTTACTTCGAAAAGGACAATGATCTATGTCATAGTTCACACATCGTACGCCAAAGATTTGAGGAGCATCACGCGGAATATTCTCCGCTGCATTGGCCTCTTCAATCACAGGACCTCAATCCAATGGATCCCTTGTGAGATGAAGTCAAAAGGGGCATCAAGCAGCTGGATCCGATTCCAATAAATCTTCAAGAGCTGGAAGGTACAATTTATCGCATTTGGACTAATATAGCGCAAGTTACTTACCGCCATAAAATAGAGACCATACCAAGACGAATTCAAACAGTATCAAGGGCAAAAGGTGGCCCAACAACGTATTAACTAGGTGGTCATAAAAATATGACCACTCAATGTATATTTAGTTTTTAAGACAATCAGATAAAGAATGTTACAAGGTATTTAATTGATATCTAAGTAATACATAATAGAAGAAATGGTGCAAAACCTATGTAGTTAGCTAGCAAAGAACAACAACTTATGATAACTAGGCTGAATGATGATTGTGCCATTCATGGGTATGAAATGAAAATTGCAATCTTCTCTTGCTTTACATTAATCGGTCGACAATCTTTTTTCTATATAAAATCTGCATTTCCGTACACCCAATTTCGGTAGACACTTGTTGCGCACAAACCACAACCATCTATTCTCTCCAACCACAATCATCTAATCTCTCCTCGGTCATGGTTGATTTAACCCAAGACTGCACCAGGGTGCTAAATGGTCTTTCAATGGCACATGTCCTTGCAAGTATGGCATCGATTTGTAGTGTCCTTGATTCTGCGCCCAAATTATCATGATACACGTCACGACCTTGATGCCGCTCCGGTGGCGCAGTTGTCTAAGCGATGACTTCTACTCATTCGTCAGAGTTGTGTCCGGCTTCGAATCCCGGTGAGGCATTGATATTGCGCTTGTCTTGCGGCTCTGGCTCTCTCTCTTCCCTGGAACCAGTGGCCCAAAATTAGGGACAGACGACTGCTTATAGCCCATTGAGTTGCTCACAGTGGTCGTTAAATCTCCAGCCAAAAAAGGCAGCAGCATTTAGGGCAGAGTTCGGCAGGAATGCATTACAAAGTAATGGAAGTAGAGATTACAATTAACGTGTAGTGTATTACAAAATAATGCAGTAACAGGTAATGCATTACAAGGTAATCTTAAATATGGTTTGCACAAGGTAATGGAATTAATCTGTAATGCATTACAATGAGGTGAACAAAATTCAGTTACTTAATAACGCCATTCCAACGCAATGGAATTATTTGGAAATGAAATTACACAATTTAAACTAGGGATTAGGGAATAGGAAAATCCTACCTTGTTTTGCGACAAGCCACTTAGATATCCTACTTCTACTTTACAATGAGAATTTGTCATTTCTTTAAATTGTGATGATCTACATAATTGCTCATTTTTTGTTGTTGTACCCGCAGTTCACTTTGTGGTTGCCATATTTTGTAGCAATCAGACCTTTTTTTCCTTCCATTTCGAGTGATGTAGTGTCTCAGAGTGGTTTCCATTGGCGATTAACTCTTTACTGACCATAACGCCCCAAACCCTCGTACCTACAAACGGCCATAGCCGCCCGAAACGACTGTCTAGGGTGAGTCAGATTTCTTGCCCTTACTTGTTCTTCCAATTTTCTCGATCTATGAGCGATCAGCAGGTGTCACCCTCGGTCACTATTGTTGTTATTAAACAAAGAAGTAAAACAAGAGACAGTTTCGGGGCGTTATGGTAATTAGAGTGACACAAGATTTTTGGGTCATGGTCGTCAAAGGGTTAATCACAATTTGTTATTTCCTGACTGTTTGTTTATGTGCTTCGGTGGATTGTTCTTTGTTGAAGACTAAGATCCCATGAAACGGCATTGATCTTTCTTTTATTTTTGTACTATTCTCTAACCGAAATAAACATCCCATTCGTACTTACTTCATATGTATTATTTTGTTCAAATTACTTTACTTGCTGCGAAGACGGGTCAACTACTCATGTCATACACGTACAATCTCCATTACCTACACACACGCATTTGAGGTTCGAGGGATGGAACAATTGTCAAATAACCTACACAACGTGTAAGGGTACACTGGTTGTTGGTTTATCCATGTAATGATAACGCTAAGTTCCTGTTCCCATTACCATCACGCTGTAATGCATTACCGATTAATTCAATTACAATTTTGCCCAACTATGATTTAGGGTTAAAGTTACTTGCTTCACCTTATCATTTGACATTCATTATGTCTTGAATGTGATAACATTGATCAAACTCCAGTTTACATAAAGGAGGCTACTCACACGCAAGCTCAGAAGCGAGCACTTTTTTTTTTTTTTGATTGGAGGTTTAACGATCACCGTGAGCAACTCAATGGGCTATAAGCAGTCGCCCGTCCCTAATTTAGGGTCACTGGTTACAGGGAAGGGCGAGAACCAGTGCCGTAAGACAAACACAACATCCATGCCTCACCGGGATTCGAATACGGACCCCTTTTGGACGAATGATCAGAGGCCATCGCTTAGACCACTGCGCAACCGGGGCGGCCAGCAGCACTTTGGCCACAGAGTACCAAGGAGGCCCGCCTCACTGCACCTTCTGTCTTAAATTTTCGAGCCGTTGTTACTCTGGTGTCTATGCTCTCGTTCATTTTCAGACTTGCACGATTCCCGCTTCGAAAAAAAAAACAAAAAACAAAAAAAAACATGATTCTTGGTGTTCCAGTAATCACAAAACTACGAATTTTAAACGCCTTTTTTCTGACTACTTGGAAATTTGCGTTGTTGTATAATAAAGGGGGAACTCAGGAATCTAGAGTAACAAATATTTTTGATGACAGTAGAAGGTTTTTATTATGGGCTAGAAAATTTTGCAAGATTGCGAAACCACACGAATATGCTGAATGAAATAAGTAACCGGTTGTTTTACTAAATCCTGGGTAGATTTACTCATCAAGATCTTAAATATTCTCTCAGAACTCGATGAATTTGTTTCCGAAACTGATTCACATACATTCTCTAGTTTAATTCTCAGACTGATTCGTAGCATTGATCATAATTTAAAAGTTCTAATAAAATTACTCAATACCCATGCTCGAAAGATAGCTCCGTTTCGTTTCTGCAGTGAATTTCTGTTAAGTGCATTGAACAGCTCAGGTGTTGTAGAAAAATATTATTTTTTCTTACAAGCTGTTAAAACACATTCACATTCTTCATGTTCTTTTGGCACAGCTTCCTCCAGTGACCTTTTTTATTTCTTAGAGCACTAAATGCAATTAGCACACATACTTTTCCTTTCTCATTACAGATTCAGATCGATAAGAATGAAATTCTTAAAGGTTTAATTAACGAAAACAACTTGAGATGCCCATCTCTTCATCCGTCGTGTATTTTTCTATGCAGTGTTTCAACAAGAAAAAAAATGTTTGTTTTCTAATGCCATAAGATTAAATTTCGAGGTGTAGGATAAAATTTTCTTAAATTGATCGTGATTTTGATTAATGACTTCAGAATCTAATTAGGAAAGCATTTCTGAGATGCTCCAGAAAGAAAACATTGGTAAAAACACAGTGTAACAGAAGATAAGAGTTTCTTTCACCTCCGCGGAGGAAATTTGTTTATTCACGTTATGGCAATAATGTCAGGAATACTTTTAATTACACTACGTTCACTCAGGTTGTAATTCATGTTAGAATTAAGGTCTTTGTCTCTCGACTAGTTTTCTCAAGTTTCTTTAGTTCTGAATGACGTAGAACTCTGTTTTTCCAAGTAGAGAGTGAGTTTTTTCACTTTCCCTTTTTTCTTGGAGAGGGAAACGAAGAAATGCTATTAGGAAGAAAGGAAAACGAATGTTAAAGAATTCTTGAGTATAACATCGTTTGAATAAAGTCTCAAATCAGGGGATATTGTGAGGTGACACAAGAAACCCTGAAACTCTCAACTCAGTGCCAATGCACATATAATGCATATTACGAATATTTATATGAGGGTTGTACCAAAAGTAACGCAAAAGTGGGCATACCTTTTTTATTAACGGACAGAAGTCGTTCAAATTGCACATGATGGTAGAGTTAATCTTTCTCTATAGTAAACCTTCTTCTTAATTGCATGTACACTGCTGGCCACCCAAAATGCAACACCAAGAAGGACACAAGATAGCAAAGCCAGATTTACGGGACACATAACAACAGATACAAAGATAAAACGATTGAGCTTACACGCAGACATCAATAGTTCGTGTGGCCCCCATGGCTGGCAATAAGGGCCGCTACACGCCGCTGCATCGAACGAAAGACGCTTTGGAGGTGGCCTTGGGGTATATCGGTCCAGGCTGCTTCCACACGTTGCCACAGTTCATCAAACGTAGCCGAGATTGCTGCTTGCCGGGCCACTCGGTTGCCGATCAGCGACCAGACGTGTTCGATGGGCGACATATCGGGAGAACAGGTGGGCCGCGGCAGCAGTGACACCTGTTGGGCCGTGAATAATTGTTACACAATGCTTGCCACGTGCGAGCGCGCATTGTCTTGTTGAAACGTGGCCGCTGGCAGGTGCTGCAGGCTCCAAAACGTCGGAGATGTAGCGGTAGCTGTTCAGTGTGCCGGAGATGCGTACCAGAGGGGTGCGGGTGTCATATCCAATTGGGCCCCAAACCATTAGGCCAGGCGACGGACCGGTATGGCTACGCATAATGCAGACTTCATACAGTCTCTCGTCGTGGTGCCGCCACACGCGGGTCCGAACATTGTGGTGTTGCAGGCAGAAGCAGAATTCGTCGGAGAAGACAATGTCGTGCCATTCCGTAGTCCAAGTGCGGCGTTCAACGGCCCACTGCCGCCTCACTCGCCGGTGGTGTAACGTCAATGGTAATCTGAGCAATCAACGCCGTGCGACAAGTTCCCGCTCCTGCAAACGACGTCGAACGGTACGTACTGACACAGGTTTTTGCTCAACATAACCTAATTCCTTCTGTAACGTTCGTGATGTGGCGGTGCTTGCCGTCAATGCCCGCCGCACAACATGCCGGTCCTCTGGTTCGGTGTTGTGCCGCGGCTGCGGAAATTGCTCACGTCGGTCCGTCCGTCTCTCCTGCACCCACCGAATCCATACTCACCTCACTGTGGCTAGATGTCGTCCCACACGGGCGCCGATGTCTCGGTACGATAAACCGCTGTCACGATAAGCCACTATTCGTCCTCTGTCGAACTCCGAAACGTGCTGGAATGACTACCGTATTCTGCGACGAGGCAACAGGAAGCTTCTTACGCACAGGTCCGGCAGCAGAACATACTTCCACTATTTACAACCCGCCTTATCTGCACCCTTCTTATAGTGCTTCTCGGTGGCATGCCGAGTGCACATGATTTGCTTATGCCCTGCAATGCTAATCGTTCGCATGTCCTCTCGCGGGCGACGCATACTGCGAATTTCAGGCCAATCGGATGCTTCGTTCTTGGTGTTGCATTTTTGGGTGGCCAGCAGTGTAAATAATGGATTCCGAGCAGAAGCAACGTAGCATCATTGGGTTCTTGACGAAAGAATGGTGCAGGCCGTTCTACATCCACAGAAGGCTACGTAATGTTTACGGAGATGACACCATTGACAAGAGCAATTAGCACAGGTTGATGAATATGTTTAAAGAACGGGAAACCAGCATTGAATAAAAACCACGGAGTGAAAGAAAATCATCTGAGCCGACTGACACGAATCGCCAGCGATTGGACGAATTGATTTGCGCTGAGAGAGGAGTCACAAACCGTGTGCTTGTTGCACAACTGCGCTGTGGTCACAATACCATACAGAAGGCTTAGGCTATCGGAAACTGGACTGTGGTCACAATGCCTGATATGTAAGACTTCTGGTATCTGAAAGTGTGTGCAAAGTGCGTACCTCGGAAGTTGACACACGATTTGAAGTAAAGAAGGTTTAAAGTCTGCTTTGATCTGCTGGAAGCGTTTGAAGGCAATGATGACACGTTTTATTTTCAATCTGGTGACAGGGAATAAAAGGTGGGCGTATCTTTACGATCCGGAAACGAAGAATCAATACGTGAAATGGCGTCACATCTCTTCACCAAGGCCTAATAAGTTCAAGAGCCAGGAATCAGCACAGAAAGTCATGATGACTGTTTTTGGGGATCACAGGAGTGTCAATCTGCTTGATTTTCTGGAACGTAGCCGTAACGTGACTAGCGAGCGGTACATTTGAACACTCAGGAAGCTTAAAGAAGCCCTAAGGAGGAAGAGAAGACCGAACAAGAATCTGAAAAGGATCCACACGCACCATGACAATGCGAGACCATACGTAAATCTTCGGCAACAAATCAGGCGATCAGAAAATTAGGTTGGTCGGTATTCCCCATCCACCATACAGCCCAAATCAGGAGCTCTCCGACTTCCACCTGCTCAGTACAATGAAAAACAGTCTCCGGGGACAACGATGTGATGCCACAGACGAGGTAAAAGTGGCTGTGCATAAATTAATACGGGCAGCTCACGAACACCATTAAGCTCACCAGGGTCATTATTTCTCTGAAAAATGTCTGTCACTCGGGGATCCAAATCTTATGTGTTGTAAAGAACAGCAGATATCTTCCTTTCAAATGACCAAAACAGTTTTGTTGATATCACAGTGGCTCATATTCGGTGAATTCATGAGTGTGGCAGCTCCAGCGAACCGTTCTGTTCAGTGAACAACGGAAAAATCCAGATTTGGGCCACCACGCACTGTCGAGGAGGATGTTATCGGCTTTGCATCTGGAGATCAGGTGGTTACCATTTACAAATCGATACGTTATGTGAATAATAACTTAGCACACTTGGCCACAGATGTGTCGTACATGACAGTCATAGTCTTTGGCTCGCTGCACATGATGTAGAAGAGCCCATGCAGATTTTGCTTATCTGGAAATAATATATACCACTCTGATTCTGGTTATATTCTCATCATAATCACCCAAAATTCCACGCCGCAAACGTCCGTGACAAAGATTAGTAACGTTTTAGGCTCATGCAACTCTGCACTATGTAAAGATGTCGCAGACGTATTGGCTAACCTTGGACGGTGACTGATGTCGTTGTCTTAGTGCTTAGCATTACACCCAACTTTCATCGAAGCAGAAGAATCAGGTGAACACCCTTCTTTTGGGAAGTTACCAGGCAAAGGTACCCCATGGAATTGTGTGCAGTAATTCCTTCTAGGCGACCAGCATAGCGCAGTTAATACGTCTATATGCGCTGTGTCGGAGGCGGACGTTTCTGACGAGTGTTCGAATCCCGCCCGGTCCTGCCGGCCATCTATTCTCCGGTTTTTACTGGCTTTTCCGCAGACTCCCCGTCTTTGGGGACGCGAATGCGTTGATGGTTACCTCTGAAGTTGGGCCCGGGCGTGCTTTGTCCTTGCCCCTCCACCTTCTCACATTCCCTAGGATGCCAGAGTTTACCAGATGAGTGTCGATGCGCTAGTAGTAAAACAATGTAGAAGGAATAAATTTTGATGCCATATGGCATCAGGCACCTACGGGAATATTACCCATGGTTGTTGATCATAATGATGAGTTCCTTCTAGGGGTGGTTAGTGTATCCGGTACTAACTTTGCCAATTTGTTCAACAGGCCTAAATGTTCCGCCAGAACGGTATAGCCCAGCAAAAACAGTCTTGGTGGGCCAGCACTACCAGCAATGGCCCAGCACTATGTTGCCGCTGCCGTACCGTCAATAAAATGTCCAGGCGGCAAACTGAAAGGCCAGCAGTTCAGGCCAACAATTGGGATCCCGTCAGTTGTCCATCACAGGCAGTAGCGGCCCTGCAAGCACGTGCCAGAAATGATGGCTAGCCTAATATGGTCCGTTAGTTTGCCGGCAGTGGCAGCCGTCAACCACGTTACGTAATTGGTGGCTTGCAGAATCTTTTCCGCCAATTTTCCCAGTAGTAGCCATAAAAAAAATTAAAATCAAGGATATCCGCACTTTCCCAAAGCTACAACTTTTTTTATATACCTTAACGAAACTTGTAAATTATACATTGGCATGCAAAATTAAGGACGAGACGATTTTTCGAATGTAACGTTGTGCAGAAGTGCTCCACATCGACTCAAATCATACCCTAAGATCCCTAAGATGTAAGAATATGGGACAAGTGAGCAAAACCGTCTAAACAAGGAATGCAAAAGATACAAAGGCACTTTATTGAAAAGGTAGCTTCGAGCACAACTGGACAGAAGACAGAAACGTCCATGTGACAGACGGCTGCCAAAGAAATCCAGTCTTTAGTAGGGGATATGATCACCCCTGACTGCGTTGCAGGATTTAAAACGTCTGTCCATGCTGAGGACGAAGTTGTCAAGGAGCTGTTGAGGCATCGCGGCCCATTCCTCTTGTAGCGCCAATCGCAGCTGCGGAATCGTTACTGACGGCTGGTGACGTGCTGCCAAGCGTCACACGGGAAGGCCCCACACGTGTTTAAATGGATTTAGGTCCGGGGACCTTGAGGGTTAATCCATGCGTTGAAAATCTTTACTCTCCAACAGCTCTGCGACAGCCACTGTACGATGAGATGTAGCGTTGTTGTCCAACAAGAGGAACTCAGAACCCACAGCATCTCTAAACAGACGCACGTGAGGCAGGAGAACTTCGGTAGAATAGCGGACACCATGGACTGAACCTCCTTGGCAGATGTGGAGGTCAGTACGGCTACCAAGCATGATACCGCCCCAAACGAGAACTCCGCCACCTCCAATCCGGTTCCTTTTGTTGATGTTGGAGGTGTGGTTGCGTGTTCCCTGATATCTCCAGATGTGTATACGTCCAGAATCGCTCGTCAGACTAAATCTCATCCGTAAAGAGAACTTGACCCCATTGCTGATGTGTCCAGTTCTTGTGTCCCTGGCACCACAGAAACCGCCGTCTCCGATGAGCAGGCGTTAATGATACACACCGTACTGGTCGTCGTGCAAATAGACCACCTTTGTGCAGCCTCCTGGCCACGGTAAAACGCGATAACGGACGTCCAGTTGCATGTGCCTTGTGATTTCTCCCGCTGTCTGCCGTCTGTCTCTTCTCGCCAGTAGGACAATATACCGGTCGTCCGCCGTCGTGGTTGCTCGTGGACGACCACTGCTAAACTCTCGGACAGCTGTTCCTGTCGTTTGAAATGCTCTCCAAGCTCATGAAACGATGCTGTAAGCGATCCCGAACTCCTCGGTCACACAAGTCACACTTCGACCAACTTCCCATTGACACGACCTCGGGTAAAGTCATCCAGATGTCGTCTACTGGACTGCTTGTTGGCCATATCACACGGTGGCAGCAACTCGACGTCGTTCAAACCGATGTACATCGTGCAATTGTTTTCACGGAATTGCTGAGCGTACACCGCCCGTGTGCTTTATACCCTTTTTCTAAATAGCTAATAATAGCGCCACACTTTCCAAAAAAGCTAATAATATCGCCACACTTTCCAAAAAAGCTAATAATAGCGCCACACTTTCCAAAAAAGCTAATAATAGCGCCTGTTTAGCACAAAAACGCCATTTCCTTGTAACAGCGAACAGCTTCTGTTAGCATGGTATTCTGGCAGCGTGCGTAGATTCCAACTTTAGTGACAGTCCTTATAGGGAAGAGACATAATCGGAATCGTAAGATCAGCTCATATTATTCGCCACACTAGGAATTCGAATCGTTCCAAAATGAAACGAAATGACAAATCTGTTGTCCTTAGAACCCTACCATCTCGAAACACATCATTATTTTGGCAGTCGCCCTAGTTTTAATATGGATGGCTCCCATCGACTATATTAGCACGTTTTCTTTGGGTGGAAAATACGCGAATTGTAATGTCCGTATGTCTTGCTATTGGCACCCTCGTACCGATTTGTCTGATTTGAAAAATTACCCTTGCGTTCAAAAGCCGGATCTAATGGGAACATAGATGTACAGTTACATCTTGCGACCTTTTTCGAACCTCAATAATTTTTTTTAGGTACGTAAATGCAGACGCTGTTGATCTTGATAATATTTTCCACATCATTGCTTTTAATATTATATTTTATAAAAGAACCTTTCCTGTCCGATTCTGTATACAACGAAAGTCATTTTGCAGACATTTGATACACGCTTTTTCCCTTAGTGGACGTAAAAGCATATTCTGCTTTTCTTTATCTCTGTGCTCCTAAAATTCTGATTTGGAAAAAGAAATATCTTTCCTTTGCGTAGCATTTATCTTGAGAAATAGTGTGCATACGATTTCAAACTTTGCGTAAACAACAGTTTTGCTATTAGGTAGAGTAAATGTATATTTTTGTTTCTTGCAATACTGTATGTATCTCCGCTTCTAAAGGCCACTCTGAAAAATATTCCCTCTTGAGAGATCAAATAGCATTTCCTAGAAAATGAAAAGAAATGATATTTCCGCTTACTATCTACTCTAAACTATGCAGTATTGCACAGTTTTGCAGCTAGGATACTGTATTTTATTTCTCTCGGCATCTGTGTCAGTGAAAACTTGAAACGAAAACTATTACGTATTGTATCAGATATATTTCAGTACGAAGAGATTTCCAACAAATCTGTATTCCCCAACAAAAATTAAAACAGCATTCAAATTTTGATAAAATTGATGCATCCAAAATTTCGTTCAGATAGCGTTAGCACTTTGTAAAGCTTATATGTGAGATTATATTAATCTCATAAACACGTTTTGCCGTAATAATTTGACACTCTCCGCTTACTATCTACTCTATGATGTACGTTTGGAGTAAGTAGCAATTATATCAATACATCTAGTTGCAGACTCTCCATCAGTAGTTCCATGCTTTTGTGGTAGCAGCTGTTGTTAATGACACTTTCTCAGCACAAGTATCAGAGATGATAAATAATCATTTGTGTGTATGACGACATTGAACAAACACGTTTGATATCACGAATGCAAACTATTTCAGTAAAAGTCAACAGCGTTCATAGTTGTTTAGCTACCTTCCTTCCAGGGACAATACCTAAAAGTCGGAAATTCATCATTAACTTCAATACACAACGAAAAATAATTGGAACATGTCTTTCTCAGCCAGATATTTCCCTTTGCGCATATGCACTGAAGTGACAAAAAAAAAAAAAAAAAAGAAACAGTTACTTCTCGAATACCGCATTGGTCCTCCTCACGATGGGACAACGGCATCAACGCGATGGGGCAGGACTCTACGAGCTCTCCCAAGTACTGTGGATCATCATCATCATCATCATTGTCAACCATTATCAATCCACTGCTGGACGAAGGTCTCCCCAAGTTTCCTCCACAACGGTCTGTCTTGTGCCAGTCTCTTCCATGTCACTCCTGCATACTTTTGAATTTCATCCATCCATCTCCCATGTGGTCTTCTTCTGGGTCTTTTCCTGTCTCTTAGAATCCAGTCTCGGCTGTCCATCGATGGTCTGTCCTTCTGGCAGTATGTCCAGCCCATTGCCATTTAAGGGATTTAACTCTGATCATGATGTCTCCCACTCTTGTCATTTTTCTGATCCACGAGTTCCTCTTCTTATCTCTCCTTGTTTCACCACTCATGCACCTCTCCATGTGTCTTTGAGTTGTCTGCAGCCTTTGTATGACTCTTTTCGTTAAGGTCCACGTCTCTGCACCATACGTAAGCACTGGAAGGATGCATTGATCAAACACTTTTCTTTTAAGACATAATGGTATATTGCTCTTGAAAATCATGCTGTTTCTTCCAAAAGCTCTGTAGGCAAGTTTTGTACGCTGCTTAATTTCTTCATCAATGTGATCCTCACTTGATATCTGCTGCCCAAGATAAACGTACGTGTCTGTTATCTCCAGCTTTTCTCCATCAATCGATAAATCTTCATTTCTTGTAAAAGCATTGAACATCACTTTTGTCTTCTGAAAGTTCATTTTTAATCCCACTTCTTTACTCTTGTCAGCAAGTTCCTGAATCATACTCTGCAGCTCTGATGGGGTCGTTGCAAAAATGACTACATCATCAGCAAAACAAAGGTGGGTTAGATAATCTCCATTAATCTTTATCCCCTTGTTTTCCCAGCTCAGCGACTGAAAGACACCCTCAAATGTGGCGTTAAAGAGCTTCGGAGATATGGTGTCACCTTGTCTCACACCCTTTCCACTTTTTGTGTGTGTTGTATTAGATAGTGTACTAAATGCTTCTTGAAGAAAGTCCCACATTTCCGTAATATTTGCTGGTAAAGGATTTCTGGCTTGACGGCACGTTGGACAACAACCCAAATGTGTTTGATGGTTAAATCCGGCTAACGTGGGGACCGAATTCCGTGGAATGCCCATTTTGCCATAATCGGGCGATTTTGTAACGTGTGCGGTGGCACACTGTCTGGTTGAAAGTGGGCGCACTCGTTGGCGTGGTTGCATGGCATGAACGGGTGCAAATTATACCCAAGAATGGTTACATAGCCTCCACCGTTCAGAGTGGTCTGCAGACGTAAAAGGAGTCCTCATGCGTGATATCTGAGAACACCCCACACCATGACAGAGCCACCACCGACCTGCACTGTCTCTCGTCGGCATGCGCGATGCATGGTCACGTGGGGTTGCCATTACACCCGGAATCGGCCATCGGCCTGAAACATTTGGTATCGGGATTCTTCGGAGCAGGCTAATCGTTGACAGTGATCTCGCGTCCAATGGCGCTGTTCCCGAGTCCAGTCGAGGCGCACATCTTGCTGTCAGCTTCGGCACCCAATACAACACAGGATACGTCGCACTGTCCGAACGCTGATGCTACTATTGTCCCCAGCATTGAATTGCGCTGTGATTTGGGGCAACGTTACACGCCGGGAGGATGTTGCGATGCGTGCCTACGCCGCTGTCAACGATCGTCCAGAGCTTTTCTGCGGCTACAGTGTTCTCCTACTCTGGAGTTTCATCCTCATCCTTGAAATGGCCGACCGTATAAATCCAAATTTCGAGGGTAATTTCCGAGATGAACTGACCCATCTCCCGGGCGCCGACTATGATATCACGTTCGAAATCGTGTAAATCCTGACAAGCTCTCATCTCAACTGTAAATGCGGCTGCTTGTGCTTTTCGAGATATGCGTTTTTCTATATACGTTGTTTGCGGACTATACCATTTACTGCATGCGTGTGGTGGCATGTAGTGGAATGGTAGCGCCCTTCCCAGTTTGTCCAAGACCTCAGTGTATTTGGTAAAGAGGTTGTGCTAATATTATTGCTCTGTAGAGGCGTTCATCATCATCATCATTGTCAACCATTATCAATCCACTGCTGGACGAAGGTCTCCCAAGTTTCCTCCACAACGGTCTGTCTTGTGCCAGTCTCCTCCATGTCACCCCTGCATACTTTCGAATTTCATCCACCCATCTCCCATGTGGTCTTCTTCTGGGTCTTTTCCTGTCCCTTGGAATCCAATCTAAAATTTCGGCTGTCCATCGATGATCTGTCCTTCTGGCAGTATGTCCAGCCCATTGCCATTTCAGGGATTTAACTCTGATCATGATGTCTTCCACTCTCGTCATTTTTCGGATCCACGAGTTCCTCTTTTTATCTCTCCTGGTTACACCAAGCATGCACCTCTCCATGCTGCTTTGAGTTGTCTGCAGCCTTTGTATGTCTCTTTTAGTTAAGGTCCACGTCTCTGCACCACACGTAAGCACTGGAAGGATGCATTGATCAAACACTTTTCTTTTAAGACATAATGGCATATTGCTCTTGAAAATTATGCTGTTTCTTCCAAAAGCTCTCCAGGCAAGTTTTGTACGCCGATTAATTTCTTCATCAATGTGACCCTCACTTGATATCTGCTGTCCAAGATAAACGTACGTGTCTGTTATCTCCAGCTTTTCTCCATCAATCGATAAATCTTCATTTCTTGTAAAAGCATTGAACATCACTTTTGTCTTCTGAAAGTTCATTTTTAATCCCACTTCTTTACTCTTGTCAGCAAGTTCCTGGATCATACTCTGCAGCTCTGATGGGGTAGTTGCAAAAATGACTACGTCATCAGCAAAACGAAGGTGGGTTAGATAATCTCCATTAATCTTTATCCCCTTGTTTTCCCAGCTCAGCGACTGAAAAACACCCTCCAATGTGGCATTAAAGAGCTTCGGAGATATGGTGTCACCTTGTCTCACTCCCTTTCCAATTTTTACGTGTGTTGTATTTTCAAACAGCCTAATCTTTGCACTTGCATTTTCATAGATGTTATTAATAATATTAATGTATGCATCTTCAATACCGCAGGTTTTCAGAGCCATTGTAACTGCTGATGGTTTCACCGAATCAAAGGCTTTTTCATAATCGATAAAAGCCATGCACAATGGAAGTTCATATTCCCTCGCTCTTTCAATTAGTTCTCTCAGCACGTGGATATGATCTATTGTGCTGTAGCCACTCCTGAATCCAGCTTGTTCTCTCGGTTGAGCCATGTCCAGTGTTACCTTCAAGCGGTGTGAAAGAACTTTAGTGAAGATTTTATAAACCACTGAGAGGAGGCTGATAGGTCTGTAGTTTCCGAGATCCTCAATGTCACCTTTTTTATGTAGCAGGATCATTGTAGCGGTGTTCCAATCCTCAGGAATCTTTCCTTCATTAAGGCATCGAGTGAAAATTTGGGCGAGTACTGTTTCGGATTTCTCCACTTGCTTCTTGTATAATGTCTACAGTAATTCCATCTTCTCCTGGAGCTTTTCCTCGCTTCATGTTCTTGATTGCATGTGCAACTTCTGCTGGAAGGACTGGAGGAACTCTGGTACTGGTATCTTTCATGATGTCTGGAGTGCATATATCATCCCTTTCATATAATTTGGAGTAGAAATCTTTCACTCTTGTCAAAATTTCGCCTCTATTTCTTGTTACAGAACCATCTTCTTTTCTCAGTGCCATAATCTGTTTTCTTCCCTTACTGAGATGTCCCTTTGCTATCTTTAGGCTTTGGTTGTTTTCAATTGCTTTCCTCACTAGTTCACAGTTGAATTTCCTTACGTCTTCAGTGATACTTTTTCTTACTGTCTTGCATAGCTCTATATATTCCACTTTGGAAGTCACATCTTCTTTAGTTGTCCTCATCTCTCTTCTTTTTTGCATCAACATTTTGGTTTTTCCTGATAATTTGTTCACATGCAACTTGTTCTTAGACCCAGCTAATTTTGTTGCTGTTTCCATAAGAGCTTTGGTTACTTTTCTGTTAACTTCAGAGATGTCCACTTCTTCCGATGTTAGGCCTTCTAAAGCAGAGAACCTGTTCTTCAGTTCTAACTTGAAGGTGTTATGGTGTTTTTGAGGTTGGTTATGTCAATAGATTTTGTTTGTCTTATGAGCTTGCCACGTTCACGTTTAGCGTTGAGGTGCATCTTACATCTCACCAATCTATGGTCACTACCTGTGTTGAACTTGTTTAGCACACTGCAGTCTTCTATGACGAATTTTTTGTTACACATAATAAAATCAATTTCATTTGTCGTCCCATTTGGATGTCTCCATGTCCATTTCCTGTGTGGCTTTTTCTTGAAGAAGGAGTTCAAGATGAAAAACCCTTCTGCCTCTGCAAACTCAACGAGAGTATTTCCACGCTGGTTTCTGTTGCCGTGACCGAATTTACCTACTGAAGTTTCATTCTGTTGCCGTTGCCCTATTTTTTGCATTGAAATCTCCCATAATTATTTTCAAGTGCTGCTTACCTTTATTATTTAGATGACAAATTTCCTCATAAAATTCTTCAATTTCTTCTTCAGGATGACTTGTGGTGGGTGCATAAGTTTGAATAATCTGAGCCTGGTATCTTTTCGAGAGTTGGATAACAAGTCGTGCAGCTCTGTCAGAGGAACTTTCAACTTCTACAACTTTATCCTTCAGTTTCTTGTTTATTATAAATCCAACACCACTAGTTCTGCCAGTATCTGTCCCACGATAGTAGAAGAGATGTCCACTTTTCAGTTCGATGAGATCTTCTCCTTTTCTCCTTACCTCACTTAGCCCCACGATGTCCCACTTGATCCTTTGTAATTCCTCTTCCAATTCAAGAAGCCTTGAATCAGAAGAAGATAGGGAGCGTCCATTGTAAGTAGCCAAGGTCAGCATCAGATGGCAGCCTAGTCCGGTCCTCCGGGGATTCTTAGCACCCTCTGCCTTCATGTCGCACTGGCCGCTGCCTTGGCCAGGTACATTCCAGCTGCCGGAGACTGAGGGCCAAGATTTAAGTTGTGGAATCATTTTGGAGGGGTTTGGCCATAACTCACCACGCTGGCCAAGCGGGTTGGTGAGTGTGGGATAGAATTTCCTCTAATCCCGATGGTATAGTTATACCGCTATGGGCGGTCGTCAGAGCCCCTTTAGTGGGAACAGGATGCACCACGAGAAGGCGGGGTTGACATTTGTCAAGGAGAGGCTGTGATGTTACGCATCACTTGACCTTATATCGTTATATATGCACTATATTGGCAAAAGCCACTAGACACGTAGAAGAGAAAAACAACATAGCATTTATTGGCGTGCATTTGTATGGTGTCGGTCCACCTTTGGTTTTAATGCATGCATTGACTCTTCCAGATATGCTTTCGACAAGGTTTTGGAACACAGCGATAGGTATGCGCTTCCATTCAGTACATAATGATGCCGCTAACTGTTGCTTAGTATTAGGTCTTGGTTCCAAACTTCTTATGCGGCGCTCTAACTCAACCCATAGCTGATAAATAGGATTAAGATCAGTGCTTTGTGGTTGCCAGTCCTCACACAACACGGAATTATAATCAAACCACGCCGTAAGAGTCCTTGCTTTATGGCTCGGTGCATTATCTTGCGGATACCAAAAAGGCTCGGTTCCATAGTATTGCCACACAGTTGGTAGGGCATAATTGTCCAGAATATCGAGGTAGACGTGCTGGTTAACAGGTTTGTAAACTATAACCAATGCGCCGGGACCATACCATGAAAAACACCCCAAGACGAGTACACCAACAGCTCCAAACTTGACCTTAGGAATTATACATTCTGGTAATTGCGTTCATCCGGCTGCAGCCATACCCACACGCGGCTATCAGACTCATGGATCGTGTATCTGGATTCATCAGTCCATAGGACCCTTTTGCATTGTTCTAAAGTCCACGATAAATGTTATTTACACCATGCTAAGAAACGAGTAGCATTCTGAGTGGAGATGAAAGACTTATGAGCAGCCGCACGAACACGCTAACCCGTGGAATGAAGTTTTCTGCGAATGGTACGTGTACATACCAAGATTCCAGCATTTTTACTCACCTTTACACTGAGGTCTTGTGTAGTACTCCGTCGATTAGCTGTAACGACACTCCTGAGGCTTCGACGTCCTCTATCATTGCGTTTCTCTGGTCAGCCGGTACATTTTGCTTCTTGAGGCACGACTTGTGTCTTCCACCTATTCAGTATTTCGAAAACAGTCGACTTGGGTATGTTTAAACGGCTCTCTGTTTCTCTTATGGACAACCCACTATATATATCACCCAACAATCTTTCCTTTCTCAAAGTCAATTCTCTCCCGCCACGACATGTTCACTCAACCTCACAGTGCGATATGATCGCGGTTTGCTGCATGCTTATTTTTATAACGTCTGCAGCTGTACCGCGCATTTAAACAACGCAGCGGATCCGTTGATATGCTTTTATAGGATTGTCGGGTGACTTTTGTCAATATAGTGTACGTTAGTTTTGGTTCGGTATTTAAGCACCACCAGGAGAATCTCATCGGGGTGTAAGCATTCTTTGACTGCATTTTGGGACCACTGGTTCCAGGAAAGTAGCGAATCCACTGCAATGTGACCCATGTGTCACCCGGGACTAGAGACCTGGACCATCGTGGAAGAATGTCCAAAATCCAGAGCCTCTGACCACGGGGCTCCTGAGGTGCAGGATATCTTTTCCGCACCGGGTAACACTTATCATAAGAATAGGGATTCACGCATTATTAAAATGTGTGTGATGTCAATTTTTCTCGCTAGGTGGGGCAAGCTTTCTTTTATGTGTAGTACATTATTCAATTTTCCATCAGTGCAACTAGAAAACTAGTTTTTGTGTTCAACAAACGGAACTAAACAAATTTTTTTCATCAATTTATTTTCTTGCGTGATACAAAGTTTCATCACTAGGTGGAACAAATATGTATTTCTCAGAGGTACTATAAATACGTATTAGTCTTCGTCACTATATATCGTTTCAAGGGCTGGCCCTATCGATGGCTATCGGTGATAATACAAAAAATGGCGATAATATTACTAAAATGATGAAGTACTGGAGAAACAATACTGCGACCGAATAAATGCTCATTGCGAGATAAAAATTAAAAATAATTTTTGCAAAAATTATATGAAGAATAATAAATTCATTGTTGTTCAAACTAAAGGGCATTTGTCCCCTGGGTGAGTGAACTAAAGAACGTATTGGAGATGCTCCGCTAGTACTGGCAGATGAAGTGGGGATATAGCGTATTGCATTACACAGATTGCTTAGTGGCGCATGCTTCGCGAAGTAAAACAGTGTTTCTCAACGTGTTTTGTTCCATGAACCATTTTCAACCAAAAAATGTGTTGTGAACGCACAGGGTGAAAATGACTAAAGAAAAACTTCAAATTAAAATGTACATTATACAGGATGTCCGAAAAGTCTTTCCTTGATTACAAACGTCATTCACATCCGCTGTACGTACGTTACAAATGTGAAACTGGTGCCAAAATGTTGGAAAACTAACCAAGTTTTTTTATTGCTATATATCGTTTCAAGGGCTGGCCCTATCGATGGCTATCGGTGATAATACAAAAAATGGCGATAATATTACTAAAATGATGAAGTACTGGAGAAACAATACTGCGACCGAATAAATGCTCATTGCGAGATAAAAATTAAAAATAATTTTTGCAAAAATTATATGAAGAATAATAAATTCATTGTTGTTCAAACTAAAGGGCATTTGTCCCCTGGGTGAGTGAACTAAAGAACGTATTGGAGATGCTCCGCTAGTACTGGCAGATGAAGTGGGGATATAGCGTATTGCATTACACAGATTGCTTAGTGGCGCATGCTTCGCGAAGTAAAACAGTGTTTCTCAACGTGTTTTGTTCCATGAACCATTTTCAACCAAAAAATGTGTTGTGAACGCACAGGGTGAAAATGACTAAAGAAAAACTTCAAATTAAAATGTACATTATACAGGATGTCCGAAAAGTCTTTCCTTGATTACAAACGTCATTCACATCCGCTGTACGTACGTTACAAATGTGAAACTGGTGCCAAAATGTTGGAAAACTAACCAGGTTTTTTTATTGCAGGTTTCCGCAACGTGGCTGTAGTGTAGCAGTGTCAGTGTTCAGGAAACCGGAAATGTTCACAAATCAGGAAAAAGCTCAGTGTGTCCCCTGGTATCACGACACCCGGTCACCAATAACAGTGCAGAGGAACTTTCAAACAACGTATGGAAAGAAGTCGCCCGATGTCAAGAGCATTAAGTCGTGGTACGACAAGTTGAAGAATACAGGATCTGTTGCTGACTTACCGAGAACTGGCAGACCATCAAGCTCAGCTGAAAGGGTGGAAGCAGTGAGACAGTCTTTTGCGTGAAGTCCCAAGAAATCAGTGCGTAGGACCTCACGTTAATTACAAATGCCAAAAAGTTATGTTCATGATTTGTGAACATTTCCCGTTTCCTGGACACTGACACTGCTACACTACAGCCACGTTGCGAAAACCTGCAACAAAAAAACTTAGTTAGTTTTCCAACATATTGGCACCAGCTTCACATCTGTAACGTACATACAGCGAATATGAATGACGTTTGTAATTAGGGAAAGAGTTTTCGTTACACCCTGTATAATTATAATACCTACATTACCTTTAATACCTGTGATTATAAAACGCCAAAAATTTTAAGTCAGAATATAAATTTACAACTATAAACGAATCTATCTGAAAGTTTTTACATGCAAAATACACCGTCGAGTCACATTATTGTAACCACCAGTTAATATCCAGAGTAACCGCCGTGTGCAGCGCTAACAGCAGCTCTACTAAATAAGGTGCTAGAAGGTATTCACAGGTATGTGGAGCCATGCTATTGCAGTGCATCTGACTGCTGAAGGGTGCGTGGTGGAGGATCTATATATAGAAACACACGATCGAGGTGGTCCCACAGATGCTCAATTGGGTTTATGTTTGGGGAATTAGGGTGCCAGGGAAGTACTTTGAAGTCTGCATCGTGCTCTTTCAACCACTCTCGTCGAACTGTCGTGCTGGAAGATCCCATACGTCTCACGGAAGAAAATCAGCATGCATGAGTGTACGTGGTCTGCAAGGACGGATTCATAAGGAATTCGGACCATAGTGCCTTCTACAGGTATGAGTGAACCCAGGGAATGCCACGAAAACATTTCCCAGACCATAAAGCGGCCCCTACCAGCTTGTGTTCTTCCAGTAATGGTTGAAGAGTGTTTTTCCTCCAATGTTTCTCGTCTTATCCGCCAACGTCCATCCGTTCGATGAAGCCGATAACGTGAAACATCGGTAAAGGCAATCCTTTGCCAATCAGCGGAGGTCCAATTCCGATACTGCCGTGTAAATGTAAGCTTTCTGCCGATGCACCTTCCTTATCATAGGTGCAGTGACCATCCGTCTGCATCGGAGCTCCATGCGCAGCAGGTTTCGTTGAACTGTCGTTTAAGATAAACTTCCGGTAGCCTCATTGTTTATCCGGCCAGTGAGTTGCTCCATTGTAGCGTGTCGATCATCCCTCACGCACCTTCGCAGCCGACGTTCACCTCTGACATTAATGGCACGTGGTGCTCCGCTGTTTCCTCTTCGCTTATCCGCAATGGTGCCATTTCTCCAATCACGATACACTTTAACCACAGCAGCACTCGAACAGTTCACAAACAGCACTGTTTCAGAAATACTGCCACCCTTGGCTCAAAAGCCGAAAATCATCCCTGTTTGCAAATCTGATAAATCGCTCCTTTTACCCATGACAGCAATGAGTGATATGTTTTCAGAATGGCTACAGCGCACCTTATATACCCTCCAAGCCAGCTCACGACATGAGCCTTCTTTCATTGGCTACGCGCTGTTGATGTCAAAAGTAGGAGGTGGTCACAATAATGTGACTCGACTGTGTAGTATGACTACACTGGTGATTCGAATTTCTTGGCGTAGAATAGAAATCATACTTCCAAGCTTTTGGATATCAATCGCAGATGCCTTTTTCAAGGAAGGTAGACAGAAACTGTCATCTGAATAATACAAAACTTCAATAATTTGAATGCAATGACTTGAATAGACAATAAATGAATAGAAGCGAATTGTTTATTCACAGAAACGAGGCGTTATGTTGGTTGGGTACGCGGTGCCGTGGGGGAAAACGCAGCATTATTTGATGAACTGGTTCCAAACTAGTGGCAATTCCAGAGAGACGCTATCATTGCAAGCCTCACTATTGGTAATCATCTCAAATGTTTCGCGAATGGCAGTAGATTTATCCTACGGTACCGCGTGCCGAAACTACATGACGCCTCGTTTCTGTGAATGAATAATTCGCATCTGTACATTTATTATTGTGAAGTCACTTTGTTCAAATTGTTGTTCTACTTCTATTTTTCCCAGTTTGCAGTTAGCTGTCTACCTTCCTTGAAAATGCCATCTGGTTAATGTGCGAAAAAGATTTCAATTCTACGTAAAGAAATTAGGATCATCAGTATGGTTATACTATTTTGAGTATAGTTGGTGTTCTGTTCCTGCATATTTATTACGTTATTAATTATTTTATATCAAATTTCTCTATTGCACACATATTTCTACACAAACTCATTTTTATATTCAATACTAGTTAAATATACAACAATACTGTACCAATGCAATTAATGCAAATATGGTTTCTTCCAAAAGACTTCGTTTGGTAAAAATGGACACGAACTGGCATTTTCTCGCAACTAAACACTGAGGTGAAAGGCTTCCGTGTACTTGGAAATATATGGCAATCTAACTAATGGAGGAAAATGAAATATGCTAGTTACGATATGAAATACTTACTTTCTACTGGCTAGTAGGAAGCATTGTATTAAATTATAAATGAACTTAAGTTCAAATGCATATATTGTTGATATGTAAACTAATCTTTATAAGGAAACAATATCTTTAGACGTGACTTTTTCTCTTCTACCGCGGATACATAAGCTACACTGTCACAGAAATACTACTGACATAGCATTGTTGTCAATCAGCGCATTTGAAATTTGCCACGGAGCAGAAGAAAAAGATAAGCGGAAAGTAACTTTAAATTGAAAAACAGCCTGAGTACTGCAATGTGATTTAATAAAAGGTTTGTTTCTGAAGAACTTTAGCGATAACCCGTGATAGTTTGGAATCGCTGCAGAAACAAAACTACGAGATTCCAAACATGAACATGCTTGTTGTCAGGAAGAAAAAATATATTTTAAACATAACTGAACAGTTCCGTACTGCTCAATGTGCCATTACAGAATTTTTAACACGATACCCATTAAATCATCCTTGCGAACTCCTTGGGGTTTTAAATATGAAATTTTCTTACTAGTGGTAATTAAAAAAATAAGCATGGTGTTCGATTCTTCGAACTCCATGGGTGTCACAAACCATCAAGTGGAAACCACTGAAGCAGAAGAGCAAAAATGACTATTCTGTTTGGAAACGGAAATGCCCGTGTGATGAGGGAATGCTAATTTTCACATTTTGATGTGGCGGGAAGCATCGTCTGTTCTCGATTTAGAGCTATTGTATCCTTCACGGAAGAGTGTTGCTGCCGAAAAGGAGAACACAACATAATTGTCTTATTGTAGTTTCAAATCGAGACCCATATGGTATAAATAGACAGAAGCTCTTTCTTTCGGTCTCTGTTTTTATATGGGAGTTTAACGACCACCGCGAACAGCTCGAAGGGCTGTAAGCAATCGTCCGTCCCTAATATAGATACATTGGTTTCAGAGAAGAGAGAGAGCCGGTGACGTAAGACAAACACAACATCCATCTTCCCTGGGACTCGAACCCGGACCCATCTCGGACGAATGGTCACAAGCTAGTGCTAAGACTACGGTGTCACCTCTTATTCACCTCATGTCGTGTTTAATCAAGTTTTACAAGCAGTAATGCAAATATATGGATAGAAAACTACAGGTGCAGTAGACAGAAATTGGCCCTTTGGTATCTATAGTTCCGAATCTATGTTAGTCTTACTCAGAAGTCTCACATTTTTTTATACTGCAACAGACGTCTCTTTATGAAATCATGGCATTGTTTCGCTATTTATCCATACATTACCGAGATTCATCACCAAGGCTCTTCCATGAGGACTTTGCAGCCCAAAGAATAATTGTTTTAACAGTAAATGAAGTAGTTTAGTTTCAGATAACGTAAAAAAGAACACACACACACACACTTCTAAAATTGGCAACATTTGCCAAATAAAAGGTTATGCGCAAGATATGTTGTTACATTCGTGTCGTACACTGCATGATAGTGTTTTTTAAGACCGTAGATAAGACGGTATCGATAGTTCCAGCTGCGGGCATATTTTTACCTCGCAACCACTACTATTGGTCGTTCGCTTTGATTGAATGACGAGTCAGTATACAATGGAGTGTGATTCCTGTGTTTTCTTATGATAAGAATGAGTGGTGAGATCCACCGAAGAGGCACTAGAAGCGAATTTAAAGCTGTCATAATTTACCCTCATGTCAGCATAAGTGCCACAACAGCACTGTAGAAACAGCAGCTTTCTGTAGATCAGGCACCATCACATCGTGCACATTTGACTCTCACTAAGAATAGTTATGTTTCCATACATATAATAAATATCATTAGCTTTTCTTCACAATAAAGTCTTCCCAGCTCGCTTCCCAACCTCCCTGCCATAAGCAGTTCTCTTCAATACCACTGGGCATGCTTTCGAAATTCATACACACGCCCCCTCGTGACCGTTTTCTGGGTCTTTTTCTGTCCCTCGGTATCCAGTGCAGTACTTCACTTGTCCGACGGTGGTTAGTTCTCCTTATCATTTTCCTGGAACATGATTTCCTTTACCTATCTTTCTTGGTTGCACCAGGAATGCATTTCCCCAAGCTTTTTACACTTATTTGCAGCTTCCGTATTTTTGTCATTTAAGGTTCATGTCTTTGATCCATATGTTAGTATTAGAAAGATGCGTTGCTTAAACAATTTTCTTTTAAGAAGTATTTCTAAATTGCGCTTGGAAATTATACTATTTCTTCCAAATGCTCCCCAGCCAAGCTTCATACCTCTATAAATTTCTTCTTCGTTGTGCTGCTTGGTTGATATATCTTTCCAAGGTAGATGCATATATCAGTTACCTCTAAATTTGCAGTTGCTTTAAAAGTACTATATATAATTATTTTTCTGTACTTGCAACTTATATTTCCCAATTGAGTACTACATCGTACACTGCAGAGTTGTTCGCAAAAATGACAATGTTGTTAGCGAAACGGAGGGATGTAAACAATTAACCCTTACCCGTTTGTCCACCAGGTTCAGTGATTGAAAAATATTCTGCAGTGTGTCAGTTGAAGGATTAAAGAGACATGATGTCTGGTGTCAGCTTAACATATACTGAGGAATCACTGAATTATGATCACCTACTAATACTTCGTAGGTCCTCCTTTTGGGCTCATTACAGCAGCTATCCCACGTGGCATCAATTCAATAACATGCCGGGAGCAGTTGCGAAGTATGGCCAAAACAAGCTGAGTTTAGTGCAACCTTCAATACAGGTATGGAGGTGATTGGTGTGTCCTGACGCTTGATATACCGTCCCATAGCATCTCACAAATGCTCTATGGGATTGATATCGGAAGAATGTGGAGGCCAATCGATATGCTGGAAGTCTGAACTGTGTTCCTCAAACCATTCCTGCACAACAGTGGACTTGTGGATTGTTGCATTGTCATCTCGGGAGACACCCACCATTCGAGAAAAAGTGAAATAGCTCTGGGTGTACAGAGTCAGCAAGCAATTTACGACAGGAACCAGTCATACGTTGTTCCACTTGCAAATGGGGTCAACCTTCCTAACAGAAAAACATGTCACACTCCATACAACCACCTCCACCCGTTCGCAGTGTGAAGACCATACAGGATAGAACGAGTGCCTCATGTGTTTTGCGCGAAATACGTACGCGACCATCCACGGAGTGGAATGAAAACCGTGATTAGTTAGACTAACATACATTTTCTAGTCACCCGACCTACAAATTGCATGATCTTTGCACCAGGTGAGCCTTTTGCGCAGATGAACCGTGGTTGGGAAAGGATATCGTCTGCGTCGTCTGCTGTTTTTGACCATACATGAGAGCATCAGACGTATGGTCCTGACCCGTACTGTTCATGGTTATCATCTGTTGCTTTGGGTAGTCAACTGTTGAAGAGTGTTTCGTATGTTGGCCTGTACGAGCCGTCCGACCGGTACTCACATTTGATATCAACCTTTCGCTGTCCTGTGCAGTTTTGCCTCCGGGTCGTTGTTCGACCATTTTCACGTGTCCTTTCTCAAAGTTCAATAAACCCTTCCGTTTACCCATCACGATCCCAAGTTTACTGCTACTACTCCACTCACACCTTATATATGCTATGCCGGTCGACTAATCGCGCCCTCGCGGAAGTCACGTGATCAACGGGTAGCATCCACTTTTAATAGGGGTGGTCATAATTCATTGATCACTCAGTGTATATATATACTGAAAAAATCCTGGAAATTCGCTGTCTGTCAATAAGTAATTGGTCAAAAAGGAAGGTTCTCTGATTTTTAAAGTTTTTTAAGACTTCATTTGAGCTTAAGTAAAATTTTGTCAAGCTCTTGAATTCATAGAGCAGCAACAGGCATACACGTTAGGTCTTTTAAAAGTAATTCCTTTTTCCTTATTTACTAAGCTCCCAAGGTACCGAAATCGATTTTAGTTCTCTTTTTAATGCGTAAAACGCTCATTATTACAGTACAAATGTTTACAGGGTGGCGCAATGGTCTAAGCGCTGTCTAATGATCATTCGTCCGAGATGGGTCCAGGTTCGAATCCCGGTGAGGCATGGATGTTGTGTTTGTCTTAAGGCATTGGCTGTCTCCCTTCCCTGGAACCAGTAGCCCTGAAGTAGGGACAGGCGACTGCTTATACCCCATTGAGTTGCTCGCAATGGTCGTTAAACCTCCAATAAAAAAATGTTTACAGCATAAGAAATTGAATCGGTGGCAGGATGAGACCAAAATTACACATTACAGGCGCACGCACGTACAGTTAACTATTGATTTCTCAGATTATATAACATTTACTTATAAAAGATATAAAAGTGAGAATTTTTAAATATTTGATGTATTTTCCGGGACTAATCTAAAACCTAAAATATATTCCTCAAATTGTCTGTGGCGCAGGCTTCTTACTTATAAATTTGCTAGGTTTCAGTTAGAATCCAAGGACAAGCAAGAAATGAAGGCTGTGTTTATCATTCAAGAGCTGGTACTTTCTGTTTTCGGATATGTTTCGCTGTGAATTTAGAACGTGCAATTCCTTAAGGTCTTACGTGCTAATAGAAAAAGATAACATCAGTGTTTGAGAAATATTTCATGATAACGCATGTTCTCAAAGTAATCCATATAACTTTCAAGTTCATCATTGAAATTTCAATTTAAATATCCATACCTTTATTTTACCATTACTTTTATCCCAACAAAGCGTTGACAAGCATCAACTCTTTGTCCTTGTATGCAAAAAAATAAATATTTGTATTCAGAAATTTGAAATGAGAATATCTGTTAAGATTTTGTTTTAATGTTTCCTTTGAGTCTGTCACATGTATGATGTTTTTATTTTTTCCTTTATTTGACGATTTTGTAAATACTTTACTGCTAGAAATTATATTTCACCAACAAAGAAGTTTGTAATCTGATAAGATGAACCTAACGGAAAGCGTGATTGGAAATTTAATAAAGCAGCGTGACTTATACCATTGTTGCTTGGATTTTCAGGAATGCAAGGCATTATTATCATCAGACCAGTACTAGGACTTCTCATTGGAGTTGTCGTCGCCTTAGTGATCATCGCGATAGTTATCGTCATATCGATGAAAATAAAGAAGAGGAGAAAGCAGAAAGGTCAGTAAACAAGGCAGTGCTTCTTTAATCCAATAGAACAGCGCTTTTTATTAAATCTTTTCAAAATATTTCATGGAATTTACTTTGAACTCACATTCATGCTTGCTCCAAGAAAATTAAAATGGATTTCTGTGAATACGCATTTTAGCGCTTCAGGCATGATAGCCTTTATTTATCAACTGCCTCTGCTCTGATGAATCCTCTTCATACACCTAGCAATACTGCAGTTAACACTGCATAGAAGCATCCAAGGATTTCCTTTTCAGAGTCGTGCCGGTTGAAACATAAATATGATTCTTAATGCTCTCGAAACACGATTAATAATGGAAATAGTTGCAACTTTAAAAAACGATACATTTTATTTACAATTAAAACCAGCTAAAAACGAATAGCAATATCTTTCAGACCCACTATGGGTCCGTCATCAGACACAGTGAGTGAGGGTGAAGCATCGTTGTTATATGGCAAAACAATTACCTACAATGCATTATAATGATGAAATGTTGCTCCAATTTTTACACATGCGCATTTCACATCTATACATATCATTGAAAACACGTAAATAAACTACAAGATTCGGTTATGACTTTTGATGGTGTGTATAATTGTTTGATATAAAATATTTCCATGGTGTCGGTAGAATCCATGGCACGTCATCATTACAACAGCGTTCAGCAAGAATGTTAATATAAATACATTCCATTGTTTCACTGCGGGACATGATTACCTTGATTAACTAACTAGTTAATCAAGGTAATCATGTCCCGGAGTGGAATAACACTTCGCTAATTGTATCAGCTACTACCAAATTTAACTAGTTGTTTACAGAAAGTCTTTATATTAACATTCTTGCTGAACGCTGTTGTAACGATGACGAACATGGATTCTACCGACACCATGGAAATATTTTATATCAAACAGTTATACACACCATCAAAAGTCATAACCGAATCTTGTAGTTTATTTACATGTTTTCAATGATATTTATAGATGTCAAATGCGCATGTGTAAAAGTTGGAACAACACTTCATCATTCTAATGAATTGTGGGTAATTGTTTTGCTATATAACCACGATGATTCACCCTCACTGTGCCTAATGACGTACCCATAGTGGGTTTGAAAGATCTTGCTATTTGTTTTTAGCTGGTTTTAATTGTAAATAAAAACTATCGTCTTTTAAAGTTGCAATTATTTCCATTATTAATCGTGTCTCGACAGCATTAAAAATCTCATTTATGTATACTGCATAAATGTAGTTGTGACTAAAATGTGCTTTGCAATTTCATTGAATAATGCTGTAGTCAAATAATTTCATCACGGATTTATGATTATGTAAAATATAGGCTGAAAGGTAAATCTCACATCACAAGGTAGATAAACTCTTAGTCGAGAGCCATAGGGATGCATGCACTACACAGGTGTTCTTAAATTAACGGTGTAAGACATAAATTCAGTTATTTTATTGAAAATTACTTAGAATGTAATAGGATTTTGTACGGAAAAATATTATGACATAACACACCAAAATTCTGTAAAATTTACAACAATGTGCATTTGATCAGGAAAAATCTTGTATGCATTTAAATGTCCAATATTTTGCATCATAGTTTACGGGTTGTATGTGGTGCATGATAACGTTTAATGCAGAAGCTCTCGGACACAAGAGGAATTTTTCAAATAATGCTTTCAGAAACAAAGATATTCACACTCAATGAAAAAAAAACATTACAGATACCTACCTAATAATGATATAGTCACCCTAGCAAGAATAATAGCCAGTACACGCCAAGGCATCGACTCCATCAGATGCTGGAGGACTTTCGTAGGTAATGCCACCCATGTCTGTTGTAGCGTTGTCCACATTTCCGCCTGGAACGACGGTCTAGGTTGCATATCAGGATGATCCTATGTCTCTGTACATGCCAAGCCGCGGGGCGTCACATTTTTCTGCTGAAGCAGACCATCTGCCCCTGGATACACGAAGACCATCAAAGCGTTATTTTGCACTCATTTATTTTTTGTTAAAGACAGTCATTCGACGCTCTATAGTAATACTTAGAAAAAAAACATTAAATATTATACAATGATACAGAAGGGTCCAAAGAAATGATTTACACTTTTTATTATGTCTTTCCTTGAGGCATACCAGTTGACTTCTCCAGCGGAACTTGAATACTAAGTGAACTAATCACAGGAGTATCGTTATAAAAGTAGGATATAACAACTCCTCGCATAATAATGGAAACACTCCTTTTTACATACTATAACTTTTCCTAACAACTTTCACAGACTGTATGGTTGTCGACTCGTCTTCTCATTGAGAGTTCGCCTTTTATTTATAATCTGACTATCTGCCAGTGGTTGCCAAACCGTGCGGATAAACGTAGGGGTTCTGATGAAGTGTTCTGCTTACAATCAAAATACATTTACTAGGTAACATCATAAGAAAAAGAAACTCAAAAAAGAAACGTAAAACTTAAAACATACACCAGGGAACGCCATGCACTTGGGTTAGGCAGCATCACACCTGAGCCGCCCCGGTGGCGCAGTGGTCTAAGCGATGGCCTCTGATCACTCGTCCGACAGGGGTCCGGGTTCGAATCCCGGTTAGGCATGGATGTTGTGTTTGTCTTACGGCACTGGCTCTCTACCTTCCCTGGAACCAGTGACCCTAAATTAGGGACGGGCGACTGCTCATAGCCCATTGAGTTGCTCACGGTGGTCGTTAAACCTCCAATCAAAAAAAAAAAAAAAAAAAAAATCACACCTGAACCTAAAGGCAGTCAGCTTATCAGTTCTTCGTAGATGGCACCCGTTTCCGTCTGACTACGAATTCCTGACGTGTGCTCATCTGGAAAGAAAATGAAACAGAAAACCATCGCTAAAACATCCGGGAGCCAGCCACTGAGGAGGAGGGTGTAATTTAGTGTGCGGAGGCATAAAGCTAGAAACCAGTCCATGTAATTCAAGATGTTAGTGCATACTCAAGGGTACAAAGAAGAAATTTTGGTATTAGGTATGTACGGACTTCCAAGGTGCTGTAATGATAATAATCGTCCTCTTTGGGATTTGCTTGTCGATGGTTACCTTGAGAGTGAGAGTATCCACAAGATGGACTGGAGAGCCAAGTCTATGGATATTAATCCTGTTGAGCATATCTGGGATGGATAAATGAACAATGCCATCTGACCTCATTCTTCATCCTATCGCCAGCACGTATGATTACAGTGCAATACGCTTGGCAGTCAGAAGTGATCACTCTCTTTGTTCTGCTATCATCAATGAGGGACTTCCTTCACGCGTCAGAATTATTATCATCTATCCATTCCTATGCATCCCATGTTCTCATATGTTTTTCCTAATGTCTGATGTACCCCTCACTTGAATGTTATTAACATCTGTGAAGTCGTTAGGTTGCAATGTTAAATCAAACTGTGTAACGTTGCTTCTGTCCACCGGTGTATTTTCTGAAAATTTTGACTGAAAGAATGCAAGCTGGTGTATAGGTAACATGTGTTGAGGTTTTGCGTTCGGTTCATTTTCCTCTATTTATGTAAGATGTGTCTGTGTCACTCAGTTGACTCAGAAGAAAGAAAGAAAAGCGTGAACAAAAGCACGAAGGTACATGAACCAATATTTGCTTAAACAGACAAAATCTTCATGATCTCAAATTATGCCATCTTTTTTTATTCCCCCTTTACTTTTTCCTCCTACCTGAGATGATATGTGTCTCTAGCAAAACTTGCAAAGAGGGAATCCAGTGGATATTGGAAGAAAAACATTTGGTGCCCTGGGAAAATCTGCATAATCTACAACCTTCCTGATTTCCCAAAATCCCATTCGCTGTTTAGGGCATCCGTATATGGAGATCAAAGCGTGAGTTTTCAGTCACGGTGTCACCAAATCATCAAAAGAAATTCACTCTGCATAAATTTGAGTTTTCTAGCATCAGTCTGGGGATTTGGAAGATCCTTCGATTTTCGTGCTCCTCGCCTTCAAGAAACGACCTCAAATTCCAGCGGATTTATACAAGGCCACAATTCACCGAAAAAATCGTGAAGAACAAATTGCACGAATGGTTTTCGTGGGGTTTTGTTTTTGGGGATTTGTACAATAATCTAGAAATTGGGCATCACTTGCCTTATTTGAACATTAGGTTTTGTGTAAAAATTACCAAAAAAAAACTATTATTTTTTTAAAGGTAAAGCATAACAATGCCTAAATCATAATATTTTAATTTATGCGCATAAACAAATGAGTGAATTTGCTCACCGCCACTGCTTAGCCTCAAATGCGATTTTCTACATTTCATTTATCATAATTGTTGCTCCAAGATGTACGAGATCAAGCATGCCATTCATATTAGGATTTTGTTTTTGTGGGGTTTTTTTATGCATCTTCCTTGCTTCTTTCGGGGAAACTGAACACTATCAGAACCTTATGAACAATATAAGCAAATCGGCTGTCTCTAATTTCTGTCAGTGGTTCTATGGATGAGGATAATCTAGCGCTGTGGGACGTACCTCATCCGTGATTCAAGCTCAGGATCTGCTTGGGTCAATGATCCGAAGCCAACGCTTGGACCGATCGGTCAATGGAGCGGTTTTTACCAGATCGTTCGGAAAATAATGGCCGAATTGGAGGGTAAAAATGAAAGAGATATACCTCAGAGCACACCGTTTTGTTTTATTCGAAAAAGACGCCTTCAGAAGCTACATACCTCTGCCAGCGAGTGACATATGCTTCAATGCCAGTCTGGAAGAAATCTGGCTCGCTGGATGCAAGAAAGTTCCAGAATGCAATTTCGGTCTCCTCTCGGTTTCTGAAGGTCCTGTCTTTGAGTTAATTGCTAAAATGCATGAACAGGGGGAATTCAGTAGGTGCCCAGTCAGGCGAGTAGGCTGGATGTCGGTGGCTTTCCAGTCAAGCGAGTAGGCTGGATGTCGGAGGCTTTCCAGTCAGGCGAGAAGGCTGGATGTCGGAGGCTTTCGAAAGCGATAGACATCCAGTACGTGTAGTTTATGTTTCGTTATTTATGACACGTGTGGTCACGCGTTATCATGGAATAAGATAGGACCCTTCCTGTTCACCGAAGATAGCTGTTTAGAATACAACTTCTGGTATATTCGTTCAATTTCGTCACAGTATGTGACTGAGGTAATGCGTTCTCAGGTATTCAAGAACCTGTAGTGTATGACACCTTGAACAGTCCACCACACTGTAAAAAAACCTTTGGCGTCAGCCTTGTTTTAGGATGTTGTTTCGGTTGTTCACCTTGGTTCAGCCACTGGTCCAGTGGGTGCTGCCGTACAGCAGCCACGTTTCATCACAGGTTACAATGCGATCAAGTAGGGGCTCATTTTTGTTGCGACGCAGAATGCTACTGTACACCTCAAACCTTTGTTGTTTCTGATGATCTGCCAGTTCGTGTGTGACCCACGTTGTACTGTTTGGCGAGTTATCTGACTGTGATGTGAGGATTTGCCTTCAAAGGGTCGTTAACAATGGCCAAATGTGGTCCTCGGACCTCCTTATCTTGCACTCTCTTGTCAGCGGAACGAAACTGTTCAAACCACCGACGAACAGTACATTTCGATGTTGCCTCCTCGACCACATTACGGTAGGCTTGTGCACCATAACTGCCCAATTACAGCTCATGAAGCAGAATCTCCCGCATCTCACTCCATCGGAACACGTTGTACAGACAGCACTCACACGAGTAGCAGCGACTGCACCTCAACCGATTATGGCGTGCATGTGGCATCTGAGTAGCCCTTCAACTCGTACGAATGTCGCTTCGAGGGGGTCGGTCTACAAGAATTTTGGGAGAGTAGAATTTAGCACCTCAGAAATCCGGCCATTATTTTCCGAACAACCTAATATACACTGAAGTGCCAGAAAAACTGGTACAGGCGAGCTTATACAAAATACATAGCAACGTCACCAATGCGCGTACTCGGTTGCGTCTGCCAGTGCGTATATAAAGCGATAGACATCCTTGCCAGCTCCCAGAGCTGTTTTCGGCATCAGAATGACAAAGAATACCGATTTAAGTGATTTTCAACGCGGTGTCATAGCTGGCGCTCGTGTGATGGGCCATAGTACTTCGGAGGTAGAAACGAAGTTCGGATTTTTATGGACGACCATTGCAAGGGTGTACCGTGACTACAAGAATTCCGTCAAAACCTCCAACCTACGATACCAGTGTGGCCGTAAAAAGACATTGGGTGAACGTGACCATCGTCGGCTTTCAAGAATCGTTTCACGCGATAGGCGTGCAACACTCTTGCAGGTATCATCGGAATTCAATGCTGGAGCCTCAACAAGCATCAGCTTCCGGCCTGTGCAACTTACCCTGCACGATATGGGCTTTGGGAGCCGACGCACAACTCGAGTCCCCTTGATGGGTGCACGACACAGAGCTATGCGCCTAGCTTGGGCACGGCAACACCGCCACTGGACATTTGATGACTGGAAACAATTAGCCTGGTCTGACGAGTCGCGTTTCCAACTGTATCGGGCAGATGGAAGGATTCGTGTGTGGCGCAAAACCCACGACGCCATGGATTCCTCCTATCAACAGGGACCTGTACCGGCTGGTGGGGGGTCCGCAATGGTATGGGGGTGTGTTTAACTGGACTTCACTGGGTCCCCTGGCACGCCTACAAACGTATCTGACAGGCCAACGCTATGTGCGCATCTTTCTGACGAGGTACACATGTTCATGCCCTGCATTCATGCTGATGGGTTGGGCCTGTTCCAACAGAACAATGAACTTCCACACAAGTGTCGGGATGCCCCGTTATGGTTATAGAAGCATTCATCGGAGTTTGAGGTGTTGCTATTCCCACCAAAGTCCCCAGATCTGGACATGATAGAACACATTTGGGATGCCATACAACGCGCTATCGAACACAGGAATCCGAGACCTCATGATACACCCGAATCGTGAAACGCTCTGCAGGAAGTATGGTGTGCATTGCCTGCAGTATATTTCCAGAAGCTAGTAGACTCCATGTCCCGTCGTATTTCTGCAGTCTAACGCGCCCGTGGGGGATCTACCAAGTATTAGACTGGTGTACCAGTTTTCTGGCACTTCTGTGCACGTGTATATTGCAACTAGGAGTGTTGAGTCTGAACCATCATAGCTTAAAAACCCTTTTTAGTTTGTTATTAGCTAACATGCTATTAGAAAAGACTGCATATGGAATAAAAAAACAGGTGTAAATATGTCACTATTTACTGCTGGCCACCCAAAATGCAACACCAAGAAGGACACGAGGTCGCAAAACCAGTTTTACTGGACACATAACAACAGATACAAAGATGAAACGATTGAGCTTACAAGCCCGTGCGACTTGCGGAACCCGCAGACATCAATAGTTCGTGTGGCCCCCATGGTTGGCAATAACGGCCGCTACACGCCGCGGCATCGAACGAAACAGGCTTTGGATGTGGCTTGAGGTAGGTTGGTCCAGGCTGCTTCCACACGTTGCCACAGTTCATCAGGCTTAGCCGCGGGTGATGCTTGCCGGGTCACTCGGTTGCCGATCAGCGACCAAACGTGTTCGATGGGCGACATATCAGGAGAACAGGCGGGCCACGGCAGCAGTGACACCTAGTGGGCCGTGAAGAATTGTTCCACAACGCGTTCCACGTTCGGGCGCGTATTGTCCTGTTGAAACGTGGCCGCTGGCAGGTCCTGCAGGTAAGGAGGACTACAGGCTCCAAAACGTCGGGGATGTTACGGTGGCTGTTAAGTCTACCGGCGATGCGTGCCAAAGGGGTGCGTGTATCATATCCAATTGCGCCCCAAATCGTGACGACAGGCGACGGATCTATATGGCGATGCATAATGCAGGCGTCATAGACACTCTCTCACCGCGGTACCGCCACACGCGTATCCGACCATCGTGGTGTTGCAGGCAGAAGCGGGATTCGTCGGAGAAGAAAATGTCGTGCCATTCCGTAGTCCAGGTGCGGCGTTCAACGGCCCACTTCCGCCGCACTCGCCGGTGGTGTAACGTCAATGGTAATCGGAACAATGGGCGCCGTGCGACAAGTCCCAGCTCATGCAGACGACGTCGAACGGTACGTGCGGACACAGATTGTTGCGCAACACACCCTAATTTCTGCACTAACATTCGTGATGTTGCGGTCCGAGCCGTTAATGCACCACGCACAACATGCCGGTCCTCTCGTTCGGTGGTGTGCCACGGCTGCGACAATTTCTCACGTCGGTCCGTCCGTTCCTCCTGCACCCACCGAATCCATACTCGCCTCACTGTGGCTGGATGTCGTCTCACACGGGCGCCGATGTCTCGGTACGAAAAACCGCTGTCTCGGTACGATAAACCGCTGTCGCGATAAGCCACTATTCGTCCTCTGTCGAACTCCGAAACGTGCTGGAGTGACTGCCGTATTCTGCGACGAGGCATCAGCAAGCTTCCCCCGTACAGGTCCGGCAGCACGACACACTTCCACTACTTACACCCCGCCTTCTGTGCACATTTCTTATAGTGCTTCTCGGTGGAGTGCCGGGCGCACATGATTTGCATATGCCCTGCAATGCTAATCGTTTGCATGTCCTCTTGCGGGCGACGCATGCTGCGAATTTCAGGTCAATCGGATGCTTCCTTCTTGGTGTTGCATTTTGGATGGCCAGCAGTGTATTACGAGAAACGAGATAAATTTCCACCTATTAACACAAATGGAATCTTTACAGAGAACATTCATTAAAGTAAAAAAAATACTCCGAATCCCGGAGTATAAATATTGAAGGTACAAAGGATCATGAAAATATTCCCATTTGGTCATTATCCTTAGGTACGTTTGTAGATTTCCCTTCGAAATATATCATTTTAAACTAAATATGTCCTACAATTTCGTAGATAAATGTAGGATTAGAAATGGAAACATTTCTCCTCAGCAGCATATCTGTGTGCCTTGTGTGAAAGTACAATCATCTGAACGTCAGTTAGTACTGCCCCGAAATGTCTATGAAAATATATAATAAGTGTTCATACATTGGCGCGCAAAAATTAAGGACGAGACGGTTTTTCGAATGTAACTTCGTGCAGGAGAATAAAAACCCAAATATATGCAACAGTCATTTGCAAACGTTTAACACTACCTGTTGGTATTAAGAAATTCCTTCCGATTTTGTCAGCTACTGTCTGTATTACTCAACTGCCTGTCGTTGTCGCATCATCCTGCAGCCGGTGTTGATAGAGTTGGGGGAAGCGTCACTTTGCTTCTGGTTTTCATGCTGACAGGTTTTCTACGTATTTCCTATATAGCGAAAAGTGGGCAAAAAAGAGTCTTTAAGTGTTACCTAGAGGGAACAAATAGTGCCTTTATATCATGAAGGGTACTCCGAACGTGACATAAGCGGGAAGGTGAATGTGAAAAACACTGATATTCATAATACGATCATGAAATATGGAGATACAGGTGAATTGAGCGACTGAAATAGAAATGGACGTCCAAGGTAAACAACCCCTTTAAGTGATACTCAGAGAGTCTTTAAATGTCTTTAAGTGTTACTCAGAGGGAAAAAACAGTGACTTTATATCATGAAGGGTACTCCGAACGTGACATAAGCAGGAAGGTGAATGTGAAAAACACTGATATTCATAATACGATCATGAAATATGGAGATACAGGTGAATTTAGCGACTGAAATAGAAATGGACGTCCAAGGAAAACAGCACCACGTAATAACAATACCGTAAGGCGAATAGTTATACGTTCTCCGAGGGGTTCGTGCAAGAACTTCAATGCTTTTCTGCATTCAGAAGGGTCTGATATTAGTATCAGCAATATTTCCTGAGGTCTTAGCAAATATTTTCAGTTAAAGTCTTATAAACCTGCACATAAACCTAGACTAACTTCTGTCATGAAAAAGAAGAGATTCCAGTTTGCGAAGCGTCACCAATCGTGGACTGCTGAACATTGCAGCCAAGTTCTTTTTCCGATGAATCAACTGTGCGTTAATTTGAATCACGTGAAGCACATGTTCGACAACCATAGGTCAAAAGGTTTGATGAAAAGCGCACCGTGAGACATCCGCGTAGTCTGATAATATGGGGTGCTATGTCAGCATACGGTACTGCTTCATTATCCTTTTTACCGACAGTCACCACCGTGACTGGTCTTCTTGATGTGGAAATGTTACGTGAAAAGCTGTTAACTCATATGAAAGTGCACAGATGCATAATCTTAATCCATGATGGTGCGCCATGCCACAGATCAAAGACAGTAAACGACAACCTGCAGAGGAAAACATAACTGTGCTTGACAGGCCCGTTAATAGTCCCGACCTTAACCCCATTGAAATTTTGATAATCCTTTAAAAGACAAGGTAGCAGAAAAAACAGCTATCGAATTCCCAAGCTTTGATTGACACGATAAAGTACGTATGGTACAAAGACATTTCAAGTGACAACTGCAAATTGCTCATTGAGAGTATGTCGCACCACAGTCTGTCTGTTGTAAAGAAACAAAGGTGGCCACACAAAGTACTTATTTCGGTCTTTTTGTGTTCTAAAGAATGTAAGTATTGATCTGTGGTGTCATTTTTTCAAACATCTCTCACTAGTAATTAGTTGTTTCTTTGAAAATCTTAATTTTCAATAAATTGATAGGTGGTCTTAAACTTTTGCAAATGATTGTAAAAGTCGAAATACAAAGTAACCTGTCAAATTTACTTTTAATATAAAGCGTTTGGTGATCATCTTCATCAAATCACGGATCCCTAAAGAAAAACTAAAGACTATCAAACCCCATCTGCCACTTAATTTATCCGGCAACTAAATAAAAGAACGATAAATCCCGTTTTTAATTTATCTGACAGTAGTTTACGATCTTTGGCTTGAAAAGCATTGGCATGAAATCAGAGGAACGCGACTTGTCTTCGAATACTGCACGAGACAGGACTGCCAATTTTTTCATACTGGACGTAGTTTCTCAAGATATTTACAGATAATTATGTTTTATTCTCAAAGTGAAACAAATTGAGATTTTGTAGCATTTGATAGGCATTATTTTACTTCATGTTTCATTAAATTCCCCAAATAATTCCCTCAGCGTGCATCTAATATTTGTTTTTCTATTTTTCAGAAGCGCAGTGTGTGTCTGGAGTTTCTGATAAGTAAGTAAATTTGATTTTGATAAATTCCCTTGTGCTTTTCCCATCATACGTTTTAAGTACTGTATTATGTGGGTCCATGGTTAAAGCTCACATAGGTCTGTCATTCTTTATTATCATTAGAAAGTATTTCTTTCAAGAAATTAATTACCTATAGCCGCGTAAGGAAATGCAAATCGTGAAACATGTTGAATGTATTAGTTTGATTTATTTTTATGTGTAAAATGTTTTGTTACTTTCAATTTGGCAATGACGTTTCCGAACGTTTTCATCCGGAAATTTTAATAATACTTCAAAGATATTTATAAAAAACCCAACCAAGTAGTTTCGCAACTACACTGTACCAGTAATTTGTGTTCTCAGCGCAGTGAATGTTTTTAATTGTAGGACACAGTAGTGAAATAAACTCCTGTCCTCGCCCACTTAAATTATTTCTTGAAATTGAAAACTGTATGCATCAAAGCTTCGATAACCTGCTCATATCCATCGGGACTCTATTGCTTTTTTGGAAAATGTACATTTATTAGATTGAACAAGAAACATGACACTAAATTCTCAGGTGTTGTGAGCACGGCTTATGAATACTTTCCCGTATGAAAACTATTTCTTAGCAGATTTTTTAGAAAAAAGTAAATCAACAAATAAGGGAAAACATATATCTCACCTAGAAAAAATATGCTGATTGTAAGCAGTATTATTCACATTAAATTTAACACACAAAAAACAAAATAAGATGACACCGTATTTTCAGTAATAATGAGCACGTATTTTGATTCCTTTCCTCCGCGAATATTTTTTTCAAAGTCATTCATAACACTGAACAACAAAAATAAACGTTTTGTTTGTTACAAAGACTGCGTATGCCGAATAATACAGTATTTGTCATGTTAATTACAAATGTGCTTGCTAAATTGTACAATCGGGCATAGTTCTCGAGTATCCTGTTGTTTCAGTGCACGATAAGCCTTCATTTTGGAATGTATGTTTCGCTACAAACAATAAATTACACTTACCTTTAAATCAGTTATTTTAGATTTGAGTCCTCACCCCATTCCTGTTTGGTTGCACTACATCCCTTTCTAGAGACCAATAGTAACCAGCTAGCATTTTTTCAATATGATTTTTCGAAGCTGAGATACGGCTGCAAATATAAGCGTGCACTAACACAACTTAGCGCCTGAACTGTTACCTAGAATAAACCCACAAGTACAGGAAAAGTAATTCTTTTTTTTTTTTATTCTTTTTTTTTTTTGGTTGGAGGTTTAACGACCACCGTGAGCAACTCAATGGGCTATAAGCAGTTGCCCGTTCCTAATTTAGGGTCACTGGTTCCAGGGAAGGGAGAGGGCCAGTGCCGTAAGACAAACACAACATCCATGTCTCACCTGGATTAGAACCCGGACCTCGTTCGGACGAATGATCAAAGGCCATCACTTAGACCACTGCGCCACCGGAGCGGCGAAATTTAATTCACAAGGCAAATGATATCTGGTGTTAAAAGAAATTTTTTAAATGAGAATTTTAGCAGTAGAAATATCGAGAAAAAGTTCATTAAAACTTTTTAGCCCTAGCGGAAAAATTGTTCGTTATTTCTGGAAGGAAACGCTCGCACATATTTTTCGTAGTCAGTTGTATCTGACTAAAAGATAATTTTTTGTCAGGTTTGTACACGCGGAGATGTTTTTGTAAAAACGCTGCAAACACGAACGTGAAAATTTTGGAGTTATACAGAAAAGTGTACGTTATGTTAAAACTTCAGCACACAAACCTCTGCGGCTGACTTCATTTCAACAGAGCAACATTCAAGACTAGCAAAAGGATTATTGGTACAATCTCAGGGTGTTTTTTACAGTGTACCGATCCAAGCGTTCGCATTGCTAGAAAACAGCTTGATACATGACGCCGTGAAGTAGAAAAGTGTTATTTCCATGTGGGGAGAGTGCGCTGATAAGTCTCTGGCACCCGATGATCAAAATAGACTCTCAGGAAAGTGTCGAAGTTTGCCTGGATGTTGAAGATTATAGCCACGTAATTTCAGATCTTATTTGAATCACCATTTCCTTAATCTAGCAAGAAAATACACCATGACATCATTTCAGATGAACTGTCTAGGCACTAAAAGAACAACATGTTGAACACGTGATATTTCTTTCTTGAGCTCCAAACTCGTCAAATCTGAATTCAGCAGAAAATTTGAGAAAACACGGAACGAAATTTCAGATGATGCTATCCCACACCATAGATCAGTGTCTCCCAAAGTTTCGACATCTGTGAGCCCAATTCCAAAATTTTCGTAAGAATAAGTACCCCCTCATGAGGGGAATACACTGAGTCCTCCCCCGATTCCTCTTTGTTAGTTACCACTAAAAAAACTGGTTCCTTTCGGTTTAAAAAGCACAATTTTCAACCAGCGATCCATATTCTTGAATTTTAAGGACCAAAAAAAATATTAAATATTATTTGTCTAAATAAAGGAGGCGTATTTATTAACACAAAAGAATAACAAACCTTTTCTATTAAGAATTAACAGTATAACACTTTAACTAACAGGCTTGCATGTGCCCTGCAATGGGCAGCAGTAGACTACTTGTGTTGCACCAGGCGCTGGCCTTGATATAACGTGTCTGTACCGTGGCGCCCTCTATTTCTGTAAAGTGTGAGTAAATCAACACTAAATCATTCGCAGCGTACCCCTAAAAATTCCACAAGTACCCCACCCCATCGGGGCACGCGTACCAAATTTTTGGGAAACACTGGCGTACTTCAATGGCGCATTATTGTACCTTCTGAAGTCTGCTTGTCTCGACATCAGTTCTGATAATTTGCGATACTGCGTATGGAAGTAATCTTCAACACGTTGCTTGAGAATTGGCCGAACTAGCAAAATGTTTTTTTTTTTTGATTCAGTGTTTAACGACCAGCGTGAGCAACTCAATGTGCTGTAAGCAGTCACCCGTAACTAATTTAAGGCCACTAGTTTGAGGGAGGGGAGAGAGTCAGTGCCATAAGACTAACACAACATCCATGCCTCACCGGGATTCGAATCCGGATCCATCTCAGACGAATGCTCAGAAGCCATCGCTTAGACCACTGCGCCACCGGCACGGCCGATTTATTTCATAATACCATCTAATTCGCTCTAATTTGCGAAAAAACTTTATTTCAAATCCATTGTAAGAAAAAAATTTCTATTTTATTGGTAACATCACAAAGAGAAATAGCTCTTAACTGCAGTGGAAGTCTTCCCGATAATTAGAAGAGCCTGAATTTGTCTGCGCTTATTTTCAGCTTATGCACAGTGGTGGCAATTAAGTAATGAGGCTTTTTTTTTTTTTTGATTAGAGGTTTAACGACCACCGTGAGCAACTCAATGGGCTATAAGCAGTCGCCCGTCCCTAATTTAGGGTCACTGGTCCCAGGGAAGGGAGAGAGTCAGTGCCGTAAGACAAACACAACATCCATGCCTCACCGAGATTCGAACCCGGACCCCTTACGGACGAATGATCAGAGGCCATCGGTTAGACCACTGCGCCACCGAGGCGGCGTAATGAGACTGTATTTTTTTTTTATTATTATTATTATTTTTTTTAATCCTGGTAAAACACACAGGTCAGGAAGGTAAAGGTTTCTTATAAGTCATTTATCAGCTATGTGGTGGCAAGAGAGTTTGCGTTAGAATTGCGCAGATGATTATTTAAGCTGTGCATGGTGTCATTCGGTGGAAGAACAGTGTCACGCTTTGTCACGGAGCAGAGACCAAATATCCTGTTGTGTCCGAAAATCGGTAAAATTGCATCTGAGACACTTGAACTGCTGCGTGATGTGTACAAGGTTGATTGCCTATCTGATTCACAAAAACTTTGGTGGTGTGTACGTTTCAAGGAAGGACGGGAAGATTTGGAAAATGGCGAAAACCCCTGACGCCCGATTTCAGCGCTCATGTCTCAACTCACTGAGAATGTTCGCGAAAGGATAAAAAGTGATCACTGTGTGACCTTGAAGATGCTGGGCCGCCCCGGTGGCGCAGTGGTCTAAGGCGCTGGCCTCTGATCACTCGTCCGTAAGGGGTCCGGGTTCGAATCCCGGTCAGGCATGGATGTTGTGCTTGTCTTACGGCACTGGCTCTCTCCCTTCCCTGGAACCAGTGACCCTAAATTAGGGACGGGCGACTGCTTATAGCCCAGTGAGTTGCTCACGGTGGTCGTTAAACCTCCAATCAAAAAAAAAAAAAAAAAAAAAAAAAAAGATGCTGGAATGTGAGCTCAGTGTTGCTAAGTAGACGATTCGTCAAATTTTAGTGCAAGATTGGGGGTGATGGGTTGTGCTCTTTTTATTCCGTATGTATCATCAGACGACCAGAAACATGTACGAGTGAAGTATGCAAAAGACATCCTGCAGACTGCCGAAAGAATGCAAACTTTGTTCCAAAGCATTCTACCAGGTGAAGGGACATGGCATGTTTACGTTATGACCCTGAAATGAAGCGTCAGTAGATGTCGCCACATTCACCCGAAGGAAAGAAGATCAGGTTACCGAATCACCAAATCAAGACAACGCTTGTGTTCTTTTACGACAGCAAGGGAATTTGAGTTCATTTCTGAAGGTACAACTGTCACTGGCAATGCTTGGACATCTATTTCGGAACGATTGCGGAAGAGCATGGTTTGTGTCAGGCCCTGAGTATAAAAACGGGCAGCGGTTCATTTCTAGCGATATCGCATCCTCACGGAGAGCAGTCAGCAATTGCAGGCACGGAAACAAGAGTGTGTACTCAGCCACCAATCTTGGTCATTCAGATTTGTCACCGTGTGAATACTTTCTATTCTGTAAGCTAAACCTGCCATTAAACGGAAAAATTCTTCAAGACATTATACTTTGAAACACCCTAAAAGGATACTGAAGGGGAAGGTACGTAAAACCTATCGCCTCAACTAAGAGTAGTTCCCAATATTTTCCGTGAAAACCAAAGCATTGGTTGCCCAAAATCATGCTTTATATCGTCCTAGCTGTTTACTTAAAAGTACATATAGTTATTTTACAGAAATCTAAGAATGATCTATTTCCAGAAATTACGTTTTACATCTCGTGAAGTAAAAGTCGCCTTTGTGCGGATAATTGAATAATAATAATAATAAAACTCGGTTTAGTTTTAATTAAATCAACTCAGAGAAGCACTGGTGTGGAAAAATTAAGGACGAAGAAGAGAAATTAGCATAACAGCTCAACGAGCAGGCAGAACGGACAGAAAGACCACTCAGGAGGTAGACTATAGGGTCCGGTACGATAGGGCATGCGCCTATATACAGCACGACATAGGGGTGGGAGGAGTGTCGGAAGGGTATAAAGCACACGGGCGGTGTACGCTCAGCAATTCGGTTAAAGCTATTGCACGGTGTACATCGGTTTGAACGACGTCGAGTTGCTGCCACCGTGTGATATTGCCAACAGGCAATCCAGTAGATGACAATATCTGGATGACTTTACCGAGGTCGCGTCATTGGGAAGTTGGAAGAAAGTCGAAGTGTGACTAGTGTGGCCGAGGAGTTCAGGATCGCTCACAGCATCGTTTCACTAGCGTGGAGAGCGTTTCAAACGACAGGAATAGCTGTCCGGGAGTTTAGCAGTGGTCGTCTACGAGCAACTACGTCAGTGGACGACCGGTATATTGTCCTACAGGCGAGAGGAGACATACGGCAGACAGCGGGAGAAATCGCAAGGCACGTGCAACAGTTAACTAGACGTCCGTTATCGCGTTTTGCCGTGTCCAGGTGGCCACACAAAGGTGGTATATTTACACGACGACCAGTACGGTGTGTGCCATTAACGCCTGCTGATCGGAGACGGCGGTTTCTTTGGTGCCAGGAACAAAAGAACTGGACACTTCAGCAATGGGGTCGAGTTCTCTTTACGGATGAGAGCCGATGTGGGCTGACGAGAGATTCTGGACGTATACACTTCTGGAGAGAGCAGGGAACACGCCATCACACCTCCAACATCATCGAAAGGGACCGGTTTGGAGGAGGCGGAGTTCTTGTTTGAGGCGGTATGATGCTTGGTAACCGTACTGACGTTCACATCTTCCAAGGAGGTTCAGTCACTGGTGTCCGCTATTGTACCGAAGTTCTCCTGCCTCACGTGCGTCTGTTTAGAGGTGCTGTGGGTCCTGAGGTCCTCTTCATGGGCGACAACGCTGAACCTCATCGTACAGTGGCTGTCGCAGAGCTGTTGGAGAGTTAAGATATTCAGTGCATGGATTGGCCCGTAAGGTCCCCGGACCTAAATCCAATCGAACACGCGTGGGACCTTCTCGGGAGACGCTTGGCAGCACTTCACCAGTCGCCAGCAACGATTCCGCAGCCGCGATTGGCGGTACAAGAGGAATGGGCCGCGATGCCTCAACAGCTCCTTGACAACCTCGTCCTCAGCATGGACAGACGTTGTAAATCCTGCAACGCAGTCAAGGGTGATCATATCCCCTACTAAAGACTGGATTTTTCTTGGCAGCCGCCTGTCCCATGGACGTTTCTGTCTTCTGTCCAGTTGTGCTCGAAGCTACCTTTTCAATGAAGTGCCTTTGTATCCTTTGGATTCCTTGTTTGGACGGTTTTGCTCATTTGTCCCATATTCTTACATCTTGGGGATCTTATTGTATGATTTGAGTCGATGTGGAGCACTTCTGCACTACGTTACATTCGAAAAACCGTCTCGTCCTTAATTTTTGAATGGCAGTGAATGAGCCATCAATTTAATAAAACCGTATGATATCTAAAAACAAATTACAAGGCATGAGCACTTTCATGCCATCGTATGGCCCATCCTCAGATGGAACGACAAGATTGATAAAATCCTCATGATATATATGCACAAACGAAAACGCAGTCAAAGTCAATTGTTGTACAAATATGCAAAGAAGGTATAATTTTTTTTTCAAGGTTTAGGGACCACCGTGGGCAACTCAATTGGCTAAAAAGCAGTCACCCGTCCCTAATTTAGGGTCACTGGTTCCAGGGAAGGGAGAGAGCCAGTGCCGTAAGACAAACACAACATCCATGCCTCACCAGGATGTGAACCCGGGCCCCTTACGGACGATTGTTCAGAGGCCAACTCTTAGACCACTGTGCCACTGGGGCGGCGAAGGTATCCTTCCAGGCACATTATCCCACAATTACGGGCAATTCAAAGCTCCTAGGGTTAGAATTAATTAATACTTTATACGCGTTGTGGAGCTCATAAGGTATGGAGTCTTTACAACAAACGCTTTGTGAGTGATAAATTAACATGCTTTCAATAAGGAGCAGCGTATTACAATTTTTAGGGATAGCCATAATCCTAAAATATTCCCAGTCCGGAAATAATTAACCTTCTGCTACGTTTTTAGCAAGTGCAGTATTTGTGCTTCCAGTCTGAATATTATATTTATGTTCCTTTACCCTGCAAGAAAAATTCCGTCCTGTGGATCCAATTTAACAGATTGGGTAGTTCCAAAAAAGTCTTTTAATGGAATACAATAGACAACCCATCTTTGTGTGATTTATGTGCTGGTTCTGTCCTTTTTGACAAGTGGCATGATATTACGGGAGCGGGTGCCGAAATCCAATCCAAACCGTCGGAAAATATTGCGAAGGGGTTGAGTGATTGAAGGAACATAATCCATGGAAGTAATGAAGCGTAATGGTGAAGGCAATGGACGTTCACATGGACATTTCTGTCTTCTGTCCAGTTGTGCTCGAAGCTATCTTTTCAATAAAGTGCCTTTGTATCCTTTGGATTCCTTGTTTGGACGGTTTTGCTCATTTGTCCCATATTCTTACATCTTGGGGATCTTATGGTATGATTTCAGTTGATGTTGTAGCACTTTTGCACGAAGTTACATTCGAAAAACCGTCTCGTCCTTTATTTTTGCACGCCAGTGTAGTTCTGCTATACGCGCAGAGCGAGTTGAAGAATGGTGAAGGCCCTACGAATGAAAAAGTGAAGAGACGTTAACTTTTGATTTTGCGGATGATAAGAAGAGTATGGAATCAAAGTTGGGGAGCGAGAAGGTTTTCTATAAACAGCAAAGTGCAAATGGATAACGGGGTCTGGATGACGGGTAATCATAATATCAGGAAAAGGGAGTTTTAGGTCTTGTTCAACTTCTAGTGTAAACTGTATGGACGGAGCCCGCGAAGAAAAAGAGCTCATGAATGCTTGTAATTCAGGTAAAGAGTAATAAGATATCCTCTACGTACCTGAGAAAAAACAGTGGTTTAAGATGATAGGAAGCCAAAACAGTGTTTTCAAGGAACTGCATGAAATTTTCGGCTAAAGTGCCCGAAAGCGGTGATCCCATGACCGCGCCGTCGGTCGGACGATAAATTGTATCTTGGAATTGGAAATAGGACCGTTTTTTAACAAACCAAAGTTCATTCATTACGGTTGAAATCTCTGTGGATGCCCAAGAGAATGAAGTTGATTTTTGATAATCTGATGTGTAAATTCAACGGCTACATAGGGGTAAAGCGACACCACGTCGAGGGAAGCCGGAATAAATTATGTAGCCTTGTTTGGAAAGTTTGAACGTTTTGATAAAACTTGGGCAGAAGTTTTTACAGAGTAATGGGATCCCTGAATAAGTGAGGAGATATATTTAGAGAGGGTGGTCTCCAGGGGTCTCGTAAGACTAGACCTCCCAGAGACAAGTGGCCGAAGTGGATGGTTAGGTTTATGAAGTTTAATTTTACCAAAAATATTGGTAACGCAGGGTCCTGGTGGAGGTTTAAAAGATCACCGGAAACCAGGGGGAAAGTCGAAATCCTTACCTAGTTTTGACAAAGGGTTATGATTAATGATACAATGTGGGATGGTGAAAATGGCAGAGAGCATTTTATCACAATAATCAGCAGTGTTAATAATCACGATTTGAGAAGTTTTATCAGCGGTAATAATCGAGATTGTAGGCTCCTTAAGGGTTTTTAAAAGTATTCTTTCAGTAGTGGATGAATCCTTGATTGGTTTATTGAGTTCTTAATTGAAGATCTTAAGGATTTGTAGTCATGTAAAAGTTTGTTCGGAAGCAGGTAGTTTAGAAATAATGTTGTTTACCTGCGGGATGATGTGTGGTAAGCTAACCCTCTTTGGAAATGCAAATTTGAACCTATATTGAAGACACTCCTTAGATGGTCACTTAGTTGGAAGTCACTAAGGTTGGTGACGGTCTGTGGTGAGATTACCAGAGGCGTGGGATTTTCACTAGGCGTATTTCTACTGTCACGTTGTTGCCTTCTGGTTTTCATGTCCACCAAGCCTCGTAATCTTTTGACATGAGATGTATTTAAAGTCCTCGCAAAGGGTATCTACAGTCGAGGGGAATATAGTTAAGGTTCTGTCGATAATAAGTGGATGAGATTCCTAGACAAAAATAGAAAACGAGTAATAAGTCCTTCTATGTAGGTAATCTATGAACCCCTTTTTTAACCTAATTTCTTGTTTAAGCCTCTTCCTTACAGCAATTTTCAAAATATCACTGTCTTTCCATGATCTAGGTGGTGGTATTTCGAAGGAACTTAGGAATGACAGCTTTAAGTTTTAAAATTAAGCTAACACACGCATTCGTAGATATGAAGTATTTGGGAGACAAAGATACCAATGAATTGATGTGGAAAGTGATTGACAGATGCTAACAGCTGGGCACAGTGGGGAGTGACGCGGATGAACACAACTCTCGGCCGTCCCCGAAGGCTCAGTGAGTGCGTAGGCTCTTGTACCTTAAACTGAATCTTAGGCTGAATCGAAGTATAGAAGACATACGAAGAACAGTGACATCAGGTCTTCACTCCATACCACATGATTAGCTCTTCGAGTCCTTCCTTCCGTTGGCTGCTCGTGTCACTTCTTGTATTACAGCAGGAGAAACGTACCTCAAATAAAATATATTCACGTAGGTTTTCCTGATTTTTCATTTAAAAACAAGCCAGTCTCATTACGTAATTGCTGCGTTGTGTTTTCTTGACATTGTGCTAAACGTAAACTGAAATATTTAAACAGCCAAGAGACGCATATAACGAATTAAATCCGTTTATTTTTGTGGCGTAGTAAGTACAAAGATTCGCCAAGCTTTCATACTCCACTGGGAGGTTTTTTCAAGGCAATGGTCGACATTAAAATGTAGACATAAAGCATTAAATGAGATATAAAGCATTTTTATGTCTACCATTGCCTTGAGAGAGCCTCCCAGTGGAGTGCGAAAGCTTGGCGAATCTTTGTACTTACTACGCCACAAAAATAAATGGATTTAATACGCTATATGTGTCTCTTGAGTGTTCACAGTGTGGTGTATTTATAATTACGTAAAATATTTAAATATTTTTCAGGTCTCAAATACTGCTGGTAGTATGTGTGCCTCTATATGTTGCGGGTCAGATGGGAACGAGAATATAAAATTTTTACAGACATAAATCAAGCTGTTTTTCCATGTAACGTAACCACATAAATTAGAATTTGATCGTCCTGGAACGGGAATCGAACCCGCATCCCCCGATTTGCACTCTAGTATGCTAACCGTAGTAATACGTTTCAGATAAAATACCTCAGTTGTTTGGATTTAATAGTCCTGGGTGGTGTAATGGTTAGCATACTCGAGCGCATTTCGGGAGATGCGGGTTCGATTTCCGTTCTCTGACGATCAAATTTTCAAATTTCTGTGGTTAAGTTACATGGAAAGAACACCTTGATTTATGTCTGTATTAATTATTTCATGTGTTTCCAACTTGTTATCAAATTTTTTGTTCCCCAACTTTCTATTGTCTATGTGTCCAACGAAATACTCCAAAGCATGTACCGGATAAGCCAATGCTTACCAGTGTCGCATATAGAATAACGATGCGTTTTTCAACTCTTACTGCGAATGCAGTGGTATCCATGGTGATGTAACGGCCTACAAGATGGGGAGGGGGCTATAAATTGGAAAGTGACGCAGAGATACTCCTAGCCATCGCAAGGTAAATAAAAGACACCAGCACAAATTTTAAACTTAGACATAACAGCTATTCCGTGAGCGGATCTATTGTATTTACGATGATCTACTTGTGATATCTCAGTTTAACACTCCTAAACATTCCACTTTCTCCACAAAAGCAAAAGAGACGGTTTTAAACTTGTAAAGATCAGATTTGTTTTTCCGTGTTCTCAATATGATACAGAAACAGGATTTTACGATGCGTAACTCAGAACTTCCGGTATTGAAATAAAATCGCGGCTTCTAGCCTCTGGCAGCGTTCTCAAATGTGGTTGAAGAAAAGCTATAAGATCATATCCAAAAAGAAATATAACGCTAAGGCCCAAGTTGACCGTCTTATCTATAAAGAGATGTGATCTCTCTTTTTCACTATATCCTGCGCGAGTTTCCCTCTAGATGCCCTTTCCGCAATAAAATCTCACTCACCACCGAACTAAACAAAAAGATCGTATTTGAATAGGCGTCTGAAAAGCAAGTGCAAACAATATTCGATGTGATATTCCACTGCAACATCAATCTCCCCGGCTTCCAATAAAAAAATGCCTTATGCTGAATCAGGATGAGCAACGAGGAGATGCTGAAGAGAGCTAACCCAACTACATGATAGGAATATAAAACAGATTCTGGTTTTGAGAAGTCATCTATTTTGGATACAAGTCATTTTCATGAAAATTATGATGGAATATCTTTCATTTCCCCAGTACTTTAATAAATATGTGCAAAAATATACAATTACTTAATAACCATTAACATATTGTTTCCTTTAAAAGCGGAAATATTTTTGCCGTATTCAAAAAAAAAAAAAAAAAAAAAAAAAAAGAACGGACGAATGTTCGAAAGAGGAAATATCGAATAAAGGTTTCGTTTTCTCATATGTAAAGATTCCACACTTCTAAACAGATAATACGTTAATCCAGGTATAAAACCTTCTTAATGGAGCTAAACATGCATAACATCTGGTAAACAATTTGTATGGATTACATTTAAGTTTCGTAAATAATGGAGTCACTTAGACAACCAATCAGCTGACGAATAAAAAATATAAATCTTGTGATGTGCTCACTGTTACATCTTTCAGTAAAAATCACTGTTTAAGGCATCATAAATCCTTTCTTTAGAAGAAAACGTGAACGTCTAATTTCATGTTATGCACATTTCATTCCTTTGATACTGGCATCGAAACCATGTGTTTGTTTAAGATCACCTTTTTATTTCTCCCGGACCTTACTGTATTTCTTTAATCGTCCTATATTTGTCTCTGCATTTCTGTCTTTGTCTTCCTGCTCTACGCGTCCGACTGCCTTCTATATGATTTCTCTTAACAGCCTTCAAACTGCAGTCGTACAATGGAACTCCTAGCTTTCCTCATGAAATCCTATACCGTCTGCGTACAGTTCCATTTTAGTGACATATACTGACTATTGTAATCTCACTTGTCACGACGGCTGTCCAGATAAATGCACCTCCTGTAAGTTACCAACACTCTAACTAATCTCCATTTAGTCCATTAAGTATTTCTTAATGAGATACCATTCTTATCTCAGTTATTTGCAAATCGGCTTATATCCGATCTGCGAATTTAGTTGCAATTTCAGTAGTAACCTCTTGGTTCACCCGAATCAGTTTCTGACATCTAGCAAAACAAATTGTTTTTCATTTTTACCTGCACCTGTCTTCACATTTTTCAGATATCATCTGAAAATAATATCGATCATGTGTTGCATCTATACATCCAATTCTTACGTTTTTCTTCTGAGGTGTTAGGTAGTATCATTATAGACTGAGTGAGTGAGGAAGTGTTTATGCAATGCGCAACTTGTTGAGAGATGTGACCAAAGGCACATCAAACAGAAACAAGTAAAATTATTAAATTTGCTTATCAGATTTTCTCTCAGCTTCCGCCATGTGTAGGATACGAAAAATTGCTTACAATGACAACTGTCCATTGCTGGGTAAAAACTACGTAATATGGCTAACCCTGGAAGATGTGCTTTGTTTTTTAGCATTGCGTTTGAGGATCTGCATTTTAACCCGTAAAGTTTAAGTGATCAAATCTACGCCATTTTAATTCAAAACGAAATTTTCTCTCTGTTAAATGTGCAATTATTTTGAAAGTGGACAAGATCAGAAAGCATACCACTCTTAATTTTGAAGACAACATTTTCATGTTAGCCATTTTTTTTTTCTCACGATGCGTGTGTTGTCTTAAAATAAAGACCCATACACTTTATTAAGAGGCTTTTTAAGTATCACTAACCCAGGTAGATCAGTTGTTCTCATTTTTGTGGCAATTAGGCAAACTGCTTAAGACTCGTACTATATTGAATTTATACAACATTCAAGTTTCTTTCGCTTCCTGTAGAAATTAGAAGGGTTTCCCAAAAGATTTCTCGTGCCTTCACTGTAAAAAGTGGTCTGGATTCACGGAAAAATTCTGAAAATAACGTGCCGCAAAGTTGCCTGTAGGTGTACTTCTTCTAACGAAATTTCAGTTTTAAAAGTTTCCATTTTTTCTAACTTAAGTATTTTGACAGAATTTATGTAGTCAGTAATTCCGTTATTTCCAGAAAGCATATTTTGTGTTTTTCGGTATTTTAAATTAAATTTCGCATAATTTTCGGTTTTAACTTTTTTTTTCGGTCAGTTCCTTTCCCAGCGTAATAAGTCAATGATCCCTTCCTTATTTGTGTCTGGTGGGATTTGAACCAGCGTTCGTATGAGTGCAAACCGCATCTATTATTGCAGAAATTGAAATTATTTTTAATACCTCTCACGTGTAAGGTGCAATTCTGATTGCGCGATAATGAAATATTTTTGTTATTAATGTGGGTGATTTAGTGATTTTAATTTTCTGTTGAAGTTTATTATTTTCTTGAATACATCGGCAATTTTTTTCCTTAGGAAGGCTTGTTACAAATTATGTGTTTTTGTCATCGTGGTTTTTCGAAGAAAGAGAATGCTTTGGAACTCGAGATCTTTTTTAAACTGACAATGACTTTCCATTACATTTAAGAAAATGTCAAATGTACTGCTTTATAGTATTATTTCGCAGAACTCCTAAATATAAAATTTACTCTTGATCGATATAATAGCTTTTGTCTTGGGATTTGTTGCAGACATCAATTTGCATAAAAATCATAAAATCAATTTAATAGTTTATCACATCTCAAGTATTCCAGCGAATCTTTCTTATTGCCTTAATTTTTACTTCATATGGATACCGATAAAAATGAGAACAGGATTTCCCGTCTTGAAGTGATGGTGCATAAAAAATGCAGCAGGCAGAGCATTGAAAACTACTACTAGTAAGACATGATTTTAAAATAGATATAACTCGATTATTTATTTCGATAATAAAATATATTAAACATAAACAATTAAAAGAATAGAATTCAGCGACGAATCTCGATCACAACCTCACGCTGAGAAGACAAGAACAGCTCTGTTAATACTTTTTGTCGTTACAGAACGTACATTTGAAAATGCTTGTAACGAAAACAATGCGTGCCATAATACATATAATCACCCCGGAAGAAAAATTACGGAATGCTGTCATCCGGAGGAACAGTTTCAAACTGATCAGGCAGAGAAAAATGCGTGTATATAACGGAATGGAAATTATTGTATGTTACTTGTTACTTTTTCAGCCTTGTAAGACGTACATGACTAATCAGTTTTACTGTTGCTCACAGGTAGTACCATGAGTAGAAAAGGTGACGTAACAGTGGCAAAAGGGAGCTATCGTCTTTGGTCGTGAACATGGTCATTCGCTGAGGGAGTTGGCGGAGTTCGTTGGCGTGTCCAAGTGCACAGTCAGTAGTGTTCATTTAGCGTGGAAGGAGTCGGGCAGAGACAATTACCATCGGAGCAGCTGCGGCAGAAAAACCATCATGAGCAACCATGATCGTCGACGTCTGGGGCGATTATCAACGGCCAAACGGTTCCAAACTCGGCAGGAATTTATGCAAGAGTACAATGAGGGACCCAGTCAGCCTGTTTCTGAACGAACGCTTCGACGAGAACTGCATGGTATAGGAATATTCAGTCGTGTTACACAAGAAAAAGCGGCTGGAATGGGCGAAGGAACACCGACACTGGACCACAGTACAGTGGCGACGCATCATCTGATCGGACGAATCTAGGTTCTGCCTGTATTCCAATGATGGTCAATCCAGGGTCATGCGGAAGGCCGGAGAGGCCTTCAACGCAGAGTGTGTGCAAAGGGTTGTAGAGAAGGGGGTAGGAAGTGTCATGTTTTGCGGGTTTATATCCAGTTCTGGGGTGGGTCCCTTAGTTCACGTTTCTAATGGCATGAAGGCGGTGGACTGCGTGAAACTGTTGGATAACGAGGTATTGCCATATATCCAGTTCCTCCAAGATGCCGCCAATCCAGATCCACATTATCAAGACGACAACTGCACTGTCCACCGAGCAGCCATTGTACAGGATTGGTTTGCAGAACATGAGGTCAATGTCCCACATCTCACCTGGCCCGCCAATGCGCCTGATCTCAATGTTATGGAGAAAATTTGGGACATGCTCGAACGGGCCGCTCAGAGGAGACAACACCACCCTCCCAATTTGACTGCTCTGCGGGACCAGTTTTTCACGGCGTGGGGCAAACTGGACATTAATATCATCCGCTCCCATATTGACAGCATGCCAAAGAAAATCAAGGCTGTGCTTCGAGCTCGTGGTGATGTAACTCCATATTAACCAATAAAATGAGCATTTCGTAATTTTTTGTCCGGTGTGCTTATATCTCACTTGACATGAATTACATTATACGTACAATAACAGATGAATTAATTACGTCATTGCATGAGAATAAATGGCAAATTAGGATTGATTTCCAACACCCGTTAATGTACGAAAGGAATTGTGGAAAAGTTTCTGAAAATTCAGAAATTTCAGTTAGCACCTCTTAGAAACGGCACTTTACCGTCCATATAAGGAAGAAATTGTGGAAAGGTTTATGAGAATTCGGAATTTTCCGATAGCCGCTCGCAGAAACTACAATTTATCGTCCATATAAAAAAGAAATTACGGAAAGTTTTCTGGAAATTCGGGTTTCTTGGAGTACGAAAAATCCCTGAAATTCAAGTTTTTTGTCCCATCGTTTAGCAGAAAAGGTTGTATCAGAAGTATTCTTGGTTAGTTTACAAAAGGAACTGCGGAAATTTGCTCGTGCATGAATTAATATTTCTGCAGTGTACTGTTGGGTTACGAATTTCTTGTTAATTTCGAATGCTTAAAGACAGTTCTTCAAGGTTGCTTCAGAAGTTGGAAAATGGTGGTATTGATTCGTTACATTTGCCTCCAAGTTCTGCTGGCTTTAATTCTATTGAGAACATTTGGGACGTTGTACAGCGCCTTCTGAACAACCACGTTCCCTACCCCAGTATACTGACAAATCCCCGTACCGTGTAGCCTGCAGCAGGAAGAAACTGCCGAAGACACTCATCAGTAATATTATGTCACGTATGCCTCCTAGGTGTAAAGCCGTTTTTCGACATAGGTGCTGTTATCGCGAACTAAAATCCTGAGGCATTGACACTCTAGAATCAACCATTTCGTCTACATCCCAGCAAAAATACAAGTGCTGGGAAACTGCTGGCCACTAGCTGGCAGTGATGGGTCACTGCTGGCTGAAATCTGCCATTCACGGCTCGGTAGCGGTCTGTTGGTGGTAGCGCTATCAGTTGGCGAGCCATTGATGACCCTGCAGCACCGCCGTGAATTGTGGGCCTCCAAGCAAGTGCCACTAGTGGCCCATTGCTGGCAACCAATGCAACCCCAACAGCAGGTGGAAGCAACGGAACTGTGCATGCGCAGAAGAAAAACTTGTTGTGTCTCTCATGGTACCAGTTAGTTGAAGACGACGCGATCGCCATCGTGTTATTTTAGTGGATATTAAGAAAAAAATCCATATGTACAGAGGTGAATTAATTTCCTAATGAAATTCCACGTCGACGAAGATATCAGATTTAGCCATGAAATACTAGATTACAGCCATGAAATACACCTACTCCATTCCCATGAATAACAATTCATGGAATGCAGTGGGTGAATTACAAGAAAAAATTTTAAACCGCTTGAAACAAATGTCCTGGAAAACTATTTAAAAATCATTGTAGGAAGAAAAAATAATTATAAGCGTGCAAAATTTATTAATTATTTGAAAGAAAAAAAATTCAACGTTGTGTGAATATAATGTACTCATCCATGGGTTAAATACACAAGGCTAAGATGAATTCGGTTCTAAAAATAACGAGAAGTAAAATAAAATATCTTTTTTTAAAACAAATGTAGCTTAGTACAATGGAAAGGATACAACGTTAAAAACGTAACAGAATGTGACATGAACCCGGGTAAATATATATTAATTCAACAATTCCACAATCTTCTTCAAGACGACAAGGACAGTACAAAACTTTGGAAAGAGACTCTAAGTATGTACACTCCTTTAAAATGAGTGAAGTTCCCTTAAGGTAAAAAAAAAAAAAAAACTATCGTTACGTGGAAAAAATAAATCTATGACGTACATGAAACTGGCTTTTATGAAAAATACCTCGCAATATTGTAAAATGAAAGAGGGAACCATTCGATTACACATTCCGCACGAAACAGACAGCTTCAAGCACTCACTCGTGCGTGGCAAATTAGTCCGGTCAGTAGAGATTTCAGCTCAGCTCCCACGCTGACGGCTCTGGTTCGTATCCACCCTAATTCAAACGGGCGTTTTTCCAGTCTGTTGAGAAAATTTCCCCAGCGCAGTGCTATAATTCACAAGTTTCGTAAGGGTAGAAAATAAAAAGTTGTAGCTTTGTGAAACTGCGGTTATCCTTGATTTTTTGTTATGGCTACTACTGGGAAATTGGCGGACAAGATTCGGCAAGCCACCAGTTACGTCACGTGGTTGCCAGCTGCTACTACCGGCAAACTAGCGGACCATATTTGGCAAGCCATCATTTCTGGCACGTGCTTTCAGGGCCGCTGAAGGGCCACTTGCGGCAGCTACTGCTTGTGATGGAAACCTGATGGCCCCGTTGTGTCATATGACAACAGATGGGGTGCCAACTGTTGGCTAGAAATGCTGACCCTTCTGTTGTCCGCCCGGACATTTTATTGACGGTTCAGTAGCGGCAACATAGTGCTGGGCCAGCAAGACTGTTTTTGCTGGGATTGCAATGGTACTTTGTTGGGTTCAAAAATTGCACAATTTTATATGGTACTCCTGAAAAGTTCTCTCACGGAATCACATCTCGCCACCGAACCACATCTCCTATAAAAAGCAAAGGAAAAAGACTATCTTGTGCTAACGAGCCAGTGAGTTCCACGCTCTTGTTTTGGTTCGTTTCGTCTTTTACTATATACAGTAGGAAGCTAGCACGTATTTGAAATAGCTTCAGGAATCCATTGACAAATGTTCCGACTGTTTATTCACGATATGCATATACTATATTGACAAAAGTCACCCTACACCCCATCAAAAGTAAATGAATGGATCCGCTGTGTTGTTAAGATGCGCGGTACATCTGCAAATAGTATAAAAACAAGCCTGCAGCTGACCGCGATCATATCGCACTGTGAGATTGAGTGAAAATGTCGGGGTGGGAGAGAATTGACTTTGAGAAAGGAAAGATTGTTGAGTGCTACATTAGTCGTTGTACATAAGAGAAACGGAGAGGCGTTTAAACATACCCGAGTCAACTGTTTTGCATGTACTGAAAAAGTGGAAGACAAATAGCGTGCCTGAAGCAGCAAAACGTACCGGCAAACCAAAGAAAATAAGTGATAGAGGACGTCGAAGCCTCAGGAGAGTCGTTACACCTAATCGACCGAGTACTGCATAAGACCGCAGTGTACCGGTCAGTAAAACTGCTGGAACCTCGGTATGTACACGTACCATTCGCAGACAACTTGATTCTATGAGTTACCGTGGTCGTGCGGCAACTCATAAGCCTTTCGTCTCCACTCAGAATGCTATTCGTCGTTTAGCATGGTGTAAAGAACATTTATCGTGGACCGTATTTAAATGGAAACGGGTCCTATGGACTCTGATGGCAGCCGTGGAACGCTATTTACCACAGTGTACTGTTCCAACGGTCAAGTTCGGAGCTAGCATTGTGCTCGTGTGGTGGTGTTTCTCGTGGTATGGTCCCGGCCCATTAGTTATCGTGGACAAACCTGTTTTCCAGCTAGTCTTCCTCGATATTCTGTACAATTATGGGCTACCAATTCTGAGACAATGCTATGGAAACCAGCCTTGTTGGTATCAGCAGGATAATGAACCGAGCCATAAAGCAATGATTGTCATGGCGCGGGTTTACGATAATTCCGTATTGTCTGTGTTTTGGCCAGCTCACAGCCCTGACCTTCATCCCATAGAACACCTATGGGATGAATTAGAGTGTCCCATAAGAAGTTTGGAACCAAGGCCTACTACTAAGCAACAGTTAGCAGCATAATTATGTACTGAATGGAAGCGCATACCTAACGCTGTGTTCCAAAACCCTGTCAAAAGCATGTCTCGAAGGGTCAGTGCCTGTATTAAGGCCAAAGGTTCACCGACACCGTACTTATGTATATCAATAAATGCTATGTTGTGTTTCTTTTCTAGGTGTCCGGTGACTTTTGTCAATATAGCGTATATGTACATCATTTATATACTCTGTGGTTTATATACAATGCAACGAAAAACATGTTGCATTATGTCCTTGGCATCTCATTTTCTCTCTCTCTCTGCCTCCAATATCCTTCTTGTCTCTCCTCTCCCTGCGATTTCCTCGGGGATTCGATTTGGGGTTTGCATTCTTGACACCTCGTAACGTAGTTACTTTGGTTCCGCCTTCAAGCATGTTAAAAGGCCTACAGAAAATCACCATGTATTTAAGAAACAACGACTATCTCACCAGTTCGAGCAAGATGGCCTCTCTTAGGAGAAGTTTCACAAAATCTCCAGCAGTGGGTTTGTAAGAATAAATTGTCCGCTCTCATACAAGATATCTTAAACTTTCGTTATTTAAACAGATACACAAAAAACTCATAATCATAATTATGGGGCAACTTCGAACAATGCATTGATTGAATATTTAAATCATATTTAAATATTTATAGAGGCCTTTCGTTCCCAGAGATCGTCACAAAGAAAAAGCAAGCAAAACATACTCTATAAAAACATTATTTTAGCCACTCCTGTTACCATTCCTAAAGCTGCTAAACCCATTATCAAAGGTCAAGGTCTCGCTGCCACTACATGATAAGGATGAAAAACAAATATCAGGTTAATAACTTTCTAGAGTTTAATAACTTTCTATATGATAAGGATGAAGAACAAATATCAGCTTAATAAATTTCCAGAGAAGAAAATATCACTAATACTCTAAAAACGAGAGCTTTAATAAATGCCACCACCCACTCCAGTACCAATATTACTCTGCGTACAATAACTGATATAACAAATCCCCCAAATGAAGCTAAACTAGTTCTAGAAATCAAACCACTAATCAGATGTTCTGAACTCTATCTCGTTTGTTACGTAGTCTCACTGATTTTATTTCAATGCATGTTACTTGAGTCAGATACATGCAGCCTTTATTTCATGCAATATTCCAAACTTTTTGTGACCAGAGTATAACCTCTTATTGTATCTCCCTCATTCGAACTTGGTTGCAAGAACATTGTTTCATGGTTTGCAAAATTCAATTTCAAATTCTCCTGCTATAACATGGACTTTAAAACGTTCTCAAATTCGCCCGCAAAAACGGTAGTTCAGTAAATGCAGCAAATCCCCATAAAGTATTTCCAGATAACGATAAGTGCTTATGGATCACAGAATTTCTTATTAATTTTGAGGGCTTTTTTTCCCGAACGAAAGGTGGAGCTTGAAATGCGAACGTGTGGTAACCGATATTGAAGTAGATGAGGACGGTCAATGTATGAGACCAAAAATAATGCCTTCTCCAAAGTTTGTATATTCACACCCCAGCAAGTCGGCAACTAATTTTGCTAAGAAGAACAGCTCCTCAGATCTCAATGGTGGAAGTTTGCTATGAATTTTGAGGGGGCGTAAATCTTAGGTCTCAGATATACAGGGTGATTCAGCTAAGCGTGTACAAACTTCTGGGAGGGGTAAGTTGCACAAAGACAAATCGGAATCACATGGCAATGCAGGGTCGGAAACGCCGTCTTCGTGCGGTAGATGGCGTTGTTCGATCGCGATACTGCTCATACGTTCTTTGAGGATACAGTCATTTGTAAACCGTCTGCACAGGCAGTCGGATGGCTGAGTTCACGAACGGCTGATATGCACCTCGCATACGGAACAGCGGACTGCAACGTACGAGCCGCCATGCGACTTTACCAGGAACGGTACCCGATGAGACTAGTGCCAAACCACCAAGTTTTTGCACGGCTGCATCAGAGGTTATGCGACATTGGTCCTTTTCAGGGGCCTGCCAATTGTCAAGAACGATGGGTACGCACTACTGCCATCGAAGAGAATGTGTTAAGTCATGCGGCAGACACTTCACGTGCCAGCACACGAGCAATTGTCCATCCACTTGGTCTGTCCCAATCCACCGTATGGAGGGTTTTGCACGAAGACCTATTGCATCCATATCATGTACAGCGCGTTAAGACCCTACGCCCTGACGATTACCCTCAGCGCATTGCCTTTGCGCAATGGTACCTGCCGAAGAGTTCTGCAGAATCCCAATTTCCTGCTTCTGTGCTGTTCACAGACGAAGCGTGCTTTACACGGGAAGGTTGCTTCAATGCACATAACGCGCTTGTATGGGCGATGGAGAAACCTCATGCTGTACGACCACGTGCAGCACAAAACGGTTTTGCTCTTAATGTTTGGGGCGGCATTGTCGGGGACCACTTAACTGGCCCATACCTCAAGCCTCCTTGTTTGGACGGACGGATTTACTGGTTATTTTTGGAGGACGTCTCCTCAGAGCTATTGAACGAACAACAGGTCCTTCAGTCACTGCGCAGTGCAATGTGGTTCCCTCACGATCTACATACCGCCCATTTCAGCAATGACGTTCGTCATCACTTAAACATGACATTTGGACATCAGTGGATGGGCGTGGTGGACCCGTTCATTGGCCTGCAAGATCGCCGGACTTAACATGACTTGGTTACTTCTTCTGGGGTTACTTCAAAGAACTGGTGCACGACATCCCTGTTTTAAGTGATGAGGACCTTGTAGCACGCATCTCTGTATCTGCTTCGGAAGCCCGAGACACTCCAGGAATTTTCTAAAATGTCCGTGATTCCAGGCGCCGACGATGTCAAGTGTGTGTTACAGCTCCTGATCGCAACTTTGAACAACTTCTGTAACCTCAATGCGTTTCACAAATGTATTGTGAGTAATAAAAAGTATTATGTTCTCTTACGTGCTGCTCTTTCATTTTTCGTCCTCTTTGTACACCAGCACATGAAGATGGCGTTTCCGACCCTGCATTGCTATGTGATTCTGATTTGACTTTGTGCAACCTACCCCTCCCAGAAGTTTGTAGACGCTTAGCTGAATCACCCTGTATATCACTTTATTTTCGATATGCATAACTTCGAGAGGGACGACACATCCACATCTAATTTCTGTGCTTTTTAAAACACGGGTTTTGCTGTTCGTACTGACAAACATATATCTCACTCTTTCTCTCTCTCTCTCTCTCTCTCTCACACACACACACACAAACACACACGCACAAACACACACACACAAGCACGCACACACACACACACACACACACACACACAGATATTGAAATATAACCCACTTTCCTGCGCAAACGGAGTATATTACACTTAGCTGCCGTACCTCATTTTACATCTTGCTGATCTCATACGTTTGCTGAGTTTGATTTAACCTATAATAATATGATCGAAAAAAATCTTATAAATGAGATACGTATAACCTAACTGAAAAAAAAATAGACAGAAACTGCAGTAAAATATCGTGGATGAAAGTGGATCGATTTTAAAAATAATGGATTAGTGTAGAATATACGCATAGGTACTCACATATTTTCAAGAGCAATATTCCATTATGTCTTAAAAGAAAAGTGTTTGATCAATGCATTCTTCCAGTGCTTACGTATGGAGCAGAGACGTGGACCTTAACTAAAAGAGACATACAAAGGCTGCAGACAACTCAAAGAAGCGTGGATAGGTGCACGCTTGGTGTAACCAGGAGAGATAAGAAGAGGAACTCGTGGATCCGAAAAATGACAAGAGTGGAAGACATCATGATCAGAGTTGAATCTCTTTAATGGCAATGGGCTGGACACACTGCCAGAAGGACAGACCATCGATGGACAGCCGAAATTTTAGATTGGATTCCAAGGGACAGGAAAAGACCCATAAGAAGACCACATGGGAGATGGGTAGATGAAATTCGAAAGTATGCGGGAGTGACATGGAGGAGACTGGCACAAGACAGACCGTTGTGGAGGAAACTTGGGGAGACCTTCGTCCAGCAGTGGATTGATAATGGTTGACAATGATGATGATGATGATGATGACTCACATAAATTGCAGCAAAAAGGGAAAGGGAAAATTCATATCTCACCACAGCTACTTCCTTTTCTTAGCGTAGAATTACGTATAAACGTCAAGAACCTATAAACGATAAACGTAAAACCAAGATTGCACTGTAATTTGTTACCCGACCTTTAAGAAAAGGAAGTAACTGTGACGGGATGCGAATTGTCGCCTTTTTGTTTTTGCTGCAATTTTATGAGTATCTGTGCCTGTGCGTGTATTCTACACTAATCCATTATTTTTAAAAACGCTCGACTTTCTTTCGCAGACGGATCAGTGTCAATATATCTCTTCCTGAAAAATAATGCTAATGGTTGATTCCTTAGCCAGGCTCTAAATTTTTCTCATTCTAATTCGTGCACGAGAAATCCTTATTTGTCTTTGTGATTGCTATCAAGACAGAGTATTAAAACCCTATGATTCTTCAGGGTTGCTAATGAACTTTATCATGCGCTTGTCACCATGCCGTACCCAGATATTAAATAACCCTATGTTTCAAGATACATTTACAGAAGACTTGGAAAAAGAAATTAATTAGTCTTTCATGCATTTGAACCTCGAGGACTTTCTTCCCAAAGTCTTTTTCATTTAATTAGCTACAAACTGCTCTAATGATTACGTTCCTGATCATACTAGAGAAAAGAAACACGAAAGAAAAAGAAACATACATACCTCGTAAGAAGAGCGACGATCATCTTAAAGCTACTGTCTTAAATGGAAAAGTAAATTGGAAGATCAAAGAACTAACTACGAGTAATTCAGAATGCTTTTTAAGACCGAGTAAACGACGACACTCTATTATGAAGAGAGCTTTTTACTGCTGAATTCCCAGCGGGAGAGCACGGAACGTTGTCAACTTCATTTTGGTCTTATTATCGCGGGTCTTTCTTTGTCTCAAATTGTGTCTATTTAGCAGTTTCTTCGTCCTTTATACGAGCGGGAAATAAAAGGTTTTGTGTTACCAGTGACCCTTGAATTTGTGGCATTTCAGCTTCGGGAAAGAGACAAGTGTGTGAATATTAAAGGCACAAATGTAAAATGAGAACATTCAACTCTCGAAGAATAGAAGCGTACTTCTTTTATTTTTATTTTTTGCAAGGAAATTCTACAGCAAATAGACGCTTCTCCTTTTACTGCAGAAGTAATAAGAGAGACTTTCAGTTGCTATTCCCATCGAGGATAGTGGTTTATGTCTTGGTTATATCTGTGTGTGCAGATTGCTGTATGCTGATGACACTGTCCTGTTGGCAGAGAGCAAAAGTGATTTGCAGAGTATGTTCACTTCACTTGACATCTTTCAGAGACTTGAAATGATACTAAATATTGTAGTTTAAAAAAATGTCATCCAGAGTTAGCATCTGCTGATATTAGAAATCAGTTTAAATTAAGAAAATATATCTATGCTGTACACGGCGCAAAAGTAAGAGGGTGAAAAATGAAGGTTGTACCTAAAGTAATTTAAAAGTGGGCATAACGTTTTTATTAATTGACAGAAGTCGTTCAAATTGCACATGCTGTTAGAGTAACCCTTCCTCTTTAGTAAATCTTCTTCTTCATTGCAGGGAAATAATCGAGTCCAAGCAGAAGCAACGTGCCGTCATTAAGTTCTTGACGAAGAAAGAATTGAGGCTGTCAGTCATCAACAGATGGCTGCAGAATGTTTACGGAGATGACACCATTGACAAGAGCAATGTGCGCAGATGGATGAAGAAGTTTAAAGAAGGGGAAACCAGCATTGAAGACAAACCACGTAGTGGGAGATCATCATCTGCGACCACTGACATGAATCTTCAGCGAGTGGATGAATTGATTCGTGCGGAGAGAGGATTCACAATCCGTGAGCATGTTGCACAACTGGACTGTGATCACAATGCTATACAAAAGGTGGTGGAAAGCTTGGGGTATCGAAAATTGTGTGCAAAGTGGGTACTTCGGCAGTTGACACCCGATTTGAAGAGGAGAAGGGTGGATGTGTGCTCTGGTCTGCTGGAAGCATTTGAAGGCAATGAAGACACATTTGATTACGATCTGGTGTCAAAGGATGAGACGTGGTCGTAACTTTGCGATCCGGAAACGAAGAACCAATCAATTGAATGTCGTTTCACCTCTACACCAAGGCCTAAGAAATCATCACAGATACTGATGGTGACTTTTTTTGGCATCCCTTTGGTGTCATTCTCCTGGATTTTCTTGAACGTGGCCATACCGTGACCAGCCAACTGTACATTGAGACACTGAAGAAGATTAGAGGAACCATAAGGAGGAAGTGACCGAACAAAATACTGAAAAGGATCCACATTCAACATGACAATGCGAGACCACACACATATTTGGCAACAAACCAGATGATCAGAAATTTAGACTGGTCGGTGGTCTTTTATCCACCGTAAAGCCCAGATCTGAAGCCCTCCGACTTCCCCCTGTTCAGTCCAATAAAAGACAGTCTCCAGGGAGAAGGATTCGATGACACAGATGAGGTGAAAGTGGCTGTGAAGAAGTAGGTACAAGAGTCCAGACCTGAATTTTTCAAAAGAGGATTCAAGAGTTGGATTCAACGATGGCGCAAATGCATCGCTTGTGATGGAGACTATGTTAAGTACTACCTTTGTATAGAGAAAGAATAACTTTACCAAGATATGCAATTTGATCGACCTCTGTCAGTTAATAAAAAAGTTATGCCGACTTTTGCATTACTTCCGGTAACACCCTCGTAGCTAAAGCGAAATTAACCCGATGATCTGCACACACACAGAGGGAAGGCTTTGAATGAAACAGTAATTTTGGCCTTCTGATTCCAAAAGGATGTTTCAGTAAATGTAGTAGAAATAGCAAAATTAATTTAAAGAGTTTCAGTTAAAAGAATAAAATGAAAATGAGATACATTGCTGGAAATAAAGTCCTAAATTCTAAAGCTACTGCAGTAGCCCAGAAGTCAGAGCCGCAGGTGTGATGCTACTGGTCTAAATTCGGTAAGGTTTAGAGACACGAAATGTATATTTTCATCACAGCTCTGGCTTTATCCCTTGTAACGTACACTATATTGACAAAAGTCACCGGACACCTAGAAGAGAAACACAACATAGCATTTATTGACATACATTAGTACGGTGACGGTCTACCTTTGGCCTTAATACATGCACAGTCGTTGCTTTATGGCTCGGTGCATTTTCCTGCTGGTACCAACAAAGCTCGGTTCCATAGTATCGCCACAGAGTTAGTAGGGCATAATTATCCAGAGTATCGAGTTAGACGTGTTGGTTAGCACGTTTGCCCTCGATAAAGAATGGGCCGGGACCATACCACGTAAAACAACCCCGCACGAGTACACTGCCAACCCCAAACTTGACCGTAGGAACAGTACACTGTGGTAAATAGCGTTTCCCGGGCTGCCGCCATACCCACGCACGGCCGTCAGAGTGATGGATCGTGTATCTAGATTTACCAGTCCATGGGACCTGTTTCCATTGATCTACGGTCCACGATAAATGTTTTTTACACCATGCTAAACGACGAGTATCATTCCAAGTGGAGATGAAAGGCTTTTGAGCAGCCGCACGACCACGGTAGCACACTGAAAGAAGTTCTCTGCTTGTGGTGCGTGTACATACCGAGGTTTCAGTATTTTTACTCACCTGTACACTGAGATCTTGTGCGGTACTCCGTCGATTAGCTGTAACGACTTTGCTGAGTCTTTGAAGTCCTGTATCACTGATTTTCTTTGGTCTGTCGGTACGTTTTGCTGCTTCAGGCACGCCATGTGGCTTCCATGTATTCGGTACATCCAAAACAGTTGACTTTATTATATTTAAACGCCTCTCGGTTTCTCTTATGGACGACTTCTTTCTCAAAGTCAGTTCTCCCCTGCCGCGACATTTTTTCTCAACTTCACAGTGCGATATGATCGCGGTCAGCTGCAGGCTTGTTTTATGCCGTTTCTAGCTGTACCGCTCATCGTAACTACGCAGGGGATTCATTCATTTGCTTTTGAAGGGGTGTCCGATTCTTTTTGTCAATATAGTGTATACCTGTAATCAAATTTCGTATTTTGTTTCTGAATGCATACGTGAATTTTGTTTTTTGCGCATTAAAAGATTTCTAACCTGACGCCACAGTGTTTCGCCCGACGACTTTGAAGTTGGCAGCCTGCTAGAGATTTAAAGCCAATCAACGTAGATAAATATTCTGAGTGAAGTGTGAAGTGCAGTGCAGTGTTGTAACAGCGAGTCTTCTTTATATGTAATGTCGATATGAGTAGATAACGTTATATATATATATGTATGTTTCGTATGATCGATTCTTCTAAGGGCGATCGTATTGTGTGAGAAAGATAAGTGGTAACGTTTAATATGAGACATTTTTTAACACAATTCTGCTTATTGTGTTACGAATCACTTGAGGATGATTCGGGTGGCGTGTCTAATACGAATAACGGGAAATGGCTTTCAGTAAATAAAAGTATATGTTGTCATTGAAATGGCCGTTATATTAAAAGTGACATTCAATGCCTAATTAAGATTTTCAGCAACTATTGAACCAATTGATGCAATCGGGAAAGAGACATATAAGTCACCAAGCAAAGATAAATCACTTAGTCGTATGTATTAAGTTGAACTTGTAGTGACTAAACGTTTAAAGTAATTCAATACTAGTAACATATTTATTAGGTTTTGTTATATATCTTTCACTGCACCATTGGATCAACATTAGGTACGGGCTACAGCTTATAACCACTGATGTTCATTGGGGTTCTTACCCGTGAATAAAAAAACTGACGTAAAAAGTGACTTTAAAACATGACATAGGAGTGAAGGGTCATACCAATTCGACAACATTAATCCAAAGTCGTTCTATATCAGCCATGCTTGAGAGGCAGGAAAAAGCTTTTGAATTGACCGACAGAGAAAAAGCCACTGATATAAAGCTCGCAGTATTATTTGCCGCACATACAGGATCATTTGAAGTTGAGCATCACTTAACACAACTTCTTCAAAAAGTCGTATTCAGAAGGCTGAGATAACTTTGCCGTAGAAAGGAAAGCATGCAGAAGAATAATGGAAATTATTACTGAGAAAGAAGTATCCAAAACTTCTAGTTCACCAGCAATAACTCTGCTTTCAATCCCAAAATTTACTCATACATCCGCTGGGTGAGTTCATACGCCTACTAACCAAATACTTTTGCCCACGACTGTGATGCGATAAAAAGAAACCTGTGCTGAAACTTATTTCTGCTAATGCCAGTAGTTGTACAGCAGACAGTGTGCTTAGTGCTTTGCAACATGAAAAAAAAAAAAAAAAAAAAAAAGAATGATGACTCCGAATTGTCGTTTGTAATGAGCACGTCTTTTGAACCCTTTCAGACACGAATAAAATTTAAACATAAAAGATGACACCGAATTTCGGGTGTAATAAGCACGTCTTTTGAATCCGTTCTGACGCAAATTAAATTTACCAAAGCTATTCAAAGTCAATGGAACCGGAATGGAAAACAATGGATCTGACGAAAGAAACAAGTTTTTCAATCGGGTTTTTAATCCCTCAGATATTGCTGTACATGGAATCGTTAGCTTACGCCCTCTGGTTGCAGACTTGGGCGTTAAGAAAAAATGAATTGATATGAGAAACATTTCGCACCGGAAAAGCTCTCCAACATAGAAATAATTTTTCAAATCGGACTCTTAGATGTGACTTTACATTTTTCAAATCGGACTCTAAGATGTGACTTTACGACCCCTGGTGGGAAAACCATGCATTATTTTAGAAAGAACGTATTCTCAAAAGGTTTCTCAGTATGAGCGGTATTGGTCCAAGAAGAAAAAATGTTAGTCGAGTTTTCAGGAGTCCAGATTTTGCTAAAAATGCATCAGAAGCAGAAATTATACACTTATGCCCCCTGGTGGCCAAACCATTTTTTACCAGACATTAGGAATTATATGAAGAATATTTTCCATCTAAAGTTGTATGTGATTCAGAAAGAAGTTTTCAAATCGGAGTTTTAGAAGCAGAAATAACGCAGGTAACGCAATTCACCTTTGCAACCCCAAGCGAAAAGTCTATGATTTACTTGCAAATTTTGAATTTATATGAAAACATTTCGCATCGGTAACACTATCAAACAAAGAAGGAATTTTTCAAATCGTACTCCTAGAAGTAGAGATATTGACAAAAATAAGATATATATCTACGCCCCTGGCGGAAGAACCATGCATTACTTTAAGAAGAAAATGCTCCTAAAAGGTTTGTCGACATGAGTAGTATCGGTCTACAAAAGACTTTTTTTTCAATCGAGAATTTAGAAGCTCATATTTTGCTGCAAATACATCAGAAGCGGAAATTCTGTGAATTACTTGAAAATGATGACATTATATGAAAAACATGTCACACTGAAAAAGCTATGCAACAAAGAAGGAATTTTTCAAATCGGACTCCTAGAAATAGAGACATTGACAAAAATAAGATATACATCTACGCCCCCTGGCGGAGAAACCATTGCATATTTTAAGAAGAAAATATTCCGAAAAGGTTTATCAACGTGAGTGGAATCATTTCACGAACTAATGTTTTCAATCGAGATTTTAGAACCGCAGATTTTATGGCAAATACATCAGAAGCCAAAACTAACACTTACGCCCTCTGGTGGCCAAAGTATTCTTTACCAAAAATTTGAAATTACATGCAAAATATTTTACTTCGGGAGCTGTATCCGCTGATGACAAAAATTTCCAAATCGAAATTTTTGAAGAAGAGTTATCGGGGAAAACCTCATTTATTTTTATGACCCGTAGCGGAAAATCTATGCGTAATTTGAAAACATTAACTATACCTAAAGTACTCTTCTATATAAATGGAATCGAAAGATAAATATTTTTTTTCAATCGGATGCTTAGAATAAAATATGTGGAATAAAACGTATTTTCGAATTCGATAACATCTGCATTCACACCCTCTAGCGGCAAAATTTTACATCGTAAAAAAACAAACGAAATAAAGGATCATCATTTGCATATTTCAAGCTTCCCAATGCAAAAAGAATTTTTCATATTGGACAAATAGTTTCAGAAATATCGCGTCTACAGGCGGACGGACGGACATTCCGATAACATAAGCACGATCTTTTTTTACAAAAGACGTGCTAAAAAGTGTATCAACTGGTTAGGAAAAAAATCAGCCGGATTTCTGTAATCAGCAAAACATCCATAAATAGAAACAGTTACTTACTTCTTCCACCGATTAAAAAGAATTAAGAAATGGTGCAGAAAAAGTTTCTCATTATCAGAGACAAAGAGATTTTCAAATTCAGCGCTTAAAAGAAGAACTACAGAAGGAAACATGATATAAACTACGCCTTCTAGCTGAAGAATTTTTCATAGTCGAAAAGTTGAAAATAAGCGAAAATATTCTTTATGGCAAAAGCTATCCTAAGGAAAATGAACTTTTCAAATACGCCTCCCGGAAGCAGAATTAGTCAGAAAAAGGTTTTGACAATTATCCTCCCTAGCAGGAAAGCTCCCTAGCAGGAATTTAAAGAGGATAATGCTTCCCATATTTATTGTAGCGAATGACCTACAGAAAAAACGAAATTTCCCTATAGGGCTTTAGAATAGGAGACACAGCTATAAACAAAAGTACACAAACACCACCTAGCGGCAGAACCTATGAACTACAAAACTCCTCAATTACAAGCCTAAAATGTTCGACAAGCTAAATGGCATCCGGTATTAAAATAATTTGTAAGTCGCAGATGTACGAACAAAGCCATTGAGAAAAACAGATTAAACATTTGCAACCCGAAAAGGCGAAACTATGCATTAATCAGGGAAGAAAATGCACACAAAGAAGTTTCACAGTTAGAAGTATCTGACCAAGAATTTTTTTTTTTTTATTGGAGGTTTAACGACCACCGTGAGCAACTCAATGGACTATAAGCAGTCGCCCGTCCGTAATTTAGGGCCACTGGTTCCAGGAAAAGAAGACAGCCAGTGCTGAATAACAAACTCAACATCCATGCCTCGCCGGGATTCGAACCCGGATACTTTTTGACGAATGATAAGAGGCCATTGCTTAGAAAACTGCTCCACCGGGGCGGCAGATTTTTTGCATTCGGGTTTTTAGGCTAGTCCCGCAATATTGCTGTGAACAGAAACGTGTTGTTACGCCCTCTAGTTGCGCACTTTTGCTTTAAGAAAAAATTGAAATTATATGAGAAACAATTCGCATCGGAAACGCTCTGTAACAAAGAACAAATATTTCAACTCAGACTCGTAGAAGCAGAGATATAGACAAAAATAAGATATATATCGTCGCACCCTGGCGAAAAAAATATTCATTATTTTAAAGAGCATCGCTCATCATTAAAACGATTCTCAATCTAAATAATTATATTAAATTCCAAAACATGATCTTCAGCTGAAAAGTTGTTGTTTTTCCCATGGAGTTGAATTTCCTGCCTCCCGCGTAAATGAGTGAAATAGTTTTTAAATCTGTAGGTGTTGATAAAATCTTTCAACTGATAGTTTTAGGTTTTACATTACGATTATTTATTTAAAAAAAAATCGTCTTTCAATGCTGCCACAGCAAATTGACCAACAATTCTCTGCGAAGAATTCTTTTGTGCTGTAATAATGCATAAATGCTACTTCTTCTGTTTGCGTTTATTCCAATTCTTCAGGAGAGTTTGCATCATTCAGTGTCTTACTGCCAATTTTTATTCACAGATTTATGCAAAATTATATGAAAAGTGTTTTCCAGTCATTAACATATGTAAAATTCTGAAACTGTTGAAGTATTTTGTGTATTTAGATTTCAATTTAAATGGTGCTTGCATGTAGCCTTCGTAACAATGAATGCGCATGCGTGTTAACTCCCTTAGCCGCATGGGGCATTTTTGTTTCCCTCCGTCGTAAGAAAAAAGAAATATGGAAACACAGCATTGCTTACCGACGCAGAGTGGCAATATGCAAAATATTTCTTTCTTCTTTTTTTGTAACGTTACTGATGAGTTTGCCGTAATCATCTGAATTTGATGAATTATAAGAACAATCTCTTTGTTGATGCTCCATACTCAGCCTAAGGAAATGGAACAAACATTAATAAATGAAAAATTATATTTTCTGTTTGTCAAAATGCATAATTCAAAGTCTATAGCTGCTGCAACGTTAAAACAATAATTCATTCAGAAGAGGCCGTAGAATAACGTTTTCTTTTTTTTTCACCTAAAGTTTGATAAACGGAATATTTATTTCTAAATTCCTAACAATTTTCACGTTACATGATTTTTGAGGAAGAAATATTTCCTCAGAAATACATATTGAAAGCAATTATTGTCAGACAGCGCATACACTGAAGTGCCTGAAAAACAGGTACACCAGTCTATTACTTGGTAGGTCCCCCACGGAAGCGCAGGACTGCAGAAATACGACGGGGCATGGACTCCACTAGCTTCTGGAAATATGCTGTAGGCAATGCACACCATAGTTCCTGCAGACCGTTCCACAATTCGGGTGTATTCTGAGGTCACGGATTCCTGTGTTCGATAGCGCGTTGCATGGCATCCCAAATGTGTTCTATCACGTTCCGATCTGGGGACTTGGGTGGGAATGGCAACACCCCAAACCCAGAAGAATGCTCCTCTAACCATAATGTGGCGTCCAGACACTTGTGTAGAGGTGCATTGTCTTGTTGGAACAGGCCCAACCCATCAGCATGTATGCAGAACATGAACGGGTGTACCTAGTCAGAAAGGATGCGCACATAGCGTTTGCCTGTCACCGACGTTTGAAGACATACCAGGGGTCCCAGTAAAGTCCAGCTAAACACACCCCGTACCATTACGGACCCCCCCCCCCACCAGGCAGTACAGCTCCCTGTTGCGAGGCGGGATCCAGGGCTTCATGGGGTTTGCGTCAAACATGAATCTTTCCATCTGCTCGATACAGTTGAAAACGCGACTCGTCAGACCAGGCTACTTGTTTCCAGTCATCAAGTGTCCAGTGGCGGTATTGCCGTGCCCAAGCGAGGCGCATAGCTCTGTGTCGTGCACTCATCAAGGGGTCTCAAGTTGGGCGCCTGCTGCAAAAGCCCATATCGTGTAGGATACGTTGCACAGTCCGGACGCTGATGCTTGTTGAGGCTCCAGCATTGAATTCTGATGATACCTGCAAGAGTGTTTCACGCCTATCGCGTGAAACGATTCTTGACATCCGACGATGGTTACGTTCACCCAATGTCTTTTTATGGCCACACTGGTATCGTAGGTTGGAGGTTTTTCCGGAATTCTTGTAGCAACGGTGCACCCTTGCAATAGCCATCCGTGAAAATCCGAACTACGTTTCTACCTCCGAAATACTATGGCGCATCTCAAGAGCGACAACTATGACACCACGTTGAAAATCGCTTAAATCGGTATTACTTGTCATTCTCATGCCGAAAACAGCTCTGACAGCTGGCAAGGAGGTTTTTCGTTTTATAAACGCACTGACGGACGCAACCGAGTACGCGCATAGGTGACGTTGCCATGTATTTTTCATAAGCTCGTCTGTACGAGTTTTTCTGGCACTTCAGTGTATATTCAATTCAGTCAGAATTATGCACTGAAATTGCGTGTGGTTACTAGTCTTCCATGTAACAAATCCTTAGAAAACTTGAAAATATGAGGGAAGCAGTGTAAGGGTTAGCATACTCGAACGGGGTTCAATTCCTTCTCCAGGGCGATATAGTTTTCAAGTTTTCTGAGGGGTTATTACATACCAGACCAGTAACAAAAGGCAATGTCAGTGCATGATTCTAATTGAATTGAATATATATATGCTGCCTGAACATAATTACTTTGAATTTTTAAGTTGTTAATTATTTCACAAAGTCTCAAAACAATATAAGTTAATGCAAAGTTACTCGTTTAGCATCTTGGCTACTTTAAAGGTAAAACCTAAATTTTATGGAGGCGTTCATCTCATTCTCAACCGGCTGGGTTGGCCATACCTTTTCACAAATTTTCCACTGTGAATTACAACCTCGCAGTATGCAGCCGGCAATCAGTGGCATAATGGGGAATTCATATGATACATTCTTACGGGAGAGCACAGTACTCAGTGATAGTAAAATAGATCATATTCAGTATAAAGGAGCGAATTTTCTTAGTGGACCGTCACTTCAAAAGAGAAGATATGACATTTTACTGGAGCTTTACTTCAGGAAATGATAGGCCTCCTAGTGGAACATTACATGAAAAGAGATCTCAGTGGAGACTATTGCAAAAGAGAGATATGGCATTTAGTGGAGCTTTACGTCAGAAGAGGATAGCATTCCTCTTAGTAAAGCGTTTCTTTAAAAGATAATGATATAGCTCTTTGTGGAGTATTCTTTCAAAACGGAAGATTTAGTTTAGTTTTACTTCAAAAGAAAATGGTATGTCTTTATAAATGGCATAGTGGAGCACTTCTACAAAAGTGAGCGATGTGGTGCTCAGTGGAGCATATCTTCAGAAGAGTATATATAAGTGTCGCCCAAATGAAAGTGAGACTCGTGTAATGGCGTCGTTGTATAATTACACAGAGTCGTGCATTTGCGCAGGTAGATGGCGTGTCAAGTGAGGAAGCACACTCTTATCGGCGGAACATGTCAGTGTGCTGCTTGCACGTGCGGAGGCAAGTTGACTACTTAGGGTTTTGACATGGATTCGTGCAAACAGGCCCAGTAGACAGTTATACATTTTATGACGGCAGAAGGTGTTAGTAGAGCCGAACATTATCGTCGTATGAAGGAGGTGTATGGGAATGAGTGTCAGACACGGTGTACAGTGTTCCGCAGGTGTAGCGAATTTTGTGAGGGACGTGTGAGTATGGAAGTCATGTCGAGACCTGGGCAAGCAGACGTGGCCATCACCATTAAAATGATGATCTTCCGTGGACAACCTTTTAAAGGAGAATCGACAAATAACCACCCGCAAGCTTGCAGCAACATTTTCCATGACTAAGGGAACTGCTAACACCATTCTCAATCGCCGATTGGGATACAGCAAGGTTTGCGCACAGTGGGTTCCCAGTCATCTCCAAGAGGACTATAAGACTCGACGAATGGGTCTTACTTAGGACATCTGCATCGTAACCACGCAGAGGGGGATAGTTTTTCTCCAAGATTGTGGCCGGAGACGAAACTTGGTGCCAACACTTTGATCCGGCCACAAAACAGATGAAAAGTGATGCTCATGGTTATTTTCGATGAGAATGGGCCACTGCTGTTGGATTGGGTAGACGCAGGCAGTATGGTCAAGGCAACCACATACAGCGATACGTTACACATCCTCAAAATGGCCATCAATACCCGAAATGTTGTCAAATGGGGTTATTCTGTTCTACGACAACGCACGCCAGCATGTGTTAACAGTGTGCCATGATTTGCCGCGGAGCTTCAGCTGAGAGGTCTTCGACCATCCACCCTGAAGCTCCGATCTGTCGCCCTGCGACTACCACATCTTCGGGCCATTGAAAAAAGCTCTCAACGGCCGCCGTTTGCTAAAGACGCTGAGGTCCGGGACGCCTTTGAAGACTGGTTCCAAAGCCAACCACGGACGTTCTTCACTTAGGGTATCCACTGCCTCGTGCCGCGCTGGGACACTTGCTTGAACCGACAAGGCGTTATGTGTAGCGGGTATGTAGCCCATGTGTCACTCTTACTTCCTGTATGTTCACATATTCCAAAAAACACTTACGGCAAGAAACAGATATCTTAGTTGCATTTGGGCGACCCTTAATAGTAAATAAAGTTGTTATATATAATATGGAAGAGTATTATACAGCTCTCAGAGGAGCATTTCTTTGAAAGAGAATGATATGGCTCTCAGAGGAGTATTTCTTTAAAAGAGAATGATATAACTTTTGGTGGAGCATCATTTCAAAAAAATAATTCAGGCCATTTGTGGAGTCTCATTTCAAAACAGAATGTGTCACTTAGCATAATTTACAATGCAGATCATCAAAATGCATTTTCGTAATGGCTTTTATCATATTTAGAATCAGAGTTTTGTAATTTATGCAGATTGCAATGAGATATTGTTACGTTTATGTAAAACGTGATGAAATAATGGTCAGTGATAGTTTGGTAAACTATATTGTTGAATATCAGTGAAATTAACAATTCTTGGGTCATTTCATGGGACAACATTCGAAAATCCGATTTCACCTATGGTTTTAACTTCTTCCGTCACCGGTTTTCATTATGTCGAGGGTTTTTTTTCCGGACTTACTATACCGCTGTCGGGAAAGATGCATAGCATTAAAAAGTCAAGAATAACTGGTATCAGAAAAGGCAGTCTCTTCATGGCCATAATTCTTTAAGTGAGAAGTAAACTACATCTTGTAAAAATGTAACGTATTTCCATGTTTGGGAAATTTTTACAAAACAAATTATTTGCACTCGTTAGGAAAACGTAATTTTCTCGTGAAGAATATTTTTTCCAAATTTTTAGTTATTGCTTTCTATGTCCGAAAGCAAACACCTCTTGGTTATTGTCAGTAAAAAAACGCCCAGAGGATCACTGAAGAAGGAGAAAAAAATGACCTAAAGCTCGGATATGAAAGATGAACTCAATTTGTGATAGATAAAGGAAAACAAAGAGAAAAAAATCCGGGCACTAAAGAAGAGTAACTACAGTATGAGGAATGCGAAAGCTCTCAACGGCGTCTCATCAGTATTGCCAGATTTCATAAAGGGAACAGATGCCCGATTTCCTTTTGTTGCCAGGTAGCTTAAACCAAGCCGCCACTATATATTACGGTCGATTGCTTTGCTGCTCCCCCTATAGTAACATGAGTTGGGCAAAATTATTCCCTTTCTTTCCGAAGCTGGCCAGCTGAAATCGAAAACACTAACAAAGGAACCTCCCTCACTCAGCTAGAAAATGATGTATAATGCATTGGTTTTCCCATCTCCAGACTTCTTTAACCTACATTTATTTTACTTTTTCACTTTTTTGACCAATATCTTCTCTGAATTAAAGGGAAAAAATTGTCTGATTCTTCTGTGTATAGTTTCGTTTTTTCTTAAGACTGTTTCATTCCTTTTTGGTGTTAAAACATAATTTTCAAGAAAAGAAAGGTATCATTTACTACTTCTATTGCTGAGGACTTGCTACTTTCTGCTGGACAAGTAAATGTTTCATCTTTTCAAGTAATTTTGCGTTAATTTGGATGTCCTGCTCTTGCTCTTTAACGTTGAATGCGCGTTTTAACAGGTATTAATGAAATAGCCCCTGAAAACTTCTAAAATTATCATCTGAAATTAAAAATGCAGATTTCTTTCCGAAAATCACTAAACTGCTCTAATAATAAATACTGCAAAAATACTTTTCGTTGGTTGAAATGCTGTAATCATAGTATTTATTTTTATGACATGCTTATCTTTGTATAAGAAAAGATCTCGAGGAGACTTGGAGTATTTGTGCAAATGTACAGCAATTTTTCCTTTTCTCTAGTTTTGTTCATTAATTTACTAATTTATTTACTCGGAAAAGTGTGCCGAGGAAAAGTATAATAAACAAATAAATCGTTGTGCTCTTAATTGTTTCTACTTAGTTCTAGGATTACGTTCATTTTAAAGATAAATGTGCTTATTTATTTATTAAAATAAAGTAATATTTTCCTGTTACAAATGTCATTACAACTAAATTGAATTTCAAATGTCGGACAGAAGTATTTTCGCCACCCAGTGAGACAGTAAACTGCGCATATGCATCATTAACTCCTTAAAAGATTGAAGTTAAACACTCGTTCTGAATAATGCAATTCACCTAACGATAGCATCAGGAGCAAATTTCTTGGAATTAATTTACATGAAATACCAAAAATGATAGATATAATGTTCAGATTAAACTTCATAATACTTTTGAAGACTAGCAGAGGATTTGCGTATGCAAAACTGCTTTTGTAGCCTTTTACCGTCCGTGTAGCAGTCGGTTATGTTTCATAGGGATACGAAACAATTTAATGATAACTCTACATTCCCATACGATGACTAGTAGATGTGATTAGCAGAAATTATCCAAAATTATATTATGCTCGCAATTCCAGGAAATCTCTCATACTTTGTGTTAAAAAAAGCAATAAGATAATTTGGACTCCATTATGTTCGATTTCATTAATAACAATGCGGGTTAGTTAATAAGTAGTTCGGCGGATACATGTTTTTTTCTGGCTTTAGTGCTACAAACAAACGATTCTTCACATCAACAAGAATTGTTTTTTTTTATTTCTAATGTAAGTTTTATGTTTTTTCAAAGTAAGTCAGTTTTATTTTAGCTGCATTGTTTTCGAAAGAACTGTTGCTCATTTTAACCTGCGAATATACCTCCATTGCAACATGCTTTTGTGTAACGGTATAATACAATAAATGCTCTTCTGCTATGACGCGAAGTCATATCGAAGATGTTGCCGTCAGGTGATGATGGCTGTACCGGTAGCCGAGCGGTCTGAGGCGCTGGCTTCTGACCATTCTTTCGAAAAGGGCCGTGTTTGAGTTCCGCGTGAGATATCAGTGGTGCGTTTTTGTGGTGGCACTTTCTCTGTCTTTTCCCTTGAACCAATGACTCTGAATTAGGGACCGGCGCTACTTATAGCCCTAAGATTTTTGCATGATGGCCGCTAATCCCGAAATACAAAAAAATATTCCTGCGTTATGTAATGTAACAGATGCTGTCACCTTGAGAGGACATCAGTTTCCGTTTACTGTGATCTCATATTGTAGCCTGAGATCAGAAATGTTGCTAGAGGGACATAAAATCATATATGTTTCGCCTGTCGTAACGAAATATCAAAATTATTGTCAGGGAAGTAGACCATGAGTGTTGTCATGACGTGAGGTCATAAACGTTTTCAATGTATACGAGATTTTAGGTTAACAACTTCATATAAATGTGTTTTTAATTGGGGTTTAACGACCACCTTGAGCAACTCATTTGGCTATAAACAGTCGCACGTCCCTAATTTAGGGCCACTGGAAAGGGTGAGAGCCAGTGCCGTAAGGCAAACTTCACGGCTCACTGGGATTCGAACCCGGCCTCATCCCGGACAAACGATCAGAAGCCATCGCTTAGATCATTGCTCCACCGGGCGGCGTATAAATGTTGTTACACATGAGATCATAAGTGTTGTTACTGTCATATGGCAGACACGCACAAACACGCATTATGTAAATGCTGCCATTGCAAGAGATTTTCAGTGTTAAGTTTTGGACGTCATATCCTCAATAACGACAGATCATGTATGCTGTTGTCGTGAAGTTATCACGGAGAGAAATCGTAAAAGCGTGGCTTATGACCACAAACGTAGTTGTTCGCAGGAAAGATAATAAAAATTGTCGTAGCATGAGATCGTTTCGTTTTGTGGTTAAACAATCACCATGAACAACTCTAAAAGGTATGGTCAATCTCCAGTCCTTAATATGGGCCAGTAGTTCTTGGGAGACGAATGAGTCAACGCTGTGAAACTCACATACCACTCATGCCTTACCAGACTCAGCTCAGGATACTAGTCAGAAACCTGCGCCACTGTCCACTCGCCCGAAACAGTATGGTATAAGATCATAAAGTTAGTCATGGTACGAAACTGCCGGTCGGAAGGTCTAAGTGCTGGCTTATGACCATTCGTCGAAGTGGACTTGTTTTCGGATCACGCTGCGGCATAGATGTTGTACTTCTTTTGAGGCATAATCTCTCTTCCTTCCCTGGAACTAGTGACTATACATGAGGGATGGGTAACTGCTTATGGCCCATTGAGTTGCTCACGGTTGTCGTTAAACCTCCAACCAAAACAAAAATGGTATGAAACTACTTCAGTCTTGGCATGAGGTTGGTATTGTGGCATGAAATCCTTGATACGCCGTTTCGGTGGCCCAAGTCTCTTACACCGACCCCCATCTCTGACCTTCATCCAATTGGGTACGGCCCGTCTCCAGGGATAATCATGGGTAGTGCGTGTGTCTTACGGCCCTGAGGTCATCCCTTTGTGTTGCCAGTGACCTCAATTAGATACGGGGGCTACATAAAGCCCATTGAATTGCTCATTGTGGTCTTTCGCCCCCAAAGGTATCATAATTGTTAGATGTCCAAAATAATTTCAATGCGTGAGGTCGTAGTTGTTGTTATGATGTAAGATCATTATTGTCCCTGTGACGTGAGATCATATTTTTTGCCGTAACATATGATATTGCTGTTGTCGTGACGAGAAATCATAAATGTTGTCATGAATTAAAGTCATAAAAGCTGTTCCTGTGGCGTGAGACAGAAAGTTAATAATTTTTTTTCTAGGATCATAAATGTTGTAATACACTGACGGAAAAAAAATCTCAACACCACGAAAAAATAGTTGCAGAGGAATGAAATGGCGGCAATACATTTGTATAGGTAACATATTTAATCGATTAAGGTTTCAAGACCACAGCTTAATGTAAGCGCGAGATGAGCCATTTTAAATGTGAAATGCTGGTACATTAATAACCGGTGTAACCGCCAGAATGTTGAATGCAAGCACGCAAACGTTCATGCATTGTGTCGTACAGATGCTGGATGTCAGTTTGTGAGATGGAGTTCCATGCCTGTTGCACATGGTCGGTCAATACAGGGACGGTTAATGCTGGTTGCGGTGACGCTGGAGTTGTCGTCCAATGATGTCCCATACGTGCTCTATTGGAGAAAGATCTGGTGATCTAGCAGGCTACGGCAACATGTCGACACTCTGTAGAGCAAGTTGGGTTACAACAGCGGTATGCGGGCGAGCGTTATCCTGTTGGAAAACACCCCCTGGAATGCTGTTCATGAATGTCAGCACAACAGGTTGAATCACCAAACCGACGTACAACTGTGCCGTCAGGGTGCGTGGGATAACCACGAGAGTGGTCCTGCTGTCATAGGAAATTGCTCCCCAGACCATTACTCCAGGTATAGGTCCAGTGTGTCTCGGCCGCAGACAGGTTGGTTGCAGGCGCTCACCTGGCCTCCTTCTAACCAACACACGGCCATCACTGGCAGCCAGGCAGAACCGGCTTTCATCAGAAAACACAACAGATCTCCACTCCGTCCTCCAATGAGCTCTAGCTTGACACCACTGACGTCGCAAAGGGCAGTGGTTTGGAGTAAGTGGAATACACGCTACAGGGCGTCTGGCTCGGAGCTGTCCTTCAAGTAACCGATTTGTAACAGTTCGTTGTGTCACTGTGGTGGCAACTGCAGCTCGAATTGTTGCCGCAGATGCAGTACAATGCGCCACGGCCATACGCCGTACACGGCGGTCTTCCCTCTCAGTAGTGCCACGTGGCCGGCCGGGACCCGGTTTTCTTGAGGCAGTACCTTCCCTTGACCACCGCTGCCAACAATCATGCACAGTGGCTACATTCCTACCAAGTCGTTTTACAATATTGCGGAAAGAAAATCCACCTTCTCGTAGCCCTATTACACGACCTCGTTCAAACTCCGTGAGCTGTTGATAATGGCTTCTTCGTCTTCTTAAAGGCATTCTTGACTAACATCAACACACTGCGTCGAATCTCAACGATAACTAACGCTCACGAACGTTACAGCGCGTATTTACAGCAAACCTGCTTTGCATGTTCCGAGGGGCGCTACTAGCGCCACACGTATGCGCCGAGCGCGAAATTTGCATTGTCGTCATCTTACAGATGTACTCTCACCGCCTACCAACTGTCGTTTATCTAACACAACCCTTCTTGGTGTTGGGATTTTTTTCCGTCAGTGTAGATTGTGACAGACGAACGTAATCGTAACATGAGATAATAGATATTTTCATTGAGTGAAATAACTAAAAGAGTCGACTCTTGGTAAGCCAAATCCGAAAGTGGTGGAAAATATGCGAGATATAGGAAATTCGAGTTATCGGGAAAACATATTACGCGCATAAAACATGTTCAAGGAATTTTACTTTTTTAGAGTTATCAAGGATTTCGTCTTTTCGAAGTTCGAGATATCTACTGTGTTATCATGGCAGTGCGTTTCAGTGATTTCGACTATAGTTACGTCAAACCATAAATACTTTGGTGCGAGATTATACACGATGCTACGAAATGCAATATTGTTGCCATGGTGTGCTAAATATAGCTGACTTCTCTTGTTATATATAATTCAAGACTACACACCTGTGATGTTGATTAAGAATAAATTATCAACGTTTATTCACAATTAAACGCTTTATTAGCATCGACTATAGTTTCGCAAAGCGTTTGGCTCGGCATCATCAGGACGAATGGAGCATATACATTAAAATCATTGTGACATCATCAGAGTTCTAACGGTCACGGACTTTGATGAGCTGTTTCCACGCGCTTAAAAGAAATTGCGCAGACGCCATGTCGTTGACAAATCGTGAATAATTCCGGTATATATGGAAAGCTTCTAATATATTAAGCTTGATAGTCGAATCAGGTTTATCAATAAGTATAGCGTTTCCAAACAAAAATGTGTGGTGATTTTTGTGACAATGTTATGCTATTGATGACTTCTTCAGTTCATAGTTCCGTACGCAAGTCTTGTGTTCCTTCACACGGAAACTTAAAGATCAGATCAGATCATATGTAGAGGATTTTAGGAAAGGAGTGTCTAACCCCAGGTCTTAAACAACCCTTAGAAATAGGAAGCTAGGAGATTTCGGCTAGAGTGCGCAATAGGAAAGGGACACGGAAGCTGGGTAGAAAGGGGAAGGAAGACTCCCTTATTTATTACCGGGGGGCCAGTTCCCGGGGTCTGACGGCTTAACACACCCTTCCGACGCACGGCGGGTATTTTGTGGTTGGAGCGTTCGTACCTGCCTGGGATCGAACCTGAGGTTATACCCATGGAAGTTTCGAACGTTGACCTCTAGGCCACCCGCCTCCCTAAAACTGAAAGCCCTGCGGGTCTGTCCTAGATATGAAAGTCCACATGCACAAAGTATCTGATAAATTTCCCAGGAATGTATGTCTTCGACATTGTCTTTTGATCCGTAAAAATCCATCTTGTTAATGGGTTTGAAAATAACTTTAAAATTAAAACATTTGCGAATTTTTGAAATTCCGAAGCAAATGTGAGATGCAAATGGTATAACTGCCCAATTCGTTCTTACTGGGAGGTCTATTGGCGTGAGTGAGCAGACAGGCTTCGGTTAACTAAATTTTTGGACAGCTTTGTCTATCACGGAAGGGCTATATCCTGTGTGTACTGCAATTCGTTTAAGAAAATCAAGCTCTTTCTGTAAGGAATCTTTAGTTGAGCATATATGTATTGCACGATATACGTATATGTAGAAAGCAGAAAGATTTTGTTTCCATATGTGATTTGATTTTGAATGTGGAGGTAAGGAAACAGCAAATGGTTTTCGATAAACTGTTGTCCTAAAGGAACCTTCAGAGCCTGACACAAGGACATCCAGGAATGGTAAGCATTCATTATTTTTAGTCTCACATGTCAACTGTATATGAGGATCAATTTAATTGATAAGTTCAATTAATTTACGTATTTCTGAATTCTTGCCATTCAAGAGGACAAAGGTTTCATCTACATATCTAATCCACAGGTCGAATGTAAAAAGCGGAAAGAGTTTGTCCTCAAAGTGACGCATACAGACTTCGCATAAAACATGCGACAGTGGGCTACCAATTCCAAGTCCTTCATTCTGTTGCAAAAAACTTCCACGAAAAAAGAAACTCTTCTGCTTGATACAAATTTTCACTAGTCTCAATTTTTCTTCAACTTCCGGTTGGCTAAAATGATGTTCAACGACACTTGCTTTCAATAATTCGAGGGCTCTATTCACTGGGATACTTCTGAACATGGATTTCACATCGAAGAATAACATGAACTGATCGTTGTATGGATGTCGTTTAAGCAGATTGACAAATTTTTACTAAAACCTATTTTTGATTTTGACTTTGTCTTGTTAACTAAAACCTCTTTTATCGTCTGATTATTTCCGCAAACGAGTCATTCAGAAGTCTGAAAATAACGGAATGGATACGACGTTTCTTTCTGTGCTTCCGAGTTTTTGTCAGTGCATCTGTTGATTCTCAAACATTTAAGCCACCTTTACAGTAAAATGAAGAGCTACTACGTTTGGTCTTCGATTTTGGTGAATTTAATTTTCAAGAATCCACAACTTATATGAAGAAATAAAATATTTCAGTTCATTTTCTGTACACAGGGGTTACTAAATCGCAGGAAATTAAAAGTTCATTCATATAATAAGAAACAGGGATCTGATTTTTAATCGGTTAAAATTATCGAGAACAAGCAAAAGAAGAATAAAATATCAATAATTAAAAGAATGGCACATAGTACCAAAACTGAGAGTTCCATCTTTAAGATTCTAACGCATCCACTATGCATCTCTATGTTATAAGTGTCATAACATTGCTTTAGATTCGGTATTTATATAGCACATTTTTCCTGCATAAGCCTAGTACGAATCTGGATGCCTTTTTTTAAAAGCCAATATTATATCCGCAATGAAATATTTATTCGCTAAATTTTCCAGTTTGCAATTCCACCTTTTGAAATGTAAATGAATAAAGTGAAGAATGCCTCATATTTCGGCAAGAATAAATTGACAAGGATGACTTACCATCCTTGTTGTGTTTACACCAAAAAACAGATTCTCATCTTCGAAATTTGTATTGTATGTTGTAGTCTCGTATTCCATTCATGAAAAACAAATTGTTTTAAAATTATCTCAGGCGTCAACAACTTTAATTCACATGGAAAGATTATATTAAAATGAGTAGGTGAGCAACCACTTCAGCGAAGCAACGTGTAAAGAATTTAAGAACAAACGCAGCAGGCAGGGCGTCATTTTTTACTTTTACTTAAAAGCCACTGAAGAAAAATGAGAACAGAAATAGGAAGGATCATTGTGGGTAAATGAACTTAGCTTCTTGGAACAGTTTAGTCGTTGTTTTGACCGTTGTGTGTGAAAAAGCAGTAATCGCACTTCTTTTAATGGTCTTAAGTCTCCTCCATCTGCTACATAGTGAGGCAGTTTTCTAGGCTAGAAAATGAAACTAAGCTGCAGAAAATTGAAACAATTCTCGAGGGCATTAGGGTGAGACCAGGGTTACTGTAACGGTGCTTTGAACTCATCCATCATGCCTAAGATTCTCCAGATGCAAGGATAAAGATCTCCAGGGAGGAGAGCATCGCGGTTGCTGGAAATTAAACATCCTTCTTCTGGAGACAGACGACCTTCCACGTAAAATTGTACAAGGGAGTCTTTCCTTAAAAAATGCATTGACGATTTGTGGTTTTATAAATATGAAACAGAACTTAATATTCTGAAGAAAACAAAGAGAAGAAAGATTTCCCAAACATTTTCGTTAGCAATAGCTTATCATCGTCGTTTAGTGTCCTGTAGTTTGAACCAGAGAGTGATGCAGCTGCAGTTGTTTGTATTTAAAAGACAATCTTTGTAAAGCAGCACTTATCCAATAACGGTAACACAGACGCACTTAAATATATTTGATCAGATGCATTTTAGTTGGGTTCTTTTTTTGCCATTTATGTAAAAAAAAGAGTTGGCGTTAAATAAACAAGGCTTTAACTTCTGTAAATTCAGTACTATCACAAAACCTATATTCTAAAGCACATTTTTTCAAAGCATTTGCAGTGGCATACCGGAAAATTGTGCCTCCTTCCCCCGCCAAAAATACCCTTGATGCCCTTTTGCAAAGGTCTATTAGCTTTCAAGTGCTGAACATTCTAAATTCCACATTATTGACTAGATTTTATGGGTGCTCTAATAATTCAAATTCTGTGGAACTTACCGGTATTCTTGGTAAAACCAAACTTACTGCACTTTCTTGCATAAAACACAAATGTGCACGTTGTAATTAAAATTATTGCCCTAGTTTTGGGCCATTACCAAGTACTACAAAAAGTATTTGTAATGGTATAAAACTAGACCAAAGTTGATCGTATCATGCAAATTTTATTCTTTCAGAGAACTAAGAACTCTTGAAATGTCTCACGCTAACACACACCCAAAAAACCTAATTTATACTAAAATACGGGATATAAGTAAGGGGAAAAAATACGTCGCAATTAAGGCTTATGTCCTCTTGAATATATAAAAATGCATTAAATTATTTACTTTTGAATGTATAAAGAACGTATAATGTACAATATAAATAAAGCATTTAACATAATACCGCAAAGTTCTGCACGTAGAATTTTTATTTTTTGACTTTGTAATAAAAAAATGACGCCAGTCTCCGTTTCTTCGTCTCCCGCATAACATGTTTCAGCTCATTATATTCTGAATAATGCGTAGTTACGTGCAAACAACTGTAATACATGACATCTTATTCTCATTGGCTTAAAATTACATTTATTCAACGGATATTTCTTTTCCATTTTCTTGTTATTATACATGGATTGGGACTATTCTATGGTTGTGAAAAGGGGTTTCCAGTTGTTTCGAATAGCAGCTTCCTTCGTCATACAGATTTTATAAATTAAAACCGCGAAATGATGATTTTTAAATATTTCACTTGTTTAATGAAGAAAATACCATTTTTATTTCTTTTTAATAGTTCATTCAAAGCTGCTTTAAAATTATTCCTCGCTTTTCTTTAATCCGCTTGACGTGCAATTCCCGAAAAAAAATTGTAAAAATGTTTCTTAGGTCCGAGGCCCTGTAAGCTTTAAGACCGCCCCCTCTCCCCGCAATGCGGATGTTGAGGAGGTTATCAGTACGTCCCTGAGCTTTTGCATGTATACTGGTGTATGTTTTTATAACAGAACTAAGTGAATACCCATCAATAATGACGGGGAAGAATAAGGTGTATCAAGTAATTTTGTGTGTGTGAGTGTGCGTGTGTGTGCGCGTGTGATGTCAATACACATCGTGTGGAACGAAAGGAAAGGCAAATTATTTCAAAAGTCCATACTTGTGTGATATATGCGAAAACATGGCTCCCTACCTCCCATCAGTGGGCACGTAATATTACGGATCACGATTTTCCCTTTAACGTAGTATTACATACCTGGATGCTAAGTGGTTAATTAGGCACTATAACAAACAAATGGTGCGAGTTCACGGAACATTGTTGATAATAACGCGCACTATAGTTGCACGTAGGTGTCTGTCCTTTAACAAAATGTAGAACTCTAACAGCTCGATGATGAAATATTTCTTGTTAATAATGTGGGTTAATTAGGCATTTTGTTTTCCGTTGCAGCTTATTATTTTTCTGAATACATTTCTAATCCTTTTATTTTTTTTATGGAGGACTAATCACAAATTGCGCAATTTTTTTCCGTACGGTTTTGAAGCAACAGAATGTTTTGGAACTTGAGAGCTACACAAACCGTCAAAAACCTTCAATGTTATCTTTAAGAAAAGGCAAAGATAAAATGTTTTGCTTAAAATATTATTTCACAAAACTCCTGAATGCAATTTTTTTTATTGGAGGTTGAACGACCACCGTGAGCAATTCACGGGGCTACAAGCAGTCGTCCGTTTCTAACTTAGGGCCACTGGTTCTAGTGAAGGAAGAGAGCCAGTGCCGTAAGACAAACACAATAACTATGCCTCGCGAGGATTCGAACCCGGACTAATCTCGGACGAATGATCAGAAGCCATCGCTTAGACCACTGCGCCACCGGCGCGGGATATAAATTTACTCTTGATATCTATAATAATTTTTGTATTAATGCGTCTATTGACTTATACATAGACGTCATATAATTAATTTAAATATCAATCAAACCACAAGTATTTCCGCGAAACGTTCTTATTACAGAAAATGTTTCATTAAAGTTTTTCAAACTTTTTATTTTTCATCATGTGGATATGAAAAAATTGAAAGCAGAATTTTTCCGTTAATATGCCAAAGAAACTTCGGAAAGGTATCTGAAAATTAAAACTTCTTTTAATTTGGAATTTCGGAAAGACATCTGAAACTTCGGAAAGGTATCTGAAAATTAAAACTTCTTTTAATTTGGAACTTCGGAAAGGCATCTGAAACTTCGGAAAGGAATCTGAAAATTAAAACTTCTTTAAATTTGGAACTTCGGAAAGGTATCTGAAACTTCGGAAAGGTTTCTCAAAATTAAAGCTTCTTTTAATTTGGAACTTCAGAAAGGCATCTGAAACTTCGGAAAGGTATCTGAAAATTAAAACTTCTTTTAATTTGGAACTTCGAAAGACATCTGAAACTTCAGAAAGGTATCTGAAAATGAAAACTTCTTTTAATCTGAAACTTCGGAAAGGTATTTTTCTTGCGGTACTAAAAATCTGTGAAATACAGATATTTTTTTTCCGCCCCCACCCCCTGTATTTAAAAAAACCTGTATTTTTTTATACAGATTTTTTTTTGACGGCACAGGTTTTGTCATAAGTATGCTTCGTTAACTTACGAAAGTAAACATAGAAAATGGCTCGTGAATTTCAGAAAATGCTTTACATTGCACGCAAAAAGCAGATAATTATATTTATTAAAATTGAGTAGAACAATTTCGTGTTCAACTGTCGTACAGAAATGTGAAAAAAATTGTAACAGAATATGTAACAGTATGTGTTCTTTATTGTAAATGCTGAATGAAATGCTTAATTTATTATGCTTTCTTGGGGTAAAAATATACGATTCGGATACTTTAGCGAATTGAGATTTTAATTGATTCGTTTTTACATGTTAGTCATATGTAAAAAGCAGATAATTTGATTAGTGTCTGTTACAGCAAGATAGTTGTGAAACTATATGGGGAGAGAAAAGGCAAATTTCTTGTCAACACAGAATGCTATCGGTTTTCGTGTTGTAATTGCTGATTATGCGAAAACATTAGCAGAATGGTAGATTGCACCTTGACCAAACTTTACTGAATGATCTCAGAATGACAATTTAGAATCTCGAAAAAGAATAAAATACTGCCCTGAGTTTTGTACTTACTCGTATATTCTATTATATGCATTTGGAGCTAGCTGTCTTTTGGATTTTGCAACATGTTTACTATTTTGATAGCGTAATTAAGAAAAATACACGGTCGAGTCACATTATTGTGACCACCAGCTAATATCCCGAATAACCGCCGTGTGCAGTGCGGACAGTGGAGACATGCTGACTGCAGTGCATCTGACAGCTGCTGGAGGGTGCGTGCTGGATACGGCGCACAACACGATCGAGGTGGTCCCACAGATGCTCATCTGGGCTTACGTCTGGGTAATTAGGGGGCCAGTGAAGTACTTTGAAGTCTTCATGAAGCTCTTCCAAAAACTCTCGGACATTTCTAGCTGTGTGACACGTCGCATTGTCGTGCTGGAGGAACATCTCATCCGGCCCAGGGAACACAAACAATTTGTACGGGTGTACGTTGTCTGCAAGAATGGACTCACAACGAATTCGGTCCATAGTGCCTTCCACATGTATGAGTGGACACAGCGAATCCCACAAAAACATTCCTCATACCCTAACGCTACCCACACCAATTTGTATTCTACCTGCAATGGTTGGACAGTGTTTGTTCTCTGACGTTTTTCGCCTTATACGCCAACGTCCATCCGTTCAGTGAAGCAGAAAACGTGACTCATCGGACAAGAATTTTTTTGCAAATCAGCGGAGGCGATACTACCATGCAAATGTAAGCCTTCATTGCCGAAGCACCTTCCTTAGGATAGGGGCAGTGACCATCCGTCTCAATCGCAGCCCCATACGCAGCAGGCTCGATAAATTCTCCTTTTAGACACAGTTCCGGTAGCCCCTTGTTTCATTCGGACAGCGAGTCGCTCCACTCTAGGGTGTCGATCGGCCCTCACACACCTTCGCAGCAGACGATCACCTCTCAAATCAGTGGCGTGTGGTGCTCCGTTGTTTCCACGTCGTTTATTCGCAGTGGGGCCACTTCTCTAATCACGATACATTTTAACCACAAGAGCACGCGAACAGTTTACAAACATTGCTGTTTCAGAAATACTGTCACCCTTGGACCGAAAGCCGACAATCATCCCTTTTTTTAAATCTGATAAATCGCTCTTTTTATTCATGACAGCAACGATGATATGTTTTCAGAATGCCTACAGGACACCTTATAAAAACAATCATTCGAGTTACCCCTGTGGTAGTAAACCACATGCACTGGATTTTTACATTTAGATTTTACTGTATGCATCCATATTCTTCTGGTAACATAGTTATTGTACCGAAATTTTTATCTTCAATATTTGAGGACATGTACGCTATTAGATGCAGCACTGGTATTCTTAACAGTGCATTTGCAAGATCAAGTTTGCGCTATTTCAAAGAAATTCGCTAGTTTTTATTCATTTCGTTTCGGAAGTATTTCCTATTATTTTTAAACGACACATGTTCGCTTAAATTTGTTTGGCATGTTTTAATAAGGTATTATCGTTAGATGACACACATTCCTATTTAACTGAGGAGGTTAATAAAACAAATCATACCTGAAGATTAACTTACCTCTTTAGCAAGCTTTTTGTAAAAAAAGTACGTGTCTATAGCAAACGTTTTCCGCCCGTCCGTCTGTCCGTCCGTCAGTCCGTCTGTTGAGAAAATATCTCTGAAGCTATTTTTCCGATTTGAAAAATTTTACTTGCATTCGAAAGCTTTAAATGTGAGAAAGGGGGTCCTTGCTTTCAGTTTTTTTCTTCTCCGTTGGACGGCATAAATGCAGATGTTACAGAATTCACAATACATTTCATTCCATACATTTGCTTCGAAATATCTGATTGAAAAAATTATTTTTTGCTTTCGGTTTCATTTATAATGAAGACTATTTTGCATACAGCTTCGTTTTGAAGTAATGTATACCTTTTCCATCAGAAAGTGTAAGGTAAACTGGGATTTACTCGGTATTTCTGCTTCTAAAAGACCGATTTCAAAACTTCTTATTACATCGAATGTAGCTCTTAGTATGAAGCATTTTGCATATAATTTATAATTGTTTGTGAAGAATAGTTTGGTTACAAGAGGCGTATAACTGTTTATTTCTGTTTCTGATGCATTTGCAGCAAAATAGTATATACTTCTGAAAACTCGATTGAAAATATTCTTTCGTGGACCGATACCGCTCATCTCGGAAAACTTTTTGAGAATACCTTCTGTTTAAAGTAATTCATAGTTTTTTCGTCAAGGGCGTAGATATGTATATTATTTTTGTCGATATTCTGGTTTCTAAGAATCCGTTTTGCAAAATTATTTCGCCGTTCGCCTAAGCGCTGGCTTATGACCATTCGTCCAAACTGGTCCGAGTTCGAATCCCGCCCGGTGAGGCATGGATATTGTGTTTGTCTTACGGCACTGGCTGGCTATCTCTCTTCCCTCGGACCAGTGACCCTAAATTAGGGACGGGCGATTGCTTATAGCCCATTGAGTTGCTCACGGTGGTCGTTCAACCCTCAACCTAAAAAAAAATTCTTTCTTTACCGCAGTGCTTTTCCGGAGCAAATTGTTTTGCATATAATTTCGAATTTTGTCGACGCACAAGTGCGCCACTGGAGGGCGTAATTACATGTTGCTCTTTACAGCATATTCACAGAAACATCTGCGAGATCAAAAACCCAACTAATACAAATAACTTTCGTTCAGAAACTACCAACTTTAAAAATATTTTCTGTGTATTTTCTTTCAAACATAATGCACATTTTTTTAAATCTTGGGAGCGCAAATATTTAACTTGTCTTTATTCATATCATCATCATCATTGTCAACCATTATCAATCCACTGCGGGACGAAGGTCTCCCCAAGTTTCTTCCACAACGGTCTGTCTTGTGCCAGTCTCTTCCATGTTACTCCCGCATACTTTCGAATTTCATCTACCCATTTCCCATGTGGTCATCTTCTGGGTCTTTTCCTGTCCCTTGGAATCCAAACTAAAATTTCGGTTGTCCATCGATAGTCTGTCCTTCTGGCAGTATGTCCAGCCCATTGCCATTTCAGGGATTTAACGCTGATCATGATGTCTTCCACTTTTGTCATATTTCGGATTCACGAGTTCCTTATCTTATCTCTCCTGGTTACACCAAGCATGCACATCTCCATGCCTTTTTGAGTTGTCTGCAGCCTTTGTATGTCTCTTTTAGTTAAGATCCACGTCTCTGCACCATACGTAAGCACTGGAAGGATGCATTGATCAAACACTTTTCTTTTAAGACATAATTGTATATTGTTCTTGAAAATTATGCTGCTTCTTCCAAAAGCTTTCCAGGCAAGTTTTGTACGCCGATTAATTTATTCATCAATGTGACCTTCACTTGATATTTGCTGTCCAAGATAAACGCACGTGTCTGTGATCTCAAGCTTTTCTTCATCAATCGATAAATCTTCATTTCTTGTAAAAGCATTGAACATCACTTTTGTCTTCTGAAAGTTCATTTTTAATCCCACTTCTTTACTCTTGTCAGCAAGTTCCTTGATCAGACTCTGCAGCTCTGATGGGGTAGTAGCAAAAATGACTACGTCATTAGCAAAACGAAGGTGGGTTAGATAATCTCCATTAATCTTTATCCCTTTGTTTTCCCAAGTTCAGTGATTGACAGACATTTTCCAATGTGGCATTAAAGAGCTTTGGGAATATGGTGTCACTTTGTCTTACTCCCTTTCCAATTTTTATGTGTGTTGTATTGTCAAACCGCGGAATCTTTGCACTTGCATTTTCATAGATGTTATTAATAACATAAATGTATGCATCTTCAATACCGCAGGATTTCAAAGCCATTGTAACTGCTGATGGTTTCACTGAATCAAAGGCCTTTTCATAATCGATAAAAGCCATGCACAATGGAAGTTCATATTCCCTCGCTCTTTTTAGCCATATATCTGCTTGTAAGTATCCCATTTAGAAAAAATCCCTTTAACGCTGTATGCCATTTACCATGGGGAACACTTCAGCCTTGTACTTGCAGAGTTTCTTGTAGTTCACAGTTCTATCGCTAGGCGGTGTTTGTGTACTTTTGTTTGGCGTTGGGTGTCCACTTCTAAAAACACGCATTGAAAAATATGATTTTTCATTGTATGCCATTTCCTACAATAAAGATGGGAAATATTATACTCTTTAAAAAGTGCACATATTTCTCTTTTGGGGGAGGAAGGAGGTAAAGATCAAAACCTTTTTCTCGCTATATATGTGCTTCCGGAAAACATATTTGAAAGATTGAGTTCCTTAACATACACTGCTGACCGCCCAAATGACAACACCAAGAAGGACACGAGATAGCAAAGCCAGATTTACTGGACACATAACAACAGATACAAAGATGAAACAAATGTGTTCACAGGCCCGTGCGACTTGCGGAACACGCATACATCAATAGTTCGTGTGGACCACATGGCCGGCAATAACAGCCACTCCACGCCGAGGCATCGAACGAAAGAGGCTTTGGATGTGGGCTTGGGGTATGTAGGTCAAGGCTGCTTCCACACCTTGCCACAGTTCGTCAGGCGGCAGAACAGGCGGACCACGGCAGCAGTGACACCTGGTGGGACGTGAAGAATTGTTGCAAGATGCGTGCAAAGTGCGGGCGCGCATTATTCTGTTGAAACGTGGCCGCTGGCAGGTCCTGCAGGTAAGGGAGGACATTTGGCTCCAAAACGTCGGAGATGTAGCGGTGGCTGTTAAGTGTACCGGCGATGCGTACCAGAGGGGTACGGGTGTCTAATCCAATTGCGCCCCAAACCATAACGCCAGGAGACGGACCGGTATGGCGATGCATAATACAGGCGTCATTCAGTCTCTCGCCCCGGTGCCGCCACACGCGCATCCGACCATCGTGGTGTTGCAGGCAGAAGTGGGATTCGTCGGAGAAGATACTGTCGTGCAATACCGTAGTCCAGGTGCGGTGTTCAACGGCACACTGCCACCGCACTCGCTGGTGGTGTAACGTCAATGTTAATCGGAGCAATGGGTACCGTGCGACAAGTCCCCACTCCTGCAGACGACATCGAACGTTACGTGCTGACACAGATTGTTGCCCAACACACCCTAATTCCTGCACTAACGATCGTGATGTGGCGGTGCGAGCCGTCAATGCCCGCCGCACAACATTCCGGTCCCCTCGTTCGGTGGTGTGCCGCGGCTGCGGCAATCGCTCACGTCGGTCCGTCCGTCCCTCCTGCACCCACCGAATCCATACTCGCCTCGCTGTGGCTGGATGTCGTCTCACACGGGCGCTGATGTTTCGGTACGATGAACCGCTGTCGCAATAAGCCACTATTCGTCTTCTATCGAACTCCGAAACGTGCTGGAATGACTACCGTATTCTGCGACGAGGCATCAGGAAGCTTCCTACGCACAGGTCCGGCAGCATAACACAATTCCGCTAATTACACCCCGCCTTCTGTGCACCCTTATTATAGTGCTTCTCGGTGGCATGCCGGGCGCACATGATTTGCAAATGCCATGCAATGCTAATCGTTTGCATGTTCTCTCGCGGGCGACGCATGCTGCGAATTTCAGGGCAATCGGATGCTTCCTCCTTGATGTTGCATTTTGGGTTGCCAGCAGTGTAGTTGTGCACCATTTGTTAATTTATCCTTTTTTGTGCACCATTTGTTAATTTTGGTAACGTACGTTTTAGCCGCTGGCCGAAGCAAGTAGCCGTTTGTATTTCTGGATGTAGAAATCCGTTTGATTGTTTTCCTAACCGTTTCTATTGAGTAAGAACAACTTTGAAAAATTTTATTCCCAGCAGAAAGAATTCAATAGCAATGCTTTCAAAGGTTCGGTGTCATTTTTTTTTCAAATGTCGTTAAGGTAGAGGTCAGCTGGCTACACTAGAACAAAAAAATATTTCCAGAGTGCTATGTTTTGACTGGTATGTGTTTACCTGTTCATACGGATAGAGATGGTTTGAAAATAATTTCTTTCGTAAGTATAAAGTGCGCAAATCCCAAATTTACACATACTTCCCAAGTGCTAGTTTTTCTGTTTTTCTTTCTTGAGCTGAAGTTTTATTAAGATTTATTGAGGAAATTTTATGAAACTGAGCCCATTATCTAAGATAGAATGTTTTATTTTTTAAGTTAATACCCACGTAGATTGTAATTCACTATGAAAACGAAAATATGATTCTTTCCCCTCATATAATCTACAAGTTATGGCTTGTTACCAGTTAATTCAAATTCAAATAAGGTAGGAAATTGCATTTCTACTTGTCACACCACAGTTTGAATTTCCTACACTTGTGGTAAGCTACGAATAACGGATTACAATTTTAACGATGCTATATAAAAAAAGCCAGTTTAAACAGCGTTCCTCCAATTACTTCGCTTGTGGGAGCGGAATATATTGACAATTTTTTTTTTCGTCTCTTAACGTGGAAACATCACATTCAATCGAGGTATCAGCAATTGCTTGTTGGAAGTAATGGCAAATATTTGCACATCAGAAATTTGTTTCTCTTATCGACGCGTTCTACGAAATTTAAAACTAAAGTAGAAAAGATTATTTCCACAACCTTTATTTCCCCAAAACCTTCTATCTGAGATGGCATTTGCCGATCGGCTTTCCTTCCTTTGTGTACAGAGAGAACATTATAATCATATCCCCAGAATTTGCGTATTTGTTCCGGAAAATGACTGATAATGATAGGAGTCGTAAAATCAGAAGCTTATTGTTACAACAGTTCATCCGATATACAACGTTAATCGCTAGTTTAACCTTTATTTTGATTTTCTATTCTTATGTAAATTTTAATACTTTACAGTTTGATTTTTCCTTCTGAATGGGCGCAGGCGGCTTACCAGTTCTCTGAATTTCCTGATACGTTTTAGCAACACTGACAGTGGGTCAAAGGATAACTGAAAGAAAAATCAAAAGCAAAAAACACATGTAGTGAAAAAGATGATATGAGCGTGAGAAATTTCTGACTATTTATATTGGAATGTTAACTTGATGCTACGGTAGTGTACTCCTTACTATACCTAGTCGAATACTGTTATAAGTATTCGATAAAATAACAAAATAAATTTAAAGATATTTTAATATATCTGTGATTTGACGTAAGCAGTGTACTTGTCAATACATGGAACCAAACACTTTTCAAAATGGCATCCTTTTGCCTTCACACAGTTCTTTTGTTTCTGTGGCCACTCATCAATAGCTTTTTTCAGGGTCTCCACAGGGAAAGCTGTTACTGACCGCACCAAAGAGCGTTTGAGACTGTCAATACTTGGCTGTTTCTTTCTGCAGGCCATTTCCTCCAATGTGTCCCACAACTTGTAGTCCAATAGGCTGAGTTCTGGGCTGCAGGAAGGCCAATCAGCTAGAGAAATGAAGTCTGGCAAATTCGCCTGATACCACTCTTGGGCTCACCTGGCCTTGTGATCCGGTGCGAAGTTCTTCTAAAAGCTGCACTGTCGGTTTTGGAAGAGTGTGTGACTCACATATTTTGACCACTGGCTTCAAAACCCTGTCCTGCTAGACTTCGGCGAATCTTTTCACTATTTTCTCACAGAAATGGAGCTCCATGGTACCCTCGCAGGAGATTCTCCAACAAACCATGACAGATGCAGGATGATGGCCCCTCATGGTCCTTGGAGCTTTTACCTTGAGCTTTTTGCGAGGATGACGCATACACCTTGTCATTTTGGCAGTTGAAAGCCTTGTCAGTTGTGAATTTAGTTTCCTCGCAGAAAATGATCTGTCTGTGGCGGTTGTCTGCGTAACGCTGCATCAAACGTTTCGCTTTTAGCACCCTCTGCTGGTTCAGTTGTGAGGTGAAGAAGTGTCCTGTTCGCCGCCGCTAAGCTCTCACACTTCGGTCACTTCGCAGCACGCGTGACATCGACATTCATGAGATGTTCAGCTCACGAGCCATCACTGACTGTTTTCTGACTGGATTTTGTCGAATACGGGCTACCACTGCTTTCACCAGGCAAACAGTCCTCACGGTACGCAGCTGACCCCTTCTGGGACGATCAGCGACGTCCCAGTCTCAAGGAACCATTTTCTGGTTCGGTACAGAAAAATATGGCTGATGTTCAGCTTCTTCAGCATGTAAAAAAATCTCGGAAGTTGATTTTCCAACTTTGTGCAGCGACACGATTCTTATAATCGCCCCACTCCATGGCAAGTACTTCACGAAAAGCGTTATCTCCTCTGTGACTGAGCGCACAATGATTCACTAGCTGCTTCATGTCTCCTGTCTAGTCGGTGACGTTGCACACCAATTGTGCCCCACCTGTCGAACGTTTGTAACAGTATTTATGCTAAGAGTGGATATTATTAATGCCGCAAATTATTTATGGAAGTTACAGCAAAGGTTTTCCAATCGTATGAATTCTACATTTGCAGCTCTTGGACTTTGACGTAAGTAGTACTCATTGAAATGAATCTTTACCGTTCTTTATTTTGTTAGTTAAGCGGTTTTGAATTCTTCCGCTGCACCCATGATACAAAAAATCGAGTCGGACAGTCAAAATGGAAATGGCCGTCATCCGGTTGTTTAATAACACTAAAACTACTGTCGGAAGACCACTAAAAATCGAGAGAAGCACCAAAATAAAAATGACGGTGATCCTCTAGTCCAAGACTATTAAAAATCGAGTCAGACCACCAAAATCTTAATGATGGCTGTCTACTGGACCAATGAGTCGGACCACCAAAACCTTAATGACGGTAAAACGCTGGTCCAAGACCTCTAAATATCAAGGGAACCACAAAAATCAGAATGACGGAAATCCGTTGGTCCAGGGCTATTACAATTTGAATCAGAACACCAAACTCTTAATCATGGTAGTCCGCTGGCTCAAGACTTAACAAAATCTAGTCGGACCACCAAAATCTTAATGACGGTAGTCCTCTAGTCCAAGACTACTGAAAATTGAGTCAGACTTCCAAAATCTTAATGATGGCAGTCCGCTTGTTCAATCGAGTCGGAACACCAAAATCTAAATGGTGGTAGTCCGCTGGTATAAGACCTCTAAAGATCAAGGGAATCACCAAAATCAAAATGACGATAGTCCGCTGGTCCAAATCTATTAAATATTGAGTCTGACCACTAAAATTTTAATGATGGAAGTTCGTTGGCCTGATCGAGTCTGACCACTAAAATTTTAGTGATGGAAGTTCGTTGGTCTGATCGAGTCTGACCACAAAAACCTTAATGTTGGTAGTCCGCTTGTCCAAGACTTCAAAAAATCTGGTAGGACCATCAAAATCAATATGACAGTAGTCCGCCAGTCCAAGATCACTAAAAATAGAGTCGGACCAACAAAATCAATGTGACAGTAGTCCGCTAGTCCAAGACCACTAAAAACTGAGCCGGACCATCAAAATCAAGATGACTGTACTCTGCTGGTCCGAGACCACAAAAACACGAGTCGGAGCACTGAAATTGAAATGACAGTGGTCGGATGGAACAGTAACTTTTTTCGGGTAACGTCATTGAATCAGATGGCTGCAAAATTTGGATTAATCATTGAATAATTTTTGATGCTTCGAAATCGCAACTGCGAAGCGGTTATTTGTCATAATAAGCGAAATCTGTACATGTTGCTGATGGGCCGATAAAACCCATATCATCAAGGATATTCATCTATGCTGCACTACAATGCTCAAATGTGTACTGCCATCAACAAAAGGTTTCGCTAATTTTTCAACACCAACCCACCTCGCTGTTTCATGCATACTCTTATGTATGTGCAGTACGGAAGCTCTTAATGACCTGAAGGTAAACCAAGAAGAAATTAAATGCAGAATGTGTGACCTAATGTTAGAATTAAAATATGAAACAAAACGGAAAATGCAGTACAGTGAACAATTTGTCAAAAGGTTTTAAAGTGGTGCAAAGCACAAAAAACAACAACACAAAAAAAAACTGGGATGTTAGAGACAGCAATGTGTCATCTTGTTTGATGAATAGTGCTTCACATTCTTTCTCATCACTGGTAGAGTGTACGTCTGGCAAAAACCTGCAGTAACGTGTCACCCGGATTATTTCGTTCTACTGACAAAGATGGGGATATATCCTTAATACTGTGGTTAGGCACTTTTGTTTTAAACCACATTCTGGTTAAACACTTTTCTTTTAAAGCACATTCTGGGATAAACATTTTTCTTTTAAAACACATGGTGGTTAAACTTATAGCCCATTGTGTTTAAACACCTTTCTTTTAAAACACATTGTGGTTAAACACTTTTCTTTTAAAAGACTTTTTTCAACACTTTTGTTTTAAAACACATGGTGGTTATACTTATAACATATTGTGGTTAAATACTTCATTCTAAAACATATTGTGATTAAATACTTTTCTTTTAAAATATATTCTCGTTAAGCACGTTTCTTTTAAAAACAGTTGGTGATTAAACACTTTATTGTAAAACACATGGTGGTTATACTTATAACCTATTGTGGTTAAATACTTCATTCTAATCATATTGTGATTAAATACTTTTCTTTTAAAATATATTCTCGTTAAGCACGTTTCTTTTAAAAACAGGTGGTGGTTAAACACTTTATTGTAAAACACATGGTGGTTATACTTATAACATATTGTGGTTAAACACTTCATTCTAAAACATATTGTGATTAAATACTTTTCTTTTTAAATATATTCTCGTTAAGCAAGTTTCTTTTAAAAGCAGGTGGTGGTTAAACACTTTATTGTAAAACACATGGTGGTTATACTTATAACATATTGTGGTTAAATACTTCATTCTAAAACATATTGTGATTAAATACTTTTCTTTTAAAATATGTTCTCGTTAAGCATGTTTCTTTTAAAAACAGGTGGTGGTTAAACACTTTATTGTAAAACACATTGTGGCTAAACACTTTTCTTTAAAAACACGTTCTTAATAAGCCCTTTTCTTTTAAAACACATTCTTGTTAAACACTTTTTCTGAACACTTTTCTTTTAAAACCCGTTATTGTTAAGCACGTTTTTTTAAAACACATTCTGGTTAAACACTTTTTTAAACACTTTTCTTTTAAAACACATCACAGTTAACCACTTAGCATCCAGGAACGTAATATTACGTTAATAAATGATAGTGCAAGAAAATCGCGATCCGTAATATTACGGGCCCACTGATGTGAGGTAGGGCGACATGTTTTCGCATATATCACACAAATATCGACTTCTTAAATAATGTTCTTTCATTTCGTTCCACACGATGTGTACTGGAACTTTCGTCTTTTGTTTTATAACTACCAGAACAATACTCGTAATATTACGTTTCACGTACGTTCATTGTCTGGAATCGAACTACTTGTACCTTGCAAAAAACAATTGCGTTTTGTTAATGGGTTTTTTAATTTTTCTTGAAATTTTAAGTGGTTAAACACTTTTTTTTAAAAACACGTTGTTGTTAAGCACTTTCTTTTTCAAAACACATTCTGGTTAAAAGCTTTTTTTTAAAACGTTTCTAGTAGAACACATTGTGGTTAAAAAATTTCTTTTAAAACACATTGTGATTAAACACCTTTCTTTTAAAACACGTCGTGGTTCAATATTTCTTTTAAATCCCAGTGGTGAATCGCTCTTCGAATTCCCAGTTTATTCCCAGTGCACGAGTAATATTGGCGCAATAGGAAAATCGATTTCTGGAGTTGAAGTCATTCAGTTTTGAAAGAATATTACGGGAAAATGTCGCTAAGTTTCGAATGTTTCTAAATTGGTAAATTAAGGGCATAAGGTTTGTAATAACTGGGAAAGGGTTTTTGTTTTCCATTGTTACTCATATAAAGCCATTAATTTTCCTTATTTCCTGCTTTTGTTCTTCTTCCTTGAGCTTTTAATGATACGATACAAGTTTCCCATCTTTAATTTGTAGCAACTAGTTACTGGGCAAAAACAGTGCCAACACAACATGAAAAATGTGTCATTCCAGCATGCGATACTCGAACACTAGCCCATCTCCTATGATCAGCCGGAATTTTGAGCTTTTTGCTGCTCGGAGGTCTGGGCCTTAAATAAACTTGAAATACGAAATATACTTCGTATTAATTGTTTACATGGCTCTGATGAATATCCAAGCAGGTACAAGTGAACTCGTTAAAGTGACATTCAATCCTCCAACTTCAAGTGAATATTCGACGCCGATGCTTTGTCAGGTCAATAGGAAATAATACTCATAAATGTTGTAGCCATCATATTTGCACGAAGCAACTGCGGTTATATTGAAAACCAGAATATATGTATATACACTGAGTGGCCACTTTATTATGACCACCCCCTCAGTACTACGTTGGGCCACCTTTTGCCTTTAATACTGCGTCGATTCTTCGTAGCATGGATTCCACGAGATGTTGATAAGTGGATTGTGAAATCTGAGACCATGATGGATGAATAGCCCTTTCCAAGAGTTTGAGATTGCAGGGTGGATCCAGCTATCTGATGACTCGTTGAACTTCATCCTACAAATTCTCAATAGGTTTGAGATCTGGAGATTGTGGGGGCCACCTAAGCAAAGTAAACTCGCCGGCATGTTCCTGAAACCAGTCCTGTACAATACGATTACTAAGGCAGGACGCATTATCTTGTTGGAAGTAGCCATCGCCATTGGGATAAACCATCCTCATGGCAGGATGCACTTGGTTCGCAACGATATTTTGATATGATGTGCCAGTCAGACGTTGATCAACACGAATTAAAGGGCCCAAAGCATGCCAGGAAAACATTCCGCAAACTATAACGTTGCCGCCACCAGCTTGAAAGGTTGTAGCAATGCATTTGGGGTCCATGCTTTCATGCTGTTTCCGCCAAATTCTCACTCGGCCATCGGCATGGTGAAACTGAAAACGTGATTCATCTGACCACATAATTTGTTTCCAATTATCGACTGTCGAACAATTGTGCTCCTGTGTGAACTGGGGACGTTTTCTCTTGTTAACTGCAGACAGAAAAGGTGTTCGAACAGGCATTAAGCTGCCATATCCCATCCGATGCAGTGTACGGCGAACAGTGCGTGAAGAGGTCATTTGAGGGGATCCTTGATTAAGATGGTCTGCAATTTGCTGCACTGTTGCCCTTCTGTTGTCTGTTAGCAGTCTGGACACTCTCCGTTCCGCCCGAGCAGTTACTAGTCGACGACGACCACACGTTGCACGTAGAAACCCAGTTTTTTTGTCTGACAGTCCAGTCTTTAAACACTTGAACAACAGATGCTCTGGAACATTTCACGAATGCAGCGGTTTCGGTGATACTCGCTCCATGGCTCCGAGCACCTACAATCATCCCACGTTGAAAGTCCGTCAAATCGCTTTTTTTACCCATCTCGTCACCCAAAAATCACTTCTACTACTGTCGCAAGCACTCAGCTTTCCCTTTTTACACTAGCCTCGCTCTCTGGCGTCAACAGCATGTAGCCATAGCTCATTTGCTTAAAACTGCCAGGTGGTCATAATAAAGTGGCCACTCAGTGTATAATCCTTAAATCTGTTATCACTCTTTTACCACGTTACACACATTGAGTGAAGCAGAATACACTGTATCAATCGCCATCCGAAATATTCTATACCTACATTTAATTAAAGATTAGACAACGCTTTCACGGTGCCTGCTTAACTGCAATCCATTTCCAAATATGTGTGGGTAACAGTTATTTAAAAATTCCTATCCTAAGAGAACTGGTTTCAAGAGTTTCAGAATCTATTTCTGCACTTCAATAAATTAATCAAGCCTTTCTTTGATGCATAGGTTATTTTAGATTTTTGTTTGTTAAAAGCTTTCTGTCTAAGCTGTTCTCAACTGGTAGTCCACAGTGATATTTAATAAATCACTGGGACATATTTAACAGTTCACAGTGACATATTTAAATATCCACAGGAACGTTGTTCGAAATCAGATTCCTTAACTATGCACGGCACCATGCATTTTTGTTATAATCCTATCCACTCTATATTAGTTTACGTATACGGTATTTCACACTGTGCGAGAAAGCACCGTAGCGTAAAAGTATGCTACAATCGACCTATCATTGTTACTCTCGCTAATTATAAGCGTATTTCAAAAGGTGCAAGCAGACTTCGTAGTATGAATATGTGCTATACAAGCAACCCGTATGTGTCACTCCCGCTGTTTGTACACATATTTAACATGTTGTGTGCAAGCGTCGTGACATGAATGTGTGCTGTGCACTCCACATACATGTGTCACTTGTTCACATATTTGACACGGTGCGAATAAGCGCCTTGATATTAATGCGTGCCACAATCCACCTATGCATGTCAAACTCGCTTATCGTAAGCACATTTAACACGCCAAAGAAAGCAACGTTGACCGAATGCATGCTATGGTCCTCCTGCGCACGACACTCCTTGTTGTGCGCATATGCTGTTGAGACATAAGAAGTTCATGTATATTGTCGATTTAAAAAGAATTGCAGCGAAATTTTAAGAAATTATATTTGTTATGTGTTATTTTTATATTATGTTTCAAAATAAATGTGGTTCAGAAGCATTTTTATATCGGTTAGGTGATTCGCTGAGTGAAACGAGTTGATGGTAACTAGAAGAGACAAAAATGTAGTAAAACGGTATAGTAACTAAAGCGTTCTTTTCCACATTCATAATATAAGTTCTCCCCTACATTTGAAATGGGCGGTAGAATTAATCTCTAAAAGTTTTATTTGCAGCTTTTATAATTTAACAAAGAGAAATGCCAAAATTGAAAAACAGGGAGACCCTAGGGGCCATAGATTTTGCAGAAAGCTTAATTAAACGTTTGTGCTAGTTTCATGTAAAATACCAAATGTTCAGAATGCTCTTATTTTGATGAAAGCATGTTAAATACAGTTTAACCAAAGATATGGTGTTTGAGCGAGGAACTGGTAGCACTGAATGCAATGTAATTATAAAATGGCACAGTGATTGACCAGGTGAATGAGTTTCTGTATTTAGGAAGCATGTTTGACAGAGAGAACAAATTGGGTGGTGAGATAAGTAGACGAGTTAATTCTTCATTGGAAGTCATAGCGGCTTTGGGAGGTTTTCACAACAATAATGGGTTCTCACGAGAGTTTCGCATGGCTGTATATGAGAGTGCAATTGTCCCTACTCTGATATACGGCAATGAAACCTGGGTACTACAGAAAAAAACATAGCAGTCGTTTGTATGCTGGAGAAATGTCTTACGTACGAGGGGTTGTGGCAAGACACGTTCTGATCGTGTGAGGAATGAAGCTGTATTGCAGTTGTGTAATATGAAGCAAAGTGTTGTTAGCAAGGTGGAGACTAATATTCTTAACTGGTTTGGCCATGTTGAAAGAATGAGTAATGAGATTCTTACTAAGAATATTTTTTTTAGCCCAAGTGGCTGGTAGGAAAGGCAGAGAAAAGCCCAAGAAGTCATGGGAGGATCAGATTCAGGTGTGTCTACATGAAAAGAGGATTATGAGTATGAAGAATAGAAGGTCTTGTGAACATCGAGTGATGGATTTCAGTGTAGCCGGAGTTATGTGTCAAGATCGTTGTAAATGGAGAAATTTGATACCGCAACAGTAAGTAAATTATCAGTTAAAATTTATCTGGTAGTATGCATTTCTTTGTGGAGCTATCATCTGAATCTCAGAGAACAGTTTAGTGATATGTATGAATGTATGTTAAGTACAGGTCGGAAGTGCAAAGAACGCCATCAGGAAACCTCGGGCATCTTTAGACTAACGCTCACGTTCTGTTACAGTGTTTACCCGTGGTTCATAATCTTTTTTCGTATTACATTTGCATATGTCAATAGAAGTTATATTTTAAGTTATTTCTTTTCAAGTTGTTTTCATCCCTTAAAATAATGTCTTTTAATGTTATACTTTGCTTCCAAGGCCGATAGTGCCTGTCAGAAAAAAAATGAAAATGTGATGATTTTTTTGCTTAACTAAATGCTTACTAACTCATGAGTACTGTGAATCAAAGAAAACGATAGAGGAGAAAGGAAAACATTTTCGGTAATACAAAAACTGGTAGGAAAAAAAAAGGAAAAAATCGGGGTGGATTCTGTTCCCGGTATTCCTCCCAAAACTCCCGCTCTCCATTGTTGTCGTTTTGTCTTTTTCTTTCTTTCTTACTTCTACGTAGTTTTCATTTTTTCTCTCTTGCTCCCTTTGTTTTCAGACTTTTTTGGGGGTTCGTCATATGCACGATTAAGGGGAAATTCCGCGCCTAATTTTGAAATGGAAATCAAATTAGAGGAGAATAATGCAGAGGGGCGTGATCTCTTGAAACTTCTTGAGGAAGTATCCAGTGAAAAGGAAAGGAAAAACTGTTATGGTCTTATCACATCACTTAATTTCCATTAATAATGTAACGCAGAAGTGAATCTTTTGCTTAAACTTATAGGTACATGAAATCTATGGAAAAAAAAAGAAATAAGAAAAAAAAATTCGCTGCTCTCAAATAGGACAACATGCCCTCCCTTATTTTTGTGCTTTCTCTTTGGTTCTCACTTCATGATTTCCATACAAGCAAAGGAAATGTGTTAACTTGCGTGTTGAACCTTTGAGCTGAAATTGTACCATGTGTTTCACGTTTTATCTTGCATTTAAGTAAAAGGTATTCTGGCATGCCAGTACATGTGTCTTAAAAAATAAATATTTTATACAAGATATTTGAGTTGCATCTTTTTATTCGTTGCAGAGTTTTCTTATTCTACCTTATTGCTTTCTCAATCATTAATGGATGACTTGAAGCTTGTAATTCGCCTTGAAGCTCCTCTCTCAAAAACTCTCTCAAACCTATTCGATACGTTCTTATCAAAGTTTCCTCTCAACGAAGCATTATTCTATTTTATTGGTGGTTTAACGCCCACCGTGAGCAATTCGATGGAGCAGACGACCGTCCCTAATTTAGGGCCAATGGTCCCAGAGATGGGGAAGAGCCACTGCCGAAGCAGTATTTAGTTCAGTGCATAAAAAATTATGTTCTCTTCCGTTGAATTCACATACACTGAAGAGCCAAAACATATTGACCACCTACTTAATATGATGTTGGTATTCTATACGTGCCACCAAAGCAGCTCCTACCGGCGAGCATAGACATTACTACAAGATTTCTGAAAAAGTGTTTTGTGGTATCTGGTAAAAACATCATACCAGCAGATATTTTAGCTTTAAGGCTGTCTTTGAATGAATGTAAGAGAAATTCTATCCCCAATCTGCAATGTAAATTCTTTTGTACACATTTTCTCGTAGACTTTGTAGTGTTTGAAATTTTGGGCACAAATAAAAACGAAATTTAACTAATGTGAGCTTATTAGTCCGTAAAAGTTGTTAGAATTTTTTTAAATTCTATTTATCTGACTCGAAAGTATTCCAATTTCGGCGCTAGATGGCGCGATAAGTTAGTTTAGCAATGTTTCTTTCCGGAGAAAACGAAATTTCTCATTTCTGTCTGATTATTTTTTAATTATCTAGGCAAAATAGAAATAATTGAATGAGACCAAAAGGGAGACTGGAAACTTGTGTTCCATGAATCATATTAAATACTACTGTACGTTCATTTTTAAGAGAAAATGTGTACATTAGCAAAGAACCCTGAATTTGAGTTATTGAAACTCCGCCTACCTACTAAGCACCTCCCCAGTCCACATCATTAGTTATAACGTAACAACGCGTATTTTGTCTTTTCATTGCGGAGCCAACGAGAGACCGCTTCCATTCTGAATATGGTGATGTCTGCGGTGATTCTGTGACGCAAACTTCTAGGACAGTCCCTCAAGACGAAAAGCCAAGCCCAATGAGTTATGTTTTTGCGCCTTCTATCGCAGTAGAGGAATCCTAACACTCATTTAAAGACAGCCTTAAAATTACGTGGTTGAGCCACTAAAGGTCAGATTTGTTGTTCCAACATGAACCGCAGATGCTCGACTGGATTGGTATCTGGGGAATTTGGAAGCGGGGGTGATACTTGGTGTTTTCCTCGAACCATTCTTGAACAATCCCGGAAGGGCGACGTTTCGTGTTACCCTGTTGAATGAAGAAATTTCTGTAAGGCAATACCGCTGCCAAGAAAGGATGTACTTGATCTGCAATTATTTTTCGGTAAATGGTAGACGTCACAATTTTCTGAACATGAATGACTGCACCTGTGGTTTCCCAGTAGAACATTGCCCAAATGCATTACACTTTCACCACCAGCTAATTTTCATCCCACAATGCATCCTGGATCTGACAATCCCCCAGGTAAAAGACCCATACGTACATAGCCGTCCACATTGTGGAACAGAAAAGTGATTCATCATACCAAACCGCCTTCTTCCAATCATTTCATGTCCAGTTCTGATGCTCGACTGCCCATTGTAGGCGTTTTCAAAGGGGAATCAAGGTTAGCATGGACACTCAAAGCAGCCTGAGGCGGCTATGTAGTGCAATTTTCATCAGGGTTTGATGTACTGTGTGTTATGATGCATAACTCTCTTCACCAGCATTCAAATTACCGGCAAGTTGCTCCAAACTATTCCTTCTATTGGCTGGTACTATACGGGATAGCCTTCGCTTTCCTGTAGCGTCGATGAGCCGTCGTGAGCCCACAAATTGACGGCGGTTCGTGGTTTTTCGTTACAACTTATTGAAACGTACTAAACACGGTTGACCGTGAGCACCCCACAGGTCTTGCAGTCTTAGCTGTCTGACCCTGTCGTCTGGCCATTACAATTTGGACTTAGTCGAACTCGCATAAGTCCGCTTCCATTCCCACGTGAAGAACAATAATAACCCCTATTTAACAGAGTTCAGTATCAGGTGTTATTTATAAGGTTCCATGAATTTCTCACGCATCGTCCTATACCTGCAGTACCTTCGATTCCATAAAAACGCCGTGGATCTAATAATGTTTTAGCCCTTTGGTGTATATTCTTGTACAAAACCACACCACCTGCGCTGAAGAGTAAGTCATTAATAAAATGCGGAACCGATGTATAGTATGTTGATTTGAGCGAGTTTAAAGAAGAGAGAAATGCCGTGGATTCTTATAGGTAAATATCAAAGTCTGTAGAGAAATCTGTTTGTCAGGACACTGGCTTAAATAATTTTTTTTTAATTTGAAATGCCATTTGTAGCGTCTGCAATTAATAACGTTACGTTGGATGCCAATTTAACTGTTGTAGTAACCGCTGTGCAACTGGAACTGACTCATTGATTTATTGAAGCTTTAACCTCCATTGCGAGCAACTCGTTGGGATACAAGCTGTCGCCCGTCCCTGATTTGGTGCCATTAGTTCCATGGAATCAGGGTTCTAAATTAGGATGGGAAAGAAGAGAGCCAGTGCCGTAAGACAAACACAACAACCATGCCACACCGGAATTTAAACCCAGACTCTTTTCTGACGAATGGTAACAAACAAGTAGTTAGACCACCGCGCCACGGGGGAGGCCCTGACTCATTCAACTATCCTTATTCATTTGCTACATGAAGGAAAGGATCCCTCTTTCAGTTCGTTTATCTCAAAAGACGTTTCGTCGCAAAATGGTATGCAGTAGGTCACCGTCTGCCTGTCGTTGCAAAGCCGTTAATGAGAAGTGCATGTTCTGGAACCCATTGTTACCGTGGATGAAGAAGCGCACGTTTATACCAGCGTTATACTTAGACAGAAGACTGAACAGAGCAAAAGAGCGTCCACACAAGCCAAAGGTATTCTGTCGGCACTTAGAAGTCATGCCCAGCCTACGTGTGATATTAAAGGGTGCGTTCACATTGTATTACTAACACCACATAAATATGTTGCCCCTGAAAGGTTTTTCGCCAGCCTCTAACCGTTTGTATTAGAGCACGATAAATTCCATTTGTCCAGCCGAACTGGAGTAGGGATTCACCATAATATAGCTCATGGCTCATGGCCACACAGTAGTAGCGGCTCGTCTATAGGAGCACATGAGCATGTGATCTACCCAGCACTTGTCAGGAAATTTAATTAGATTAAGGAAAAATTTACAATTCAATAAAGATTGGATTTAAAACATATTGAATTAATATGTTATTATGTGTTCTGAAAAGCACCACGTTACGATGGTTAAAACATTTTGCTTTTTCTTGCAGTTAAACATTCGAGGATTTCTGTTCCAAGCTCATGTACGAGCCTGAATTCAATCTCCCATTACCACAATCTCCTGCTACTTCAGCTCAGGGGGTATTTGACTGTGCGCTGTTAAGTGCTCTGCTGCAAGCTAGTGGGAGCTTGGCAGACAAACATTGGAGCATATTTCCACGTTGTCCGTTCTCGTTTTTCTCGTATATTTCTATTCTTCATTTTATTTCAGTTTTAGTGTCATCAGCGTCATTTATCCAGCAGCCCAGATATTTAAACTTACTGACTTTCTCTATTTGTTTTCCATTTAGTATTAAGTTTGTTCTTGAAATGGAACCACTGAAAATATTCATTCGTTTAGTTTTATTGGTATTTATTTTAAGGGCCATTCTTTCACTTTCCACATTTACTCGATGCAGTAAGGTCTGTAGGTCTTGCTTGTTAGTTGCAAACAATGCAGTGTCATCAGTATACCTTGAGTTATTTATCTTTTTTCCATTACAGATATTGCTTCTTTTCTGGTGTTCAATGCTCATTTGAATATGATATCAGAGTATAGATTAAACAGGACAGGCGATAGTACGCATCCTTGCTTTACTCCCTTCTTGATGCTGGTACTGTATGTTTTCATATTTTCAACCAAAACTGATGTCGTTTGCTTGTAATAAACACCGATAAACCATTACATTATGTTCGCCCCCATCCTAGCGAAATGAGCGCGCCTGGAGACCGAACGATGGCGCAGGTGAAGTTCTCAGAACAGTATATATACAACCCGAGGACCGGCTTTCGATTAGTAGAGTGTTCGTAGTCAGAATGGGAAAAAATGCCAATTTATCGGAGTTCGACAAAGGACAAATTGTGATGGCAGGTGTCAGAATCGTACTCTCACGATCGTTGTTGTATTTTTCTCTTTATTTATTTGGTGGGGGATAGTGGGAGGTAATGCATGGTGAAATGTTATTGCATTTTATTTCACTGCGATACTCTTACCATCCAGGTGCACTCACCTTTTCTCGCTGCCACCAGTCTAGATTGGAATAAGGTCTAGACGCCTTAGGTAGATCCACTTTATTAGAGAGAGAGAGAGACGTGGTTGAAGACTTCCAAGCTGGTGTTGAAATGAGCCGAATATATTTAACAAATAACAACGAAATTTATTTCCCCCACTTAGGTTGGTTTTACACCTTGCAATAGAACATACAGTTGGTACTCGTCAGAGCTTGAGGTGACAATAGAGCCTGAGCTGAACAGATAGAAATCTGGTGCTTCCTTGTTAGCACCTTTCAGTTTTACAAGAGTTCAGTGATGTTAAATTCAGTTCTTGTTTGAGTTCATAAGGTAAGCAGTATTCAACACACAAGGTAACAATAATAACGTTCCATCTCATACAGACATCTATGCAGCACTTCTGACATTAGATTGTGCGATCTCAGGTATCATGGATCTAGACCGCAGCCTGATCCCTTGGAACAACATCCAGATATTTATGTGACCAACCTCGGCTAACTCGACACGCAGCCGAGCGCTTTTCTTAAGTCAAAATCATCTCACGCGGTGATCTGACGTCTTTCTCCTGTGGAAGCTATTAAAGAAGAGAACCCGCCAAAAAACTAACTTCCCGAGTCCCCCCAAACTTTTATGAACCCCAGCGAGCGCTCAGCCAATCACAACGACGTATTCGACCCCCTTGCTGGGTATCCTTTACTCTTCGCGTCCTAAGTTTTTACGGTTACATCCTCCAGTTGGCTCCTCTCTCGCTATTGCTTTGTTCTCTCGAAGAATACCATGCTCAAAGTTCTGAGAATTCATAGGCTCGTCCTGACCTTGTGACCTGGTCACCAAGATGGACATCCTCTCCCTTCCTTGCTTTTCACTTGGCATCCCATTGACCATTTCTGATTTTTCCCACATTTACTTTTTTAACATTCAGCAGATCCCATATTTCTATGCACCACTGGCATTTTTCCCAATTCTTTTTTTTTTTTTTTAATTTTCACATCATCACAGCAGGGTGCCCCGGAACTACGATATCGGAAACGGCGCGGTTTGTGGGTCGTTTACGTGCCGCTGTAGTGAGTACGTATCAAAAGTGGTACACACATGGCCAAACGACTAATCATGGTTCAGTCGTGGGTCGTCCGCAGCTGATTGGTGCCAGAGGGGAGTGCAGACTGTCGCGCATTGTTCTCAGCGACCGCAGGATCACAGTGCTACAAATCACCCGCAGCTACAACAGTGATGATCAGGGCAATGTCTCACAGCACACAGTTCATCGAAGACTTCTACGCATCGACCTGCGTAAATGAAGACCCAGCCGGGTACCCATGCTCACTGCACGTCATCTCCAACAATGAATGAAATGGGCCCATGCTCATCGAGATTGGGTCGTGGATGATTCGAAGAAAGTGGCCTGGTCTGTCGAATCAAGCTAGCACAATCCTTGAGAGCTGTCAGGTATCTGAATATTGTTGCGGACAAAGTTCACCCATTAATGGCAACTGTGTTCCCTGCTGATGATGGCCATTACTAACAGGAAATCGGTCAAGGAAACGCATATCAGGAAATCGGTCAAAGAAACGTTATTGACGCTTGGCTGGGAAGTTTTGGAGCACCCGGCGTATAGTCGCGACATATCCTCTTCAAACTATCATTTGTTCTGATGGATGCAACGTGGTTTGTCTGCTGTATGGTACCGAACATGTGACGCAGTGCAAAAGTGGGTTGACGACTTTATGGCGTCACACGACGAAGTATTCTTAATGGATGGAATCCGTCAGCTGCCCGACCGAGGGCGGAAGGTGATAGATAATGACGGCGCATATCTTGATTCGTAAAGGTATTGTTGTTTTATTTCAAATTACATGTTGCGTTGTCTTAAAACACTTTAAACTTATATGTACACCTAATATTATAAAATATTCAGCATTAGACGAACGTAAGAAACGGCCCTGACATTAATAAAATGTGATGTAGCTACTTCGAAAAACCATCTGCGCATGGGCAAGCTAAAATCTGACCTCAAGGTAGAAAGAAAAGCTGAATAGCAAGTGTGTTAGTCAAGAGGAATTGGTAACGTTAATATGATTAAGTCTACAACACAAAATATTACACCTTTTAGGGTAAAAATATTTCAAACAGCATTTAAAAATTATTAACTGAAATGCTGGAGAAACATTATGATGATGAAAAGATGGGGCTTTTTGCCATTAAAGTTCGGTCTAACTTAATCGCGATTTTGCGTGACAATTAACGTAGTTTCTTAAATTAAGCTTAGGCGAAGATGCTGTGATATTCAAACTACGGTGAAATTCAATCACTCAGAATATTTGCATAAATGTACCTCAAGTTTTTTGTAGTGTTATTACCAATAAAGGGTATTTTCAGCTACTGAAAACGATTTACTCGTCCGCGAAAATGTGCACGATGTTGGATATATTTGAATTTCTGTTTTTCCGAAGGCAAATTGATGTATGATAAAACATCGATAAGTTTTATTTTGAGCCAAGGTGTTCTATAGCGTAGGATATTAACCTATGCAAAATCTTTATAAAATATTACACCCTTTAGTGTGAGAATAGGATATTTAGCTTGGACTCTAAAATAGAATATAAAGTAGGATAGTAAAATAGAGTACGCATTATTAACCTATGCAAATTCTTTATAAAATATTACACCCTTTAGTGTGAGAATAGGATATTTAGCTTGGACACTAAAATAGAATATAACGTAGGATATCAAAATAGAGTACGCAGTTTTAAACTATGCAACATCTTTACAAAATATTACACCCTTTAGTGTGAGAATAAGATATTTAGCTTGGACACTAAAATAGAATATAACGTAGGATATCAAAATAAAGTACGCAATTATTAATCCGGAAAATAGGATAATAACTTATTTGGGTATATTTGAAATTTATGTTTTTCCAAAGCAACGTGTTTTACGTCGTGTAATCAAATGTCGATAAATGAACCTTGGTTTTCAGTCAAGATTTTTCTGTTCTCTAAAGCGTAGGAGACTAATTTGTGGTATAGTCTTTCCAATTAAAGTAGAACATGATCATCTTCAGTATTTTGCGGCTCCGAGAGGTGATATCGTTTTACGGGATAATGAACATGATGCTTCCAATACCTTGCAAATTCTCCTAGGGTAAGATAAAAGCTATTGGAGATGTAAGAAGAATTTTTTATCCAAGATATTATTTGTTCCTGCAACTGCGATTTCAATGCGTTTAGTGAAGTAGTAGACAACATCATTAAATTGTGGACTTCAGTATTAAGGCTTACTGTAATAGAATACTACCTAATGAAAAGAAAAATTATCCTGCATGCCTAACTTCGGAGTAGGTCTAAAAGCGTGTGTGTTGAGAGCTCAGCGCCTTTCAACCTTTAGGAACGGGAAAACTGATCAGACTCATGGTTCTTCTTTATTTGAATAGACAATACTTCTGGGCCTAATTTCAAATACTTCATGAATACGGATATCATTTTTGTCCATTCTCTCATCTCAGTAAAAGGATTTCCTGTTTCAGCAGTTTGCATCTCTGTTTTAGAGCTTTCCTTACAGTTTGCATCACTCCGTTTTGCATCTCTGTTTTAGAAATTTCCTAACAGTTTGCATCCCCCGTTTTACATCTCTGTTTTAAAAATTTCCTAACAGTTTGCATCCCTCCGTTTTACATCTCTGTTTTAGAAATTTCCGAACAGTTTGCATCCCTCCGTTTTACATCTCTGTTTTAGAATTATCTCATCTATTCTCTCATCTCAGTAAAATGATTTCCTGTTTCAGCAGTTTGCATCTCCGTTTCAGAAATATTCTAGATGTCCTTGGCCATGCCGTTTTGCATCTATGTTATGGAACTTTCCTAACAGTTTGCATCACTTTTATATCATTTCCTAACAATTTGCATCTCTGTTTCAGAAATTTCCTAACAATTTGCATCTCTGTTTTAGAAATTTCCTAACAGTTTGCATTCCTCCGTTTTGCATCTCTGTTTTAGAAACTTCCTAAGAGTTTGCATCTCTATTATGTCATTTCCTAAGAGTTTGCATCTCTGTTTTAGAAATTTCCTAACAGTTTGCATTCCTCCGTTTTGCATCTCTGTTTTAGAAATTTCCTAACAGTTTGCATTCCTCCGTTTCGCATCTCTGTTTTAGAAATTTCCTAAGAGTTTGCATCTCTGTTTTAGAAATTTTGTATATGTGCTTGGCCATACCGTTTTGTATCTCTGTTTTAGATATTTCCTGACAATGCTTGGCCATGCCGTTCTGTTATTGGGATCCCAAAGTGTGGACTACCGCTTTTCGGATTAAAACTCGACTAGTTTGCCTATGGCCATCTTTTATTTCTTTTGTTGATGTTTTTTTCGTAAAGACATACGTTAATAAAAAAAAGAAGATCATCTCTTAATATTTATTATCATTTAGCTACTTGATTTTTGAGCTTGTTACCGAATTCGTCATAAAAAATGTCACACCAGGAAATACTGTCGGAGCAAAATGCAAATGGATGAGTATTTATGGACATCTGGGTTATGTAAATGATCGCAATTACGAACAATAAGTTATACTTGCTCTAATTACCCAATAAATCTGTTCGTTATACGCTGTACACAAATTACATGTCACATTCAAAACCATTATTTCTAAAACTAAATATTCTAAAAATTCATGAAATTTTTACCTTGAAACTAGGTATCAGATTTTTTTTAAATAATGCATCTTAAACTGCCTGTTTTTCAAACTGAAATCAGATATCTAGATTATGCTGTATTCACCAGATCTGTTGCTAAGAAGAAATTATGCCTACCGTCTGTTAGACGTAATTATGGTTTAAATAGCATAATGTATAAAGCCATTATCCTATCAATATCAAAAAGTTTTCTTTGTTTCTGCGAAATTGCATTGTACATCATCCTGACCTCCGTAATAAATCTCAATCGTATTATTAAATTGTAGTCCCATGCTATTCTGCTAACAGTGGCTCTTTTGTTGTAACCATGTTATTTGCATTTATATATTTAATATATTTATTCCTTTTCTTACATCTGATAGGGGAATCGAATTACAACCAATGTGTTCAGATTCCTCCTGGGGCATTGCATTTTCATATGACTGTAGGTTTTAAAGGTGTACAATAAAATAATTGTAATTGTAAAATTGTAACCAATATTACATGATAGCGGAGGAAAGTAAGAGGACAAAGTGTCTCGGCGTAGCTAAGGTTGCCGCCCTCACATGAGTGCGTGAACCACAAATTTGGCATGATTTCGGAGGCGAAAGAACGTGTCACGAATAAAAATGCGTAGCAGACGTCGTCAAGAATGCATTCACAGCAATACCTCTGTCAGAGGCTTTATGTTAGAGGTACGCACGACTGGTTGATCCTTGCGTTACATTGCTTCAGAAACACATCGTAATCCAATAATTGTCGGGGAAATGTGGCGACAGAGATTGGAGAAAGACAACGCGCGTCACCGTAATGGGACTCGTGCACTTTGTAGGAGAAACGAAAGTCTCGATTCCCGCATTCGACAGCAATATGTATTTAAAGTGCCCACAGTCAACAAAGGATGACTTTCGACGATGTATACACAGTCAACAAAGGATGACTTTCGACAATTTATACACAGTCAACAAAGGATGACTTTCGACGATGTATACACAGTCAACAAAGGATGACTTTCGAAGATGTATATACACTCAAAAAAGGATGACTTTCGACGATGTATACACAGTCAACAAAGGATGACTTTCGACGATGTATACAGGTAGATATGGCCATCCTCGTATGCGCGCGAACTGTGATTTGTTCACTGGCTGAAACTGTTCCAAACACTTGCCACGCATTGTTATGATGATCTCCGTTTGAGAATTTTGAGACAACGTGTTTACCAAACTAATCTTTTTGCCATTCGTGAGAGTCATATTTCTTCTCAGCCTGGTGCTTGTACTGTGGAAGCACACAGATACGAAGATAGAATAGTACTGATACGAAGATAGGATAGTACTGATACGAAGATAGAATAGTACTGATACGAAGATAGGATAGTATTGATACGAAGATAGGATAGTACTGATAGGAAGATAGGAGAGTACTGATACGAAGATAGGATAGTACTGATACGAAAATATGATCGTACTGATACGAAAATATGATCGTACTGATACGAAGATAGGATAGTACTGATACGAAGATAGGATAGTACTGATACGAAGATAGGATAGTAGCAGCCTGTTTTATTACCGTTTCTATCAGTTATTCCTGGTGGTCAACTCTAACAAGATGACGCCCCCACCTCGCACATTGCCGGCATTTGGGGACCGAGCCTACTAGGTGTAAAGGTGCTGCCTTGGCCAGCATGATCCTTAATATTCTTCCCAGTAGAGATCGTGTTGGCAGTCGACTAAACACTTCTTTTCGCTCCTCTGGCAAAGTCGAAGAATTGTGGACAGAGTTCAACTGTGAATTAAAACTCACAGTTCAGCGACAAGCGATACGTCAGGGCAATATCCGGGGACACTTCCACGGGATGCCACTATGCGATTAAGAATATATAGCCTGTCTGCCATATGACCTACTAACTCTGGCTTCATTATAATGTGTCATCGCCCATCGTTTTGATGCAATCCTTCAGAAATTAAATCAATTGCTTCTCACCTACTTCTCTGTACAGTTTTGACTCATGTCGTACATTCCTGCATGGCGTGGCATTTTTTGTGTCGAGGACTGTAGCTGAAAAGTTCCCAGCGTTACACCAACATAATATTTAAGATGCAATCTGTATATTCAGATTCTTACTGCAGTGAATAACTGTGTTGTAAGTATCACCTTCTAAACACTCCTAACCGAGAAAAACTCACGGTTGTTATGCTCTCTATGTGTGTAAGTCCAAAAAGTATATCTTTGGAATATATGACTGCATAAAAATCATATATTCGTTCGTAATATCTTCTTATAAACTACATTAATAATCTTTCCCATATGTGTAAAAATGCTTTTTTTTCATTCTGCTTCCCTTCTTCTGCTTTCATAGCTCTAGCTACGTTCATGTATAAATTTTCGTTAAGGAGGAATGTAATGAGATTGAGTTTCACAAATACACCTTATACATATATTCTTTATTAACCGGAATTCAAGTAATTTATCCAACAAGATAACGGTTGTGAATCACCACATGTAACGGGTGAGCGACGTGCTGTCGTCCTGAAGAAACATTTAGACCCCCGATGGAAATGTAATACCCAAATAATAGCAAATTTTATTCGTCTTTCGGTACGCACGGCACAGGAACATCTTCAAACGAGTACTAACGGAAGAGCCCTCCCGCACGTTCTATGCCACATACGCTTTCCCAGTGTTTTAATTCTCTCGTCATAATATTACAGTTAATGATTTCTTTTAGCCGCAAGCTCTCCCTTATGAATTTCGACCTAATACTGACACACACACACACAAGCGCGCGCGCGCGCACACATGCACACGCGAGATCGCTATAAAGAATAAGTGGGGTGAATTCACGGAAATTTTCCGAAAATAACGTGCAGCAAAGTTACCGATAAATGTCCATCTTTTTCAGAAAATATCCGTTTTTAAAAGTGGCCGTGTATTTTAACTACCATATTTTCACAGATTTTACGCAATCAGAAATTCCGTTTATTTCAGAAAATATCCATTTCAGGTTTTTCCGTATTTAAACTGAAATTCCCCCGAATCAACGAACCTGCATTTTTCAGCCTTTGCCCAAATAATTCTTCCGCTGCTGTGCGTATTAAACCCCCGTTGTTTGGGCGGGTTCATCAGATAATGCACGACTTTTACCACTGAGCCACAAACCCCCGGAAATTCGAGTCACGTACATCTTAAAACAAATCGCGCGACGATGTTTATTTTTTTGTCATTAATGCCAGTGATTTAGTAATTTTATTTTCTGTTGGAGCTTATTATTCTTCTGAATAGGTTTGTAACATCTTTTTTTCGGTAGGAGGACTTTTCACAAATTAAGCATTTTTCATCGGGATTTTTCGAAGCAACAGAATGCTTTGCAACTGGATTTTTTAAACTGACAATGACTTTCCTTTATCTTTAAAAAAGCTGAAATATACTTTATTATAGTGTTATTTCACAAAAGAAAAAAAATAACTCCTACATATAAAATTTACTCTTGATAGCTGTAATAGCTTTTGTCTTAAGTTGTCCAAAGACTGATACCTAGACATCGTTCAATAATCTGTATAATCAGTTAAGTGCATGATTTCTTACAGTAACGCAACATATGATAAATAGCTGTTCACAAAATAGAGGAGAGGACAAGAAATATCATGTGTCACAATAAACAAAATTCATGTGGTATGCTATCCACAATATCCGATCTAGCTACAAAACTTCGAAATTCGACAGACCATTGAAATTTAAAAGCTAATGAAACATCAAAGTTGAAATTTAAAAGTTAATGAAACCTCAAAGTTGAAATTTAAAAGTTAATGAAACCTCAAAGTTGAATTTTAAAAGTTAATGAAACCTCAAATATTCTCACCAATCGCTCCTAATACCTGTAATTTCTCGTCATACGGATACGGAAAAAGTGAGAGGGACATTTTTCCGTTAATACACGAAAGGAATTGCGGGAAGATTTCTTGAAATTCAGTATTTTCCTTTAACACATCTCTAAAACGTTAATTTACCGTAAATATATGAAAGAGACTGCGGAAAGGTATCTGAATATTCAGAACTTTCCCGTGGTACGAAAAATTCGTGAACTGCAGGTTTTTTTATGTCATTTCACTGAAAAGGTTGTGTCATGGCGAAAATTTTAACCTCTGGTGAATTTCAGAAAGACCTGATCAACTTTCTGTTGGTTTATCAGGGATTAATTATTGCAAAAATGTTCTCCCATGACATACGTTAGAAGAAAATTCCGGGTTGAAAGCAGGGAATTCGTGCGCAAAATTCGCTTGTCTTAATCACAACCAGGAAAACAAAATTTCATGTTAAAGAAAAAAAAAGAAAAAGAGAATAATATTTGATTTAACTGACTTTGGGGTTTTGGAAGTAATTATTTTATCTGTTCTTTTATCGCGATAGGAAAAGGCGAGTAGGTGTGCAGCTCAGAGAATCAAAATTAATTTTACTTTCACATCACGGAATGAGAAAAAAACGTTTCTGAAAAGAAAAAAAAAGAATGTTGTGAGAAAAGGAAATCTTCTTTCAGATCGGCCATTTTAAGGGTCCTGTAGAAGTCGCTCAGAAAATGTTGCAGAAATGCTCTTAGGGGGTTGGCGCTGTTCTATTTCTGGGACAAGGTCACAGCCGCACATGGGAAGGTACTTGGTCCCTACGTGTTGAAGGTCAAGTTCCTGTCCCCTGGCTGACCGAATATGCCATGTGCCTGGTAACATTTATTTTTTTTCCGTTGAGAGTGCTGGACGTTGCAACGATGCTTACGTGTGAAGGTCAGAGGTCACTCGAGGCGTGGGAGAGGGCTGTGGTATTGCAGGGCCGCTGTTAATAGGGAAAATTTCATCCAATCAGGGGTCGGCATTTTCCAAAACCCCAGAGTTCTTTTTTACACTTTGAGACGCTTGTCCCAGGCACTTTTGCTCTTGGCTTTTGCTCTTGCTGGCCGGCAGAAAGAGTGGACGGCCGAGTTTTCTCCTCGCCTTTTGGAGGGGAGAGGCCCCACAGAAAAAACGAGTTTTTTCTTGACTGCCTTTGCTGACCACCACGCTGTTACATTTAGGTAAAAAGCTTAACAGAGCCTTGTAGCGAAGGTCTTCTGGCGTGGGGACTTGTCATTGTCAGGTTCATGGTTGGTTACATGAAAAAATTAAAAGGAGCTCAGGGCTTGCGATGAATTGTTCACTGATTCCACTAAATAAAAAGCGGTGGAAGAAATTATGAAGAAAGGACAGGACCACCGTAGGACGAGACCTCCTCGGGGCGCAGCGAAAGATGATCACCGATGCACTCCTAAGCATTCTCGTGAGAGCTAATGGATAAAGAAAAGGAAAATGAAAGGAATTTAAATATTCTCTAGCTGGGGGGACCGCGCCTACAAACCGCCTGGCATATGATGGAACTTCCGAGAATGATGCCGTCCACCCTCCAATGCAGCCGACCAAATTCCTACCAGGGGAGAGCCATATGCATCGAAAAAACAAGAGAGAATTACTCCCCCCCTGAGAGGGTCCATCATCACCAGCTTCAGGATGTTTTTTGTTTTCCCTGTGTTCGGGTGAGTTTTTCGGGCACACTGTGTCCGAAAAGAAAAAAAGAAAGAGAAAGACATTGTTGGAGGCGAAGAGAAAATCAACAAGGACAGTGTGACGAGAGGATTTTTTTTTTTTTAATTTGAAACAAGAGTTGTTCCTGCCCAGCCCAGAAGGTAAATTCTTTTTTTTTGTATTATGTTGTGACCGCTGTGGAATTGTTGAACGAGTGGGTCAGCAGTGTGCAATCAAATTTACAGTTCTGCAAAAAAAAAAATTAATTTTTTGAGGTTAGCTGGATGTAGGTCAGATGTCCCCATAATGTTGTCATGTCTGGTATTTTAGCAACTCCCCAGGCCAGTAAATTTTAATGTATCCAAAAAATTTGGTTTAATGTTTGAGCACAGTGAATTTTGGTGCATCGATCGTAGTTTAGTTGGGCATGTGAAAATTGAAAAGCAGTGTTATTGGGATTCCGTGTGTGATAAAATAATTGTAAACATAACTCTAGCCTTTTACAGCGCTGAGTTATTTTTGTTTTGAGTGAAGATAAATTATGGGATGATTTATATTGGGATTTTGGGAACATATGTATAGTGTGATGAAATTGGAAACCTAAAGTGCTGTTTACATTCTTGGAGTGTTGAGTGTCGAAATTAAGAGTGTTGGTGTGTATTTTGAGGACCAGTATTTTACATGCTTCAGATGAGTGTTAATCTTCCATTGGAAAGGGGTGATCTTAGGGCAAGCCGGGGAACTTGTCCTAAGGCAGAGGGCTCTGATTAGGAAATTTTCACCAGGATGCGATATGTGCAAAATAGAAGTTAAGGTATTTGGGTTCTCAAGATTAGTATTTCACAAAAAGAATGAACTTCATGGGTTGAGAAGACACACTTTTGCTCCCCAGTTCCAGTATTAATTGTTCTTTTCTTTGGCCTAAATTTTCTTGTTTTTACAAAAAAAAGTCTAAATGTAATTTTAATTTTCAATAAGGTGAAAATATTTAGTAGGTTATGTAAATGGTCAGTGTTGTTATCTGCAGTGCGACTTGCGCATTGCCATGGTACAGGGAATTTCCTTGCTTGGTGATTTTTTCTTGGATTCGGATGTAGTATGAGATAAGTGATTTTTCCTGGGATATATATAGAGAAGTGATTTTTTCCTGGGATATATGTGGATAGAGATAAGTGATTTTTCCTGGGATATATGTGTATATTTTGGATTTCTTGGGATATAGAGAGATAAGTGATTTTTTTCCTGGGATATAGTTGTGTTAGTCCTGGGCCGGATGTGCCTGGAGTATTTTGCGTTGAAGTACGACAGGCTCTTGCAGGCGTGGTTGATCAAGGTGGGATCATGCATTGGTTCGAAAAGGGGGAGCCTTGAGGACGTGGATTTTTGGGGGAAACTTGTCTTCAATCCCCCCCCCAGTAGTTTCGCTGCCCACGGAGATATGTACTGCCAGCGACGGTCGGTCGGGCGTTGCTTCAATGGATGCTGCGAGATCATGTTAGAGGAAATTCTGTACCTGATGATGATGCGTCGCACTTGAGGATTTTTTCCTTTCCCTTTGCCTAGGCTGAAATTGGATTCATGACCCAATTTCACGCCTTCAGCCGGACTAGTATTTTCTTTTTGTGTTGGTTCTCAAAACCCAGGGTAGTGTCTGAACTGAGAGTATTTGCCTCACCGCTACCTCGGTAATTCACTGCAGGTGTTAAAATTAAGTTTGTTTGTGATTTAAAGTATCTAAATTAATTTGTTTATGATATGCTGTAGTGCTAGGGATGTAAATTCAAACTTCTGGTTGTTAGTGTTAGTGAGTATGATATTTAGTTTGGAAATTCAGTTAATTGGTATTTTGAGCTTTTGTTTACAGTATAGAGTTATTGAGTATCTTGAGCTATCTATTGAAGTGCAGAGCCAGGTGATTTTTATGAGCAAGATAGTGCAAGAAGATTGTTTGAATTTCTAAATTATGTTGATGATGTTATGAGTAGTGATAATTTTTAAGTTAGTTAGTGAGGTTTCTTTATAAGTGAAGTAGGTTCATTCAAGGTAGTTCTATAGGTTATGTAATGTTAATTAATGCTTGTTCTCAGTGTAAATTCTTTTTGAGGATAATTTACTTGGTTTGTTTACTTGCAGATAGTAGATTTGTTAATGTATAATTTGTGGCTCTTAAAGTAACTGTAAATTTAATTGAAGTCTTTGAAGTTGGTCTGGGCGATTGCAGAGTTTGCTAAGGTTGTTCAGGTGCTGTAAATTTAAATCAATAAGTGTAAAATTGTAAATTTGTCAGTGAGCAAATTAAGTGAGGGAGAAGAGAGTACGTTTCAAAAAGAGAACAGAACTTGTCCACCTTGTGGAATTAAAATAAAAAAGAATTTATTTTTTTTTGTGTGTAAATTATGTGAATCATAGTATGATTTTGGATGCATAAAGTCAATGCCTAGTGTTCAAACCAACTGTGTTGAAATATGTCAAGTTGTGCTGTTCATAAGGCCAGTGGCCAAATAGTAAAAAAGGATTGAGATTCTGTTTTTATACTGCTGTGTGTAAGCAAACTAGAAAAGAAAGGAAATACCATCTGATTGTCCACTAAATTACCTTGTTAAGTTTTTAAAGAAAAAAATAAATAAATATAGGCAGTAGCCTTTCAAAAAAAGTCCAAAATTAGTGCAGTGTGAAAAATTTTGTGTGCTGTTGTCTTCCATGACTTGGTCCTATGTGTTCACCTTAGCTTGACTAAATCTATCGATCCGAATCCTGGTATTATAAGGTATTTCATAACTGCAATTTTCTCCTGTCCTTTTTAAATTGACTTTCGCCGCCTTCACAAGTTGTTATTGAACGAGTACATTTTATCCTATGACTTATAGTGACACATTTTCATATACATGCAACAATATTCACTTATTTTTGCACTTTCAGATGACTCAACTCTGCGTGAACACAAACAACGCAAACTTTTCAATAACTTCTTGTGGAATGTAAATTTTTAGATGCATTTTTGTTTAGGATGTTCATGGCCTTCTAATACTTAGAAAATATTTTTATGTTTCGAAATGCATCTACCCATCTCCCAAAGTTAAATTATAGTCGAAATTCAAAATTTCCCTTCAGATTTAATTTTGGCTGTCTATTATAATAACCCTTATATAAAGTGGCTAAGATAAACCCCACAACAGTTGTACCAGAAATATGTATCGTTAATGCACGAAAGAAATGAAAGGAAAGTGGAACGTCAATTTCAGCAAATTTTTTACTGTTAACACACACACACACAGATTATCTTTTATTACTTTAGATTTACTTCACATATATCTGCGTGATCTGCAGTACGAGGCTATAGCATTCTTGTTTTTTATTCCATTGCATAAAAATTATCGTAACGAAAATATTTAATAGCCATTTCTCCGCGGAATGAAAGGATCAATATTCCTTTTAACAAACTTTATCAGCACCTTTTTTTTGTATTTTGTGTTAAAAGAAAAGATTCTGTTCGGGACCTTAATGTGGCAGAGGGATAGTATTCAAGATTGGAACGATGAGAATAATATGAAAGGAAAAAAATGAAATGTTCAAGAGGCTGTTGTTAGTGAGAATCACAATACTGGCAGCCGGCGAGTCAGTCCTCGTGAACCGCCAACACAGTTTCCAAAGGGAATTAGGTGTGAACTTAATGATGCTTGACTAATGTGACGATAGTTTTAGGTTGTCTTCTACATTAGTCCTGCGAAATAGGTTAATGAATTTTTGTAAGCACAAATTTCAAGAACGTTGCACAGGGATTTTTGTTTAGTTACAAACACTACTACGCACATATACAGCTTTCATGGATCTCATTTCTCATTTTAAGTATTAGTTACATTATGTAAAAATATATAGCTGAAAATATTTATTTCCATTTTTAAATCAATAAATCGGATTACTAATAAAGTTTTGCTTTTTTATAAATAGCTGGCGTAGAGTTCCTCGTTATAAGTAGTTTTTATAAATAGCTGGCGTACAGTTCCTCGTTATAAGTAGTTTTTATAAATAGCTGGTGTACAGTTCCTTGTTATACGTAGTTTTTATAAATAGCTGGCGTACAGTTCCTCTTTATATAAGTAGTTTTTATAAAAAGCTGGCGTACAGTTCCACGTTAAAAGTAGTTTTTATAAATAGCTGACGTACAGTTCCTCATTATATAAGTAATTTTTATAAATTACTTCCTTGTTATACGTAGTTTGTATAAATAGCTGGCGTACAATTCCTCGTTATAAGTAGTTTTTATAAATAGCTGGCGTACATTTCCTCGTTATAAGTAGTTTTTATAAATAGCTGGCGTACAGTTCGTCGTTATAAGTAGTTTTTATAAATAGCCGGCGTACAGTTCCTCGTTATAAGTAGTTTTTATAAATAGCTGGCGTACAGTTTCTTGTTATAAGTAGTTTTTATAAATAGCTGGCGTACAGTTCCTCGTTATAAGTAGTTTTTACTATTCTCCGAGCTATGTATAAACAAATATGTTGCCCATTATTTCAGGTCACAGAAATGGTGCCTAAAACTATTCATGATTAAAAAAGATAAAAGATTGACACTATGAAATTTCCAAATGAATTATTTTTCTTTTACGTTAGTTTTAAAGCTATATACTACAGAGGAGCACGGGCCCGGGCTAAGATAAAAAGGCCGGAAACCGATCCAGGTCCACCGCAGTTCCGGTCAGGCTCTTATATCAACCAAATCCCGGGTTCTAGTTTATTTTATCTTTCACATTTTTTAATTCATTTTAATTAATACTGCTAACCGAATTAGCACTCACTTTTTTAATTAATCCTATTTAACACGGTTAACCGAATTAACACTCGCTTTTTTTAATTCATTCTATTTAACACGGCTAACCGAATTAAGACTTATTTCTCTGGCTAACCGAATTAAGACTCATTTCTCTGGCTAACTGCATTGAAACTCATTTCTCTGGCTAACCGAATTAAGACTAATTTTTTTTCGAATTGATTCTGTTTAACACGGCTAACCGAATTAACATTCACATTTTCTTAATTCATTCCGTTTAACACTGCTAACCGAATTAACATTAACTTTTTTTATTCATTCTATTTAACACGGCTAACCGAATTAAGACTCCTTCTTTCTAATTGATTTTGTTTAACACGGCTAACCGAATTAACATTCACTTTTTCTTAATTCATTCCGTTTAACACTGCTAACCGAATTAACACTCACTTTTTTTAATTCATTCTATTTAACATGGCTAACCGAATTAAAACTCACTTTTTTAAGTAATTATATTTAACACTGCTAACCGAATTAACACTCACTTTTTTTATTTCATTCTATTTAACACGGCTAACCGAATTAAAACTCACTTTTTAAATTAATTATTATTAACACTGCTAACCGAATTAGCACTCACTTTTTAAATAATTCTCTTTGGAACTGCTTTTCAAATTAACACTCACTTTTTTTAATTAATTATATTTAATACTGCTAACTGAATTAAGTAACGCAATAGGAATTGCACAAGTAAATGGTTTGCCAATAGACTCTGATTTATTCCTGGCCTAAAATTCTTAATTCTTGTTTATTGCTTGTTTCGCGTGCATTTCGTAACTGAAAAACGTCTGTTAGTGGTTCAGGTAGCAACTATGTATTTCTGAATCATAATTTTTGATCCCATGATCTATCATAAGAGGTAGCCATGTGGGATTATTTTGAATCCAGTATACCTGTTTCTTCAGAAAGGTTGTTGAGAGTTTTTTATTTAGATTATTTACAACGTAAGAAGGAGCCGTAAGAGTCCATCTCATCATTAAATTGACAATATTACAAAATTCTGGCTTTTATACATACATTCATATATTTGAATGAAATGTAATATTTTTATTTCTACAATTTTTTGAATATTATTTTTATGATCATTATATCATCATCATCATCACTCATTACCAATCCACTGCTCGATAAAGGCCTCCCCAAGTATTTCCCACAACGGTCTGTCTTGAGGCAGCTTCCTTCATGGTACCCCCGCATACTTTCCAGTTCCATTCACCCATCTTCCATATGGCCTTCTTCTGGGTCTTTTCCAGTCCCTGAGAATCCAGACTAAAATTTCGGTTGTCCATCTGTGGTCCGTCCTTCTGGCAATATGTCCAGCCAATCGACATTTCAGGGATCAACACTGATCCCGATGTCTTCCACTCTTGTCATTTTCCTTATGCAGTCTTTTTATATCTTTTCTAGTTAAGGTCCACGTCTCTGCGCCATACGTAAGTATTAGGAAGATGCATTGATGAAACACTTTTTTTAAGACATAGTGGCATATTTCTCTTAAAAATCCTACTGTTTTGATACTTCCAAAAGCTCCCCATCCAAGTTTTATACGGCGATTGATTTCTTCATCAATGTGAGCCTCGCATGATATCTGATGTCTAAGATAAATTTAAGTACCGGTTATCTCCAGCGTTTTCCTATCAATCGATAAATTTTCATTTCTTCTAAAAGCATCGTACATCACCTTTGTCTTCTAAAAGTTCATTTTTAATACCACTTCTTTACCCTTTTCAGCAAGTTCCTGGACCTTACTCTGCAGCACTGAACGGGTAGTTGGAAAAATGACTAGGTTGTGGAATCATTTTCGGGGGGTTTGGCCATAACTCATCACGCTGGCTAAGCGAGTTGGTGAGTGTGTGATAGTGTTTCCTCTAATCCTGATGTTATAGTTGTACCGCTATTGGCGGTCGTCAGAGCCCCTTTAGTGGGAACAGGGATACTCCACGGGAAAGCGAGGTTGACATTTGAAAAGAAGAGTCAGGAGGCTATGATATGTTTCGCATCACCTGACCTTATTATATATATTTAACGTGATGATCCAATTTCTTGGCCTCCACGTTCACGGGATCTTATCCCCCTAGGCTTTTTTCTGTGGGGCTATGTGAAGGATATTGTGTACCGCACAAAGGTTTCGTATGTGTATGAACTGAAGCAAAGGATTACAGCTGCCATTACAAATTCTGAGGACATGTTCGGGAGTACACATGGCAGGAGTTCGAATACCATCTCGACCTTATTCGTGTAACCAACGGGGCGCATGTGGAGCTCTACTAGCACCCCAACAAATTCTGGAACATGCTATTCAATGTGCAATAAACTGATTTTTGTTCTCTTATTCCGTTTTACTTTATTGAGGGTCAAATTTGTAAAGATAATTTTGGAGCACCCTGTATGTTCGAATTCATTCACAAGTATGAAGATTGAAGGAAAAACTGGCACATGTTCAAAAGTTGACTACTGGATAACGATTATTTTGTTTCTTATTTATTTTAAAGAAAAGTAGTAATTTAAATGCCATTGGGATATTTTTTTCGAGCATGCCCTAACATTTACAAAATTCTACGCCTATGAAATTTTATGTTCTGTCAGCATGGCGCATTTGTTCAACACGGGCCGCATTTTCGTCCACTGTTACTACATCTGGTTTACCAATCTAGCTTTCTCACTCATACCAAAATCACCGTTTTTGAATCGTTGTATCCATCTTCGGACATAGTTTCAGTCAATAATTTCTGCACGATAAAGATTTGCCAATTTTTGTTGCATTAAGTTTCATCGGTTTTGAAAGAAACTCGATGACTCACCGTTGTCTGATTCTAGTGCTTACCTCAGATTCCATAGCTAAAACGTAAGCGGTCTTGAAAAGAAACTAGATGACTGCCCGCTTCTGATTCTCGTACTTAATTCAGGTTCTATATCTTAAGTTTCACCGGTCATGAAAAGGAACTCGATGTCTGACCGTTGTCTGATTCTGATGCTTACTTCAGGTTCCAAATCTGAAGTTTAACCAGTCTAAAATGAACTCGATGACAGACCATTTTTCCAATTCTTATGTTTACTTCAGCTTCCATATCTGAAGTTTCTCCGGTCGTGAAAAGGAGCTTGATGACTGGCCGTTTTCTGATTATGGTGCTTACTTCAGCTTCCATATCTGAAGTTTTGCTGGTCTTGAAAAGGAACTTGATGACCGACTGTTTTCTTATGTTGATGCTCACTTCAGCTTCCACATCTGAAATTTCACCGGTCTTGAAAAGGAACTTGATGACCGACCATTTTCTGATTCTGGTGCGTACTTCTGCTTCCATATTTGAAGCTTAACAGACCTTGAAAACGAACCGACCATTTTCGGATTCTGGTGCTTACTTAGCTTCCATATCGGAAGTTTAACCTGTCTTGAAAATGAAGTTGGTGACTAACCGTTTTCTAATTTTGGTGCTTACTTCGGCTTACATATCTAAAGTTTCACTGGTCTTGAAAAGGAACTAGATAATTGCCTGCTCTCTGATCCTAGTGCTTACCTCAGGTTCCATATCTGAAGTTTAACCGGTCTTGAAAAGGAGCTCAATGACTTACCATTTTCGGATTACAGTGCTTACTTCAGCTTCCATATCTGAAGTTTAACCGGTTTTGAAAAGAAACTTGATGGCCGACTGTTTCCTAATATTTTTTTTTTTTGATTGGAGGTTTAACAGTCGCCCGTCCCTAATTTAGGGTCACTGGTTTTTTCCAGGGAAGGGAGAAAGCCAGTGCCGTAGGACAAACACAACATCCATGCCTCACCGGGATTCGAACCCGGACCCCGTTCGGACGAATGATCAGAGGCCATCGCTTAGACCACTGCGTCACCGGGGCGGCCCTAATTTTGGTGCTTACTTCATCTTCCATATCTAAAGTATCACCGTTCTTGAAAAGGAACAAGATAATCGCCTGCTGTTTGATCCTTTTTCTTACCTCAGGTTCCATATATGAAGTTCAACCGGTCTTGAAAAGGAACTCGATGACCGAACGGTGTCTGATACTGGTGATTACTTCCGCTTCCACATCTGAAAGCTAACTGGTATTGAAAAGGAACTAGATAACCGCCTGCTCTCTGATCCTAGTGCTTACCTCAGGTTCCATATCTGAAGTTTAAACGGTCTAGAAAAGGAGCTCAATGACTTACCATTTTCGGATTCCAGTGCTTACTTCAGCTTCCATATATGAAGTTTAACCGGCCTTAAAAAGAAACGTGATGGCAGACCGTTTTCTAATTTTGGTGCTTACTTCATCTTCCATACCTATAGTTTCACCGGCCTTGAAAAGGAACTAGATAATCGCCTGCTGCCTGATCCTTGTGCTTACCTCAGGTTCCATATCTGAAGTTTCACTAGTCTAGAAAACGATTTCTACGACCGACTGCTGTCTGATTCTGGTGCTTACTTCAGGTTCCATAAATTTCTTCCTACAATACAGAAAAAGTTTTCATTATGCGAGTATGTGTTCATAAAGATATTAGTAAACGATATGTAGCCCAAAAAGTATGCTGACCCTGCAAATATATTTTTTGACCGACTGTACATCAGCTTTTGACCGAATCTTGTATTTTCAGTTGCTGCTGATTTTTTTTTCAATTCCCGTTTTCTTAATGTTTTTAAAAATCCAAGAGATCTTTTCGAATCTGCGTAATTAAATCTCCAACTGGAAAAGAAAAACAAGTAAGTTGTGTGATTTGTCATTGTGCCCAAATCATAAAAGAAAAACAAATATTCATAAAAGACACGAGTAGATGTGCATTTATGTCACGGATTAATTTATTCTTTGTGACTTATAAAAGATAAAAGTTGCTTTTGTTGCACTTGAGTGTGGTCGAACACCGGTGATATCAGCTACCCTCTTTTTTTCTCTCATCTTCGTTTTTCTTTAAACCAACGCTACGTTGCTCTGCCCTTTAATTCATCTCCTTTAGACACTCTCAGCAAGAACTAATAAAGCCAATTTGGAGAAGGTAATCATTGCACAGTTAAGTAGCCGTAGTTAGCTGGCAGTTTCTCTTAATGTGCCACACCAACCTCGGCGGCCTTCTCTCTTAAGCCAACATTATTAAGAATCCATGAGACAGGCAGAGAGAGGAGAGTGAAAGGCTGTGGAAAGGGGAATTACTTAACTGGCGCAAGCATCTGCTTTAATTATGCCGCATAAAAACAACGTGTGGTGAAGTTATTTGTTTTGCCTCATTTTTTCCTCATCTTTAACCGAATGAAATTATAAAAGGCAGTTAAGAAGTTGTTTGGATTTTTTTTTTCTTTTCTGTTAAAGGTGCGACATCGAAGATCGGCAAAGACGAGGTCAAATATTTTCGTAATCGCAAAATAACATTTAATAATGTTTTTCACAAGTTTACATTTGGAGAATAGAAAAAAATCTATATTTTTCTGAATAAATTTCTCTCTCCGCTTTCTGTGATGATTCATTCTTTCTTTAAGAAAACTGCAGGACAAATTGCGTAAACGAATTCGCATACCTTTCTTGTTTTCGTTTTTCACTCTGTTTCTACATACATGAAAGTGAGCACTGATGTGACAGCTGCAATAGTATTCTTACTTTCCTGAATTATATCCAACAAAATAAGTGATTTCACGTCCCTAGGAATGTTAAGTATGACAGTGTTAAAAGAACCTCTGCGGAATGCGGAGTAATGTTCTGGTGCGATTTTCTTTATCCAATTCTGGAGCTTCTTACTAGACTGAACTTCCTGAGAGAGCTCGCTGCATCATATTTTTTTGGCGACTATATTTTTTTCACTCATCTTCCTACGAACAACAATCATTTCAAGAATATATATGATGCTGCAACATTAGAAAGAAGCAGAATTTGGGATATATGGATTTTCATTATCACATGTGGAATGACAGTTACTTTTTCCGAAACTTTGTGGAAACGTGAATTGCAAGGAATTTTAAAGAAAGTGAATTTATGAAATCAGTTCCAGAAAATGTGATTTGCACTCATGCATGCAACTCTGGCTCTAAATCATGAGGCCCTGATGGATACTGGCTCAAATTGCCGGGAGACAGGTATTCTCTCTCTCACACACACACCAGGTAAATACCGCCCAAATGTCTGAGGCACTGTCCTATTAATAATCTTAGCAACCCTCAATTTGAATGTCTATAAGACGCGCGCCCGAGCGCGCACACCACTTCAACGTTACCCAAATTTCTGTCTCAGACACTCTCCCACTAATAATCCTAACAACTATCAATTTGAAGTTCTATAAAACACCTATAACGAAGTGAATTTCTCCGTCATTTTTATCCACGCCAGGATTCGAACCCGGGTCCCCTCATTCCGGAATAAGTTGCTCTACCAATTGAGCTACGCGGACATTTTATTCTGATTCCTATCTGCCTTTATGTCGTGTGCGTCCTTCTGGCAGGTACGTCACATCTCCTGGTACGTTACATCATCTCCCCCCCCCCTTTTTTTTTTTCGAAGTGCTGGAGAAGGGATTCTCTGATTTTTCCTATCTCGCGGTGTGGAAATAACATCACACCATTACGAGATTTTGAACGGTCGGGTCATCCGGATAGTTCGGGCGCCATTATAACGAAGTGAATTTCTCCGTCATTTTTATCCGCGCCAGGATTCGAACCCGGATCCCCTCATTCCGGAATAAGTTGCTCTACCAATTGAGCTACGCGGACATTTTATTCTGATTCCTATCTGCCTTTATGTCGTGTGCGTCCTTCTGGCAGGTACGTCACATCTCCTGGTACGTTACACACCCACACCATTTCAACACCACCCAAATTTCTCACATTCCCATTGATAGTCTTAAAAACTCCCAATTTGAAGATATATAACACACGCACTCACACGCGCACCACTTCAAGACCATCCAAATTCTTCTAACGCTCTCCCATTAATAGTCTTAACAACCCTCGATTTGAAAGTGTATAAAACACACACACACACACACATGCAGTATATACACTATATTATCTAAAATAATCGGAGGCCACAATGTTTTCAGATCAATGGATTTGTTAGCGTAAATAGTAGTTAGTTAGTCGGTAAGCCTTTCGATTCTATGACAGCAACAACGCGTCGAGGCATGCTATCAACCAATTTTCGATAGATCTAGGCCGGAATGGTTCGCTATTTGTCCTGCAAATCTGCAGCCAGAGTGGAGCGCGAAGACGGTCATTGTTGTCGATTTCGTATCCGTCGCTCCAGTACACCCCAGAGGTGTTCTACGGGATTAAAATAATGGCTCGGAGTAGGCCAGTTTTACAATTCCACCTCATTTTCAAGAAACCAGTCTTGCACACGCCTTACAGTGTGGCATGAAGCTCGGTCGTGTTGGAAGAGACAACGCTCATTTCCATAATACTGCCACATTGTTGGTGTGGCAGAATAATCCAGAACGTCAAGGTACACTTCAGACCTTATGATTTGCGGTATAATAATTAACGGGCCGTGTCCCATCAACGAAAAACAGCTCCATATCGGGATGGAGCTTCCGCCAAGCTTAGCAGTTGGAAGAACACAATTAATCCGACGAAAATCATTCTTCAGGCTGTCGACAAATCGAAACACGCCCATTGGATTGGAAGAGTTAAAAGCATGACTCATCATTCCAAAGAACAGCTTTCCAGTCGTTTGCAGTTCAGGAACAACGGGAGACACACCACTCCAAACGTCGCTTCGTATTAACGGTAGTGATATGTGGCTTGTGTGCCGCTGCTTTAATACAGTAACCCACACTATACAACTCTCTCCGAATAGTTATGGTACACACCGAGCTATTACAAGCATTTCCTGTTTCAGCAGCGATGTAAACGGCAGAGAAGGAACCGAATTTCTTTAGTGAAAATCCTCCAAATCCGTGGCGTCAGTGAATAAACAAAGACATCGCCCTTTCCACGCTTTAGAAACACACAGCAACCGAAAAATTGTTACACGGTCTTTGCTGGGGAATCGAACCCAAGATCTCTCGATATCTAGCCGAGCACTTATCCTTACACCACGGTGGCCAACAATCAACGGCGCTATGGGTGTTTTTCTGTCAGCTTCTGACTTCATAGATCCGTAAGATGGGCTTAGCTACTGAGACGTCTCCATCTTGTGGGCATTAACGGCACTGCCTATATATTAACTATAGCAGTTAAATCCAAATCGAGAGATCCAAAGTGAAAAAAGGTCAAGATCCGTGGTGTAAGGGATAACGCGCTCCGCTAGATATCGAAACACCTGGGGTTCGATTCCCCAGCAGTGAGCAGACAACAATTTTTCGGTTACTGTGTGTTGCCAAAACGTGGAAAGAGCGATGTGTTTGTTTATACACTGACGCAACGTATTTGGTAGATTTTCACTTTGGATTAAACTGCCATAATTAATATATAGCCAGTGCCGTTAATGCCCACCACATGGATACGTCTCAGTAGCTTAGCCCATCTTACGGATTTATGATGTCAGAAGCTGACAGAAAAACACACAATAGCGCCGTGGATTGATGGCCACCGCGGTGTAAGGCTAACGCGCTCGGCTAGATATCGACAGATCTGCGATTTGATTCCCCAGAGTTGAGGGAATAACAACTTTTTGGTTATTGTGTGTTGCTAAAACGTGAAAAGTGCGATATCTTTGTTTATTCTCGACGCAACGTATTTGGAGGATTTTCACTTTGGATTCACCATTCGGATTTAACTGCTATAATTAATATATAGCCAGTGCCGTTAATGCCCACCAGACGGAGACGTCTCAGTACCTAAGTCCATCTTACCGATTTATTATGTCAGAAGCTGACAAAAAACACACATAGCGCCGTGGATTGTTGGCCACCGTGCTGTAAGGTTAACGCGCTCGGCTAGATATCGAGAGATCTGGGATTCGATTCCCCAGCGGTGACCGAATAACAATTTTTCGGTTGATGTGTGTTGCTAAAACGTGGGAAGAGCTTATTCACTGACGCCAAGTATTTGGAGGATTTTCACTTTGGATCTCGCCCTTTGGATTTAGCCAGTGCCTTTAATTCCCACCAGATGGAGGCGTCTCAGTAGCTAAGCCCATCTTACGGATTTATGATGTCAGAAGCTGACAGAAAAACACACATAGCGCCGTGGATTGTTGGCCACCGTAGTGTAAGGCTAACGCGGTCTGCTAGATATCGAGAAATCTGGGATTCGATTACCCAGCGGTGACCGAATAACAATTTTTTGGCTGCTGTGTGCTGCTAAAACGTGGAAAGAGCGATGTCTTTGCTTATTCGAATTTCTTTACATTTCTTACCACGGTTCTTCTGTTATATTCGTCAGTTCGTGTGACCTTCTTTAAACGTTTTTTTGCTGTAGTTGCACCCTCCTGCTCCCATGTCCACGACATCATTTGCAGTTGATTTTGGTGTGTTTAGTTTAGCTGCAATGATCCGTATGGAAGTGTTACTCAAACGACATTTTATAAACATCCCATGCTGGAACTCGGAAAGTTCACGTCTACGCGGCATATCCACTTCAAAGTTACTGATAATACGGCAGAACATCTCAGCTTTATATATGTACCTCCCCACTCTCAAAACACTTTTCTGCGCAGTCGTTTATGCAAATATTTGTTTGTGTCCGAATAACTTTGATAATATAGTGTACGTTATGCCCGAAAGCATTGCTCAGTTGAAAACCCTTATTTTAAGAGCATCGCTGCAAGTACACGGGGGTGGCCGGAACTAGCGGAAACGGGAAAATCGCTAGAATAAGGACAGTGTTACGAAGGAAACGCATACTGAACACGTGTAAAAAATACTATTTACTGGGCTGTATTATGTGAGCTGGAATTTCATTTATAAAGTTTAATATTCGCCGTGAACTTTTAAAGTTGTTACCAAAGTTTCTAATTGCTCTGTAAATAGAGAATCTAGTATTTTCTGACCACCACTTCCCCTTTTTTAATTTCATGCGTTATTTTTTCAAGGCAATGGGGTTACACGTAGAAAATGTATGTCCAGTCTATTACATTTAAAGACGTTGTATTGAAAAAAGTCAACTAACTTGCTGACAGACGGTTACAAATAACTCAAAATGAGTTATGTTCTTCTCTTCGTGAGGATCGTTATTTATATCGAAGTAGTGGTCTTAAATTTAAAATTAAACTCAAAGATTTATGAATCACCATAGCATTTTACTGTGTCAAATGTGCTTCGCTAAACTATTATCCACAGGAAAAGGAAACGATGCAACTGAACGCCGTATTTACTAAAATAAAGGTTTACGTTAGAAAACTTGTAATCTGATCATGGGGTGACGGACTGCTGTTTCCTTCATGGGGAAACATCCCTCTCATTAGGTCTGTCTGCTTCACGTCATAGTTTGACACACATGACAGTGATCGAAAACCTCCTTTATCCCTTTAAGCGTCGCAACATTTACTGAGCTGCCCGAATAGTAATGTTGTCATAGCGGCCGGGTTTGACGGAAGCTGCGACAAAACAATCCATTTCCCATCATCATCTGAGTAGAACTGACCATAAATTTATCACGGGTAATAAGCGTTTCTCGACTAGTCCATTATTTTATCTATCATTCTCGTCTAGTCTGCTCTATGACTTAAGGACTGAAACCAATGGGCTTGTATCATCACGGTGACAGTGTGTAGCTCTCCTGACACGGACATCATGCCACTATGCAGAAACAGATAACTGAAATTCTCTCTCTTTCTTTTCTTAGGTTCGTCATCATTGTTACGCCCCTTTCAGGAGGTGCTCAGTCAGAAAGGATTGGGGACAATTATTATCCTAAAGGTCCACTCTGAATAAGAAAGCCATGGGGAAAGCAACACTTTCTCATACGCAAATTCACTCGGTCTAGCGGCGTTCTACCCTCTTCTTAGACACAAAATATATTCGTTTGGGTTGATTTGAGAATATCATGCTAACCCCGAGTTAATTCGTTCCAGCCAGTTAAAAGGTTAACATGCACAGTATGTGTGACATTGCTGAACATGCGTATGTATACAAGAAGTCAAATTAAGTTATATGGGTAAAGTTTGCTTATTTAACTTACATATTAAAAATTTATGAATACGGTAAGAAAGCGTGATTTATAAAACCTTTATGTGATTGTGTGAAGCAACTATTTTATGGGCCCTTCTCTGTAATGAAAAATCGCTGAAGCTGTATCTCTTACGAAATGTTTGCATTCCTAGCTTTCTTTGATTGGTTGGTTTTCCTATTCTTTCTAACATTTCAGGAGGAATTCGTAGCATTTACCATGCAAAGTGATAGATCAGCACTAAGGTTGAAGTTAAAATCAACAATTTTGAAACCTTACAAAACACCTTCAAATAAGATTTCGGTTTGCAAACTCGTAACCTACCCATGGGGTGACAGACAGCTGTTTAGTATTCATCATGCGTTGAACTTAAACTGTTCTCTCCGACAACACTTCCTCACTGCTGTTCCAAGATTTCCTATGGGGATTTTCCTCTAATATCACTTCTCTCCGTTCTTCATGTGTCAGTTCCCTGCATTTTCTTTTCCTATTTTAAATATTTTTGGACAAGCTGTGCACCCTCTGCGCATAATTTTTGTTGCGCGGCGACTCAACCAACTGATTATATTAATGAAGACTAAAAATCTTTTTGTAAGCTGTTTCGAATTTGTTACGTATGCAAATGAAAGCTTCTTTGCGAGACTGCTTTTCTCAAACAGTAAGTTTACCGTGCAATTCCGTAAAACTTCCGCAACGCTTTCTCGTTCGTCTGACGAAACATCATAGCGCAAAATGCTCCGTGTCTGGCATGCAGAGAGAGATGCCACACTTTTTTTCTACCTACCGGAAAGCTGTTTTAGAAGCGCACTTACTCCTATTAGCAGTGGCGTCACTTCAGGGTTAGTATTCAAATACTGTTCAAAAATAAGTTAAAACAATTCTATTAAAATTTTACTCGGAATGACTTGAAAAATATTATTATTTTGAGTAATGTTTTAAATATACACAGTCGAGTCCCATTATTTTGACCACCTCCTACTTTTGACGTCAACAGCGCGTAGCCAATGAAAGAAGGTACGTGTCGTGAACTGGCGTGGAGGTATATAAGGTATTCTGAAAAAATATATCACTCGTTGGGGCTACGTGTGGCCTAGTGGGCAAAGTTCGTGACTGCCACGGAAAGGACCTCAGGTTCGATCCCAGGCAAGTACGAACGCTCGATTCACTAAATATCCGCCGTGCGTCGGATGGGTACGTCAAGCCGTCGGACCCCGGGTACTGGCCCCCGGTAATAAACAAGGACGTCTTCCTCCACCTTTCTACTTCGCTTCCGTGTCACTATCCTATCGGGCACTCTAGCGCAAATCTCCTAGTTTCCTATTTCTAAGGGTTGTTTAAAACCTGGGGTCAGACACTCCCTTCCTAAAATCTTCTATATATGATAATTTTTTTTATATCACTCGTTGCTATCATGGATAAAAGGAGCGATTTATCAGATTTTCAAAAAGGGATGATTATCGGATTTTGGGCTAAGGGCGGCAGTATTTCCGAAACAAAGTAGTTTGTGAACTGCTCGCGTGCTGCTGTGGTTAATGTGTATCCTTATTGGACAAATGGCACCATTGCGAATAAGCAACGTGGAAAGTGCGGAGAACCACGTGTCATTGATGTGAGAGGCGAACGTCTGTTTCGAACGTGCGTGAGGGCCGATCGACACGCTACAGTGGGGACACTCACTGGCGGAATGAACCAGGGTGCTACCGTAAGTGTGTCTAAAACGACAGTTCACCGAACCCTGCTGCGTATGAGGCTCCGATGCAGACTGATAGTCACTGCAGCTATGCTAACGAAGGTGCATCGGCAAAAAATTCTTACATTTGCACGGCAGTATCGGAATTGGACCTCCGCTGATTGGTAAAGGCCTGCCTTCTCCGATGAGTGACGTTTTCCGCTTCATTGAACGGATGGACGTTGGCGTATAAGGCGAGAAACTTTGGAGAACAAACACTCTTCAACCATTGCTCGCAGAACACAAGCTGGTGGAAGCTGCGTTATGGTCTGAGGAATGTTTTCATGGTATTTCCTGGGTCCACTTATACATGTGGAAGGGCACTATTCACCGAATACGTTATGAATCCATCCTTGCTTACCACGTGCACTGATACACGCTGATTGTCTTCCCTGGGGCAGATGGGATCTTCCAGCACAACAATGCAACGTGTCACACAGCTAGAAATGTCTGAGACTGGTTGGAAGAACACGATGAAGACTTCAAAGTACTTCCCTGTCCTCCTGATTCCCCAGATTTAAACCTAATTGAGCATCTGTAGGACCGACTTGACGTGTTGTTTGCTCTATGGATCCTCCACCGGGCACCCTTCAGCAGCTGTCCGATGCATTGCAGTCAGCATGGCTCCTGTAAACACCTTCCAGCACCTGATTGAGTCACTCCCAGCCAGTCTAGTTGCTGTCTACGCTGCACACCGCCGTTACTCTGGTCTTCCGGCCCTAAATTAGGGATTGAAGACTTCTCATATCACTTAGAGTTGCACGCAGTGGTTATTAAATTCTTAAACAAAAAATCGTATATAAATGAATTTACATTCCAATACTTATATAATTCAACAACTTTGAAATTAGCTTTAAAACTTCAACATCGAACAATATGATTTCTTTTTCGTGCTTAATGGCCATAGTGAAGACCTCACAGAGCTGTAAGTAGTCTCTCGTTTCTAATTTGGTGCCAGTACTTTTTGGGGGAAGGCGATACACAGCGCTGAGACCCAGACGCCCCAGTCATGACTCTTCCGGGAGTTCACCCAGATCCTAGCATGGATAAGTAGTTAAAAGCCAGCAGCTCTGAATTGTTCACTGCCTGGACGGTCATAAATTTTTCTCTTCATTATGAACGAAGTAATATATTTCTGAAGACTGTTTAGTAACATATCATCATCATTAGTGTTCTAGCTCATGACAGTTCCAACGATAACCCAGCAAGTTCTCTCCCTCCAGTTCCCTCTGTTCCTTGCCTTCTCCTTCGATTTTTGATAGCTTCCAGTGCCTATTATATCTTCAATCATCATTAGTCGTCTCCATCCTCTTGGCCGCTTTCCTTCAATTTCCCCTTCTATCTTTATTTTCAACAGGCTGTCTCTTCTTAACACGTTTCCTATCAAGTATATTTTCCTTTTGTTATGGTCTTTTGTAAATTTCTTTCTTCTTCAACTCTTTACAATACTTCATCATTGGTAATTTTTTCAATCCACTTAATTTTTTCCATTCTTCTCCAACACCACATTTCAAATGCCCCCAACATTTTAGCTTCCTTCTTCCCAATTGTCTACTTTTCTGCCCCATATAAATTTATATTTCAAATACAGCAGTTCATAAGCCTTTTCTTTATATTTTTATTCATTTTATTAATAAAAAATGTTCTTGTTAAAAAATGTATACTTTCCTTTATTAATTCTTTCTTTTATTTCAGTGTCACATTTCCCATTTTCCTGGATTATACTACCGAGGTGTTTGTACAATCTCACTTGGTCTATATTCTCTCCATTCATAATCATCTCAACATTTCCTGGTTTCCTTTAGACTCTCATTGTTTTTGTTTTCTTAGGGTAAATTTTCACACCATATTTTTTGCACACACTTTAAAATTTGTTCATTAGATGCTCTAGTACATCTTCAGTATTTGCTAATATTTCTTGGTTATCTGCAAATTTTAAACGTATGCAACGTATAGAAGCTAACATACGAGTGTAACAAACCTTATAGCTAATATTAAGTTCAGAGAAAGTTAAGATATTTCGCAATAGTTCATATTCAGTTCGGAACGCAATGTACAGATTAGTATGACGCAAACGTGGAAGTAGGATTAGGGTATCCTTTTCGGCTTTAAAAGTTACTAAAATATTTTTGACCATTTGCAGCTAATGTTATCATATAGAATTTAATAGGAGGAAATAATTAATTTGTGACTTCATTACAATTAAAATTGACCATTGTTTGTCATTTATTTCATTTTTTATTTCGGGGTTTTGCACCATCAGCCTCCTTTATGGCCATAAGCAGTCGCTTGTTCATAGCATGTCAGTCTACTGGTCCTATCAAAGGGACATGCTCCTCGGAACAGACACACAACACCTGCTTTACCGGGGACTCTGCCACAGCACTTGCTTCACCCGAGACTCTGGTACACTACTTGCTTCACCCGGGACTCTGGCACAACACTTGCTCCACCCGTGACTCTGGCACAACACTTGCTTCGCCCGGGACCTGGCACAACACGTGTTTCACCCAGGACACTGGCACAACACTTGCTTCGCCCGGGACTCTGGCACAACATTTGATTCACCTGGGACTCTGGCACAACACTTGCTTCACCCGGGAATCTGGAACAACACTTGCTTCACCCGGGACACTAGCACAACACTTGCTTCTCCTGGGACACTGGCACAACATTTGATTCACCCGGGACACTAGCACAACACTTGCTTCGTCCGGGACTATGGCACAACACTTGCTTCACTCGGGACTCTGGCACAACACTTGTTTCACCCTGGCCTCTGGAACAATACTTGTTTTACCTGGGACTCTGGAACAACACTTGATTCACCTGGGACTCTGGCACAACACTTGATTCACCCGTGACTCTGGCACAACACGTGCTTCGCCCGGGACTCTGGCACAACACGTGCTTCACCCGGGACACTGGCACAAGACTTGCTTCGCCCGGGACTCTGGCACAACATTTGATTCACCTGGGACTCTCGCACAACACTTGTTTCACCCGGGCCTCTGGAACAATGCTTGTTTCACCTGGGTCTCTGGAACAATACTTGCTTCACCTGGGACTCTGGAACAACACTTGCTTCACCCGGGACTCTGGAACAACACTTGCTTGACCCGGGACTCTGGCACAACACTTGGTTCACCCGGGACTCTGAAACAACACTTGCTTCAGCCGGGACTCTGGTACAACACTTGCTTCACCTGGGACTCTGGCATAACACTTGCATCACCCGGGACTATGACACAACACTTTCGTCACCCAGGACACTGTCACAACAGTTGCTTCACCCGGGACTCTGGCGCAATACATGTTTCACCCGAGACTCTGGCCAAACACTTGCTTCACCAGGGACTATGACACAACACTTTCTTCACCCAGGACACTGTCACAACACTTGTTTCGCCCGGGACTCTGGAGCAACAATTGCCTCACTCGGGTCTCTGGCACAACACTTGCTTCGCCCGGGATTCTGGCACAACGTTTGCTTCACCAGGGACGCTGGCGCAACACGTGCTTCACCCAGGACTCTGCCGCAACATTTGCTTCACCCGGAACTCTGACGCAACACTTGCTTCACCCGGGAATCTGGAACAACACTTGCTTCACCCGGGACACTAGCACAACACTTGCTTCGCCCGGGACTATGGCACAACATTTGCTTCACCTGGGACTCTGGCACAACATTTGCTTCACCCGGGACTCTGGCGCAACAATTGCTTCACACGGGACTCTGGCACAACACTTGCTTTACCCGTGACTCTGGCACACCACTTGCTTCATCCGGAACTCTGGAGCAACACTTGCTTTACCCAGGACTCTGGCACAACACTTGCTTCACCCGGGACTCTGGAGCAACACTTGCTTCTCCCGGGACTCTGACGCAACACTTGCTTCACCCGGGACTCTGGCACAGCACTTGCTTAAACCAGGGACTCTGGCACAACACTTGCTTCACATGGGACTCTGGCACAACACTTGCTTCACCTGGGACTCTGGAGCAACACTTGCTTCTCCCGGGACTCTGACGCAACACTTGCTTCACCCGGGACTCTGGCATAGCACTTGCTTAAACCAGGGACTCTGGCACAACACTTGCTTCACATGGGACTCTGGCACAACATATGCTTCGCCAGGGACTCTGGCACAACACTTGATTCACCTGGGACTCTGGCACAACACTTGATTCACCTGGGACTCTGGCACAACACTTGCTACACCCGGGAATCTGGCACAACCCTTGCTTCACGCGAGACTCTGGTACAACACTTGTTTCGCCCGGGACTCTGCCACAACACTTGATTCACCCGGGACTCTGGCCGATTTGGAGAATTGTTTCACCGTTGGGAAGTTTGTTTTTTTCCTCAGAGTATAATACTTCACCCGGGACTCTTGCTGAGATGATACGACTAACTGGCCAAGTTTTCCTCTCACCCCTCGGGACATAGGCTGGGTCTGCTGTTTGGTCACAAAAACCTTTTGCGACAGTTAAAACACGGCACCTGTTCTCTCAATGATCTAAAATTTGTAATTCAACCATCAGCAACCTCTCCCCTCCGAGGATTGAATCTTGAAGAGCTTAATATGATTCAATTTTTATTATTATCTGACACTGCGTTCACTTCTCTTATAGTCGCAATTATGTTGTATTTCATGAGATTTCTGAGTATTTCATGGGATTCATGAGATTTCGTGGCATTTATGTAGTATTTCATGGGATTCAACACCTGCATAAAGACCTCCCTTTCTGTAGTTCTTTTATTACAAGTCGAGCATTTTGCAAATCAATGCGTGTTATTGAGTACAAATTGAAAACAATTATGTAATCAAGGTTTGTGAGAGTTTTTAAATATTTCACCCAAGAAATTTTGACTGCGATATGAAAACAAAAAGGAATATGTATAGTGCTCAAAAATGTGTAAAGCCAAAAAAAATTGCCGTATAAATACTAGATTATTGTTTCTGAGGAGGTCCTTAGAATAAGTGCCCACTTAAACTTGGTACTTCTGCCACATATAGTTATCTAATATTTTCATTTAATCCATAATTTTTTGTAAAACACAGTACGAAAGTTAATTACAGTTAAATGTGAGCGCAATTCATATTTTGTCATTAACGTATGCGTAGAAAATTAGAAACTGCTTTTTCAGTACGTATGAGGCTTCGCCCTAAAGATGTTCAAAATAAGCATTATTTTTAGTTTTAATTATTTTGGCTTTATATATATGCATATTGTGTACATTCATGATATACTTCCACTGAGTATTACACTGTATTTCGTGTGAACATCTCTTAATATTATTGATATCTCTGATATAATGCTTTGTTTTTCATGCTCTTCTATCTTAAGTTCCATTACATACATCTACGTATCTTTCATATTGTTATTTATGGATTCCAGAAGAGTTTATGAGGTCATATACAAAAGCGTCTCTCGCCTGTTGTATCAGTAGGAAATAAGTCGGACAGTCCTTTTTCTCAAGAGACGTTTTTATACTTTACCGATTCAGAGGATATTCTATGTTAACTCCCGTGCGAAAGAATTCTTGTCTCCTAAAAAGCTTTTTCATTGCTTTGCAGGACTGCATATAATCCGCATGTCTTCGTTCGGCTCCTCTCTGACAACGGTAACCATGGCAACCGACAAAAGAGTAGATTCTTAGTCATTTCATCACACACTTGTTTTTGTCCCTTTTGGATCTTACGAAACGTTCTACTAAGAAATACCACATATTCACGAAGTAGTGCCTTGCTCAAAACATAATTTCGAAATTTTTCCGATAAGAAAAACTAATTATGAGGACAGTGTAGTATATTTACATAAAATATACATTGTTGTATTTGTAAATATGCGTTTTGCTATCCTCGCTTATTGACAAAATCCTTGTTTTATCTGCCAGACGGAAATCCTTCAAAGTAAGAAATCCTTATCTTTTGAAATACGAAGTACAGCGTTCTAGAAACACTGTTTACTGAACCAAAGTCACACAATTTAGAAGTACAGTCGTACCTCGATAAGACACCCCGCCCCCATTATACCGCCAGCCCTGGCTTCCGCACTCTACCCACAGGCCACAAATATTATAATCGTATTAATAGAAAATTCTTCCTTTAAACCGCTACCTCGCTGTCCCTCATTCGCAAGGACATTCAAGCAGAATTTTGAGGTTTCTGATTGGTAAATACGGTGTTAAACCAGCACTCAAAATACTGACTTACAACGGACCCATACTGACTTACAATGGACACATACTAACTTACAACGGACGCATACTGACACTACAAGAGACACTTCACCTTGCATTGCATATCTCCTTAAGTGTGTCCAGAAAGCATATTCGATGAGTACCCCTCAAAGAAATTTTGAGGAATGGGTGAGATAAAAGCAACTGCCATGCCCACTCTCTTTGAGAAAGATTGATACCTTTAGCGAAGTATAGTCAGCCGCTGCAAATCAAGGGCTGATTCTTGTGTGATTTATTGACTCCTGCAGAAGTAAGACGATTGGTGTGTGTGTGTGTGTGTGTGTGTGTGTGCGTCCGTGTCCGTCCGGTCAAACGGGGAGGTAGAGACTAAACGGAGAGGAAGGGACTAAACGGAGATGTGTGTGTCTGGTTAAACGCAGATATTGGTGTCCAGTTAAAGGGATATGTGGGTGTCCGATAAAACGTAGTGGTAGGAACTAAACGGAGATGTAGGTATTAAATGGAGAGGTAGGGATCAAACGGAGATGAGTGTCTTCGCCTAAACGGAGAGGTAGGGACTAATTGCCCTCGACATACAGCTCCGTTTTAGATTCGACCAAATGGCAATTCCTTAACTGCAGTGTCTAATATTTTTATAGAGGCTACACTCCCTCAGAAAAACACATTACTTGCTGTCTAATGCTTCACACATTCGATTTTACAATCTCTCGTTATTCAACGCCTTTATTAGTCATTGTTTCTCGCAGGTACTGCATGCTGTGTGGAATTATTTTAATTCTTCAGTTTTTATTCACTTAAGAGCGTTCTGAAATGGGTGAAATATTGTTAGATGCTCATGAGAAAAGTTTGATAAGTGAATTTGAAGATCGTAATCCTGGATCTACCCCTCAGACATTAGCAAATAACTTCTCCAATATTGTTTCTAATTCGAATAGCAAAATAAACAGTAGGAGACATATTGAGCTTATAAGCATGAATGAATGCGATTTGATTAACAAATGCACTGAGATAAAAGTGGCAAGCACGATTTTTAGAGTAAGCTCTTCTGTGAATTGGAAAAGTAAATGCGCAGGATAGTGTTATTACAGTCGAAATTATTCTTGAAAAAGCGAGACAGTTTGGAAAAGATGGGAAAATTCAAGAATTCAGCTACAGTAATGTTTCGCTTCAAATATTCAAAAATCTGTTCGGTGAAAGAGGCCAAACCTCTGAAATTTCAGTGGATAAGAGAAAAAAAGAAAATGTTAGAAATCATATTTGGTTATGAAGTAAAATATGTGTGTATAACATGAATGAAACTGGTTTGTTGTATCGGATCATACCCGGTTAAAGTATTTTAAACAAAAGTGAGAAAAGATGTAAGATGACGAAGGATAGAACATCAACAGTGCACTGTGTAAATGACAGTAGTACTAATAACCGGAGTAATGATGCTGTGGAAATGTCTAGAAAACCGCCTGGCCACTATAATTTGGCTTTTGCCAAATTCGCTGCCATTCTCTTCTGAAGGAAAAGAATAACACTGATTAACAGACCTCACTATCAGGTGTTATTTTTACCGTTTCATGACCATTACGCGCTCCGTAGTTTACCTGCTGCTTCGATTTGCATAATGCAGCGTTGGTCAAAATGTCTTGACCCTTCCATGGAAAGTATCGCAAACACTAATATGCAAATTATTGGACATTGTGTTGATACTTCTCGAAATATCACATTTTTTGGAATATAAATACACTGGCGGAAAGTGAAAAAAGAACACCAAGAAGGAATTGGCGGACGATCATGAAATTTACATATGCTAATAGGGTCGAGTTTACGTAGGTGTGATGTTAATTTCGGGACTAACCGGTAAGCGCTTACGCTACAGCACGGCATAATATCCAAATTATCGTCGGTGGTATTTAAGGAGTACGGCGAAGTGAATGTAATCAGTCATCAGCGTACGGACACGTGAGAAGATCCTGAAGAAGCAGCAATGCCTGGACATGGAAGACGTGTACGATTTCAGCAGTTATCCGATTTTGAGCGAGGTCGTCTAGTCGGACTTCGCGAGGCCGGGTGGTCGTATCGTCGTATTGCGGAGCGAATTTAACGGGAAGTATCGGTGGTGGTACGATGGTGGCGTAGATGGTCCGAGGAACAATCCTACACGAGAAGACGTGGAGCCGGGAGTCCCAGACGGACTGATGAGCAGACCGATCGACGCATAAAAAGAGCGGCGTTTTCAAGCAGGACATCTACTGCGACGCAAATCCGAGCTGCCGTTGCACCTGAGGGGACTGTGCGAACAATCCGCAACCGTCTACTGGATGTAAGACTACGTGCACGTGTGCGTCTGGCATGTGTACCACTGACTCCAGCCCACCGTCAGGAACGGCTGCAGTGGTGTCGCCAACGTCCTGTTGAGGGATGAAAGCAGATTCTGCTTGGGAGCCTCCGATGGCCATATGCGGGTTCGCAGACGCACTGGGGAGCGTCTCCACCCTTCTTGCATCCGCCAGCGACACACAGGGCCTACACCTGGTCTCCTGGTGTGGGGAGCGATCAGCTATCACTCCTGTACACAACTAGTGTTTGTACCGGGTACGTTGAACAGCACCTCCTACATCAACAACATCATTCAGCCCGTTGTTGTGCCATTTGTAAGGTCGGTCCATCGTGGTGTTTTCCAGCAAAATAACGCACGTCCACATACGGCACGTGCAAGGCAACATGCACTTCAGGGTGTGAGACAACTTCCATGGCCTGCACGTTCACCGGATTTGTCTCCCATTGAGCACGTGTGGGATTTTATGGGACAACGACTTATCCGGTCTCCACGGCCAGCCACGACCATCCCCGATTTACACGTCCAGGTTGAGGATGCTTGGAACTCAATACCCCAAACTTACATCCAACATCTGTACGACAGTCTCAATGCCAGAATTGCACAGTGTGACGCAGTTCATGGTGGTTCAACCTCGTACTAACCATGTTACATGGAAATGTTATTTTTCAGTTTACCAGCAAATACAGCTGTATTTTGCCATAATGCTTTGATCACGTTATCCTCTGTATTCCGTTATTATGATGTATAAATTTCGTTGGTATCAGACGCCTCCTTCTTGGTCTTCTTTTTTCACTTTCCGCCAGTGTATGTATACGTTATCTGTAATATTTTGTCTACTGAGTGTATATATGTCTATCAGTGGCGTATATTCGAGGCTGACTAGGCTAGCTGGGAAACCCACAGAATACACAAATAAAAGTCAATTAAATATACACAAATAAAAGTTTATTATCAACGGTATTAAGATATGTCGATGCTTTACCTGAGAAAAAAACAAGTGCGGATTCGTTTCTTTTGACGAAGGGAATGTGTTTGGCGATCAAAGAACAACTGGGATCCTAGATGAGGGATGGTGTCTTTGAAACGCAACCAGCTCTACCAGTCTTCGCTGTGAGATTCGAAAACTTTCGATACGATCGCCAACTGGCGTTTCCATGACATCATGAAGGAGCGCGTGGAGGGTGAATGGGCCATTTGCTTTGGGCAACGATTTGCCCAGAAAAAGGAAGACTTAGACTTTGGACTACATACGTTACTCGCATGCTTCCCCCGTAACTTCACGGGGTTCGCGAGAGTTGCCTCAGTTATGTGAAGTGTCAAAGAATTAAAATCGTAGCGTTGTTGGATTCGAACAGTTTTGATAAATTTTGGGAAATCTTCCCTGAACATGTACTGTGAGAAATTAAAGAACCTGTGCTTCAAATTTTGACACAGTTCTATTTAAAAATTAACAGAAGGGGTTTTATTTCATTCCTGTTATGAATACAAAAAGAAATCAGTAAGAGATATTACTTGTTACATGACATTCAGTAAATTGGACATTCTGATTAGTGAGGTGCACAAATTAGCAAAGACCTTAATTAAAGTTTCCAACAACAACTGCAACTACCGAAAGGCGTTTTTCAGCATTAAAAAGAATCGAGACATGTTTTACAGCCACACAAGAACATGTACACTCGAGAAACTTGTTTTTTTCGTGTCAATAGAGGATAACATTCTTTTTAAATATGAAAAAGTACTCCAAAGAAGTTTTTTATGGAAACGTAACAATCATGTTCACAGAAAAATAAAAAAGAATGGAGTTCATGTAGGAAAAAAGTATTCAAAAGATAAAGTATTAAAATCCTAATCCTTATAATTATTTGATGCTATGTTAGAAATAGTATGTACCTAAAATTCAGAAAAATTACTTCTACTACTTAATAATTGAAAAATAAACTTCTCAGTCTTCAAAAGAAAACAGTACTGGTGGCGGTGAACGGTACAGGTGAGATAGCTTAGGTTTCGGACCCAAAATACGCCACTGATGTACACTCACTGACAATGAAATTTGCGCACATAGAGGAAAGCATGTTACACCCGGAAAACTTTGCAAATAGCTTGAGTGAATGCTGATATGCAAATGATCAACGTTCCGTGCGATGGCGCATGACCGTACTCCCTCTGGTGGCGCAGCAAGCACGAAACGTCAGCCTTCTAAACCGGTGTGTACTCGATGCCCCATGAAAGCAAAAAGCACTGGCCGACGCAAGCAAGAGTACAGAGACAAGAATGTCGGGTAGACGCCAGAGACGTTGATTTACACAAATTCTGGACTTTGAGAGAGGCCTAATCATCGGGCTGCAAACTGCAGGGTGGTTGGAGAGCCGTATAGCCCGCCACGTGGTTATTCTGACCATACCGTCCGGCTGTGTTTGAAGCAGTGGAGACGTGACGGCACTGCCAAACGGTAGAGAGGCTCCGGACAGACCAGGAGGACCACCGGTAGAGAGGATCGACGGATCGTGCGCCAGGAACTTACGAATCCCACGGGGACCCGATCCGCTATACAGGTAGAAGTAGCGGCTCCTGTCTGCACACGAACCATTTCCCGACACCTCGCATAATCGAATATGCGGTTACAGCGCCCCTTACGTGTGCTGACATTAACACCGAAATGTCGCCGACTCAGTGTGCTGTGGTGCCAAGCCAGAGCGATGCGGAACGTCTCAGAGTGTCAGAGTGGCGACGTGTGGTGTTAGCAATGAATGCCGCTTCGTTTTGGAGACAGATCATCATCGTGTCCGGGTGTGGAGAACCCCGGGTCAACGGCGCAATCCCAACTTCGCTATCGAGCACCACACCTTCCCCACTGCAAGCATTATGGTCTGGGTAGCCATAGCCTACGGTAGCCGATCACCTCTAGTAGTGGTACGTGGATAATTGACGGGCCAGCGGTATGTGGATGAGAACCTTCGGCCCCATGTGCTCCCATTCCTAACCGGGATTCCAGGTGCGCTACAGCAGCAGGATAATGCCCGCCCGCACACGGATCGGGTTGCCCAGGATTGCCTACGCAATGTCCAGACACTTCCATGGCCTGCCCGCTCCCCTGCCATTTCCTCTATCGAGCATGCGTGAGACCAGTTGAAACGCAAGCTGCCGCCGTGCCGCACTATCCGGGATCTGGAGCACACCGTCCAACACGTTCAGTCTGCCGCAGGACAACATCAAGCGTATGTTCGCCTCAATGCCTGACCGTATTGTAGCATGTATCGCCGCACGAGGCGGTACAACGCTCTGTTGAAGATGACTGGACTGCGTGCCACATATCCCTCTGTAATTGTCCTGCAGCTCTGTTTTTGCCATCATGTGTATCATTCATCTGTATCATTACATCCATAAAATTTTAATTCAAACCGATGCTTCCTTCTTGGTGAGCAAATTACAGTGTCCGTTAGTGTGTATGTATTGGGTATGTGCAAAAGTTCTACCATTTTTGTAGTACTTGCAATTGGGATCGGGGTAGTTACGTGACATGTGACGCTTCGATGCCGAATTCTCGGCCACTAAAGCGTGGACCAGTAGAGCATATAAAGGCACTAGGTTTGTCCGAGTAAGTCATTCGCAACGCAAATCACGGACGGTGCAACATTGCATTCAATAGCACATTAGACCTTGTTTACTGTACGAGTCTGATAAAAGCCGTATCGCAGTCGCGGCTTGCCGTAACATCTGTCAATATGTATGGGGAGGACGCAGTTGATGATCGCACATGTCGCCGTTGTTTTCGGAAAGTCTGGGACGCAGGGAGAAGCTGTAAAGTTCAACCACGTCCTGTACGTTCATCTGTGGTTTCTGACTAGGATATGAACCAAGCCATAACAAATGAACCAAATCCAACCGTTCAGGAATTAGCGGAAACCTTGTCGCTGCACAAAATAACAGTCGAAAGAAGGATGCATGCGCTTGGGTTCAGCACCAAGTTCTATAACTGGGTTCCGCACCAGCTTTCTGCAAAGCAACAAGGGGAGAGAATCCCTAACGTTGTTTCTTTGCTTTCTCGTCACAGAAATGAACCGGTTTGGGGAGGAATTGTAACAGGTGATGAGAAATGTGTACTCTACAGTAATGTAAAGCGTTGACGTACAGTGTGCCAAGTTGCCGAGCCTGCTCCATTGACCTCAAAAGGATGACTGCATACCCAAAATGTTTTGTTGAGTGTATGGTGCGATGTCCAGAGTATGATCCACTGCGAGGTGTTGGGACCTAACCGAACAATAAATGCTGACTTCTACTGCTAACAATTGGACAGATTGGCGAGAAAAACTGATATCGAAGCATCCAGCACTCGTTAATCTCGAATGCGTATCCTTCATCATGATAACGCCAGACCTCATGCTGCTTTAATCACTCGACAAATATTACTGGACTTCGGTCGCGAAGTGTTACGTCACTCGGCGAATTCCCCTGACTTGGCGCCTACGGACTACCACCTTTTTCGATTGTTACAGAACGCCTTCGCTCTTCAAACCTTCGATGATGCGGGCAATGTGAAAACAAAAGTGCTATTAGAAGTTGTAAAATGATGATAATAAGAATGTTTTCTGTGTTTGATCCAGTTTCAGTTTTTGGTTTATCGTTAAATTGAGTAGCGTTAGTTTTCTGACTCCAAAAACACAGGACTCTTTCCGGCGTGGTTCACCTACTCTTAGACAGATAGCAAGAGGTCATACAGAATGATGGCAATTATGTGAAATCCTAGGTGCGTTATTTGTTGTGTTTTCCTCCGTTTTTTATAGCCTACAAAAACGGGTAGAACTTATGCACACACCCAATCAATGCATATACACTGAAGTGCCCTAAAAACTGGTACACTAGTCTAATACTTGGTATGTCCCCCACGGGGGCGCAGGACTGCAGAAATACGACGGGGCATGGACTCCACTAGCTTCTGGAAAATGCTGTAGTCAATGCACACCAAACTTCCTCCAGGGCATTCCACAATTCGGGTGCATTCCGAGGTCTCGGATTCCTGTGTTCGATAGCGCGTTGCATGGCATCACACATGTGTTCTATCACGTACAGATCTGGGAATGGCAACATCTCAAACTCAGATGAATGTTCCTCTAGCCATAATGTGGCGTCCCGACACTTGTGTGGAGGTGGATTGTCCTGTTGGGACAGGCCCAACCCATCAGCATGAAAGCATGACATGAACGGGTGTACCTCGTCAGAAAGGATGCGCACATAGTGTTGGCCGGTCACAGACGTTACGTTTGTAGACGTACCAGGGGTCCCAGTGAAGTCCAGCAAAACACTCCCCATACCGTTACGGACCCTTCCCCCACCAGCCGGTACAGTTCCCTGTTGAAAGGCGGGAATCATAACTTCATGGGGTTTGCGCCACACACGAATCCTTCCATCTGCCCGATACAGTTGGAAACGCGACTCGTCAGACGAGGCTACCTGTTTCCAGTCATTGAGTGTCCAGTGGCGGTGTTGCCGTGCACAAGCGAGGCGCATAGCTCTGTATCGTGCACCCATAAGCTGATGCTTGTTAAAGCTCCAGCATTGAATTTCGATGATAACTGCAAGGGCATTGCACGCCTAGCGCGTGAAACGAATCTTGACAGCCGACGATGGTCACGTTAACCCAATGTCTTTTTACGGCCACACTGGTATCATAGGTTGGAGGTTTTGCCGGAATTCTTGTAGTCACTGTACACCCTTGCAATGGTCGTCCGTGAAAATCCGAACTTCGTTTCTACCTCCGAAATACCATGGCCCATATCACGAGCGCCAACTGTGACACAGCGTTGAAAATCGCTTAAATCGTTATTAGTTGTCATTCTTCTGTCGAAAACAGCTCTGACAGCTGGCAAGGATGTCTATCGCTTTATATATGCACTGGCGGACGCAAACGAGTACGCGCATAGGTGACGTTGCTATGTATATATATATATATATATATATATATATAGTCTATGTAAACCTTTGACTCTCTCTCTTTCTGTATATGTACATATACATCGAGTCAAAGTTTTATACATATAGAGAACTGCAGAAATTGTATTTATGTAGTTTCTATTTTAAATATAAAGGAACGACGATTATATAAATGTAATTATTAATAAAACTAACGTCTAATAAAGTTAGACGTTCAGTCTTGGACCAGAGTTCCATGTGAAACCATAGAAGACGTCAAATTTACTAATAATAGCATTTATAATCGTTTTTTTTCATATTAAGGTAAAACGTCAGTATTTATTTTATATATAAATGAATAAAAATCATATAAGTATGTAGGTGGTATATAGCCCAACTGAATGCAAAGAATATTTATTTCATTATCTCCATTAAGCTTCAGTGGCAGGAATTGGGTCCTCCGTTATTAGTAATGCTGTGGTCACTCACTCATTAAATTTGCTCCAGTCACTTTTTTCTTAAAGTTCAACTCAACGTTTTGGTAAATAAAACCAAAAAGAGCTATGCAGTCACATAGGCAAAGGAAACAGTGCATCTCAATTTTCCAGTTACTATCTGGTAACACTTAAATCAAGCAACACAAATAAAGTTTAAAAAACTGAAAGAACGAGCAAAAAAATCTTGAAATAAGGGGAAAACATATTTGGAAATGGGAAAAGACAGTGTGTGTCTTATTGTTCTTGGCAATGGTTCAATCTTTCCTGCTCTCACGAGTGTACGCTGCTTCATTTTTCTTTAAGTGTATCTTTCCTTCTGTTTTCTGATACTTACGGTAGGTTGCTTTTGCCTTTTTTTTTTTTTTTGGCAGGACAAACATTCCGTTTCGGAGAGAGGACAAATTGAGTATTTTACGCACCACAGAGCTTAGCGAGAAATACTGATATTTCTGCTTCTTCCCTTATTATCTGAAGTTAGTTACTTTAACAAGCGTCTTTGGGGAAATCTTCAAATAATTTTTTAACTCCAGTGAAAACGTTTTTATGAAAAAAAAAATATGTACCTTAAATGAAATATTTGCTTTACAGAAATCACACAAAGAAATACCCTTGAGGGAAGTTTAGCTTTGAAAACGGGTAGAGGTACAAAGTAAACATTCGTTAAAATGATTTTCAGCGAATGAAAAATTTCAAATAATAAAGTAAAAGTGAATTCTATTGCTAAGGTAACAAAGAATTAACCGTTTCAGCACACATAAGTCGTAAAATGTCTTGCTGTAAAGGGATTTCAAACGCCACTTAGGTTTCCCTTAATGGTACACCGAAAGTAACAGAAGTTGCATACTTAATTAAATAAATGCTTATTATAGAACTTGGAACAACAGCAGCAGTCACTTCTGTTTAAAGTCACCAAATCAAACGGTCTAAAGAAGGTTTCTGTTTAAAAATAAATAAAAAAAAGCTTGCATAACAGAGTTGAATAATACGCTTTTAATTGATTCCCCGAAACCAAAAATAGAAAAATAAATAAACAAAGCTAAATAATAATACCTGAACTCCGTTTAATGAGTGCAAAACCCGTAGAAATATATAAAACCCGCTTTCAGCAGTCCCGGCTGGCTTCTTCAGGTAGGTACTACTGAGCAAAATCAAAAAACAACTTAGCACATCTCAACAGATCTACAAAAGTTCAAATTAAAACATGAATACGAGACAGAAATGTAGAAGATGATGTCACAGTTACTGGTGGGGACTTGTGCATTTCTCGTATGTTGGTGTTCACGTGGTACGTTCAGGAGGTGATATCATACGTCAGGTATATTTATGGTAACATCCTCGTTACAGGCATTTTGGTGCGTGAGAATCTCGATAGATTCACGAAACGCTGTAGCTTTCTCGTTTTCGTATGAAGCAAGTCGGGTAACGCTGTCTCAGCAGGGAGTAGCCAGTTTGGAGAAGACCGCTCGGGCAAGGGCTGGTAAAAGCTTCCCGCTTCTATCGTTTGTGCTCATAGTGATTCTGATTTGAATAAACATTTTTGTCATCCAAATGTATTGATTAACTGTTGCATCAGGGTAGGTTAGTGGGACGGCATCAATTAGCGGGCCGCCCCGGTGGCGCAGTGGTCTAAGGCGCTGGCCTCTGATCATTCGTCCGTAAGGGGTCCGGGTTCGAATCCCGGTGAGGCATGGATGTTGTGTTTGTCTTACGGCACTGGCTCTCTCCCTTCCCTGGAACCCGTGACCCTAAATTAGGGACTGGCGACTGCTTATAGCCCATTGAGTTGCTCACGGTGGTCGTTAAACCTCCAATCAAAAAAAAAAAAAAAAAAAAAGAAAATCAATTAGCGGAAAGAGACCGGAGTGCGCAGGTCGAAGAGAAGCCGACCTATGCTAAGGTTGCCGGGAGAAGGCAAGCTGCCGTAGCACCAAAGAAAGCTAAGCCAACACATCAGGTGATTCTCTATTCGAAAGTAGCGGGCAAATCTTCGGAGGAGGTGAAGGACATGGCGAAAGAAGTGTTTAGCCCATGGAACATGGAAATTGGAATCCAAGATATGAAAAAAGTGGCAAACGGAGGGGTTCTAATCGAATACACCAAGGCGGAAGGGGTCAAGGCCTTCGAGGACACATTTGAGGCAAATCCGCAACTCAATGAGACGTTTATCTTAAAAAAGCCAGCGAAGAAACTTCCTAGATTGATAAGTCTATGGAGTTGATTCCTCTCATGAACAACAGATTGTTGTTGGGATAGCGATGCAGAATTATATCCAGGACTTTGAACGCTGCAAATTACTCTTCCCGATAAAAGGGAAGTCGAGGAAGAACCACTGGGTGTGTGAGTTCGCACCAGCGGACTTTCGCACTCTGGTGAAGAAAGGGAAGGTCAACCTCGGCTGGCAGATTTACTCCTGCAAAGAATATTTGCGAGAAACCCGTTGTTTCAAGTGCAACGGGTTTGGTCACCATCGTGACAAGTGCAAAGCAGCGTCTGAAACCTGCGCCCGGTGCGGCCAGGAGGGGCACAGGCGACAGACCTGCAAAAACGAAGCGAATTGCCTCAACTGCCGAACTGCAAACGAGAAGTTCCGCCTCAAGCTCGACACCGCCCACTCCAGTATAGACCCAGACTGCCCTAGTCTGAAGAGGGAACACGAGAGAATCCGTTCCAGGACGGATTATGGTTGAAGAACAAGCGACGGAGGAAAAAGGATGGGACTGTGATCCCAAGAAGAATTGTAATACGCTGAATGTGCGTCCAATGTGCCTGGGTTAAATAATTCAAGAGTTTTTCCATCATTGTGTGAATTACCATCTTTGTATTGTTTCGTGAATAAAAAAGGCTTCGGCTCAAAAAAAAGTTTGAGTGGCACCAATCTCCCAGAGGTCTCTCAATGGACACACGGTCCATCGTGTGCGACCTCCCCATTTCGCACCACCCGTCGGTGTGTCCGAATCTGCGGTTCTTAGAAAGGGATTGGTAACGAAACACTCACCGACGGTGAACATGATTAACGAGTCCTATCTATCCTTGCAGAGTCCGCAACAGGACGGAGCAAGCTGATGACTCATCATTACCCCAGCTTCAGGAAATACAGACTCATCCTGATGCGAAGTAAGGATCGCAGCAATCGACTTAGGGCTTCTCATTCCGATATCAAGTCCAAATTTCTTGAGGCTTGATTAAACAAAGCTAGACAAGTCAAAATTTGTCTAGCATTGTTTTGGTAAAGCTAGACAATTGTTTTGACTTCGCAAAACTGTTAATCAATTCACAACTCACTGCATCAACGCATCTATGTTCAATTAGGAGTGCTATTTTTTTAAAGATCTGTTGAAATTTTTAGCATGTGACATAGAATTTAATATGAGAGTCGAACATTAATTTCTAAAATGTTTATCAAAACCAGAAGGCTATGGATATGCTTCATTTCTGGATGTTTGTGGAAACAAACTGTTTCACTTGCAATAAACATTACATTATGAATTATTACTGTTGAAGCATTGTCACTCTAACTATACTAAACACTTTATTTATTGCATTTTCCGTTTCGAAAAAAACAAAAATTCTAGGTCTTTTTGCGCTAAAAAATATGAAATTTAGTTAAAAGAAAAGCGAATTTCGTTCAAATTCATTTTCGTGTTTATTCTATGAAATTCAGGATTTATACATCTGGATTTGTTTCCGTTTTGCATGAAATTCAGCTTTTACAATGATCTATCTAATTCAGCATTCCAGGGAATTTCGCTGTTACTCGCCTACTTGTTTCTTTGTTCCATGAAATTGAGGGTTTACCTTCTTCAATTTGATTCTGTATTCCATTAAATTCAGTTTCTACCCGCTTCTTTTTAATTCAGTATTCCATGAAATTCAGCTCCCATCCACCTATTTGTTTTATTTCAAGAAATTCAGCTGCCATCCACCTATATTTTGTATTTCAAGAAATTCAGCTTTATCCATTTCTATTCGATTCTGTACTCCACGAAATTCAAGATTTACCGATGAAAAAGTTTGACCAAATTATAATTTTACAAACCTTCAAGAAAGTCATTGCATGTTACTACAGAGTATTATCGTCACACTCGTCGCTACAGAATATGATCGCTACACTCGTCACTATAGAATACGGGATTTGGGTAGAAACGAAAGAAATACTTCGCAAAAAGTTTTAAATTAAGTTTTTATAGAGTTCCGTATTCCATGAAGTTTTGCATTTGCAGAATTTGAAGGCAGTTCATAATTTTCAAAAATGCAACGAATATTTTGAGAGAAAGGTTTTGAAGCAGAAGAAATATTTTCCAAAGGCATCTCAATAACGTGGTTCCAAACAATTTCTTCTCTTCAAATTTGCGCACTGAATTTCCTACGCAAAGTAATGAAAAGTATAATTGCTGCCTGTAACTCTCTTTCTTTAAGGAGCTTATTGAGTGCCAATAGAGCATTTTCAAATTCGCTCATGTGTTACGAATGTTTTGGATGTACGAGACACAAAGTTTAGGAAAATTCAGTAATTGCACTTGATACTGCAAAGGCTTTTCATAAACATTATGAATGAAGGTTTATAAAATAGATTCCCATATGATCGCTTTGAGGAAATATTTCTCCTAGGGAAAGGTAAAATTCCTTAAATTAATAAAATGAAATTTAAAAACTAACATGGAATTGCAAGAGAGATAAAGTAGGACGGTACATTTGATAGTATCTCACGAACAACCCTAATAGAGGAGCTCTAAACTCAAAGACAAAAGTACTTAATCTCAAGCCTTATACCATCTGTGGAATAACTTTGCGTATTTTATGGACAAACGTGTGATATCGTAGCCTCCTAGATAAATCTCAGTCATTCTGCATTATGTCATCGATTCTGTAGCTTCTCTTTTGCGCATTGCATCTTTTGAGTGAGCGTGTTTCGATGATATTTTCCTTCATTCAGCCGATCTTCAAAATCAATTCTTTCAGCTACACTCTACCTCCCACTCTTCCAGTCTTTTTCTTCTCCTTTTGTATTTCAGTAATCTACTTCGCGCTAAAACCTGAAGGATTTCGTCTAGATTTCAAAAGTGCAACACAGAAGGCTAGAAACGCAGTAAACCCAATCTGGCTTTCAATTTCGGCGACGATTATATTCTCCAATATAACACAGCATGTCGTTCACAAGGCTTTCTGCGAAAATAGGTGACTGCGTTGTAAGGTTCATTCGTCTTTCGCCTCCGATTTCGATGCTATTTATTTTTTCACGGCAAGAAGAATCCCGAGGAGTTCAATTGCTGTCAAACACCGTAACTTTGTACAAACAGAAAAACTTATAAAAATTTGGTTTATCTTTCGTGCCAAAGAAATCATTAACGAACAGCATATTCCTGCCTGCCCCTCGTCTGGAATGCAATTTCCAGACGAATATATGTCTTATAATCATGTTATAATCACTTTTCTTGTACAGCGAAATTTCTTCAGTAAAGTTGTTAATTCTCCTTTGAGCCGTAGGTGACTGCACGGATAGTGTTCTTTTCCAAGGAATAAGATAAGACTATTCAAGACTACACATTTGTGATGCTCATTTAGAATAAATTATCAACGTTTATTCACAATTAAATGTTTTATTAACATCGACTGTAGCTTTACAGAGCGTTTGGCTCGGCATCATCAGAACGAATGAAGCGTAAACATTCAAATCATTGTGACATCATAAAAGTTCTGATGGTCACGGATTTTGAGGAGTTGTTTCCACGCGCTTGAAAGAAATGGCGTAGACGTCATGTTGTTGACAAGTCGCGAATAATTCCGGTATATGTAGAAAGCTTCTAATACATTAAGCTTGTTAGGTTAGTCGAATCAGGTTTATCAATAAGCACAGCGTTTCCAAAAAAAATTATGGATAGTTTCGTGACAACGTTGGGATATTGATGACTTTTTTAGTTCATAGTTCCGTACGTAATGTTGTGTTCCTTCACTCGAAAAATTAAAGCCCTGCGGGTTTGTCCTATATATGAAAGTCCACATTCACAAAGTACAGTATTTGATAAATTCCCCAGGAATTTATGTCTTGGAAGATGTCTTCTGATCCGTAAAAATTCATCTTGTTTATAGGTTTTAAAATAACTTTGAAATTAAAACTTTTGAGAATTATTGAACTTCAACAGCAAATCTGAGGAGTAAATGGGATAACCGCCCAATTCGTCCGTACTGGGAGGTTACTGGCGTGCGGGAGCGAGCAGACAGGCTTCGGTTTCCTAAATTTTCGGATAGCTTTGTATATCACGGAAGGGCTATATCCTCTATATACTGCAATTCGTTTAAGAAAATCAAGCTCTTTCTGTAAGGAATCCTTAGTTGGGCATATATGTACTGCACGATATACGTATGTGTAGAAACCAGAAATTTTTTGTTTCCATGGGTGATTTGATTTTGCTTGTGGAGGTAAGGAAACAGCAAATGGTTTTTGATATACTGTTGTACTAAAGGATCCTTCAGAGCGTGACACAAGGACATCTACGAATGGTAAGCAGCCATTATTTTCAGTCTCACATGTGAACTGTATATGAGGATCAATTGAATTAATAAGTTCAACTAATTTAGTAATTCGGAATTCCTGCCTTTCCAGAGGACAAAGGTATCATCTACATATCGAATCCTCCGGTCGAATGTAACGAGCTGAGAGAGTTTCTCGTCAAAGTGACGCATGTTGACTTTGCATAAAACATGCGACAGTGCAAGGCCTTCCGTCTGTTGAAAAAATCTTCCAATAAGATAATGTCCTTTTGAGCAGCGTCTTCTTCCGAGGAATAAGACAGAGACGCTCTAAATATAGTTCTCTCCCAAGCAATAGTATAATACAATAACAAGTACCCTTCTCCTCTGGATAGCGCTCTCTTTCGAGCAATGCTGTTCTGTACCTTACAATAGTGTTCTCTCTTTCAAATCAATACACTTCTCCTTTGAGAAGCGTTCTTTTGTGAACAAACAGCGTTCTCTTTCGTTCTATAAAACACTAACTACCCTTTGAAACAGTTATTTTTTCTGAGCAGTGGGACAATGCCCTTGTTACCCATTCTCCTCCAAGCAAAAACACAGTGACATGGGACACTACCGGTCCGAACAGCGTTGTCTTTCGAGTAACAACACACTGCGCTTCGAAATGGTGTTCTCTTCTTGAAAAAAATACTTTTCCATTTCGAGCCGTAAGATATTGCCCGGATAGTGTTATGTTTCAAACAATAAGACATAAGTTACAGTTTTGATGCTAGCGTGCCATTATAGGTGTTTTCGACGGTAGACCCAGGTGTTGAGAGTTACGTACAGCAACGTAGCCCCATTTGCAGCAGGGATCGATATTTTGTGTGTTGTGACAGATTACTCCCGCAACAGGGATACAAATTACAGGCCAGTTGTCGCATAATAGCCCTTCTGTTGGCTCGTATCATACAGGATAGCATTCGCTCACTTCTGGCATCAATGAGCCGTGATGGGCCCATACCTTCCAGGTGGTTCATTGTTTTTACCCTCCTCGAACCACTTCTTGAAGGTACTAACCATGTCTGACAATGAATAACTTAAAAAGTCTTCCCGTCTCGGAAGAGCTCTCACCCAGTCACTCGGACTTCGTCAAACTCACTAAAGATACGCTGCCTCTTCCATCAAGAATAACACTGATCAACACGGCTCAGTAGAAGGTATTATTTATACAGTTTCATGACCTTTGCACGTGCCATCGTTTACCTGCAGTTGCTTCCATTTGCACAAAGATGCGCTGGCCACAATTGTTTGGATGTTTGGGGTATCTCTACTGCAAGGAAAATCTCATTGTTAAACGTGAATTCTTGAACTGTGTCCTTACTAGAGGGTACGCAAATCTGCACGAATATGGACAGCGGCAGCCCACACAGCACAGAATATTTCGTATATGTTACAAGTACGTAGCACTGGAACATTCAGACTTCTCAGATGCGTTGCGCAATGTAACAGTAATGTTTCAGAAAACTTACGGTTACGTGAAATGTCCTCAAACGTTTCATAACTTTGAAACATATTCGAGACGTTACAGTGAAAGTTCGTTGTAACTTCAACATATCGAATTCATGCTACGTATTTGAATGATATTTGTACCTTCGTTACAATACAATTACGTACAATGCTGGCCACCCAAAATGCAACACCAAGAAGGAAGCATCCAATTGGCCTGAAATTCGCAGTATGCGTTGCCCGTGAGAGGACATGCAAATGATTAGCATTGCCGGGCATATGCAAATCATGTGCCCCGGCACGCCACCGAGAAGCACTATAAGAAGGGTGCATAGAAGGCGGGGTGTAAGTAATGGAAGTGTGTTGTGCTGCCGGACCTGTGCGTGGAAAGCTACTTGATGTCTCGTCGCAGAATACGGCAGTCATTCCAGCATGTTTCGGAGTTCGACAGAGGACGAATAGTGGCTTATCGCGACAGCGGTTTATCGTACCGAGACATCGGCGCCCTTGTGGGACGACATCCAGCCACATTGAGGCGAGTATGGAATCGGTGGGTGTAGGAGGAACGGACGGACCGACGTGAGCGATTACCGCAGCCGCGGCACCCCACCGAATGAGAGGACCGGCAGGTTGTGCGGCGGGCATTGACGGCTCGCACCGCCACATCACGAAAGTTAGCGCAGGAATTAGGGTGTGTTGCGCAACAACCTGTGTCACCACGTGTCGTTCGACGCCGGAATCAGGACCGGGGACTTGTCTCACGGCACCCATTGCTCCGATTACCATTGACGTTACATCACCGGCGAGTGCGGCGGCAGTGGACCGTTGAACGCCGCACCTTGACTACGGAATGGTACGACATATTCTTCTCCGACGAACCCCGCTTCTGCCTGCAACACCACGAGGGTCGGATCCCCGTGTGGCGGCACCGCGGCGAGAGACTGTATGATACATGCATTATTCATCGCCATACCGGTCTGTCACCTGGAATTATGATTTGGAACGCAATTGGATAGACTACGGAATGGCACGATATTTTCTTCTCCGACGAATCCCGCTTCTGCCTGCAACACCACGATGGTCGGATCCGCGTGTGGGGGCACCGCGGCGAGAGACTATATGATGCCTGCATTATGCATCGCCACACCGGTCCGTCGCCTGGCGTTATGGTTTGGGGCGCGATTGGAGATGACACCCGTACCCCTCTGGTACGCATCGCCGGTACACTCAAGAGCCACCACTACATCTCCGACGTTTTGGAGCCTGTAGTCCTCCTTTACCTGCAGGACCTGCCAGCGGCCACATTTGAACAGGACAATGCGCGCCCGCACGTAGCACGCATCGTGGAACAATTCTTCACGGCCCACCAGGTGTCACTTCTACCGTGGCCCGCCTGTTCTTCCGATATAACGCCCATCGAGCACGTCTGGTCGCTGATCGGCAACCGAGTGGCCCGGCAAGCACCACCCGTGGCTACGCCTGATCAACTGTGGTAACGTGTGGAAGCAGCCTGGACCGACATACCCCAAGCCCCTATCCAAAGCTTCTTTCGTTCGATGCCGCGGCGTGTAGCAGCCGTTATTGCCAGCCATGGGGACAACCGAACTATTGATGTTTGCGTGTTCCGCAAGTCGCACGGGCCTGTAAGCTCAATCGTTTCATCTTTGTATCTGTTGTAATGTGACCAGTAAATCTGGCTTTGCTATCTCGTGTTCTTCTTGGTGTTGCATTTTGGGTGGCCAGCAGTGTATTTGAAAGATGATTGCGACATCATCATATTACTGTTACGTATTTACTACGTTGAACATTATAGTTTTAATAAACTTTGTAAAATCACAATAAACATTATTACACTCGAGAGCTGTTTCAAATTTAACAATAGTCGTATTTACGAGTTGTTTACGTTTTCACAGGTTCAACGCAGTACCCTGTCCATTGGAAACTGTTGCGGCGTTTATATAACGATAACAAAAGAAACGAAAATCGGTACCAAATGAGATTGTCAAATTTCTATTATACATGTGGAATAGACTATATTTCAGTGAATTTGTCATTTTTCTATGAAGTTACTCAGCTGCTAGTAAGAAAACGCATGCTGCTGTAGTATTCTAATAAAAGAATACAACCTTCTACTTAGATTTTATAAAAGCTTTATAGAGCTTAAAAGTTATAATAATTAGAACGATTACTAACTTTCAGATGATCTTGAGTTACAATAAAAAAGGGGAAATATTAAATCAACTAACTAGCTAACTCGAGTATGACAGTATCATCAAAGAATATTCCAGTAGCACATGTAAATGCGACTACGAGAGTGCTACGGTGAAATGGCATAAGTGCGCATTCGCATCCACGCCTTTGGCAAACCAAAAATCTTAAATATCGCCGGAATGTAACATCAAGGTAGCAATTATGTACAATGGAAACTATAACACAGTAGTATCGGTGAATGCTATTTTTAACATAACCGTAATGTACAGAGAGTTATGTTCTAAAATAGATGTTGCTGAAACGTAATTGTAAGATATCTCCGAAGGTGTAACGAAAATGAGAGATTGTAACATTATTGATACATATATGAAACGTTTTATGTTGTAGGGAAAAGCTTCCCCGAAGCGAAATGTGAACGCTATTTCAAAGAAGATCAAAGTATGCATATTTCGTTGTGTTAAGATAAAATCTACAGAAACGGATGCATTTATTTTTGTAATGGAAAACGTAATAAGAAACTCCATCATCAATTATTATCAGTCGACTGCTAGAGGAACATTACCCGAAATTTCCTATACAACGTTCTGTCTTACCACAATTTCCTTCTAGACATTTCTAAACGCTTTCGAAATTCAATCTCCCATCTTCTGTGTAATTTTCTTCAGAATTCTTTGCTGTTCCTTGATATTAAATCTAGTGTTCCAGTTGTCCAGGATCTTTAATTTCATCATGAAGTCAACAACGTGTCATTTCCCTTATGCATGTGTTCCTCTTTCTATCTTTCCTGGTTACACAAAGCATGCATCTCTCCATGTTTATTTCAGTTGTTTGCAGTATCTGTATGCTGTTTTAGTTATGGGCGACGTCTCTGATTTATAACTAAGAACTAGAAGTATGCATTAATTAAACACGTTTCGGACACAATGGTACATCACACTTCAAAATTCTACTGCTTCCTTCAAAAGTTCTGTTCTCGAGTTTTATACGCGTATTTGTTTAATCTTTACGGTAATTTAGTTGAGAAGGACGGCGCAATAGCAATTGCTTCTGTTAAGTGATCATTGGCTAACTATGCCTTTTTTTGATTGTCTTGTTATCTGGTACATCATGTGACATTGACATTACCTTTCCCATGATGCATCTACTCCACGTACTTAAGACCAGCATGTAGCCACATGGTGAAATTACATCTGATGAAGGTGTCAATGTGACACCGAAAGTGCTCATGTGTTTTTAAACTGTATATAGATTTCATTTTTTAGCTGAATAAATATCATCGTGCAACAAGACGGATTTCTTTTAATACTACTGTTCAATCTTTGGCGTGGACCTAATTTAATATAATATTTGCTGTTAAAAGTGACTTTAGGCATCGGATGCTTCTGGATTTACCGCATAAAAGTCCAACTCAGGTAGCACAGCCATGCAATTTAACGTATGCCCAACACTGAGCCACCGTCTTCTATTCCTAAATGACGGTGGCATAGTGTTGGGCCTACGTTAAATTGCAAGGTTGTGCTACCTGGGAAATTTGTAGTTCTTCTAAATGTATTGTACGTTAGTTTAGTTTTCTGTAAGCACATTTTTAAGCTCATTTTCTTTCTCTTGTCGGCAAGGTCCTGCTTCAAACAGTAGTTTTAAGGGGGTACTTGCAAAACTCAGCACGTCCCCAGAAAGACGAAGATCTGTAAAATATTCTTAATTAATCTTTATGCGTTTACTTTCTCAATTTAATTTTTCATACCTTCTCAATTCAATTGTGCATGCTTTCTCAATTCAATTTTTCATACCTCCTCAATTCAATTTTACATACCTTCTCAATTCAATTTTACGTACCTTCTCAATTCAATTTTGCATACCTTCTCAATTCAGTTATTCATTAATGTCCTTTTTTGCATTGATGGCCCTTGCCTCTTGTTCGCTGATGATCTCAAGCCTTTTTGCAATGTACAGACTCTTCTTGATTGTTTTGCTCTTTAAACTGACGTCAATAACCTGCTTCAGTGGTGTACGTTAAACCATCTCCACTTCAACATCTCCAAGTGTCATGTCGTTTCCTCTTCGCGGAAAATAAACCTAATTCGTTTTGATTACAAAGCTGGCGACTATTCTCTTATCCGTAGAAACGATGTCCAGGACTTGGGAGTCACATTTCATGCAGCGTATAGAACTCTTAGATTCATCATGCGATATTCCAAGTATTTTTCGAATCCTCAGACACTTATTTGCATTTTTGAGACTACAGTCATATCCTCACTGGAGTATACGACGATCATTTGGAGCCCTAGCCCCCGTAACACTAATAAATGAAATCAAGAAGTTAAAAAAATATTTCTTTGACACCTTTTTTTACAAATCAACAGGTGTTTATATCGCGGACTTCCCAACGGTTGACCTTCTGTCATTCTTCAAGGTGACCTCTCTACAGTGGAGAAGGAAAGCTCTCCAACTCAAGTTCCTGTACGGTGTTATTAAGGGAGAGACGGATGATACTCACATTGTAAACCAATTAAGTTTCCGTGAGCCACGTTTACCAAGGACAAAATGTAAACTAATTGCAGAGCCATTGTGCAGGACTGATGCTAAAAAATATAAGTTATCAAAATGTATGGACTTCACAACCCATTTGAAGAATGTCCGGATATTTTTAGTGTGAGTCATAATTTTTTTCGTAAAGCATATTTTGCAAGACTGTAAATATCACTATAGCAATTCCTGTAACTAGATATACCATTTCTAGGGATGTGCGTATAAATAAATAAATGCTTGAAAGAAATTCCACAGTGTGGCGTTGAAGAACTGGGCGGGTTATTGTGTCCCTTTGTCTCACTCCCTGTCGTAATTGGTGTCCTGTTCTCAAACAGGACACCTTTGTGCTTGTATTTTCGTAGTCCTATTAAAGAATTTCTCTTGTAATCATATTGAAGAATTTCTCTTGTAGTCCTATTGAAGAATTTTATAACATATTCTTAATAGGACTATTAAGAATATATATAAAATTGTTCTTAATAGGACTATTTTCGTAGTCATTAATATATTAACAATTTTATCAATATAGTCTTAATAACAAAAACTGCTTTTCAGAAGAATTTTAAAAAGACTGTTTTTAGAAGAATAAGAAAACTTAGTTCAAAAAGCTGGTTTGATACTGCCAGAATATTGTATTTCCACTCATGAGAAGGCAGGTTTCAATGTAGTACTGGATTTTTGTATTTATTAGATACAGATAACAATGATTTCAATAATAAGAATTAAAATAATTTTTTTCCAGAATATTGTATTTTACTAGATGTACCATAAGCCACCTTTAGTAAGGTCAAAAAGCTGGGTCGATGCCGACATATTATTGTATTTCCGCTTGTACATGACAGAACTTAACGTTATATTTTGTTTTCATAGAGCAAAATTAAAAAGACTGATTTTTAGAAGAATCAATATATTCTTAATAATGAAGGATGTTTTTTAGAAGAATTTTAATAGTCCTCTTAAAAAAATTAATAGGACTACTACGAAAATAGTAGTCCTATTAATTTTTTTAATAGGACTATTTTCGTTGTCATTAATATTTTAACACTTTTTATCAATATATCCTTAATAGGACTATTTTCGTAGTCCTATTGAAAAATTTTTGTAGTCCTATTGGAGAATTGGTTTTAATGTATGCTCTTTGCTACAGTGAATATTGAGAACATTATGCTCTTTCAATAATGCGCAGTTTCCCGCTAGCCCCGGAACTGTAAATGTTAAAAACATTAATAAATAATAAATAAATACACAGTTGACGTGGATTAAGAACATCAAATAGAAGTCATAGCTATTCCAACGTTTATAAGTGAGTCATGGAAAAATTTCTCATCGGCCGCCACCTAAATAAATAATGAGGATTTTTCCATGACTCACTTATAAACGTGGAAAGAAAATAAGATGATAATTTTTCCATGACTCACTTATAAACGTGAAAAGAGCGATGACTTCTATTTGATGTCAAAAACAGTTTCTCACTATTTCTGCTCCAAAATGACGTACTTGAAAAAATAATTTCCTTAGCATAGCCTTTGGTATAAAGAACACTTTTTGCATGCTTTCTACTTTTGCATTATTTAAAATTCTTCTGCCATATATTCAGCAATGTCCGAAGATGTAACATTGATGTCTAGAACAAGAGTGCATGATGTAATGTTGTTTAACACGTCTTCAATACTGCAAGATATCATCGTTGAACGGAATCGAAAGCATTTTCATAATCAATGCAAGCAAACCATATATGGTGAGTGTTCCAATTCATTCGTTCTTCCGATCACTTCTCCCTGTACAGGAATTTGGTTTACACTGAAATGCCATAAAAAACTGGGATACCTCTTTAATACTCTTCGCGAACGGACAACGGCAGGGCATAGAATCCACTAGCTCTCTGTAGCATTCTGAAGACAGTGCACACCACGCTTCTTGAAAAGCGTCTCACAATTTCGTAATATTCACCAGTGGAGGATTCATGGCAATGACCGCACGTTGAACAGCATCCAAAATGTGTTCCCTCGGTTTAAATACGGCAAACGCGGGGCCTGGACAGGATGAAAAATACCGCGAAACATTCCTCCAGCCAGAATCTGGCGACTGTGGATGTGTGCGGTAGTGCATTGTTGTGTTGAACGAAGTCGTACCCGTCGGAGCTGTTGTATGACATGAACGGGTGCAAATTAACGCCAAGGATGATTACCTTGGCTCCATAGATCAGAGCGGTCTGCACACGTAGGTGGAGTCCTAATGCGTGCCAGCTGAAAACACCCACGCCATATAACAGCACCACTGCTGCCGGCCTGCACCGTTCCTAGTGGGCGTACGGGATCTATTGCCTTGTGGCGGTGTTGCCACACTCGGAGTCGTCCATGGGCCCGAAACTGTTGGTACCACGATTTTTCGGACCAGGCTACACGTTTACGGTAATTTTCCATTCAGCGGCGGTGTTCCCGAGACCAGGCGAGGCGTAAAGAATTTTGTCGTCGTGTCAGCAATGGCACCTCTGTGGATCATCGGATGCCGTACCCCATAGAATACAGGGAACGTTGTACTATCCAAATGCTGATGCTACTACTGTACTCAGCATTGAACTGCGCTGTGATGTTGGCAATGTTGGACGCCGGGCGGATGTTATGATGCAGGTTAGACGCCGGGCGGATGTTCCGATGCGTGTTGGACGCAGGTCGGATGTTACGATGCGTGTTGGACGCAGGTCGGATGTTACGATGCGTGTTGGACGCCAGGCGGATGTTACGATGCGTATTCGACGCCGGGTGAATGTTACGATGCGTGTTGGACGCCAGGCGGAGTTACAATGCGCGCTAGACGCCCCTGTCCATGATCGTGCAGGGCTGTTCTACCGCCACACCGGTTTCGAAGTATACATTCTCCCCCTGAGTTTAGGTAGTCCAGGTCCACCCTTGAAATTGTTGACCCTGTAATTCCAAATTTCGTGGTAATTTCCGAGATGGAGTGACCGATCTCCCAGCCGCCGGCTATCATGGCCACGTTCGAAATCGGTTAAATCCTGATAAGCTGCCATCTGAACTGCAAATGCGATTACTTGAACGTGCGGGGATATCTGTTTCTATATATGCGTCGTTTCGGACGATACCAATTATCGGATGGGTGTGGTGCGATGTAGTGCAAATGGTAGCGGCCTTCCCAATTTTTTTTTTAGTCACCTGAGTGTGTAATTGCAATAATGCCTTAGTGAAGAATTTGTGTAATAATGAAGAACTATGTGCACAACTTGTACAATAATGAAAAAATGCCGTCTGTGCACGTTATACTCCGGAGTCCATACTGGAACACCCAGATAGGTTTTATTAAAACACAAAAGTAAAAGGTTAAAATCATAAAACCTTTCGTACAGCCGCACACACTGCTGGCCACTCAAAATGCAACACCAAGAAGGACACGAGATAGCAAAGCCAGATTTACTGGACACATAACAACAGATACAAAGATGAAGCGATTGTGCTTACAGGCCCGTGCGTCTTGCGGAACACGCAAACATCAATAGTTCGTGTGGCCCACATGGCTGGCAATAAGGGCGCTACACGCCGCGGCATTGAACGAAAGAGGCTTTGGATGTAGGCTTGGCGTATGTCTCTCCAGGGTGCTTTCACACGTTGCCACAGTTCATCAGGCGTAGCCGTGGGTGGTGCTTACCGGGCCACTCGGCTGCCGATCAGCGACCAGCTATGGGCAACATATCGGGAGAACAGGCGGGCCACGGCAGCAGTGATACCTAGTGGGTCGTGAAGAATTGTTTCGCGATGCGTGCCACGTGCGGGCGCGCATTGTCCTGTTAAAATGTGGCCGCTGGCAGGTCCTGCAGGTAAGGGAGGACTACAGGCTCCAAAACGTCGGAGATGTAGCGGTGGCTGTTCAGTGTACCGGCGATGCGTACCAGAGGGGTGCGGTTGTCATATCCAATTACACCCCAAACCATAGCGCCAGGTGACGGACTGGTATAGCGATGCATACTGCAGTTGTCATACAGTCTCTCGCCGCGGTACCGCTACACGCGGATCCGACCATCGTGGTGTTGCAGGCAGAAGCGGGATTCATCGGAGAAAACAATGTCGTGCCCTTCCGTAGTCCAGGTGCGGCGTTCAACGGCCCACTGCCGCCGCACTCGCCGGTCGTGTAACGTCAATGGTAATCGGAGCAATGGGCGTCGTGCGGCAAGTCCCCTCTCTGCAGACGACGTCGAACGGTACGTGCTGACACAGGTTGTTGCGCAACACACCCTAATTCCTGCGCTAGCGTTCGTGTTGTGGCGGTGCGAGCCGTCAATGCCCGCCGCACAACATGCTGGTCCTCTCCTGTGGTGGTGTTCCGCGGCTGCGGCAATCGCTCACGACAGTCCGTCCGTCCATCCTACACCCACCGAATCCATACTCGCATCACAGTTGCTGGATGTCGTCCCACACGGGCTCCGATGTCTCGGTACGATAAACCGCTGTCGCTATAAGCCACTATTCGTTCTCTGTTGAACTCCGAAACGTGCTGGAGTGACTGCAGTATTCTACGACGAGGTATAAGCAAGCTTCCCCCGTACAGGTCCGGCAGCACAACACACTTCCACTACTTACACCCCGCCTTCTGCGCACCCTTCTTATAGTGTTTCTTGGTGGCGTGCCGGGCGCACATAATTTGCATATGCCCTGCAATGCTAATTGTTTGCATGTCCTCTCGCGGGGGACGCATACTGCGAATTTCAGGCCAATCAGATGCTTCCTTCTTGGTGTTGCATTTTGGGTGGCCAGCAGTGTATATGTTTGGGGCTAGCCCATATTTCTCTTTTTTAGTGTATATGATGATGGATCTCGGGGCGGGTGTCCGAAAGGTCTTATGATTTTAATCTTTTACTTGTGTGTTTTAATAAAACCTGTCTGGGTGTTCCACTATGGACCCCGGAATATGCCGAGCACAGACGTCATATTTTCATAATTGTAGAAGATTTTGTGAACAACTGGGACATTTGTATTAGCAGTTATATAAAAATATTACAGTAGGAACACAGTCACTGTTTTTACATTACACACCACTTTTCTTCTTTTCCCAATCTGAAATCTCTGCCTGCAATGCTGCTTCTTCCAACTCTAGTTCTTTCCATACTCTTTGTCTTTTTTCCTTCAATTCCTTTATTTCATAATAAATTTTTCTTTTTTCCTTCAGTTTCCTTTCTTCCTCGTTTCGAAGAACACTTTTTTTCTCAAGATAATCCTGATATCTTTGTCTGGAGGCTCTTACAGAAAGAAGAAGCCTTCTATTGATGGCAATGTGTTCTACTCCTCCCACATTTTTAATGGCATCAAAAACTGTTCTCTGACAAATCAGGGATTCTTCCAGGAGATTTTCCGTAAGAACAGACTTATTGACAGAAAATCCACCTTCCACTGAAGCATTTCCATGAGACATAATGAGACAAATTTTTATTACATCCCAAAGTTCACCGAATTGTTTTTGGTTGTCAAGTAGAGCGCTGTAAAATTTGTCTAATCCAATGGAATTATCATGACTGCCTAAAAACTCATCAAACTGAGGCTTTAAAGCACATTGAGCTTCTACACACAATGAAGCGTACTGTTTATTAGCTTTTTCAGCACAGTCATCTGAAATCCTGTTTGCACTAAGTAAAAATTCGAGCACAATTTTCACTCTCTTCTTGCCAAGACTCGGCTGCTGCACTATAATATTTGGGTCCAATAAAGTTACCCCACGGACAAACTTAAATTTTAGTGGGCTTTTCTCACGACGTTTTTCAATCATACTGGTCACAAGTTTCCTAAATTCAAGCTTAATTTCTAAATTCTCCCTTTCTGAGCACTTCACTTCTTTTAATAGCTTTTTAGCACAAAGTCCTAAATAAACTTTCTCAATTGAGAGAAGATTTTCACTTTTTAATACATCTAAAGTTAACAGTTTTGAGACACTATCAGCTTCACCTAATATGTCAGGCTTCAAGCTCCGTGCCATCAAATTTTTCATCAGATCCAGCAAATCAGTGTGTAAGAAAGGAAATAAAGGCTTTGAGCTCTGGAACCTTCTCAAAAAAGATTCACACTCTGAAGCTATAGTCCTAAATCAGCCAATTTGCATTTCAACAGTGGAATTTCTATGAATTCTGCAAGAAATATGTGCTGTTTGCTGGAAACCGATGATTCTTAAACATATTTTTTGATATGATCATAGACAAGCAATGCTCTAGTTTTTCAAAGCCCGGTTTATAATTCCGTTCATTGTGGAATCTAGTGAAAACTTCAGCAAAGGTATTTGCTATTTTTCATCAGCTTTATGTAAAATATTCACGATAATTTCATCTTGCCCTGAAGGACTTCCTGTTTCATGATCTTACTTGCATTTTCACCTGCAGCCGGAAGGAGAGAAAGAACTTCCGTGTCTGTATGTTACTTAATACTTGTAATAGATGTGACAAAATTCTTGTTACAGTATCATTCTTATCGCTGGTGCCACGACCTATATGTACGTTTAAATAATTTTGTGATTTTCAGCGGAAAACTATACACACACGTTCGTTATAACCTATGTTAGTGACTTCTTCAGAGATTGCAAGATATTTCTTGAGTAACATCTACAGTTTTAAACGATTACGATTACGTAACACCCGACAGTAAATTAATTACATTAGTTTTGTATCTTTCCTTGGAGCAACAAATAGAAAAAGGAAGATTACACTGAATATTCGTTGTATGGAGCATATCTTTTGAATCCTTTCCAATACGAATAAAATATTTCAAAGTTATTCATAGTCAATGGAATATATTAGAAAAATAAATAAATGAATAAAAAAATCATTCGCATTTCTACAATCGATAAATATCCTAGAAATAGGAACCGTTATTTTCTTCCATTAGCATAAACGGTATCTTACGAAAATTAACAAATTAAAAAGATTTTGAAGTAAAACATTGGAATAACAGGTATAGAGGAAAGCAATATATAATTTTAAGGCCTCTGGAAAAATAATTTTCAATAATGGAAACGTAGAAATGTTACAGTTACATTTAATTTTGTGTAATTAGATACAGACCCTTAGTAGTAAAACCTTCCATTCCAAAAAATTCAAAATTACGTGAAGTATGTGCCCTATGTGATGCAGAAAAACAAAAATTCGAGATGATCTTCTAGAAGCAGTGATATCGGAAAAATTGCAATTTAATTTTACGCTCCCTGGGATGGCCTGATTGGGAACGTATCACTGTAAACAATGGTTTTGCTCTGCCGCTTTATGAGCTAACGTCATGCGTCTTTTGCAAGAAGCTAACACGCTGCAGCAGGCGTTCGCTTTGAATAACAATCAAATGTGGGTTTCTGGTTTCCCACAGGTTAAGTGAAGTGAGAAGTACCCTTCGGACTATTCGATGAGACGCTGGCTCCGGCCTTCATTGCGGTTATAAATTTCCCCCTTTCGAACTGCGGCAAGTCGTTTCCATTTTACGCTGCACGATTCATTCTGACGAACTGACATGGTCCCCGATCATTTTGTTCGCGTTCATTTCAACCACTTTTAACTCCCTACAGCCCATTACGCCCTCGGTTCACTTAGTACACTGTTCATTTCGCCCACCGTTCAATTCGTCCACATTCATTTCGTCCTCAAAATGGGTAGACGTTTTGCTACTAGACACGGAAACGATGGTTAAAAATCCTATTTAAAAGAACAAAATCGATTCCTTAGTCATTAATTTATTTATTTTATTGTTTTCGCACCGAACTGCCTTTCCATCCGTCTCTCAGTAATATCGTTTTAGTTTAACAGAAAAATCTAAAGAGGAAATAAACTGAATGCAAGAAGTTTCATATAACCCTATTTCCCCACTTAATAGCAAAAATTAGATTTAAATAGAAAGGCATAATGATATTACAGAACATACCAGTTAATTGGGACGCATCGGCAATACGAGGGAATGCTGATTTCAGCCTCACCAAGAAGGAAATGGGCTAGATCCATGAAACTTACAGACTATTCCACATATTCACCTCGAAGTTCAACACACTTGGCACAGAGTTGCTGGAGTTTACTTAACATTTCCAAAAAATTCTGAAGTCTGATGACTCAAATCCTTCTCTGCTGCTGATATCACCTCCGAATCATTTGAAAAATACTTCCCTTGCAAACTTTTTTTTCAGTTTGGGAACAGGAAATAGTCCGATGGAGCAAGGTCTGGTGAGTAGGGTGGATGGTCTATGAACTTAAATCCCAGGTCACTCAAAACATCCATTGTCTTGCAAGCTAACGAGCCTGCGCATTCTGCTGCAAAAAGATAATATCTTTCTGCAGTTTTTCTCGCCTTTTCTCCTTCGACGTCTTCTTTAATCGGTACAGCAAGTTGGAATAGTGTTCAGTATTTATTGTTTGTCCCTTCGGGAGACAGTCAGTCAGTTAATCGTCTTCCTAATCCCTAAAAACTATGACCGTTCCTGCAGATCTGTGAGTCCTGAATTTCTTTGGCCGTGGAAAATCCGAATGCCGCCAATGCATGGACGGTTGTTTCGTCTCTGGATCTTATGGATGTAACCACGTTTCATTAAGAGTGACAAGTCGCTGCAATAAATTATCACCAGATCGCACAAAATGCTGCGAAACCGATTTGGAAGTGTCAGCTCGTTTTCGTTTCTCATCGGCGTTGAAAATTTTGGGCACCCATTTAGTGGACATCTTTTGCATATCCAAGAGCTCGTGAATCATGAACCCAAAACATTCCCTGGGTATGTCCAGATCCTCAGCTATTGTTTTGGCCGAGATTCGCCGATCTGGCAGAATCAAGTCATGGACACTTTTGAAGGCCTCCCAAATATTGGTGTATCTTCTGTCTCAAAGTCTCTACGCTTAAAATTGGCACACCATTTCTTCACAGTGAAATACGAAGGGCACTTGTCAATTAATGTTTGCGTCATACACTCATAGATTTCCTTTACTGTTTTTTTTTTTTTTTGATTGGAGGTTTAACGACCACCGTGAGCAACTCAATGGGCTATAGGCAGTCGCCCGTCCCTAATTTAGGGTAACTGGTTCCAGGGAAAGGAGAGAGCCAGCGCCGTAAGAAAAACACAACATCCATGCCTCACCGGGATTCGAACCCGGACCCCTTTTGGATAAATGATCAAAGGCCATCGCTTAGGCCACTGCGCCACCGGGGCGGCCTTTGCCGTTTCCTTCTTGAGGAACAGAAATTACATGAAAGACTGGATTTCCACATTCGAAAATTCAACACTTTGCGTTGACATGATTCAGTTCAGGACGTCAAACATCTGCAAAAAATATCTATTAGTCTGAAAATTGGTACTTTACAGTAACAAAAACACTCTTTTGAACTGCAGTGACAGAATAATGCTACAATTATAGTAAGTGGTGGGTTAGGACGAGAACATTTCAGCTTTCCCTGAAGAATACTTAGACCCAGTATGCGGCTGCACCAATAATGCGTAGCTTTATTCCAAAGAGCTAATTAGGGATGTTCTTCAAGAACTATCCCAAATAAACGGTTGCCCCGATCAACCGATGGCCCAATTAACCGGAATCTATTAAATGATGGCCCAATTAACCGGAATCTATTAAATGATGGCCCAATTAACCGGAATCTATTAAATGATGGCCCAATTAACAGGGATCTATTAAATGATTGCCCAATTAACCAGAATCTACGGCGTATCCATTTTGAGGACGAAATGAACACGGTCAAAGCGATCCGTTATCAACTGGCACAATTTGCCTGAGCCCCCTACTCCGCGCTAGTCGGTAACGTCAAGGGCGCGTACTGTGGGGCGCGTACACTAGTGAATGGTGTACACTGTGGGGCGCGTACACTAGTGGATGATGTACACCATGTGGCGCGTACACTAGCCAAAATGTGATTGTCATAATGATATATCCCATCAGTGCGCATGCCTTTATCACAAAATGATTTATATGCCTGGAAATAGAGTCCTTTAATAACAGGACATGGAACACTCGTTGGAAAGGGCACAATAATAGTAAAGACATATTGCAGTCAACGTATGCGGTTCCCTCTTCGGAAAAGAAGAAGAAGATAAGTTGATTTTGAAGATGGTAGAAGTAAGAATACTAGGTAAAGAATACATTCATCTTAAAAAATCTAGTCTCGAAAAAAATGAAAATAAGAAACTCATAGAGCACTCTGATTGCAAACAGCAACAGAACACGAAATATATTAGAAGTCGGACAAAGTACGGCTACCCGTTGGTGATCTCCCCATGGTCCCGAAGTCCTTTTTATGATAAGGATGATATAAAAGTATCTTATTTTTTCGTTTAGAAACGAGTGAAAATAAACTATATTTTAGCTGATTTTTTTTCTCGCCTTTCTTTCTTTTCCTGTTAGACCAAATGCACCGACATTAAATTGCCCAGGAGGTCAACTCAGATTCCCATGCGTCAACAGCCTTTCCAAAAGTACATAAATATTTCTTCACCCAGTGAGAGGTGGGTATTCATGTAATGGGCGACTGAATTTTTACGGAAAGAACATCCAGACAAAGGATGATTTATGTGCGTTTTGCTGTGATAATGTCAGTTTCTAAGGCATAGCAGCAATACCTATCTTACGGTAATGCGAAACATCGCATTCTAGAGAGAAGAACAACTGGCTTCGTATTTCAGGCCTGTTCTCTCTTCAAAAGATTTTCTTATAAAGACGTTACTGCCTTTCTCTCTGTTCCTCAACGTGAATGAAGTATGTGTGATGTTATTTTTCATATTCCATTTGTTTTCCTTAAAACCAAAAATAATCCTTAAGAGGTAAAGGAGATTATTCTAGCTGCTTGTCTTTGACAATCCTGTATGAATATTTCAAAATCTTTACTGTGCTATTCACGGTAAAAAAAATTCTGACATTCACGGACAACTTTCCGTCGATTCTTTCGTGAATTAGCGAAGCATATTTCTGATACAATATTTTCCGTGAAATGACGGAAATAAACCTGAATTTAACGGATCTTCCGTACCACTGGAAAATTCTGAATTTTCTGAAACTTTCCGCAGTTTTTCTCTTATATTGACGGTAAATTACCGTTTTGCACGTGTGTCGACGGAAAATTCTGAATGTTCAGAAACATTTCCACAATTCCTTTCATATAATATATTAACGGAAAATCTTCTATCTCACTTTTTCCGTGTCACGAGTAATTACCGGCAATAGGAGCGATTGGGGAGAATACTTGAGGTTTGAATAACTTTTAAATTTCAATCATCACAATTCCTGATAGACTCAACGCCGAGACCTACTTCACCATTTTGGATGACCATGCGCTTCCTACGTTGTGGCAGTTTTACGAGGTGAACCCATGTTACTTTCAGGATGACAATGCCACCTGTCATGTTGCGAGGTCCACCATTACTTGGTATGGTGACAATGGGGTTAATCGAATGGACTGGTCTGCGCAGAGCCCGGACCTAAACCCTATTGAGCACCTGTGGGACGAGTTCGAGCGTCGACTTAAGGGGTGCCCCCACTGTCCGAAATCGGTGAAGGAACTGACCTGTCTTCTCCAAGCCGAGTGGAAGAAGAAAATCCTGAAATTTCAGAAACTTTCCGCAATTTCTCTTTTATATTGACGGTAAATTACCGTTTCGCATATGTTCCGACGGAAAATTCTGAATTTTCAGAAACATTTCCGCAATTCCTTTCGTATAATATATTAACGGAAAATCTTCATTCTCACTTTTTCCGTATCACGAGAAATTACCGGCATTAGGAGCGATTGTGGAGATTACTTAAGGTTCGAATAACTTTAAAATTTCAATCATCGCAATTCCTGGTAGACTCAACGCCGAGATCTACTGCACCAATTTGGATGACCATGCGCTTCCTACGTTGTGGCAGTTTTACGGGTTGGACCCATGTTACTTTGAGGATAACAATGCCACCTGTCATGTTGCGAGGTCCACCATGGCTTGGTATGGTGACAATGGGGTTGATCGAATGGAATGGCCTGCGCAGAGCCCAGAATTTAACCCTATCGAGCACCTGTGGGACGAGTTGGAGCGTCGACTTAAGGGGTGCCCCACTGTCCGAAATAGGTAAAGGAACTGACCTGTCTTCTCCAAGCCGAGTGGAAGAAAATACCGCTAGCCGTCATACAACGCCTGGTTGAGAGTATGCCCCGGAGGGTTGCAGCTGTAATCGCCGCTCGTGGAGGGTCGACCAACTATTGACAGCGAGTAACTTCGTTTTCCTGTGCCATCACAGGTGTAAAATTACTTGTTGGTAGATAGTGTACATCATTTTAAAGGCCATTTTATGCTGAATGCAAATAGTTTTACATAATGTTATGACCAATAATAGAAGGGAAGTTACAAGCAAAAGTACAGCGTCTAGTCATAAAAAGCAACAAATAGTGGAATTTGTGAAATTAGTGTGCAATGCATTTAACGTAAAATTACTGAACTTACCAACAAACAGTATACGCTCTAATATTTAATTGGATAGCCACGGTTCCTTAGTAACAAAGTGCATCTTCTTGGCATGGAACTAATGAGCTTCTCTCGTTGTCCGTTAGTGATAAAACGGTGCCATACGGCTCTTACAGACTCAATTACTGCTGTTTTAGATGTGGGTCCTTGTTGAAGGATATTTTGCTTCAATATCACCCACAGATTCTCTATGGGATTAAGATCCGGTGACTGTGCCCGCCACTGAAATTTTCGTATAACTTTCGATTAAACCACTCGTCAAATAACTTTGACCGATGACATGGCGCGTTATTGTCTTAAAAGATAAAATAAAGATTATACGTATATTTTTAAAAAACAGCGTTTGAAATCCCAAAGCACCTGAGACTGCATATAAGAAAGATCAGAAACCAAATACAAAAATCATTACAAATCTGAAAGCTGGAGCAACTGATTCGGAAAACCGAAAGAAGCGATTTAATAACCATCCGAGAAAAAATAAAAGAAAGATTATAAAACTATGGCAAGCTGCTATCTATAGCTTCATCAATAGAGCACAGATAACACCTCTCATACCTCTATAAAGACCAAAAAGTGTGGGTTTCTGCACCATCCAGTTTGCTGCAAAAACATCAAAATAATAATCAGAAAACATTTAAATAAAATATTAAAATAAAAGAAACCCACCGAAAAATAAATAAACCCCCACAGATAACCTTCAATTCCCGAAACCCACAAGCCCCGAAACTCCCACCAGAAAAGATGACATTACAAAATAAAATTAAAAGAAAAAATACTTTTTTTGGTGAAAAAAATAAAGCACCCAAATGAAAACAAAAACCAACCCTTTAGCAAACTGTATGGTCGTAGCCCGACATCACACAATTATTAGAGTCCAAATTACTCAGTCCAAGAAATATGAAATGCTGGAGTACCTAGGAAAAACACTGTTACAACCATACACTACATAAACGTATGTGACGTACCTGCCAGCAGGACGCACACGACATAAAGGCAGATAGCAATCAGAATGAACGTCTGCGTAGCTCAGTTGGTAGAGCGACTTGTTCCGGAATAAGCGGACTCGGGTTCGATTCCCGGCGTAGACCAAAAATAACGGAGAAATTTACTTCGTTATACGTATTTATTTACAAGCATATTGTTTAAATACCTGAAGGTGGAAAATAGCTTAAATTTAGTTAACGTATTTAAAAGAAACTGCCAAACGAAAGCTCTAGAATGGAAAATAAGAGCCAGTCAAAGCTGTACTTGCCCGAATTCAAACTAAAACGAGCCCTGAACAATGGGGTATGCTCGACGACTGCCTGCTAGTCTCGAAGAAGAGGAACACCTGAAGAAAAAATCCAAATAACTGTATGAGCAAAGGAAAACTTTAAACTTAAACAATATTTTTATAGCAAAATAAAATAATTAGCAAAAATAAGAAACTTACCAAAGGGAGAAGATGTTAACATGATCTGCCAAAACGGTTTCAAATACCAACGTGACTCGAAGCAGCGACGGAAAGAGCGCCACCTGACAGTCAAGAAGGCAACCAAACTTTCAGAACGTATTGTGGTTATGGTTACACAGGAAAAAAATCCAAATAGTTTTAAAGTTGCTATGAACTAGTCGAGAAAAATTACCTGTTGGAAACAGTTTAGACTATTCCCAACCGGGGTTTAAAGGTGTTAAAATACCCAAAAACGTCTACGTGATGTACCAGGAATCTTGATTCGTTAGAACAGGCCACTATCTACCAATCATCCACGGTCCAATCTCGATGATCGTAGGCCCATTTCACGCGTTGTTCGCGATGACGTGCAGTGATCCTGGGAACCCGGCTGAGTCTTCGGCTACCCAGGCTTACGCGCAGAAGGCTGTGATACATTGCCCTGCTCATCATTGTTGCAGCTGCGGGTGATTTGTCGCACTGTGGGCCTGCGGTCGTTGTGAACGATGCGCTAGAATCTCCGCTCCCCTCTGACATCAATGAGCTGCGGACGGCGCACAGCTGGACGACGGTTCGTCTTTGGCCATTTGTGCACTACTTTTGACACGTACTCACTACAGTGGCACGTGAACAACCCACAAGCCGCGCCGTTTCCGAGATCGTAGATCCGAGGCGCCATGCCGTCACAATTTGTCCTTTATCAAACTCCGATAAATCGGCAGCTTTTTCCATTTTTACTCCGAACACTCTACTAACCGAGAGCTGATCTTTGGGTTGTATATATACTGCTCTATGAACTTCACCTGATCCAATGTTCGGTCTCCAGACGCGCTCATTTCTCTAGTCGGGGGTGGTCATAATATAATGGCTCAACGGCGTAGTTGCCATGAACTATATAGCGAATTCGTGTTGAACGCTATGTCATGTATTAAATCTTAAATCAAAGCTCAATGCTTAACGATTTTTTTAAATGATGTTTCATAAATAAATGTTATTTTCCATGGAAATTAAATTTGCTGGTTTTGTAGCTTGATAGGCTCTTTCTAATGATTCACTTTCTCTACTAGATTGTGGAAAAAAAAAGCTCTACTTAGTTAGCAACCGTGAAAAGAAACATAAAACACTATCTTTTATCCTTTTGCGAATTTCTTTGTTTGACAATTAACTGCAAAGCTCAGTAATTATGCAAAGAGAAGCAAACATATTTGTACATAAAAATATTTTGCACCAAACAAAACTACGACATTCGCTTTGTCGTCGCAAAAAGGAGAAGGGAAAGAAAAGATAGTGGTTTAAGAATAATTCATTTCATCTTAATTCAGTAAAACAAGGGTACACACATTTATAAGTGCGTTCTGCTAATCCCTTACCTCAAAGCACAAAGTTACTTTGTTGTTTTATAAATGAATTACCATCCCTGTCATGCAAATGCACTTTACAAAAACAAAAGTTTCTCCTCTTTTATGTTTTTGAATAAGATGTTGGTTCTTTTAATGAGTTTAAATCCCTTTCCTGTTTCAATCTTTTAGGTAAATTTGTCATGCAAATTGTTTACAATCCAATGATCCTTGAATGGATTTATTAATTCACTTACCATTTCAAGTCGTTGGCGCTAGGTGTGCATTACGTTTGCCTGATGTCACGTATAGTTCCGCAATATATATATATATATATACATATTTGCAAAGCTCTTCTCCTGATTTAACTACTAGATGTTCTCAGCAACAAATGAACTTATTTGAATTTATTTTGAGCTCTTTGATTACATTGTTTTTATTTGCATTTTAAGTGCTTATCGAGTCTTTTGTTTCGAAAAATACAAGGAAAAAGTAAAACTTATTCATCATCATAAACTATTTCCAATTTGATGCTGGATGAAGGTCTCCTCATTTCTCTTACACAACTCTCTCTATCTTGAATCATTATTGTCCATATCACTCCGGTGTTTTTTTCGGTTTTTATCTACACATCTCCTACATGGTCTTCCTCTGGGTCGTTTCTCGTTCTTTGCTATCCAGCCTAGTATTCCAGTTGTCCAGCAGTGGACATTTCTTCCTGAAATGTGAAGAACTGACCACGGCTGGACAAACTGCACCTTGATGGTCTTTAGTCAAATCATGGTGCCATCCGCTCTTGTCATTTTCCTCAAACATCTGCTTTGTTACCTTTATTTTTTTCGTCTCAGCCTCTCTATTTGTTTTTGAATAGTCCTTATCATCTCTATGTCTTTTTCATGTCATGGATCCAGAAATAAAGTCAAGTCCATGTTGTTGATCCAGTAGCAAAGATTGGAACGATCTTGATTAGAGAGGAAATTATTATTAAACACTTTCCTTAAAAAGTATATTCGTATTATTATATTTCTATAACGGAAAAAGATGAGACAACCTTCATTTGATACCTTGATTTTGTTATTGTTATGGCTTTGGGCATCTTGATTTCCGAGAATCGAAATATGGGGATTTGAACAGCAAAAGCGTAAGGACTGAGCGAAAAGTAACAACGCGGTGGAGAGAGGGCTTGTGCTACCCAACTCAGCCAAAAAGAAGCCATTTGAATATCTGGGTAACCTAAAGGAGTTTTTGAGTCGGACGCAAACAGCCTTGCATGCCAAGTCAAGTGTTTTGTTGTTACAGGACCAGCAAGATCCCTTGTTAGAAAGTCTGTTGATTGTTTGGAAGTTGCAAACTGACCCTTTAAAGTATGCTTTCGAGATCTAGTTAGCTGCCCTGTTGAACGAGGTTTGGGAAATGAGACAATAAAGGGGGAAATATTTATGTCCCTCATTGAAAGCACTCTGAAGTGATAACTGCTGAAAGCGAAGCTAATCGTTGCGGCAAAAAGGAAGCATCAGCTCTGAGTGCTCTTCACATAAGGGAAAGATGAAAGACTCAATGTATACCTGAACCACAGAATCCAAACAGATAGCATGCCACAATCTTTCCGGACGAGAGCTTAACGCTCAATGGCTGAGTGTAATATCTTTGTCCGATTGGGAAAAATCTTTTTAGGGCCTGCTTGTTTTAGTGGCTACCTACAGCCAGAGCTTGCCGGTGAAGGACGGAGAGCACATCTGTTTGATTGGGCATTGCTTCTTCTACCTTCTCACAGAAGAGTTGTATGCGGAAACGACGAGGGTCAAGCATAGTGTGTGAATCCTGGTGCGAAAATCATCGATATGCGGTGCCCAGCATTTATCACGGAATAGGGATAAATTACAACAATTTCAGAACAAAATCAAATTAATTACGAAAGCGCCCCCTATTCTTCCGACATTAAATTTCCAAAAAGAAAACAAAGTCTTTATGATAGAAGAGTTTCTATTAAAACGGGCATAGAAAAATTATGCACAAATTTAATCTCACTCAAACGAATCAGTGGAAAAGCGGTAAATTATATCACTGATCTTAAAATGTAACGAACACATAATTGATTTATTACAGGAAATACTTGACAAAATGGAAACGTACAGGCACCAGACTAGCTTACACCGCCTTTGTGCATAAATAGGGCTGCAGCAAACTGACGTATGCCGCCCTGGTGGCGCAGTGGTCTAAGCGACGGCTTCTGATCATTCGTCCGAGATGGATCCGGGTTCTAATCCCGATGATGCATGGATGTTGTGTTTGTCCAACGGCACTGGCTCACTCCTTTCCCTGGAACGACTGTCCGTAAATTAGGGACGGGCGACGCTTTATTGCCCACTCAGTCGCTCATAGTGGTCGTTAAACTCCCGATCAAAAAAAAAAAATTACAAAAAAACCTGAGGTAGCAACCGAAAAATCATACAAAACATTCATTGTTACTTCCCAGTGGCCTTATGCAAATCTGCTGTAAACACGTGACTGCTGCCTATGGTGTAAATAGGCAGGAGTTCGAGTCGTGTTCTCACGATTCCATTCCACTTTTCAAATACTTCAGCGATGGAGAGAGCGTCTGCGTTTTGAGGAAACTAGAGGATGTGTCTTATATATCATAGGGAGGATTTGACAGAAGCAATTAAACTAATTTGCATAGCCATGCCCAACTCAATTCAAATCCAACGGTTGTGGTGTTTGCGGAATATTAAGTGCTTAACATTCACATTTCCTTTAATAAATCCTATGATTTGTAGTCTTAAGCAGCCCTTCTGGAAATTTTGAACTTTTCCTCGTGAATTTGCAAGTTCCAAACAAAAACAAAACACGTTTAGTCTTTTGAAATCTCATAAATCTTATATTAGCTAGAAGAACTCAGCATAAACATCAACCCAAACTCTTCTTGGTCATGGTAGAAATTGTGGAAATATTTCCTATGTCTTGCTCTTTAAAAAATCATGTTGAATAGCATACTCATTTTTACTTTCCGCAGCGTATATACAGTCTGTACCGATAGCAACAAAGTCACAGTGCCTTCCTTCATTAATGGAGTTAATACTTTTAAGAAGAGGTTTCTCTCCAGAATTCACCCACTTCTCTGGACGGATAAAATCTTTGCTCTATTCCAACAAAAAATAAGAGAGATCAGATAGTTATCCGCACTAAAGCTAATGAGAGCTAGTCAGAATAATTACCAATACAAAATCGCCACCTTACAAAGTGGATGAAGAGCCTAATTACCTGGAACTTCTCAATAGAATGGCGTCGACCGAGCTTGAAAATATCTGTGAATGATTTGAACTACTCTCGTGGAAGACATCTGACCTTTTCAAAAGAAGATTCAAAAAGCTTTAAAAAGAGTGGTCTCCATGATAACGAAACAGCTACAAATGCAACTGAAGGATCTTCTTAAGGAAGAAAAATAAGAAAACAAATTAAGGTACTGACTGTTTACTAGCAAAACTCAATGAGGAATCAACTAGAAAAAAGTATAAAACTACTTCATCCAATCAACAAGTACTCACAAAATGCATAATTAAAGGCACTTCTTTTCGATAAATGAAGAAGTCACCAAACAGCTACAGGAATTTGGTTTTGCAGTTACCCGCAAGAAAAGAATAAAACTCACATCGTGTGGAAGACCTAGTGAAAATATAACTTTTCTTTACGTTTCAATCATTGTACGCAGGGCATAACCAGTCCACTGCCATGAAATTGGGATATAAAGTTCTTCAAAGTATCGTCAATCAAATGCATTCCTCATGCATCTTTTCCATCCCGTGAAGAACAGCAGGCTGCGCCGGTGGCGCAGTGGTCTAAGTGATGGCTTTTGATCATTCGTCCGATATGGGTCCGGGTTCGAATCCCGGTGCGGTATGGATGTTGTGTTTGTCTTACGGCTCTGGCTCTCTCCCTTTCCTGAAGTCTCTGGACCTAAATTAGGGTCGGGCGACTGCTTATAACCCATTGCGTTGCTCACTGTGGTCGTTAAGCCTCCAATAAAAAAAAGGTATTAGCGAGAAAAGACACTTTGAACAGCTGCTTGCACAAACTTTGAAATTTTTAACACTGACACATCATCAGAATTGCTATGTAAAATCTAAAACAAAGAGCCTTTTCTGGGCCAATCCATATTTTTCCGATAGGTGGTACTTACCAACCCTTAGTTAAGTTTTAAATATATTAATCCCCTTCGATCTCTGAAAGACCGGATTGACTTCCTCTCTGCTTATTATTATGTAGTGCACAACTTCCTTAACTTAAATATTTGTTATGTCCACACCATGACTTTTTCAAAACTATTATTTTTTTCTCTCCACTCAGCGACCCGCACCCTTTTTTTATTACATACATTCATTACGAGCGGACCAGAGATTAATATGTACATTTGCATATCTTTTGAGGGTTTTCTAAATTTCGGGCTTCTCAGTTCAGCAGCACGGAGAACGTGAAATGGGAAAGAAAAATAAATCATTAGCGTTTGAACTGGGAATGATTATTTTAGCGTGGAAGGCGGCTTACAGGATTTCAGCATTCGCAGGGTTCACTGGCTGATAGAGGGCCGTTGGAATGAAGATAGGCCGGGAACGTTCCAAAGACGGACCTAGATCTGCCCAACGTGCCGCAAAGGAGACACCGTAATGGGCGGAGATTCGAGCTTAATGCCGGTTTGCATGTGCTGCGTTAGATAATAGACGGACGACGATTCCTCAATTAAAGATAGGATTCAACTATTCTGCACAGAAAACCAGAACACAGCGGATGGCTTTGAGCAAGCATTTAAATTGTAGAGATGGGCAAACCGATTCCTTTAAAAGAACTAATTCTTTCGATTCAACTTATTAAATATATACCTTAAGGACGATTCGTTCGTCTGGGTCTTTTGATTCTTCTGGTTTAGGGAAAGATTTGTGTCTAGAAAATAAATTGTGAGTCAAGATTTGCGTCTAGAAAATAGATTGTGAGTCAAGATTTGCGTCTAGAAAATAGATTGTGAGTCAAGATTTGCGTCTAGAAAATTGATTCGTTCGTCTGGATCTTTTGGTTCTTCCGGTTTAGGCAAAGATTTGCGTCTAGAAAATAGATTCTGAGTTGGATCTTTCATTCGTTTCAGTCACTGATTCTTCCCGTTTAGAGAATGATCTGTATCTAGGAAAATGATTCTGAGTCAGATCCTTCCGTTCGTTAATAGTTCCCTGTTTAGTGGCCGATTTTTAAGTTTAAATTTATTTTTAATTCTTACGAAAAATGTTTTCCTCAGCTTTGTTATAAGTCCGTTTCGAAACGTTCGCGTAATTTATTGCATTTGTACACTTCTGAATAAAGTAAAATTTTTTGAGTGGAACTTGAACCTCATTAAGACACCTTGGTGAAATTTTGATGCCTTGTAATTCTGACTGATTCATTCAGGGAATCGGCTCTTTTGCGCAATCGATTCTTTTTGGGAAATATTCGTTTATTGACTCACTTCGCTGATTCGTTCTTTTAGAACGAATCGTTCGCGAACGACACATCTCTACTAAAGTGGTGGAGACCCTTGTTCACCGATATACATCGACGCTTCCACCTGCCATAGGTATGGGATCATCATGGTTAGATAAACATCGCTTGGTCTGATAGTCCAGCTTTGAGATCGAACACGTCGACGGATGGAAACGAATTCAATACCTCTCCCGTGAAAAACTGCAACAACATTGAGTGGGTCGAGGGACGCAGAGCAGCAGATAAAGTCTCATTGTTGGGAATTGTTCTCTGGATATCGTATTTTAATTGAACACACTTTCACCACAGGATCTTTGCTAAGCACTGTTTTGGACCAAATGCCCTACCTTGTATAGAAATGGACACCATGACAAATACAGCACCCCTTTGTCACAAGGCCCATATTATACAGGATGGTTTGAAGGTCATGTCCAAGTACTTCGTGTGCTTACATGTCCGCCGAATTCCGCCGATTGGAATCCACCCATCATTTCTAAGATGTTGTAGAACGATGCAGGCGCCAGTCAGCTCCTGTGCTTGGCTTTTTCACGGAATTTTGAGACACTTTCTTCTGTTAGTACATAGTACCTGGAGATACTTTCCGCGGCAAACTGGTTATAACCGGTTGTCGGTACCACACCGGTTGTAACAAGTTATAGATACGAAAGGCGCTCCAATATTTTATTATGTAGAAGACCATAATGTTATGTCATACAACAGGAGCTAATGAAAAAAGGTAATTTTTATCTGGCAATGTACGCTCACCTGTATAAGCTACAGACTTCCTATAATTAACCTTGACTACATTTAGCAAGAAATGGTGGCATTTTCTTTTGTTAGACATAAAGCTTCGGACTTCCTTTCATTAACCTTGACTTTATTTAGCAAGAAATGGGTTCATTTTCTTTTGGTAGACATAAAGCTTCGAAATTGCATTCATTTACCTTGAATATACTTAACAAGCAATGGGTTCATTTTCTTTTGGTATACATAAAGCTCCGAACTTCCATTCATTAACCTTGAATATATTTAGCAAGAAATGATTTCATTTTCTTTTGGTATACATAAAGCTCCAAACTTCCATTCATTAACCTTCAATATATTTAGCAAGAAATAGGTGCAATTTCTTTTGGTAGACACTAATGCTAAATTTTGATATTTGAAATTGTTTATACACTCTTTGCCATAAAAACGAAGCACCCAGAAGGAATCATCCAACCAAAATGAAAATTGGTATGTGTAATGTACATATGTAGGCAAGGAAACGACTGTAATTTAAGTGCAGTTGGACCATTTATTCGGATAAAACAGCTACACGAGTGTAACAAATCAGTACGTTGTAGCCCCACCTCTGGCTCCGACACAAGCCGTTACGCGCCGTGGCATTGTCCGTGAGTGTATTTTGCGTGACGGACAGTAGCATTGTTGTCTGTAAAGCAGCCTTCACCTTCTGAATAAAAAGTCAACATTGCAAAATGGACTTGATCGGCAAGAATGTTCACATAATACTTTAAGGACACCTGGCCTTCCAGCAATACGAAGAGACCAGTTGCGTACCAACAGAACGTGTCCCACACCATGACACCACCGCAAGAGCTTGAGTTGACTTTACAAAGCAAGCTAGGTACATTGCTTATGGGGCTCTCGCAAAACTCCCTGCCTACCGTCGTTACATAACAAAATGTACCCCGACTCGTTCGACCACATGACTTTGTTCTAACCTTCCAGTGTCCAATAACGATGAACCTGGCACCACTGTAGAAGAACTTTCCGGTTCTTCGCAGAAATCAGTGGCTTCCGTATAAAATGCGACTGCCAATACCGATCCTCTTTAACTGTCTTCGCATAGTTCGTTGAAATATGGGTCGGGACCAGCTTTCACTGAATACTTCCGTCATTTACTTCGTTGAGATATGGGTCGGAAACAGCCTTCACTGAATACTTCCGTCATTTGCTCTACACGAGAAGTCCTGTTTCAATGACCAAGCCTTTTCAAACGACTGTGGTCTTATTCCTGACAAATGGTCGTCGCGCCAGAATTACGCCTGTTAGGCAGGAAATGCGGGTTATTTTAACACAGATAAAAGACCCGGTATTTATTACCGTTTGAGAAACCAGTTCGCTCTGCTGTTTTCAAAATCGCCGCTCCAGCCAGACATCCCCAACAACAACCACTTTATTGAAATCCAGAAGATCCTTTGTGTTTTTTATTGTGATCAACATCGCTGACAAGCGGCGGTTTTAAATAGTCGGTTATATTACTTGGTGACGCAGGTAACCACGTATTTTACATATACTTTGCGTAAGTAACGTTAACGTATATCTGCATAAACATTGGTATACCAGTGGCCGGTGTGTTTCGATATCGACTGAAAGAAATATTTTTACGTTCTACACTTTTTACCATAAAGATTCATTCATGTTCAATACTTTTAACCACGATGACTCAGTTGCTGCTACGAAAATCTGCATTGTTGCCGCTAAAGACGGGGTATACTGTATTTTTCCCAATAAATCTCTGCTTTTAAAAGATTGATTTGCAAATTTAATTTTGCGTTGGATAGATCTCACCTGAGGAGTGTTCTGCATATAATTTCCGAATTATCGTAAAGAACAATTCTTCCACTAAATGGTATTAATGCATATTTCTGATTGCTATATATATATATATATATATATATATATACAGCGTCACCAAGCTCTTTTTTTTTTCAAAGAACGTAGAATTTTTACGCTAGGGGTGCAAATTCATTTTCTTTCTCGCTGATTTCCTCTTTTCTAAAAAATAATTTAAAAAGATTCAATATGTGTCGGAGAGGATAGAAACGAAGTACTCATGAACACCACAGAGTTTGGTGTCATCTTTTCTTTTACAGACGCGTAAATTGCAAATTTTCTCAGATTATCCATTTTGCGATGGAGGATTTGTGTGACTTTTTTAGTAAGGGATTTGTTCTTCAACGAACTTTTCCAATATCACCTATCAGTTCGTGATCTTAGTACTGTGTGTTAAATAATCACCTGTTGGAAAATAAGTACAACGGACAGCCGATATTGCGAAGCTGAATGCCGCTTTAGTGCAGGCAAGACGATGTTATACTGTATTTCGCCAGACAGACGATGCATTCTTTCTGGCAAACCGGCATCTACGCCCGGAAGTCACGTGACTGACTATATGATGACACATCCCCCAAAATATTTAGTTGTTTATAATTATGTTGAACGCCTTAAGTCTCCTGAGGTTTGCTGAGCATGTGGACTCCGTTTAAACTAGATTTGTCTTTGTGGTGCCCAGTGTTTGAATGTATAAAAAAAACTTTGTGTGTATTTAACGATACGTTTCCTGCCCTAGTGTTATACACCAGCATAGTTACCCGATTATCCAGCGCTTTAGGTTGTGATATTCTGTCATTTGGGTTTGTGTTCAAATTCGAGAAGAGGTATTCTATTTCTTTTTATTTTATTTATTTTATGAAGTTTCTGCTGTACAGTATTATTGAAAAGTAATATGAAAAGTACTCAGTAACAATACAATATGTGCCTCAATCATAAACAAACTGTACAAATAAAGTAAACAAATTGACCAATGAAACTTAAAAAATACGACAAATCACCAAAACTTTCACAATAAATACAAATTTTGCACAAAAACAAAACTCATTCCATTGAAAATTAATATGAATTGTCAATATGAATCAAATATTATATGTTAGTAATAAATAAATGTACAGCAAATTCCGTATTGTGTTTGTCAATTACAATGCTGGTTTTCTCCATCATCTGGAATCAATGATTTTCAAATGTTCTTGTCGATCTTCAAACTCCGAAACGAAAAAAGAAAGAATATTGGTGTCAGTGAGTTTACTACCTCCATTTATTCATCCTAGTTGCCAAATCGTTTTTTTTTTTTTTTTTCATGTGCACTAGCTTTACATTTTTTTGATTTTTCTTATATTGAATCTTGAATCGAAAAAAATTATATTATTCTATAAAAACTACCACGTTGCCGAACTGGCAGATAACTTTGTTTTCTTCAAGAAACCCCAAACAAAACAATGCCCCAATCTTAGTACACAGGATAAATGTTTCGGTCACAAAAGATCAATTTGTTGAGAGAAAAAGTTTAGGATATTTGAAGACTTTTACAACAGATAACAGTATAGCGCTAAGAATCGTTTCTAATTATAGCAGAAGAACGGCTTTCGAAACTACAATCGTTTAGACAAGGAAATTAGTGGTGATGCTAACTGAAGATATAACATTACAAGTTGCCTAACTTGTTCTTCTGGAAGAGAAAACTCGCAATTGTATCAGTCTTCATACATGAGACATGAGCAAACAATGGCTTCTGACTTTATCTTGTCTTCGGCGAGTGAATTGAAGGTGGAACTTAGTAATGTTTACTTAAAACACAAGATCTTTCCCAAAGCAGCCTTCACATCTTGTAAAGGGCGGCTTAACACCTTGGATGGGGAGCCATTGAAGCTTACGAGATTTTTTTTTTTTTTGTCTTTTACGTTGAACGGAATCAGATGAATCAAAGAAATGCCTACATTCTTTTAAACGAATTCTCATAACAATCCGGCACTTGCTTTTAGCCCGTAAAGCTCTATTATTATTGTTAAATAACCAGTGATGCTGTTTTCCTGTTATAATTTGGAAATCTAAGTTCAAAATTTACGGTCTTACTTACAGAGCTGTTATTTAGTATGAGTCGTTATGCGCACACACGCACACACAGAGTACTTTGAAGTTACACCGCATATTAGGTGTACAAATTAATTTTCAGCCGTTTTCCTACATAATCAATGTTTATTTCGTAATGATTAACTTACATTTCAACATGCGAAATAATCTTCATCCACAGTCATACACTTCTGCCAACGATGGGGCAGCTGGCGAATCTCATTTCGGTAAAATGATGGTGGTTTAAAGTCGATTAAATCCGCAATACCTTTTGCGACATCGTCGCGTGTTTTGAAGTGCTAATACACTTAGTGGTGTTGGAGTGACCATAACAAATGCCAATCAGGTGGGGCTAAGTTTGGGGAATACGCCGGGTGCGGGGAAAACTTCCCAACCGAAAGAAGTTAGGGTGTAGTGTACTTGCTGGTTTTCGCCGTGTGAGGCCTTGCGCTGTCTTGCAGCTGTATCACTTGCTGAGTCCTATGGCCGGTAAACGGTCATTTCTGTTCCATTGCGTCCCTCAAACGATGAAGTCGCCGTTGATAACGCTCAGCATTGAGGGTTTCAACTGGTTTAAGCAACTCGTAAGATAATACACCCTTCGTGTCTCACCAAATGCACAGTAAGATTATTTTGCCATGAATATTGCGTTTTCGCAATCAGTGTCGATGCTTCATCAGTGTTTATTAATGTTAGCAATGCTTAGATATCTTATGACGTCACAACTCGCGTTTGAGAATTTTGGCGCGCGGTCACGCCATCTGTCTCTTTACGTCACGCGTTGTGTGTTGATCCTATTAAAGATTTATGACGCGCGTGACGTAATGAGGCAGATGGGAATTGCGACCATCGGCGGGCAGATGGTCGCAATTCCCATCTGCCTCATTACGTCACGCGCTGTGTGCGTATGTCCGTCAGCACGATAACTCGCGTAACAACCGTTGGATTTCGTTGAAAATTTAGTATCTGGTAGGGGATCACCTGGGAAGGAACCATATTTAAAATGAACGAAATGGGGTTAAAGGTCAGTACATAGGAGAGGGATCCATTCCACTGCTTTTATGCGCCATAACTAACGTAAAAAAGGTTCGATTTCGATGAAAGTTTAGTATGTGGTAGGGGACCACGTGGTGATAAACCCTATTGAAAATGGGCGAAATGGGGTCAAAGGTTAGGACACAGGAGTGGGATTCCATAGCCCTTATGCATCATAACTTACGTAAAAATGCTTCGATTGCGACAAAACTTTATCATGGTATTTCATAGCTATACGAAGCCAGTTCTGCTAAATATAATTGAAATGGGATCAAAGGTCAGGGCACAGGACCGAGATTTATTCCACAGACATTATTCTCATAACTTGAGTGATAACTAGTGTAATGATTTCTGTAATGTTGGAAAGCGTATTATAATCAATGCATTGCATGATTTTACTAACTTGTTATTTTATGTTTTATTTTTGGGGAAGTTGGATGAGATTTTCTCATTTTATTTAAAGTCCAATTTAGATTAAGATTAAAATTGTAACATGCTATCGTTTATTACACCTGTCAGGGAGAAAAATTTCTCAACAAAGTTTTTCAATCTCTCTAATCTCTCATCATCTTCCAGAAGCTCTAGAAGGTGCTCGTCTAGGTTGCCTAGGATTAGACCTCGTTCTTCTTCAGATGAGGAAATCAACGAGACTCTTCTCAGCCTTAAAATGCTTCTTTCCCGCAGTAAGAGGAAACGCTAGTCACGCCATGTATATTGGCCGGTCCTTGATGCTTTTCGGGTTTTATTTTATTGTTAGGTCTTAATTATTTACTTTGTTAAGCTTTCCTCTTTATCCCCCCCCCCTGGGCTCACCACATAATCTTTCTTTCCAAAGTAGGCACTTGCAGAAGGAAACATATGAAAGACGAATAAATGAAAAATATGCCATCTTTTCGCATTCGGTATTCACCAGTAAACGAATCTACAGTAGTTTTTTCCAGAACTTTGCCTTGAGGGCGTTTTTTACGCTTTCCATCGGTAGGTTGAAGAAGCGTATATGCTCCAGCTTTGTCCGTCCGTCCGTCCGTCTGTCCGCACGATAACTGGAGTAAAATGGTTCAATCTCGATGAAATTTCAGTATGTGGTAGGGGACCACCTGGGGACAAACCCTATTGAAAATGGACGAAATGAGGACAAAGGTCAGGACATAGAATTACGATACATTCCATCGCCCTTATCCCATATTATTAAAGTGGATGTCAAGTAATTTTGCTTCCTATACTTCCAATGGAAAAACTTTCGTACACATTTCCTTCACAATTAATGTGTCCCCAAGGATGAAAATTTGAACATCGATTAAAATAACGTCTTATTATCACTTGGAATACTTAATATTTTCTAAAACATAACCATAATTATATTAAAAATCAATCACTTTTCCTTTAGTGGTGTTGAAACCAGAAAAAAAGATGGCGCGACCTGTACTTTAATGACGTCAGTAGACAAACAAATGTTGGATTGCATAATTATGGTTATGTTTTAGAAAATATTAGGTATTCCAAGTTATAAAATGAAGCTATTTTAATCGATGTTCAAATTTGTATCCTTGTGATCGCATTAATTGTCCAGAAAAAAGATGGCGCAACCTGTACTTTGATGACGTCAGTAGACAAACAAATGTTGAATTGCATAATTATGGTTATGTTTTAGAACATATTAAGTATTGCAAGTTATAAAATGAAGATATTTTAATCGATGTTCAAATTTTCATCCTTGGGAACGCATTATTTGGGAAGAAAATATGTACAGACATTTTTCCATTCGAACTACAGGAAGCAAAATTACTTGACATTCACCTTAAAGGAGCAATTCTTGTATGTATGTAAATTTTATTTTGAAAACGGCTCTAAGGATTTTGATGAAAGTCGTTAACCTACCGTTTTCTGGTAATAGAAATCGTTTTACTTTGAACTCGACTTTAGGAAAATTCGTTTAGTGGTTTCATAACCACCCCGATTTACCACGTTTTTAGTGTAATGTCATGGTGTCGTCCGATTAGATATTGGCGCCCGGTCACCCCATCTGTCTCAATACGTCACGCGTTGTGTGCGGGTCCTACTAAAGTTTTATGACGTCACAGTTTTGCCAGCAGATGGTCGCGATTCCCATCTGCCTCATTACGTCACGCGTTGTGTGCGTACGTTCGTCCGCACGAAAACTTGCGTAAAAATCGTTCGATTTCGATAAAATTTCAGTATGTGGTAGGGGAACAACTGGGAAGGAAACTTGTTGAAAGTGAACGAAATGGGGTCAAAGGTCAAGACATAAGAGCGGGATCCATTCCACTGCTAGTATGCGTCATAACTAGCGTAAAAAAATTTCGATTTCGATTAAATTTTTGTATGTGGTAGGGGATCACCTGGGTACAAACCCTATTGAAAATCGGCGAAATGGGGGTCAAAGGATAGGACATAGGAGCGGAATCACTTCCATCGCCATTATGCGTAATAACTTACGTAAAAATGTTTCGATTTGGATGAAATGTTAGTATGTTGTAAGGACCTGCCTGGGAACGAATCCTATTGAAAATGGGCAAAATGTGTCATAGGTTAGGACACAGGAGCGGGATCTATTCCATAGCCCTTATGCATCATAACTTACGTAAAATTGCGCGATTGCGACAAAACTTTATCATGTTATTTCGGAGATATACTGAACCAGTTCTGTTGAATATAATCGAAATGGGATCAAAGGTCAGAGCACAGGTGTGAGATTTATTCTACAGCCATTTTCCTCATAACTTGAGTAATAACTTGAGTAATGATTTCTAGTATGTCGGAAAGCGTATCAATATCAATGCATTGCATGATTTTACTAACTTGTTTTTATTTGTTTTGTTTATAGGAATTACCCAAAACAATGGCTTATAACTTAAAACAGTTTTAAAGTCTAAACTAAAAAGATGAAAACGCTAAGTTACATTCTTTAAGGGCACACATTTCACCCTAATCAACCCTCTGCGTTTTATTCCTGGGCACCAGTGTCTCACAAACTGACACATTCATGATATGAGATTCGAGATTTGTGCAGAGGATTTTAGGAAGGGAGTGTATGACTCCAGTTCTTAAACAACCCTTAGAAGTACAATGCTAGGAGATTTGTACTAGAGTGCCCCATAGGAAAGTCACACGGAAGCGAGATAGAAACAGTGACCAAGACGTTCTTATTTGTAACCGGATGACCAGCACCCGGCGTCCGACGGCTTAACGTGCCCATCCGATGCACCGCGGATATTTATTGGTTCGAGTACCTGTTGGGATCGATTCTGAAATTTCAGGGTATATCATGAATGGTATGAGGAGGCGTCGGTGGTTTAACTGCTAAGTTGAGGTCCGACTAATTTCCTTTCCTGTTTCATCCCCTCCCATCAACGTTTTGTTAGATAACACAGTAGACTTCGGGACAGAGATTTCCATTGGATGTATGTGAGCCCAGAAATTCATTCCTTTCGGAGCTTTTGTGTTCCTTAACGAGAAAGTGCCATAACATACACTATTAGGACGAAAGTCACCGGACATCTAGAAAGCAAACACAACATAGCATTTATTGACATATATTAGTAAGGTGTCGGTCCATCTTTAGCCTTAATGCATGCACTGACGCTTCGAGACATGCTTTCGACTAGGTTTGAGAACACATCGATAGGTATGCGCTTCCATTCAGTTCATATAACTGCAGCTAAATATTGCGTAGTAGTAGGACTTGGTTTCAAACGTCTTATGCGGCGCCGTAATTCCTCGCATATGTGCTCTACGGGATTGAGATCAGGGCTCTGTGTTGGCCAGTACACACATGATACGGAACTCGCGTAACAACCGTTGCTTATGGCTCGGTGTAACAGTCCTTGCTTTATGGCTCGGTGCATTGTCCTACTGGTTCCAACAAGGCTCGGTGCATTGTCCTACTGGTTCCAACAAGGCTCGATTCCACAGTATTGCCATACAGTTGATAGGTCATAATTGTCCAGATAATCGAGATAGACGTGCTGGTTAACAGAGTTGTCCATGATAAACAATGGGCGGGGACCATAGCACAAAGCACACACCTCACACGAGTACACTGCCGTCTCCAAACTTTACCGTAAGAACAATACACTGTGGTAAATAGTGTTTTCTCGACTGTCACCATACCCACACACCGTCATCAGACTGATGGATCGTGTATCTGGATTCGTCAGTCCATAGGACCCGTTTCCATTAATCTACGGTCCACGATAAATGTTCTTTACACCATGCTAAACGACGAGTAGCATTCGCAGTGGAGAAGAAAGGCTTATGAGCAGCCACACGACCACGCTAATCCATGGAATGAAGTTATCTGCGAATGGTACGTGTACAGACCGATGTTATAGCATTTTTACTCACCTTTACACTGAGGTCTAGTGCTGTACTCCGTCGATTAGCTGTAACGACTCTCGTGAAGATTCGACGTCCTCCATCACTGATTTTCTTTGGTCTGCCGGTACGTTTTGCTGCTTCAGGCACTCCACGTGTTTTCCACTCATTCAGTACATCCAAAACAGTTGACTTGGGTATGTCTAAACGCCTCTCGATTTCTCTTATGGACAACCCCTAATATAACACCCAGCGATCTTTCCTTTCTCAAAGTCAGTTCTCTCCTGCCACGACATTTTAACTCAACCACACAGTGCGATATTATCGCGGTCAGCTGCAGGCTTGTTTTTTATACCATTTGCAGCTGTACCGCTGACCTTAACAACGCAGCGGATCCATTCATTTACTTTTGAAGGGATGTCCGGTTACTTTTGCCAGTGTAGTGTATGTTGGGGTGGTAATTATTCACTATTGAAGTGGACGCCATCTTATCACCCGAATCATTGCTTCTTGCATGTTACTACGTCATTGAAGTATGGGAGCAAATAAATAAATATTGAAACAAATAGGATGTAACGGCAGATTATTTCGTCTGCACAAATCTTTATCCTTCAGATTCTGGGGAAGGGGGAGGAAGAGAAATGAAAAATAACGGTTGGTCTAAATAAATATTTTATTAATGGACATTTCGGGTGGTTTTCTGTATGTATCCCCACCCCTAATCTGTTCTCATTCATGCTTGTGTAATGACGTTCCTCCCTGCTTGATGCCTGAGCGAAATCCTTTGTAACTGTCTGAAGTCCCAAAAAAGACTCTGTTTATTACGACTTTGTATTTCTTCCTCTCACACTCCGCCGCTCGAAGGAAGATGCTCCTGCCGTAAGACGTTTACTTCCTTTAATTGCTTAACGCCGAATTATCACGGGCTTTCTCCTAGAAATTGTGTCCTCTAAAGACGGAGAGATAAAAGAGGGATGGGGTCCTTTTGTTTGTGGGTGGTCCCGGTCAAAGAAGCAATGACAGCAACAACAAAATAATGTCAGAAACAACAAAATCACCTAATAAGACAATGAAGTACGCAGGATCCATCTCATATATCCCAGGCTTTGCCTATTGGTTAAAGAATTTGTTACGCAAATACAAAATATTAATAGCAATGAAGTCCACGACCCCATTATCACATATAGTATCAAACTGCAAGGAGAGACAGTGTGAAAAAGAAAAGGCGGGTGTGTACGCTATTCCGTTTATATATCCTGACAACACGGAAAATATATATATTGGAATGACAAAACGACTCTTGGATACTAGATGTAAAGAACACGTGCGAAGTGTCAATCAGGACATGCCGAATACAAGCCTCGCCAGAGAAGTCATGCATTCATCGGCCACTCTAGTATTTAATAATATTAGAAGAATTGCCCCTTACACGAATTTTAAACATACTGCCATCAGGACAACTGTCGAAATCCTCTCTAGCAAAGTAGCATGCAATGACATGATCTCTACTGAACTACCAATGGTTTGGCATATGTTATTAAAAGACGGGAACACCTCGCCGCGCGCCGTGTAATTACATGCTAAAAACATTTCACGAAATATGTTCGTGATGCCACCCACGTTATTTTTAAAAATCATATTTGTTCCTAATGCGTTCCAATTCCCTGCATTTTTATGTCTACCATTGCCTTGAAAAAGCCTCCCAGTGGAATGCGAAAGCTTGGCGAATCTCTGTGATTATTACACCATAAGAAATAAACGGATTTAATACGCTATATGCGTTTCTTGAGTATTCATATTGTGGTGTATTAAACATAACGAAGAAATGACTTTTTCTGAGGGATCTGCTGAGCGAAGTTTAACTGAACGCCAATTTCCAGCTGCTTTACGCTCACGGAATAACCAAAGTCACTGTTTAATTATATTTTAAATATTTCCATATAACACATAACTGTAGTTTTATGGCTTATTAGAAGCAGTCGCTGGAAAAAAAGAAACCGAAACAAGAACGAAACCTTCTGCACAGAAGTCTCAACCGAATTTACACTCAATCAAGAGAAGAGAAATTCGTTTCTATTTGCAGACGTTATTTTGAAACCGTGTGACAGTTTAGCATAATCTAGGCAAGTTCAAGGTACTAACTTGATTTTTAAGGAAATCAATTGAAAACTCCACGGGCTTGCGGCCCGGAGCTTCAGCACCTCCCCGCCTAAGCTTCCCACTTTAATCCAGCCCCTATTCTAAAGGGACGGGAGGGTGGGAGAAAAAGGGAAGCCACAAGAAGAAAAATATTAATAGAAGGAGAAAAATGAAAAGGCGAGAAAATATGCAGCATACATTAGTTAATTAAGCAGAAAAAATGTAGCCATGAATACGAAGAGTTTCGATACGCAAAAGGCCATCTGCTCTGCTCCGGAATCATGTCATCATTTTTTTTCTTTCCCTCCTTTTTGTATCTTCCTTTTGTTTGTTTGTTTCTTTTTTCTTTTTTTTTGTCAGCGAACAAGCCAATTGCTTATGTACGTCAAATACTGACAACCAGTTCTCCCTGTCAAACGTCATCGGAAATAATCTGTGCATTCACATCGAAAGCATTCATTTTCTCATGAAACTAGTAATGAGTTATATTCATTTGTATCATGGATGCGTAAGAAGAGCGTTTGATAAACCCGAGCATGGTATAATAAACGGATGATGACAGTAATGGTTAGTGTTACGTCAGTCTCGGGCAATATAAGAATGAAAAGGCAACTAATAGATATAAGTTGTTAGAAAACAACCTGTTGGTTTGCCGAGACAATCACGAATACTGGGAAAATTAATTTCAAGCAGTGTACCTGTTGTCGAATTTGTAGCAAAAAAAAGGAACGACACTGTCTGTATGATGTTCAAGAGAGTAATAGTTATATCCTGTGGAGATTTTGCGGTATCATATGCTATCCAGATCATTGTGGTCTCTCGTACCGTGGAACATATTCGCTAGACAATAAAAATATCATGGAACGACAACTTGTGGTTTTCAAGAAATTTCTCTATTACTGTTGAAAACAAAGATGTGTCAGACCATTGCAGGTGTACAATACTTTTTTTGTCTTATAATCCGCAGACCGTGAAATTAATTGAATAAAATTACGGTAAAATATGCATCAGTGTTGTTCATCCAGAACCGTAATTTTGTGCAAAAGTTTGCGATTTACGAGAGGACCCATCGATCCGAAACAAAAAAAAAAAGAGGATGGGAGGGAAATTTTATTGGAAAAAAAACTACCATATTCAAATGCTTTTATATTTATTTTAAGGGAATAAGAAATAATTTTTTGAAATTTTTTTTCAGTATAAACTAAGAACCGTAGTTAGATTTCGCCGTATGCAGTTTCGTATACCTGCGGCATCCACTAACTGCTGAGACGCAGCATTTTCCGCAGCACATGATCGTCTACGAAAGCAAATAATATAGCTTTCGTCGAATCGTATTTTCTGTTTAAATGCTCGTAAGTAAAGAAAAATAAGGAAAGAAACAGCACCTTCCCAACTGTTTGAGGACCTCAATTTTCGTTTTGCTTCACGTTTCCATGTTATTGGTGAAAATCCTCTAAAACTAGGCGTCAGTGAATAAACAAAGACATCACTCTTTCCACGTTTATCAACACATAGTAACCAAAAAAATTGTTATCTGGCTACTGCTGTGATCGTATCCCAGATCTCTCGATATCTAGCCGAGTGCGTTCGTCTTACGCTACAATGGCCAACAACCATTGTAGCGTAAGGAGCCGCTACAATGGTTGTTGGTAAGGAGCAACCATTGTAACGTAAAGAGCCGGACAATGTCCAACAACCATTGTAGCCTAAGGAGTCAGCCATTGCAGCGTAAGGCGAACGTACTTGGCTAGATATCGGGAGATATGGGGTAGGATACCAGCAGTGGCCGGATAACAATTTTTCGGTAGCTATGTGTTGATAAACGTGGAAAGAGCGATGTCTTTGGTTATTCCTTGTTATTAACGTATTTCTGGTAATTTTCAAAATATATGACATCTCGTGAAAATTACGACGCGGACGTTTTAAAATAGAAGTGCTTTTCGAAGCGACGTATTTTCCACATCGTCGTGTTATCCGGCATGACGTTAATTTGTAACTTTCCGCAGATTATACGACTAAAAATGCGGAACACTGAACTTCCTGGGAAGATAATGGTGCGACAAAAATGGAGACGCTAAAAGACATACAAAATGTACCCAAAGTGTCGTTGAAAGAAATGTTGAAGCTACGCATAAAGGTAGTCGCTGAAAGACACATATTGGTTACACGAAAATGATATCTCTCAAGGAAACACAAGAGCCATCCAGAACTGTAATGGCTAAAAGGCACAGGAAAGCTATCCAAATATATTTCACTTAAAGACTAACAAAAGCTATCCCAAAAAAGATTCGCTTACAGACACACAAAAGCAACCCAAGAAACGGTACCGCGGAAAGAAACAGAAGAGTCATTAGAAAAAATTGAATTTCTGAAATACACAAATACAATTCAAAAATGTCATTCAAAGGCAGGCTAAAACCACCAAAAAAATGAAGTCGCTGAAGGCCACACAAGAAATGCCAAAAATTGAATATCTGAAAGAAACACAATAGCTATCCGAAAATGTAGCCACTGAAAGACACAGAAGCTATACGAAATTCGTTAAAAAACAAAAGCTATACAATGTTGGAGTAGCTGAAACACACACAACAGTTTTCCAGAAATTCAGTAGCTTTTCATTAGCTTTAGAAAGAAAGACACACAAAAACTATCGAAAAATGTCGTTGAAAGAACTACTCATAAAGGGAGTCACGGACAATCAGACATAGACAGGAGCTCCCAAAATGGAGAAGGGGAGAGACATACGAAAACTATCATAGAAAGGCAAAACAATTAAAAAATGTCATTTAAATGCAATTGAAACTTTATTTGAAGGACATTTTCGAATTGCATTCAGATGCAATTAAAAAATATCATTAAGATAAAGGCAAAAGCTACCAAAGAAATTGAGTCTCCGATGGCCACAGCGGAGATGCCAAAAATTGAGTGACTGGAAAACACAGAGGGGCTATTAAAAAACCCAAATTAAATCACTAAAAGGCACACAGATGTAGCCAGAAAATGCAACCACTAAAAGAAACGCAATAGCTACCCGAAAAATGCAGTCCCTGAAAGACACAGAAGCTATCCAACACTAATTGAAAAACAAAAGCGATTCAAAGTGGAGTAGCTGAAAAACACACAATAACTATCCAGAAATTCAGTAACTTAAAGACACACAAAAGCTATCCAAAAATGTCGTTGAAAGAACTACCCATAAGTGGATTCACTGACAAACAGACACATATCGGAACTCCCAAAATTTAGGAGATTGAGAGACACACGAAAACTATCGAAAATAATTTCCTAAAGAAACAAAAAAGCTATCTAAAAATGGAGTTGGTAATAGACACACAAAAACAATATACGAAACGGAATCGCTGAAATAAATACAAGGTGCAACAAAAAAGTCGATTTCTTTAATACACACATTGAAGCCATTCAAAATAAATTTGAAATAAAACATGAAAGTTACCCGAAAATATAGTTGCTGAGAGAAAACATAGCAATTTGAAGAAGTCCCGTCCGAAAGACATGCAAAGGCTAGAGTTACAGAAACCGCTGAAAGACACACATTAATGAAACTCTTAAAGAATGTACAGCAAGGAGATTAGATTTTTTGTTGTTAATACCAATAGTTGTTTCAAATTATTTATTTGTTTAATTAACGAATTAATAAAAATATTCGCACGAACTGCAAGTGTTCAAGAAACTTCCCAAGAATTTTACTCAATAAACTGTACGAAAAGTTATGAAACAAGATGTGTATCTAGAAAAGAATGCCTTTTTATCATTTTCTTTTGCAAGCATGATATCCTCTCACGAAAAGAAAGCGTGGTATACGAATTTCTGCACGTGAGAATCCTAAAAATGAGCAAGAGGGATGAAAGGGTTTAAGTAGAAACAATATTATTTTTCAGCAAAAGAATAAAAAAGTCTCCTAAGTCGTCTTTTCGCAGCGCTGAATAGGCTCCTGTTTTTTATTTTATTTCGTTCAGGATTTTCTTCTTCTTATCCCTTTTTTGCAATATACTTTGCTGAAGAGCCACACGTTGTTTTTATGACTTTGTCTTTGAACCAACATGTATCAATATACATGAGGAAAAGCACTACGAAATCATGGAGTCACTGCTGCGAGATGCAATGGAGAAATCCTATTTACGGCCACAGCACCGGCAAAGAAATTCCTAGAGCTTGTTTATTGTGTAAACACGAATTCTGTGGTTTTCTATGAAAAATTTATTCTCACCTGGGCTGTTCCTCGCTCCTATCCATTCACTGATATAAAAAACAAACTTCATGTAAAGGTTTTTGTAAGAACTTCCGCGATAGAATAGCAGCCTGCTTTCGTGGAAGCATTAAAGAAATTTCTAAGAAATGTTCGAGTTCGTTTGTCACTGTGTGTCTGCACACGTTCAGAAACTTTTATGCAAGTGTTGAAAATTTCTTAGTGTAAGCGTAATAGTTACATCGGAATGTAACATCAAGTGCGACTATAGTCGGCTATATATCTTCGATATAGTTACCAGAATTATCCCAAAACTCCTGCCATCTGTGTGGAAGTCTATGTATGCCGTCAGCAAGGCGAGATGTGTTGATTTTCACAATGGACTTATATACGGCTCTTACACTATCGTCAATTGTCTTGAAACGAATCCCCCAAAGCGGTGCTTGTATTTTCGGAAAAACATCGAAGTGACAGGAACGTAAGTCAGGCGAATAAGGAAAGTGATACAATACTCTTCAAGCGCATCGACAGAACACGTCGGTAACAACGCCAGCAACGTGGCAGTAAGATTTGTCATGCAAAGTTATCGGCGTGTGGTCCAGAAAATCACGTCGCTTCTTTGGGAGAGCTGCACACAGGTTACGTTCGAGAAACTGCGCATAATGCTGTGCATTTACGGTCTACCCTGGAGGTAGTACAAGTGTTAATACGACTTCATGCTAGTCATGGGTGGCGATGATAACGTAACTAGGCTTCAGTCGGACATTTGTTCGACCCGGCTGCCCGTAGCGCCTCCATTCATTAGACTAGCGTTTGACTTCCGGTTTATAACACTGCGCCCATGTTTCATGAAACGTAAGGATACGCAGAAGAAATGTGTCCCCTTCACACTCATATAGTTAGGCAGCTTAACGACGAATTTAATTTTAGGTAGGAAACACATGCCCCGACGTCCATCTTGAATTTCATACCTGCCATCTTGAAATGTAAGTAATGTAGCAAAATCTCGGCTTCCAAAGCACTAATCTTCGTGTGTAAATATACATTTTCGAGGTCAGGGAATACAAATAGACAATTTGTAAATGCATCAGACGATTTATGTATTCACAATAAGACATTTTACTGGTGAACCTGTGTACCGTTTTGAAAATATTCACCCATGTTTTGTTTTTAAAATTATACATTTACTAAATACATACATATTATGAGGTAATCCCAAAAACTCTGAAATTTTTCCAACGTGTGAATAAAAAGAAAGCAAAACGTACCTGGAACAGATGTTTTAATCCATATAATAAGTGTCCGCGGTAGTTTCAACCTTCTCCCATCGATCGACTAGGTTTTTAATCCTAGACGTGTAGAATTCACATGGGTTTCGATGCAAAAAGGGCAGAAAGGGTTCGTCGTACCTCCTCCAGATTCCGAAATGTAGTCCCAGCAAGATGGTTTTGTAGGGTGCGAAGAGAAAGTAGTCGGATGGGGCGATGTCATGGGAATATGCTAGATGTGGAAGTTTTACCCATTCGAAGTCGTACAACGTGGCACTGGTCATTTTCGCTCCTTGTGGTTTTGTGTTGACCTGCTGCAGCAGCACGCCTTTACGATTCACGAGTGCTAGACGTTTATCCTGCAAAGAATTGCGTAGAAGCTGCAGCTGCTGACAGTAGACTTTCCCTGTAATGGTTTTGTTGGGTGGCAGCAGTTCGTAAGAGATTATGCCTTGCATATCCCACTACACAGACATCAAAATCTTTTGTCGGAAACGGCTGGTTTTGCCACTGCTGCAGGCAAAGAAGTGTAAAAGTCCACACACTGTTGCAGCTGTTGTGGAATGAGATCATGGGGTACACACTTTTCCACTTGCAACACATAACCGAGGTCCTGCAGATGCCGGTGAACAGCGAAATGGGTTGAATAAACAAGTTTGGCCAATTCCTTGACAGTTGCCTGCGGATGTCCCTCAGCAGCAGCTTTCAGCGCGTCGTTATCCAGCTCAACAGGACGTCCAGGTGGCTGCATATCATTGAAGCTAGTGTCTCGCCTTCTAAATTTCTGGAACGAGCGTTGACATTTCCTGACCTCAAACGTTCACGGCCCATATACGCCATTCATGTTTCGTGTTGCTACCGTCGCTGAATGTCGATGGTGGAAAACATTCAGCATAATGTGCCTAATGCGACCTTCTGAAACTGCCATTTCCTATGTGGTTTAAGTACAGAAGGACTGCACCTAGAACTCCAGTTTGCGGTCTCAAGTGACTTGGCGGTCTGTTCGCGTGCTCCCTCTTATACTCACCTTGGTCGACGTCATAGTCTGGGCACCAGGGGACTCACTACTCTTGGGCTTGCGCAAAACGACATTTCTTCTGGGATGACCTGATAAATACACACTAAACACATACATTTGTTACATTCTTACAAGAAAGAGGCCATTATGATGTCATTTTGAAAGATGCGTTATATGACTGATGCCATTGCTTATGCTGTGTTCAAACATTCACATCCGCAGATCTCTGTGCAACTCTAAACTGCCTTTCTTCATGCACACCTACGACCACGTTCACATTGGCTCTGACAGTTACATTTCCCCAATTCACTACACGACTTTGAGGCAACAGGTAGCATGTTCCATACAGGAACCCAGGATACACTGTCTCCATTCAGAGTCCAGCCCCAACCTTCTGGATTAAGAGCGTGCTGTATACTGTGCTCACTAGTGCGCATACGTCTGCCATGACACGCACCCCACTTTGAGTGCTGCAGTAGTGAGTCAGCAGCAAGGGGAAGTTTCTCCATTGTCTTACTCTTTGGCAAAACAGATCCTTCCTGGCTTCATTCACATGTTCTACGTCTCTGGCCATATCATACACTGAAGAGCAATTGAATCACAGATATCTGTCTAGTAACGTGTAGCACCACCTTTCATCCTGATGACGGCGGTGATTCGTCTCGGCAAGACACCGAAAGCGTTGGGAAGCCATACGGATCCACGACCCCTGAACAAGCTCCCACAGTTCATAAAGATTTGATGGTGGGGATTCAGAGCCTCGAACATCTCTCTCGATGGCATCCCAGATGTGCTCGATGGGATTAAGGTCAGGTGACCTAGCTGGCCAAGGAAGCGAGGTCACGTCGGTGGAGTGTTCAGCCAACCATTCGGACACAATTCGGGAGCGAACGCACGGTGCATTGTCTTCTTGCAGGATGAGGTCTCCAGTGGGATGTTGAAGACGCACAAACGGAAGCAAATGGTCATCCAGGATATCCCAGTAATGTTGACCTGTGACGGACGATGTCACACGTAACAGGAGTCCCATTTCAGTCCACGTAAACAGACCCCAGACGAGAATGCCACCCCCACCAGCTTGAAGAGTACCCTGCTGGCAAGGAGGATCCATCGATTCATGTGGTTTGCACCGTATTCGTATCCTGCCATCCACATGTACCAAACGTGAATCTCGACTCAGCAGTCCAGGCAACATTTTTTCACATGTCTAGAGTCCAGTGGCGATGTTTCCGCGCCCATGCTAATCTTTGCACCCTCTAATGTGTGGTCAGCAGCGCTACCCTCTTGGGAGGATGGCTTCTGTACCCCATAACGAGGAGATGGTTCTGGATGGTGTGGCTTCTTACACGTTGTTGTGCACCAGCGTTAGATTACAGAGGGATTTCTTGCACTGTGGCCCGTCTATCCGCTGTTACAATGCGAGCTATCCGACGATGACCCCGCTCATCCACCGCTGTTGTCCACGGCAGTTGACCCTTGCAGGGATGGTTTTACCGGATTCGATGTACTTACGATGCACCCGTGACACAGTGGCTCGTGAAAATCCCAGTGCCTGCACGACTTCCGAGATGGAGTGACCCATTCTTCGTGCCCCGAGAATTTGCCCACGATCCAATGCACTTAGATCGTTCGTCTTGCTTAGATCGTTCGTCTTACCCATACTGCGTCCTACTCTTACTTATTCCCGTCGCATCACTCCTTATATTATCGGATCGCTGCATATGTCATGTCGTTTCCATTTACAAGGCAGCCCACAGCGCCACATTTGCATTACGCCAGCTGTCTCTAATTCAATTGCTCTTCAGTGTACAAGATAATGGTGAAGCACTCTAGCAGTTTGAAATTTTCATCATCAATCTCAAGTTTTGTGTAAAGGGGAGTGCCATGTAGATAAAGGCATGTTCCACATCAGGATAGCAAATCCATGCCTCCTAGAAAGACTTCTTGCTTCGTCCGAAAAATGCTGATGTGGCATCACATCCCATGAAACTGTGGAAGACAGGGAGGCCAGGAATTTCTCTGTACCTAGCTTCTCGTAGATAGCATTAATGTAATGATAAGTGAAAGTTTTGGTTGTATCAAATGCAAACCAATTCTTCACATCTTGAGACAAGGTCATCAGATGGCGAAATTTGCCAAGGAGGATGAACAAAGGATGACAAAAGGAGGATGAACCAAGAAGAAATTTACCAAGCTGCCTGGACAAGCTAGGTTATTGAAGGAGTTTGAAGAGGCCCACGTCCCTAAAGAAAGAAGTTTTAATCATCACGAAGAAGGTTTTTGCACACAGAAAATATTTGAGGAACATGAATATAAATTCATGAATGACCTTGGAAACCCATTTATGGATGACACTGACGAGTTACTTGCTCTTGACACACTAAATGTTTTGGATGAAATTGTAGTGAATACCATGAAAGAAATACGGGATTACACCATATAATACAAATTTTGAAGATGACAATCCGATTTATGGCGTAAATGTGACAAAGATGGTAAGTCAGATAATATCCGAAAACTTGAAAATTTTCATCGTCCTGGAGCGAATTCTGTGATGGTTTTATTCAAATTGATCGGAAACTTGAAACTTGGTCGTTCTGGCTGGTGTAGTAGTTAGCATACCCGGCCGTTTTCTGGGAGACGCGGGTTCCGATCCCGCTCCAGGACGATGAAAAGTTTCAAGTTTTCGGATATTATCTGACTTACCATCCTTGTCACATTTACGCCAAAAATCGGATTGTCATCTTCAAAATTTGTATGTAGTGAATACGTTGCGAATAGTCATAGTCTAGGACAGGATCAGTATGCTGATTACTGCAAATCAGGTATAACTCATTGGACTCGCTCCATTCATGAACCAATTAAGACGAATTCACTTCTTCTTTTCAGCACTCCTATACAAAAGATAAAGACAAAACAAAAGGGAAAGATTTCTTAAGTATGATGTTTCTCTGTTCACTCACCTTGTAACGTATACTCTAGATTCAGTTTCTTTTTGATTTTACTATCTCTTGTTATTTTATTTTCCTATGCAAATTATCTTCTCACTTAACGAGATGTTGTTTCTCCCGCTGAATTATATGTGGCAACGAATGTAAGTCATGACGTGGTGGTATGCAGTATATATAGGCGCGCTCAAGTATACCAAAGAGCTTCGTTTTATATGTGATAGGTTCTTTCTGATTATTGATATGCGATTTACCTACTTTTCTACGATATTACGATAGTACGAAAGTTCGGGCTATCAGTAATTGTGTTATTTTGGAGTGTGTATTTGAGTAATACCAGGAGCTCCCCAATAAAAGGTTAAAAGTGAGTACGTTTTCTTAGTTCATTTTATTGTCAGACCTCTGTCTGGCCGTTAAGTCTATTTCATTGAGTGTTTTCGTTAAGTTCAGGGTATATTGTGTTTACCGCTCTAATAAGGAGCCTTCAATGTACTAATGTACTAAAACCGAAGTTATATTACTGATATTCAATATAATGAGGAACGCTGAGTAAAAATAAATTCCATATTCTTGGAATTTATTGCACGTGCTTGTCTTATCCAAACAAACTCTAGCACTTTGAAGATTAAGCACACTTTAGCTACGTCAAGTAACCTTTCAATAAACCTAACGTGACTTAACGTAAGCTTTTCTGCACTACTCGTCCAGCCGGAGAATTTTATTCATTATAACCTGCACATAGTGATGCGGTATCGAGCGAGCGACATGACCACATTTTTCAGCCATGAGAACCATCCTTTCCCCCTTCACTATCTGACGATGAAAAGCTGCGCTTAGAAAAGGGGTCTGATCTGATGAACATTCTGGACATTGATTTCTCAAACGATCCTCCTGACTCCATTGATGTAAAGCTCTTCAAAGGAGCCACTGTTTTGCACGTCCTTTTAACTATGAACATTGAAACATTTGATGATTATGCTGATCAGGTATTCATTCCACACATCAATCAACAAGAAAACTGCAAAATAGCTGATTTAGCGTGGGACAGATACATAACTACCAGCCTCAAAGAATTTACTAGAGAAAAGCGAGGAAAGTGTGTTTGGAGAAATGTTACTCGAAAGAACAAGCTGCCTCTGAAGTGGGCTGACTTCTTAGGAGACCCCACCAACAAACAGAAACCTTTTGAATTCCTTTCTGATAAATTGGCAACTCTTGAATGCGCCAAAATCAAGGATATTATCTACATATGTGGTGCCACGGTTATTGTCCGAGGACTTACTGATCCATGCCACCATGTGATCACGAGGAAGCGGACACCACGCTACTCATCCACTTACAGAATGTACTTCGGTTTGGCTGTATTTACTCTATGGTGCGTACTGTTGACACGGATGTCCTTGGCAAATTCCATCACCTTGTGTCAAGATGTGAAGATCTGGGTTGCTTTTGGTACAGGGAAAACTCTCACTTAACATTACATTAATGATATCTACGAGAAGCTAGGTAGAGAGAAATCCCTGGCCTTCCATGTATTTCACAGTTTCATGGGAAGTGATGCCACATCTGCATTTTTTGGAGGAAGCAAGAAGTTTTTCTGGCGAGCAATGAATTACTATCCTGATGTGACACATGCCTTTACCTACAAGGCACTCCACCCTTACACACAACTTGGTATTGATGATGAAAATTTCAAACTGCTACAGTGCTTTACCGTTATCTCGAATGATATGTCCAGTGACGTAGAACATGTAAATGAAACCGGGAGGGAGCTGTTTTCCCAGAAGAGTAAGACAATGGAGAAACGTCCGCCAACTAGGGACGCACTACTGCAGCACTCAAAGTGAGGTGCATATCCGGCAAGAGTATGTGCACAACTGAGCACAGTGTACACCACGCTCCTAATCCAGAAGGTTGGGGCTGGACACTGAATGGTGACAGTGTATTCTGGATCCCTGTGTGGAAAATGCCACCTGTTGCCTCAAAGTCTTATAGTGACTAGGACGCAATACATATCTGTCTTAAGCACGATTACAAAGATATTTTAAAGGTATTTGAATGTTTATATAATAGTATCAGAAAACTTATATTTCAATATTTTTAATGAATGTAATAAGAAATCCATTATTGCAATATCCCCAAACCCAGGACCTTCTTACACATTGTCCAATTTTACTTTTGTTTTGATTGCTTAATACATGCTATCGTTAGATAACCGCAAGTTTAATAACATACATATTGCTCTACTGAAAAACGAATATTCTAGTGGTTTTTCTGCACGAATTAAAACAAGTGACTGATGGAAAGTTTTCCAATTTCATTTATTTCTCAGTTTACGGTTTGATTAACCAAGAACTGATATTTTTCTGCTTTTTTCAAAATATTTTAAGTGTAGCATAAATGCCAGACACACATTTATACTTGGATGCTTTATGTTTTAAAAACCATGTCGTGTTATGTTTTGAAAACCAGATCAATATACGAGAAATGGACATTTTCAGTGTTTCTATAGATCTTTGAGCACCTGAACCTTAGTTAGAGATTTTTTCATTCATGTTCAATAAAATTTCGATCATGACCCTTAACGAAATATTTTCCATTCCCGTTATTTGACGATTGAAGGATGTACAGAGAAAACCCATAAGTAAATAGATACCCTGATTTTCGGACATTGACCTTTACTTCACAGTATACACTTGATACAAATGTCAAACATGCATATTAAAACTTAGTTGCCGCACCGTTTGCTGTCTTCAAAGCCTTAACCCCGTTGGACATAGAATCAATGAGTTCTGCTACCTTGACACGTGGATGTTGGCCTACTCAGCACGCAAACATTCTAACAGCTCTCCGCGGAAAGCAGGTTTTTGTGAACGTCGACTCGCTACAAAGATCAAGCATATGCCAGACATGTTCTATGGAATTCATGTCAGGTGACTGACTGGCCCACGGAGCTTCTGGATGCCGATTTCTGCCTGCCAAGCTTGGGTCCTTTTAGCAGTGTGGTTAGGAGCTCCATCTTTCATGAACAGAGTGGAAGGTTTGTTTAGCAGCCCACCAGAGAATATTAGTAGAAGACTCGTTTGCAATATGGCGATGTATTTTTTGGCATTAATAATGCCCACACGTTCCACCAGCTCTGATCATCCTGTGCTCCAAATGGCACCCCACACCATAACGGAAATTCCCCCAGGCTTGACGGTTGGTTGCAGGCGGTTCATGTGGAATTCTTTCTGCAGATCCATATGCTTCCGCTTCATGAAAATTGGGTAAAGGAGGACTCATCTGAGAAGATGACACGATGCCAAAAGCTCAACGGGCGTCCTACCATAGTGGTTTCCCATTGTTTTCTTTTGGTAATATTGGCTGCGGTGAGAATTGATTTCCGCTTGGCAGCTCTGCCATGATAGCCTAGCCGATGCAGATACCTGACAGCTGTGTTACGACTCACTTTCAGGTGTTCTGCCACATCTGCAGCAGTGCAACGGGGATTTTTTTCACTACCCGTTTTGCAGACCTCAGTTTTCGTGCTGTTGGTCCCGGTCGACCTGAACGTGACCTAACAGTTTCCTCATTCTCCGTGTTGAACTGCACAATCACCCGATTGGCTGTTGACAGCGGAATACTCAGCTTTCGGGGAATTTGCCTCTGGCTTTGACCACCCTCGTATTGTCCAACAATACGCCCTCTTTGGAAATCACTCAGTTCTTTGGCGCCAGGTGTTCGAAGAATCATTCTTGTCTTCTGGAATATGCCACTGCACACCAATCTGTATAAGGAAAGATAAATTGGCACAGTCATTACCATACAACACAAGAGTTTACATACCATTGTGTCTATTTACTTATGGGTTGTCTCTGTATGTTACGCAACGTTGGGCCTATAATACTTTTAGACCAGTATGAATTTACTCTTATTTCGGCTTTTCGTTTCGCCTAACACTAATTACAGCTATCCGTACGCGTCAGTTCAAATTTCCCTAGCCAGGTTCAATAAGCAGTTCTCATCATCAAAAAAATAGTAAATTATTCTTCGCAATGGTTTTCTGAAAGCCATAGAATCGTGTAGACTTTTAGGGGTGTGTGCGTGTGTCTTCTTCTTTCTTTCCTTCTTTATTCTCTTTACTTCCGCTTTGAGAATCTTTCTGGCGTTCTTCATGGAACGAATGTGTCAAAACAAGTTTGTTTTCTGAAATTCACCAATTATCTTATCTTCATACACCATAGGACACAATTTGTTTATTGTATTTATAATAATTTCTTATACGTGTCATATTGAACGTAAACTCTGTTAAGAACATCAGCTTCATGATAAATACTTAGTGGGTGGTATTTTTTAGTTTTTTTTTTTTTTTCGCAATTACTTCCCGTTCTGACGAGAGTAACTGATTTTTAGCCATAACGCTGCTTAGCAAAAAAGGAACTATCATAGCTGCATGAAAGAGGCGCCCAGATTCCATGGAGGACTTCTGCGTTGAAATGAATTGTCTGCTTTCCAGAAGAACCCAGAAGCGATGACGCAGATATTTGGTAGTTTTCTCTTTGTGTAGATGTATTTCGTGTTGTATGATAAATTTCTCCCTTCGTTATAAATTACCTAAATTACATAGTTTGTTTATTATATACTTCAGCTATTTAATACGAATAATGAATTCTTATTAATATAACTGTAAATAAAACGGGGCAAAATATCCTTGTACTTACAGTTTTAAATCACATGTGTTTCTCGGTGCAAAATACTGCTGAACTTTTACAAAAAACATGCATTTAGGTGTAAAACTTGGATCGTTATTATTCATATTTTATAACCAAAAGCTTTTGAGATCACAAGTTTAGTAGGAATCGTTGTTTTTCATATGCTAATTAAAATAAAAATCCCCTTTGAAGGTAATCAGTGAAGTAATTAAACCTAGGTTTGAATGAATTTGTTAAAATAGGTATTATTCTGCTGATTGAAGTAAAAATGTTAATGTCTGATTTGTTTCAGATCTCAAACGCCTCTCAAAAAAGATACAGACGATATGCCAGAAGGAGAAGAAAAATGTCCAGATATAATTCCAGCAAACATTATAAACAGAGCTTACTATACAGGTAAGTGCATTTGCCAACACAGATTCGGAGTTAAAATTTACGAAATACCCTTACTGAAATGTCACACTTTCGTAAGTTTCTATTAAGTAGTTTACACTGTGAATTATCATGAGCCTCCCTGGTTGCTGACGGGTCTCTGGGTGTCCTCTCTGACCTTTATTTCGAGTTGGATATTGCTCGAGTAGCACATTCTGCTTCAGTGGCGAGTAGTGTGCTTATCTGACGCGCAGATTATCTATTTTCCTTGGAACCGATGGCTTTACATTATGAATTATGGACGACTTGCTTAGGGTAATGGTTGACCGCCCCCCCCCATAGCTAACGAGAGGCAAGTGTACAATAATCCTAACCATACAACACAAAAATTCTCTATCTTTATTCTTCAGTGATGCCTTCCGAGACGTCATATACACGGTCGAATCACATTATTGTGACCACCAGCTAATATCCAGAGTTACCGCCGTGTTCAGCTCGGACAGCAGCTAGACGGACTGGGAGTGACTCAATAAGGTGCTGGAAGGTGTTCACAGGTATGTGGAGCCATGCTGACTGCAGTGCATCTGACAGCTGCTGGAAGGTACGTGGTGGAGGATCCATATAGCAAACAACATAAACGAGGTGGTCCCACAGATGCTCAATCTGGTTTAAGTCTGGAGAATTTGGGGTGCCACGGAAGTACTTTGAAGTCTTTATCGTGCTCTTCCAACCACTCTCGGACATTTCTAGCTGTGTGACACGTCGCATTTTCGTGCTGGAATATCTCATCGGTCCCAGGGAAGACAATGAGCATGTATGGGTGTACGTGGTCTGTAAGGATGGATTCATAAAGAATTCGGTACATAGTGCCTTTCACAGGTACCAGTGAACCCAGAGAATGCAATGAAAACATTTCCCAGGCAGTAACACTGTCCCCACCAGCTTGTGTTCTTCCAGCAATGCTTGAAGAATGTTTGTTCTCAGATGTTTCTCGCCTGATACGTCCATCAGTTCGACGATGCTGAAAAACGTGACTCATCAGAGAAGGCAATCTTTTGCCAATTAGCGGAGATCCAATTCCACTACTGCCGAGCAAATGTAAGCCTTTTCTGCCGATGCACATTCGTTAGCATAGATGTAGTGAATATTTGTGTGTATCAGAGCCCCATACGCAACAGGGTTTGATTAACTGTCGTTTTAGACGCACTTCCGGTAGCCCCCTGGTTCATTCGGCTAGTGAGTTGCACCACTGTAGCGTGTCGATCGGTCCTCACGTAACTTCTAAACCGACGTCCATCTCTCACATCAATGGCACATGGTGCTCCGCAGTTTCGACGTCGCTTATTCGCAATGGTGCCACTTCTACAATCACAAAGCACTTTAACCACAGCAGCACACGAACAGTTCACAAACTGCGCTGTTTCAGAAATACTGCCACCCTTTGCCCAAAATCCGATATTCATCCCTTTTTACAAATCTGATAAATCGCGCCTTATATCCATGACAGCAACGAGTGATATGTTTTCAGAATGCCTACAGCACGCCTTATAAACCTTCCAAGCCAGTTCAAGACACGTGCCTTCTTTCATTGGTTACGGGCTGTTGACGTCAAAAGTGGGAGGTGGTCACAATAATGGGATTCGACTGTGTATTTGCAATGGAAATCTGAAGTCATTTTTGTAGTCAATGTCTAGATTTCTTGATATCACAATACGAAATTCTTAACAAAAAGAACAGTAGTTCTACCCCATGATGAAACATCAACTTTTAGAAGATACCAAAACTGCATCTAAAAAAGTGGTATCATCATCATACTGTATTATTAAGCTGTTTCTCTGAGATTCAGAGGTTAGCTCCACCAAGAAATACAACAAAGGCTTTTAACTGATTATTTACTGACTGTTGCTGTATGAAACTTCTCCATTTACAGGGATCTTGACACTCCAGTCGGGCTTCACGGACATCCATCACACGGCGTATACAAGACCTTCTATGCTTCACACTCATAATCTTTTTCTCATTCAGACAATCCTGAATGTGATTCTCTCGTGACTTCAATGACCTTCCTCAGCCTTTCCTTCATGTCACTTGTGCTAAAAGAACTTTCTTAATAAGCATCTCTACACTCATTCTTTTAACATGGCCGAGCCACCGAAGAATATTTGTCTCCACCTTGCAACAACATTTAGCTTCACACTGGGTATCGTTTTCTTAAATTCGAAGTTGTCCCGAACAATATCAGCAAATGAAAATATATTTGTTTTTCGTTAAGTCTTATTAAATATTCTTCACTACAACAATATCAAATATTCTCTAACGGGACATAACTTTTATGCATGCAAGAACCATATTATCATAAATTACTCTTTTAGTGTGTTACTAATTGTCATAAATTATTTTTTTAATGTGTTACTAATTATCATAAATTACTTTTTAGTGTGTTATTAATTATCATAAATTACTTTTAGGGTGTTACTAATTATCATAAATTCCTTTTTAGTGTGTTACTAATTATCATAAGTTACTTTTTAGTGTGCTGCTAATTATCATAAGTTACTTTTTAGTGTGTTGTAATAATATTTGTTTTTATTGTGTTACTAAAAAAGGTAGCTTATGATATAACATGCTTCTTGCATGGATAACGGTTATGTCCGTTTAGGGAATATTTCGTATTGTTGAAGTGACGAATATTTAATCAGATTGAACGATGAAAGTTTTCAGCTGCTGAAATCGTTCGGGGCAACTTAGAATTTAAGAAAACGGGATACCGATGCATGCATTGCTTGTTTGAAGTGTGGAATAAAAAGGCTGCACTCGTGAATACAGCGTTTTATCCCTGCTAACAGAGATACAAATAAATGGACCTCCTAAACTTAAATAAAAATGTTTTATGTCCTTTTACGTACAGTACAGATAAACTGTAATGAGTACATGCTGACTCTCATAACATTTGTGCGTAAAACGGCACAAAAGTAGACATGTCGCCTTTCTGGAGTTTACAAACTGTACGTTTTGAAACACATGAGTGGCTTGCATCAAATGCAAAAAATTTGTAGTGTGTTCGAACTTTCGATACTGTACAGCGACTTTTAATGTTTGAAAAGATTTTAGAAATGCAATGAATAAAGATAGCCAAAAGCTTCATCTTTTGACATACGTATGCAAAATAAAACTTTGTGCCAGCCGAAGTTATGAAAATGGGAGTTCGTTTTCATTTTAATATATGGAAAATGTTTTGATCGATGCAGTACACCACATCAAATAATGAGAGATTGTTTCTCATTTAACTGAAAACATTCTATCTCGGAGAAATCAGAAATATGGCAAAAGTTCAGACATTCTAGACTTCGTTAAAATTGAAAAGTATTTTCACAGTTTACCTATAAATCATAGAAAATGGTAGATTCACAGTTTAGTCTTGCTCGGGTAAATTGTGTGGTAGTGGATGATGGAAAATATTTTCATAATTTTGTTTGAGTTAGCATTCTCTTTAAAGAGAAACACAAATGCACCAAAAACTGCATATATATTTTAGCCACCAAACTGTTATAAAAATTCGTCATGACAGATTACACTTTACTTCTACCAAGTAAATGCCGTTTTCATAACAACAGTGAAGATGGATAGACGAAAAATGGAGGAATACACGTAGGTCATTTTTCAAGCATATGCAATGCAATAAATGTCTTCCTAATAAGTGTTTTAAAATTGTCGCTAGCAAAACATTTTAAAAGAGAATTCTGATAACCACGAGAAATCGTATAAGTCAAGCAATGGAAAAGTAAAATAATATGATTGTGGCGAAAAAAAATGTTACTCTAGTTCACATGGTAAACAGAAGATGTCACAGTAAAAGGATGACTTACGTATTTGTAAGCAGATTGAAAAATGATTTGTCCTCGAGATCATGCCAGTTTGGTGAAACCGATACTTTTCCACTGAGATTCCTTTGCGGCGATACCATTGTCAGTAAGAGGAAACTGAGGTAACTGTACTTGCTTGTAAAGAACCACTTTTCTTCACTGTGATTTTACCTTTCAGAATACTCTACTCCTTCATCTACCTTTATTGGAGATTTTATTTCCTTGGAGGAATGTTGCTCCTTCCTTTGGATGTCGCAAAACATGCCCAGCAGAATAGGCAGAAGAATGCAATATATCTCCATCAGTGTTCTCCCAGGAATTAAAAGAATGCTGTTAAGCTCCATTTGGCTGACTGTATTGTTCGTAATGCATAAATCATTGTTGTAGTAAGCGTGGATGGAAGTCAAGGTTAGTAGATGACAAGGTTGTGCTCATCCTGCACTTCCGGTGATTGCCTTGTGACGTCACTGTCCAAATCGCCATCGTAGAAGTACCTAATCGCCACGTTTCTTTGTATCTGCACCATAGCAACGTGTCGGAATTGTTATTCGTAAGCCATCTGGAATAATCGTCATAAATTCTACCAGATTTTTTTAATGCATAATGTTTTCAATTTTCAATTTAAAAAATTTGGGGAATGTTGCCGAGATTTTTTTTTATTTCTCATAAAGAAATTCGGCTGTACAATCGGAAAAGAACGCTTTCAAATAGCTCCCGATTTTTCGTGTATCGTCCCGCTTTGTTTACATACAACCTGATCACACCCAACGTGAAAGGAAGTAGTTCACGATAATATACGGAATTCTTTTGCTATTTTCATCGAAATAAATCTTAATGTAATGGAAATAACTATTGGCATTTATTTTATTATGGAAAATAATAGCACATTTTAATATCACAGATTTATGCATCATAATTCCGATAAAGTAAATGCAACACCCTTTTCGCGTAATTAATGTGTCTAACATTCATTTTTTCCACTCGAAAGAACGAAGTACTTCACTGAACTGTTCTAACTGATCTAAATTTTGTTTTTTACAAGATCGTCAAAACAAATATTCCATTAGGCCGTCGGCCAATAGTTCTTCCGATTTGTTAATATGGCTTCTGAGATTTTGCTTGAGAGCTCTCAGTTGCATTCGATACTTTGAGTATGAGCTTCACTGTTAGTATCTATAAAAAAATGTATGATTGACTATTAAATGAGTGAAACCACGTTCTGACAAATGTTTATATACTTTCATTGATCTGGGTAGATGACATTACCTAGTTTAACATGTTTTTGAATAAGAGGTCAAGACATTTTCCTCTGTAGCTACAGCTCGAATCTATAATTCATATGTTAGGACGGTGATGTCATTCAATGACGTCACGACGATTCGTCTGCAAGGAAGGCGGAAGGAGCAAACCTTGCTGTCTATTAACCTTGGATGGAAGTTACCAATCTAAAAACGCATCATGAGTTGGTTCCTCAGAAGTTCTGAGATAATAAGCATGCCATCTTCATGTGTAAAATTTTAAGGCAAAAAACACCAACAGCTGCCACTTCAAGTCTTCTTGAAAGAACATTCTTTTTTCTTTTCTTGCACAAGAGATTTTCACTAGAGTTAAGTTATTGGATGTCCCAGAAATTCTATTAATTTGATGACATTTACCATATAAATCACTTCCCGAAGTTAAACTCTATATAGTGTTCGCAATAGATGAATGACTCTAAAAAACAACATTAGTTATATGCGGGTTCATTCAAAATAAATCATAATTCAAAGCTGATCAATATCTCGCCTTAAAAAATGCAATTTCTAACACTTTTAATTTTTTATTGAAAAGACGGCAAAATTTAATACAAAACTGCGCTAAAGCAAAGTAACACCTTAATTTGTGAATTATTGGAAATTATTTTAATGCAAATCAGACTAATTTTACACACACAAAGGAAATTAAAAAATGTGGAAAGTATTTTGTGTGCCCCTATACAAAGATACTTTAGACTCATAAAATAATTTTGTCAGCTGTATTACAGTAAATCCAAGAGAATCATCGTTACATTTCGCATTTCTTGATTAATTTTATTCATTCCCATCCGGGGCTCCCATTTTGCAAATATGTGTGCGTAGTTTGATAATATTAGACTGAGTTGAAGACTGAAATTACTCCAACGAAAAAGTTGTTGAGACCAACTGTAGAACTTCATGTTTTTTCCCAGAAAGTACATGCAAAACATTTCTATGAAAATGTTGGATTTAGTCGTACTTCAGGAAAGGTAAACACCTCAAAATTATCTTTGATTTATCTTCTCTTGCTTGCCATTAAATATATATTTTTAAATTAGGAAATGCATGTTTAAATAATTAAGGAAAGCCTTTTGTCAATTGGATACAAAATCACAGTTTGAAGTATATTAGGACTTTAACTACACAGCAAACAGTTAAGTTCGCGTTCAAAGAAATTCGAAATCATGTAATTCGTTGTCTGCTTTTTTAGTCCCGAGCATTTCTAATAAGTGAGATGGGCCGCGGGTGGCCTAGTGGTCAACGTTCTTGACTGCCACTGGAAGGACCTCAGGCTCGATCCCAGGCAGGTATAAACGCTCGATCCACTAAATATCCGCCGCGCGCCGGATGGGCACGTTAACCCGTCCGACCCCGGGCATTGCCCTCCCCGCCCCCCGATAATAAATAAGGGCGTCTTCCTCCCCCTTTCTACTTCGTTTCCGCGGCACTTTCCTACCGGGCACTCTAGCCCAAATCTCCTAGCGTCATATTTCTAAGGGTTGTTTAAGACCTTGGGTAAGACACTCCCTTCCTAAAATCCTCTACATATGATCAAAATGAGTGAGATTACCTTTGCTCTTGGTTTCCGCCAAAGTTTACATTCTTATTTGTGGAATACACTTCCAGAAACGAAGCAATATTCTTTCACAAATTCTTTAATGGCATAATATAAGCTCAAGAAATTTGTAAGGGTGCAATATGATCTCAAAAATATTTTAATGGTGTAATGTTCTGAATTTGTGTATTCATCTGACATGTGGTTAAGATTTCATCTCATAAAGTTCCATCCAATAGCAGCTTCTATGTCACAACAGAACGAAGTGACTCAGGTTTGAATTTATGGAATATCTTCTCCCAGTTTACTTATGACACGAAGAGCCTGATTTCACAAGGAAGATACGCTATATTGTTTTTTGTCTATTATTTTATTTTGCCTTACAAAAAATTCTTAATGCTTCCCTGCTAAAATTCTGAGTTAACGACATCGGCGACATGTAAGTATTAAGAATATATCAAAATAAAAAAACACAATTCGAAAAACTGTCATTAAACCTTGCCATGAGAAAACTGGTAAACCCTCATTAATAAAACACTTGAGGAGATGGAAATGTTTGGGAAAATATATTCACCCCTCAACCGACGAACTCGAAATGTTTCATTGAAGTAACGGAGTCCAATGTCTCAAAGCCTGGATATTTTACAGGGCACCCGCTGCAGGCTAATGTTACCAAGCCTCGGATACGCCTAGCAGATGTTCATATATAGAACCTTTGGATTTTCTGGGTGGAAAGGGGAAAAATGAAACAAAAATGTTTACTTCAGGATGACACTCAAAGCAATCTTTTAGTAAAAGTATTTGACCAGTGGCCTATTTGATTTCTAAGAGTAAAATGTTTTTTTGGAAAAAGGAAACTGTATAGGGGCATAAAACAAGGTACCAAATGCTTTAGAAATACAGGAATGTGACAGGTTCACGTGCATCAGATTTAAAAACAAGAGGCCAAGAACCGTTCAGTGTTTTAGTGTTTTAAAGATGGTGATTTTAGCAAATTGCTTGTTATTTTACAAACAGTGTAAATAAATTGACTGTCAATCTAATGGTTTTGAACCGTTAACAAAGTTGCCATTACTATACCGTAAAAATAACAGTTTTATGCCGTACTATTTACAGAAAATAATTGTGATGGAACGGTAAGGAATCATAAATATTACATTTTACTAAATATCAATATGTGCTTTCCCGCACTTTCCACCACTTTCCACATGTTGAAGACTATTCTCCATAAGGTACATTCCCCCAAAACAGGCCGTAGCTTCCAAAACGAAGAAATGTTCTTTGTTAGTTTCATAACAATTATTCTGTTACCATTTAGAATACACTTAAATTTTTGACAAAATTTATCAGTATGCCTTTGATTATGTATTTCAGTATCTTACCCATGGTTCCTTAAAATTTGTTTTATCGATTCTTCCCCTATCCTTAGAGATATGTACAGAAGCACAATTGAAGTCTAAACATTGCAATTTAAAACCCCTTTTATTTTGCCACTGTCCAGTAAAGTTTCACCTGATTGCGTTAGCTCTAAAATGTCGCTTGTTTTTTTAATATACACATATAGTTGCTGTAAATCACTAAGCTACTATTCGAGTAGATCTAAGATTTTGATTTATGGTTCTTACTTCTAAATAGCTTCTCCAACATTATTACATTCAACCCTGAGCACGTAGCTGCAAGATGCCATCAGCCACTCGTTGTTCAATGTAGCATATTATATCCATAGCTCTTTGCTCTTGTGTATCACGCAAATCTTAATTTTGTGAAACCGATTAATGGTGCTTTGAAACATGCTAAAATTGAGTAGTGACTGCCCTATCTATAAGGCTTTGCGAAAAAAAAATAATACATTTCTACGTCTCATTAATAAAATATTAATAACCTCGCTCCTACGTTCCTTCGATGTGATATTCCGACTAAATAATTCTATGCCCGGAGGACTTGTAACGCGGTAGATGGTAAAATACTTTGGTTCAACACACAACCCAAACTGGTGGCTGCAACAATTCAAGCAAATTAATGAACATGCGCACTTTTACCTGTGCTCATTCGGCTGATGGCCAGTTGATATTATCATCCCCATAACTGTAGATTCTACGGCTTAAGACTATTGAATATGAGTATGGACTATTTCTATAGCGATATACTGTAATTTTCCGTATAGGCTAAATTGTTTTTACAGTGCACCGTCACTTAGTTTCAACAAAACAAAGAACGGCCATCGATCATAGTGAATGAGCAACTTAAGTATGATTCTAGAACTCTTCATTTTGATCCATGTGTCGAAGTCACACTGATAGAAGCTTTACGTATACATGAATTACATGATACACCTGCTCATTTAAGCCTCAACTTTCGAAGAGTCGAGTTAGCATGCCAATATATAAATCAGTAATCTTTCTTGATCGTGCCACCAACCTTATCCTACACGCGACACAATTTTTGCAATCGAAGTAGTTTTCATTCACCTTTCATCTAATGCCGGTGTTGCCAAAACAAATAACGAAATTCGGAGACGTGTAGTACACTTCAGCAGGAAAAATCAAACTAAGAACTAATAAAATTTACATAAGAGTAGAAACTCAAAAAAGGAAGGTTAACGTAGATATGAACATTACAACTGATTTACTTCTTTATGGTTGGCGTGCCTCGTTCACCTGAAAAATTGTTTGTACCAGGATGAACCGTGGGACGAAAATAAGCACATGGAGGAAGCGTAATGATTTGAGAAAATATCCTGCGGGGTACCTCTGCGTCCAGTCATTCATGAGCAAGAAACTATGTCTACCACACACACCTCAATGTTATTGCAGACCAGAAACTTCGTCGTTTCTTAGCAGTGGTATTCCCTTCTATTAGTGCCTTCTGTTAGCGCGATAACTAACCACCCCGCACAGCCCGGATTGCTCCAAAATGAGTCGCGGAACATGAGAAAGTCTTACAAGAATCGCCCTGGCCTCCAAATCCCCCAGATATCAAACCGATCGAGCATCAGTAGTTTGTGTTGGAACAGAAAATCCGATCTTCGGTGGTTTGAACCACGTGATTTACAAGAGTTGAAGAATCTGCTGGTAACGTGTCGTTACTAGATCCCACCTGACACCTTCAGAAATCTTCTTGCACCGACTACGCGTTTGCGGATGAGGGCTATGTTGGCTGTACGTGGAAGACCAACATCATATTAAGCAGGTGGTCATAAATATTTGTCTCATCAAAGTATATGCAGAATATCTTTCGCGTGAAGTGTTTCTCCCTCTAACTTTGTGTATTTGTATCTCTTTTTCTTTTATTTCCGTTTTACTACTTTTACATCTACCACACACTCATTCTTATTTAGATTTAAACCAGGGTTGGAAACGGGTCAAAAGTGTTGAACACGACCCGGAACCGATACTACCAAATCTGCCTTGAACTATAATATACACGGTCGAGTCACATTATTGTAACTACCAGCTGATATCCAAAGTAACCGCGGTGTGCAGCGCAGACAGCAGCTAGACCGGCGGGGAGTGACTCAATCAGGTGCTGGAAGGTGTTTACAGGTATCTGGAGCCCTTCTGACAGTGGTTCGTCTGACACCTTCTTGGAAGGTGCGTTGTGGAGGATCAATAGAGCAAAAAAAACGATCGAGCTGGTCCCACACATGCCCAATTGGGTTTCAGTCTGGGCAATTAGGGGGCCAGGGAAGTACTTCGAAGTCTTCATCGTGCTGTTCCAACTACTCTCGGACATTTCTAGCTATGTGACACGTCGCGTTGTCGTGCTAGAAAATCCCATCCTTCCCAGGGAAGGCAATCAGCATGCATGGGTGTACGTGGTCTGCAAGGAGGAATTCATAACGAATTCGGTTCATAGTGCCTTCCACAAGTATGAGTGGACACGGAGAATGCCACGAAAATATTCCACAGACCATAACGTTGTCCCCACCAGCTTGTGTTCTTCAGTCAATGGTTGAAGAGTGTTTGTTCTCCGATGTTTCTCGCCTTATACTCCAACGTCCATCCGTTCGATTAAGCAGAAAACGTGACTCATCGGAGAAGATAATCCTCTGCCAATCAGCGGAGGTTCAATTCCGATACCGCAGCGCTAATGTAATACTTTTCTGTCGATGCACCTCCGTTAGCATAGGTGCACTGACGATCCGTTAGCATAGGTGCAGTGACGATCCGTCTGCATCGGAGCCGCGTGCGCCAGAGGGTTCGCTTAACTCTGGTTTTAGACACACTTCCGGTAGCCTCATGGTTGATTTGGCCAGTGAGTTGCTCCACTGTAGCGTGTCGATCGGCCTTCTTGCACCTTCGCAGCCGATGTTCACCTCTCATAGCAATGGCATGTGGGTCTCCGCAGTTTCCACGTCGCTTATTTGCAATAGTGCCATTTCTCCAGTCACGAAACACTGTAACCACTGCAGCACGCGAACAGTTCACACACTCCGCTGTTTCATAAATACTGCCACCCTTGCTCGAAAGCCGATAATCGTCCCATTTTGCAAATCTGATAACTTGCTCCTTTTATCCATGACAGCAACGAGTGATATGTTTTCAGAATGCCTACAGCACAACTTATATACCCTCTAAGCCAGCTCAGGACACGTGTCTTCTTTTATTGGCTACGTGACGTCAAATGTAGGAGGTGGTCCCATTTAATGTGATCCGACTGTGTATAGACAGGGCATTCAAAAGGTATTTCCGCAGTTGGTATATTAAGTTATATGTAAATCAAACAGATGTATTATAGGAACGTATACTTTACTCACTTACTTACAGAAAGTACTGTGGTCCTATATTTGCAAGACATAACTTAACCGTTTTACACGTTTTCCAACACATCTGCTCGGTTACCTAATTTTGATGGCACTACAATCAACATTTTTGAATTAAGCAACTTGTTGTATGTTTAATTACAGTTTTTGCTGCTTCCTTGATAACATATCAAGCTCCAGAATATTTTTCACCGCAACACCAATTTTTACAAGCATATCACGTGTTGAAAGTTTCCAAAATGTGAATGTTGTTTTCGTCATTGCCCCTCAGAAGGAAATGTTGCTTTTCCTTCTAAGGACATTTTCCCTTCAAAATTCATGACAAATCACTTTTCAGTCCGCGGGCTCCATTATCAAGCACAAAATTCCACAGCGCGCATTTTTCATTGAAAAAAAAATGTTTTTTTTTTTTTCTCAAAAGTAAACAGAAATAAAACCGGATAAAAAGTCGAGTCAGAAATACCCGACCCGTTTGACCCGCTTGAAATTGTCGACCCGTTGACACCTGAACCGTTTCCTATTCTAATTTAAACATGACTTCCTTTCCTTTAAAAGTGCCGTTTGGTGTTTCTTTTAGTACCACAAGTCCTCTTGCACTTGTTTTTAAGGAAATAAGCACCCTGTAATGAACCGTAGCAAAATTATTTTTCAGTTTATTTCTTCCTTGCTGTTCGCTTGCCCAACAGACGAAAATACTTCATAGTTGGAAAAAATTGCCATTTGTAGACTCTTTGTGCATGTCGTTTGCGTATTATTTATCGATGCTTCTTATTCCAGGTTTAGAGACCCGAACCCACAGCGCACTGCGCCTTTTGGCAGGTGAAAAATAGAAAAAATAAGGAATCGGGAACAGAATGCGCTGACACAATAGTAAGAAAAAAAAAGTACGGACGAATTAGAGTGTAAGGAGTATACGGTTTCCCGCTAAGTAATGAAGTTATAAACTAACCTACATACTTACCTGCAAAAGCATTTCTAACAGAGCAACCACTCAACAACCAACAACCAACCGGAGAAAACGAGGAGAGGATACGGGAAAGGGGGAGCCTGCGAAGAAATAGCAAGCACACACGAAACGTGAAAATCCCAGAGCAGCCAACAGTTCTCTAACAAAAGAAAGCTATTAAAATAGTTTATATTTTACAAAATTAGGCACCTGATAAATCAAAAATTGCCGTTTGCTCAGTGCTCTGGTAGGAGTTGGCTATTTGCCTCGTTACTCAGGAGCCAATCGGGGAAAATATTTTTTCCCATTGGCTGAGGAGAGCCAGATACTTCTATACGTAGCAAAAGTTCTTCACTCGTGTGAAGAATACCCGCAGCTCTCTAATCCCAATTGTTATTTTTCTTACAAGTTTCGCTATGAATTGGGTTCTTTTCAGGAACTTTATTCAAAATGGATTTCGGCCTTTTATATCTATCAGTATCTCTAACAGTATAATTAAGAGCCTCTCTGACAAGTGGATTGGGATGAGCCTTAGCTTTTTCATAGTACCTTTTAGCTAAATCATGCATAGTGCGCTTACCAAGCTTTATTTATAAAGTATATTTGCTTTAAAATTTCTGCAGCATAAAAGTGTAACTTCATGTCGCTGATAGCAATGAGTCTACATACGATAACTCTCGTTTTTTATTTAAAGTTAAGCACAACTTATATCTTCAAAAAGGTTCGTTGTTTTGTCGTTAACAAAAGCCTAATTTGGGTTGCTTTAACGGTAAGAGTTGTCTTTACAGATCTGTAGCAAAACATTAGCTGATTTGCTGACAGTATAATTATGACGTGCTTTCTGCTTTTCAAAGAGACTAAAAATGCCTTTCTTTGAAAAAAAAACTGTCGCTATTATAATTTCTGTTCACGATGCCTTTGGCCTAATCTGCATTGGCATAACTCATTAAGGTAATGTTTTTTCTTTAGGGCCGAATCGAAAAAAAAATCGCCATTCAAGCTAACGATTCGAAGAGAGTGGCACAGGCGGTGCAAAGAGGGTAACAAAAGACAACGGACACAATAAAACTTCGGTAGTCAGAAAAATTTTCCTGTCGAATGATGGATTACCTCTATAAATGTATTATACGAAAAAACAGGAGCGAAATCCTGGATGTGTATATGACAATGCATCCAGTAATATCTAGTGGCGCACAAAGAACGCATTACCTTAAATTTTAAAGTCCGATGGCCACAACACTATGATTTGTGTAAAGCAGCGAATTTAAGCATTGGTTTGCAGCAATGAAGTGTGGTTTAAGAATTTGGAATGTGTATTATACTTTGGCTAGCATTGTGTGTTAGTTGAGGGAAGGACTCTTTGATATTATAGACTTTCCTTTCTAACTTGCTTTGTTCTTCTTGAAAAAAACCACTTGGGGATGATTCATAGAAACTCATTACTTCAGATTTCGATACTCTTCGCTGAATTCAAAACGAAGTGCCGAAGGTCTCGTATTTGCGCTCATTAGAATTATGGTGACTAATAACGTAACTTTTTATACTTCGAAGACAAAATTTTGATACACACTGCTGTTTAACATTATAGAACATTTCTAAAATTCTTACATAACTCGAAGTATTTATGAGGAAATTCCATGTAATTTGGTAGAATGGTTTATTACGTATTACGATTCTAATGTAATTTAAACTCAAGATTATCATAATCTTACAATTCTCATGTGAGATGTTATATTCTGATAATTTACATGAAAGAGAACTCCATCAAACAATATTTAAAGTATTTTTCGCTTATATGCGGGGTTTTAATATGGTGCAGAATACCTCTGAAAACTATGCACCTCAAGCAATGACATCGCATATTGTTTGTGACTGTATTGATGATGAGGTCTTGATGGATAGATTACCATTCCTCAACAAGAACCGTTCCCATTCCTTGAAGAGGGATGGCAAGCTCCAATGTGGTTCCCTAAAGCATCCCATACACTCTCAATGGGATTGAGGCTAGAGTTTCAATATGGCCACTCCTATCCGAGAAAATAATCGACCAAACGAGGTCGATGTGTTTGGATATTATGATCCACATGAATACAAATGACCGACGCTCACCTAGATTGTGCTACCTCTGAAAGATGTGCAGGTTTATGCGCCCATTTTTGTTTGTTTGAGAGTTTACATACCACCGTGAGCAACTCAGGGGGCTATAAATAGTCTCATGTCTCTATTTTAGGGTTATTCATTCTAGGGAGTACCGTGAGACAAACACAACATCCATATCTCACTGGGATTAGAACCCAGATCCATCTCGGACGAATTGTCTTAAGTAAGAGTTTAGACCACTGCGCCAGTTCGCCCGTGTGTCACGATTCCTTCCCAGACCAGCATGCCACTTCCAAAACTGTAGTCCCTGTTAATATGGTGTAATGTGGAGTCGGATGGCATCTGAAAGTCATGCAGCTCATTTAATGACACCTCATATTGTTTGTGAATATATTGATGAGGTCTTAAGGGAATAATTGCCACTTTTCAACAAGAGTCGTTCCGAGATCTTGCAGTGGGATGACAAGCTCCAATGCGCGTCCCTAGAGCGCCCCATACATGTTCAAGGGGATTGAAGCTAGGTTTTCAATATGGCCACTTCTATCAGTGTATATCTTCCTCTTCGAGAAAATAGTCGACCAAACGAGCTCGATGTGCTTGGGTATTATCATTCATAGTGAATGACAGACACTCACCTGAAGGGTGTGACCTATTTATTCAAGATTTTACCTCTGTAACATAGTAGAGTAACAGAGCGACTCTGAAAGATGTGCAGGTCTATGCGCCCGTTTGTTTATTTGTCTAAGGGTTTACGACCTCCGTGAGCAGCTCAGTAGGTTATCAAGGTTCCCATACCCCAACGTTAGGAACATTGCTTCCAGGGAGTGACGTAAGATGACTGGCAATAGAACCTGTCTCACTGGCAATAGAACCCGAATCTATCTCGAATGAATTACCTAAGCGTTTAGACCACTGCGCTCGTTTGTTACATTTCCTGCCCAGATCAGCAGGACACTTCCAGCAGTGTAGTCCATTTTTCTGAAGTTAGAAAGACTACTTCGAGTCCCTTTTAGTTTCCAGAGGGGAATATGTTGCGAAGCCGCATTCAGCTGAATCGTGATCCATCTGCGAAAAGAGTATTCTGCTGGGGTTGATTCCAAGTGTGCTGTCGACGTCTTCGCGTTAAATTAGGTCGCCAGGTGGCCAACGTTAGTGGGCATAAATACACTATCTACCAACAAGTAATTGGACACCACTGCAATCGACGATATCTGCGGTTCTGATACACGTCACGGCCGCCGCCTTTAAATATCGTGTGGGAAACAACAACGCAACCAGTCGCATGCAAGATGCCACGCAGTTCGGAACTCTCTGATTTCGAGAAAGCTGTAATCGTCTGGTATCACAGAAATGGCCGATCCATACGTGACATATCCAGCGAGTTGAAGTACCCAAAATCGACAGTGGCCTACGTGACTGGAAAGTGGAAGATGAGAGGTGACTGTCGGAATATGCCCCAACCCGGCAGACCATCAAAACTGGGAATTAGAGACCGACGGGTGCTGTCCAGAGAAATTCGGAAAAACCGCACAAAATCGATGGGCCACATCCGCGAGGAATTTCAACAGGCATCCGGTAGTGTTCTTTCGATGAATACCATCCATTAGGAAGCCCATCTGCTCGGTTATCATGAACGTTCTGCCGCCCACAAGCCTTTCATCACCAAGCCCAATAACGCTGCTCGGATAACGTGGTGCAAAGAACGTTCGACCGTGGATCGTTGAACAGTGGAAACAAGTTCTCTGGGGCATCAAATCAAGGTTCATTCTCTACCGTTCCGATGGCAGGGTCTGGGTTTGGCGTCTGCCTGGAGATCGTCTCCTGCCGGGATGTATTGTCCCAACTGTGAGGTTCGGCGGCGGTGGAATTATGCTATGCGGGTGTTTCTCCTGGTATGGCATGGTACCCTTGGACGCAATTCCTGATAGATTCAACGCCGAGACCTAATGCACCATTTTGGATGAACATGCGCTTCCTACGTTGTGGAAGTTTTACGGGGTGGACCCATGTTACTTTCAGGATGACAATGCCGCCTCTCATGTTGCGAGGTCCACCATGGCTTGATATGGTGGCAATGGGGTTAATCAAATGGACTGGCCTGCGCAGAGCCCGTACCTTAACCTAATCGAGCATCTCTGGGACGAGTTGAAGCGTCGACTTTCGGGGTGCCCCCACCATCCGAAATCAGTGAAGGAACTGACCTGTCTTCTCCAAGCCGAGTGGAAGAAAATACCGCTAGCCGTCGTACAACGCCTGGTTGAGAGTATGCCCCGGAGGGTCGCAGCTGTAATCGCCGCTCGTGGAGGCTCCACCAACTATTGAAGGTGAATAAACTTCGTTTTCCTTTGCTATCACAGGTGTCCAATTACTTGTTGGTAGATAGTTTAGCTGGTCCCTTTTCAAAATGGGCATTCCTCCCGAAGTCTCCTACAAATAGTATGTATTGAAATCATCGTTGCTGTTGATGCTGACATCTTCATGGAGAATTGCCTAGCGGAAATCCCTCTGTTCCGTCTGGCAGCCAAGCTGACATAACCGTTGTCTGCAGTATCTGTAGCACTGCAACGGCGTTGTCCTGGTCGACGACAAAAATATCTTGCCTGTTGAAAATGTCTCCAAAGTATTGACAACGCATTTTGTGAAACATTCAATACTCGGGAAACTTCTGTTTGGGAGTGACCAACTTCCCTCCTAACAGTCGCTCTCCACCGGTGAAAGCCATTCATACTAAGTCTTCCTGAAATTATCAGCTCAACGTGTCACGGCGGTGAAAGCAAGAGTTGCCTTAAAACAGCTACAAGGTACAAGTGAACTGGCGGGCGTTTTTATCGCAATACTAATCTGCAACGTCCAGCTTGTGTTAGTCAAATGTACATGCGCGATAATCAAGGGCCATAGCTAGTGCTACATCCTAGGTGAAGCTACGAATAATGGCTGGAAGCCCAAACAATATTTTGGTGCTTTCATAAATTAAATGTATCCTATATTATAAACTAAAATATATTATATTATATTATGTTATATTACATTATACTAGCTAAATACCCGTTCTTCGAACGTGATGATATTAAAATTCAGTTGAAAAACAGATTATATATATGACATACAGTTTAAATGGCCATGCACTGCATATTTCTTCGTTATTTTGGGAAACACCTTCTGCCTGACTTATTCGTCAGACGACACATAAGCAATTTCGTTCATAACTGTAAATTTAAAAATTCTAGCCTACACGAAACAAATCAAAATACGTCATAACTCTTCACTTTAATCGTTAAAATATTAATAGACAACAGAACAAAATAATAATCGAAAGCAAAACAAAATACGTTGTTACTTTCTGCATAAATGTAAAAATAGACTTGCTTACAAACAATTTCGTAAACAATTTCGTTCGAAACTATACATTTAAAAGCTAGCAAAGGCAGGTGTTTTTGGAAGCGTGAGCAGAATTGTGTTGCTATAGCTAATATCCAAGGGGGAATTTGTTTTTTCAAATTTCAATTATTATGAACATCTACCTGCATATTTAAATTTATTACAGTCACCTTATGACGTCACCGTGACTACGGTGAAAACGAATGTTGGTAATTTGATTCAGATTTGAAAAAAAAAAAAACCACTTATATGACGTCACCGTTGCTTCGGTGAAAACGAATGTTGATAATTTCATTTTGACTCAAAAAAACCTTGACATTCGATATTTCAAACGATAATATAAATCTTTAAATGCAAAGCATATTATGATATTATATAGCGCATTTTACGATATATTCTTAAAAGTTTTTTTTTTGTTAAATAAATTTAGAACAAAATCAAAAAACCTTGACATTCGATATGTCAAATGTTAATAAATGTTTAAATGCAAAACATATTATAATATAGCGCTTTCTACGTGATTTTTAAGGTTTTTTGTTAAATAAATTCAGGACAAATAAATTCAGAACAAATATTTTTTAGAAAAAGATATTTATATTTATTGCAGCCCTTTACCACTTATATGACGTCCCCGTTGCTTCGGTGAAAACGAATGTTAGTAATTTTATTTTGACTCAAAAAACATTACATTCGATATGTCAAACGATAATATAAAGCATATTATGATATAGCGCTTTTTACGTGATTTTAAGGGGTTTTTTAAAAATTAAATTCAAAACAAATAAATTTAGAACGAAATAAATACTGAGAAGGTTAACTCAAGTCATTCAAAACTTAGGTCAAGGCTTCAGTGGCTGGACAACAATGGCTTGATCATTGCAAAACGTACTAGCGTTATCAAAGCTGGGTTATTTAAAAGCCCATTTCGTCCCACTTAAAACTATCGTAGGAAAAAATCTTTTCTTAGTGCGCCTCTATGTTCTAAAACGAACATCCCTTCTAAATATGAAGGTTCTAAGTTCATTAGTTTCGTAGATATTGTGATGAGACAGTTAGTCAGTGAGGGCTTTCAGTTTTACATGTACAGATTATATTATATTACATTATATTATATTATATTACATTATATTATATTATGTTATAATATATTATATTATATTATATTATATTATATTATATTATATTATAGCAGTATTTATTGAAAAATTAATACAAGGGTATACACTCTACGTCAAAAAAATAGTTTCACTCAAAAGGAAGCAATGGACAGAAATGAAATTTGGTGGGTAGGTTTGACATCGTGAGGCATGCAAATGATTTAAGTATCACGCTTGGCAGCGCATGTGACGCAAGCAAAGAGGGGCCATAGCGCTGTGTCTGACCGGCTATATAAGGTCGTTCTTTGCTCATGCTTGCCATTCTGACTCATGCTGTTGTGTTGGTTGCATCCTTTACCAGTGAAGTATGCCTCGGGAAAATTTTCGGAAGCAACTCGAGCAGTTGGAGGAGTTCGAGAGGAGCTGCATGGTAAGGATCCGGGAAGCGCGTTGGTCTTATCCCCGTATTGCTCGGCATACCGGTCGGGCGGATATCACCATAACACGTTGTTGGCGGCAGTAGATAGAACAAGGCACGCAGCACCGACAGGAATGATCTGGGGGACCTAGACGAAAGACGGAGATAGGGGACCTACATGTTTCCCGACATCGGTGGAGTGACCCAATAGCCACGATTGAGGGTATACAGCGAGCAGTAGTGCCCTACATGCATCGTTCGATTAGTGCCAGCACCATTGGCAGGCGGCTGCACGACGTAGGATTACACACACGCAGACCGGTACCACGACTGCCGTTAACACCATTGCATCGGCACCAAAGACTGCAATGATGTCGTGCCAGACTGTCGTGGTGCCACTCAGAATGGCAGCAGGTGATGTTTAGCGACGAGTCCCCCTTTTTCTTGGAAGAGACGACCACCAAATCAATATGCGGGGGCACCGTGGTCAGCGCCAAAATGAACGATTTGTTTTCGAGCGTCACTCGTCCAGAAGACCTGGTGTCGTGGTGTGGGGTGCAATTGCCTACGACGCGAGATCTCCTTTGGTGTTGCAACCAGTGGCCCTTCCTTTTCTAAACGCTCATTCTGTTACGATTTTCCATCAGTACAACGCTCATGCGCATACTGCTGCTCTCTCGAGTGCTTGCCTGAAGGCACTGACACTCTACTATGGCCAGCCACATCGCCGGACCTATCGCCGATTGAAAATGTATGGGATGCTATTAAATGCGCTATCACACTCTATCCCTACTGCACAATCTGCAGGAACTGCTTGAGAAGATTCAAGCTGCATGGGATGGCTTATCTCAGTGCACCATTAGGATCCTGTACAACTACATGCCGCGATGTCTGGCATGCTGTGTGAGTAAACATGGCGGCCCGACGCCATACTGAGAGACGCTACATATAGGCGTGCAGCTTAATATTTAATAATTTATTGTTCCTGGTAACCTTTACCTTCTTTCCGAATAGCACTACAAACGACACGTCTTTCTGGGTGCAACTATTTTTTAACGCAGATGGTATATATACATATATATATGGGATGTAAGGTCAGGTGATGCGTAACATCACAGCCTCTCCTTGACAAATGTCAACCCCGCCTTCTCGTGGTGCGTCCTGTTATAACGAAGTGAATTTCTCCGTCATTTTTATCCGCGCCGGGGTTCGAACCCGGGTCCACTCATTCCGGAATAAGTTGCTCTACCAATTAATCTACGCGGACGTTTTATTCTGATTCCTACCTGCCTTTATGTCGTGTGCGTCCTTCTGGCAGGTACGTCACATCTCCTGGTACGTTACATCATCTTCCCCTTATTTTTTTTTTTTTTTTTTTTCGAAGTGCTGGAGAAAGGATTCTCTTTTATTTCCTATCTCGCGGTGTGGAAATAACATCACACCAATGCGAGATTTTGAACGGTCGGGTCATCCGGATAGTTCGGGCGCCATTATAACGAAGTGAATTTCTCCGTCATTTTTGGTCTACGCCGGGATTCGAACCCGAGGCCGCTTATTCCGGAACAAGTTGCTCTACCAATTAAGCTACGCGGACGTTTTATTCTGATTCCTACTCTGCCTTTATGTCGTGTGCGTCCTTCTGGCAGGTACGTCACATCTCCTGGTACGTTACATCATCTTCCCCTTATTTTTTTTTTTTTTTTTTCGAAGTGCTGGAGAAAGGATTCTCTTTTATTTCCTATCTCGCGGTGTGGAAATAACATCACACCAATGCGAGATTTTGAACGGTCGGGTCATCCGGATAGTTCGGGCGCCAATATAACGAAGTGAATTTCTCCGTCATTTTTATCCGCGCCGGGGTTCGAACCCGGGTCCACTCATTCCGGAATAAGTTGCTCTACCAATTAATCTACGCGGACGTTTTATTCTGATTCCTACCTGCCTTTATGTCGTGTGCGTCCTTCTGGCAGGTACGTCACATCTCCTGGTACGTTACACTGTTCCCACTAAAGGTGCTCTGACGACCGACAATAGCGGTATAACTATACCATCGGGATTAGAGGAAATTCTATCCCACACTCACCAACCCGCTTGGCCAGCTTGGTGAGTTATGGCCAAACCCCTCCAAAATGATTCCACAACTTAAATCTTGGCCCTCAGTCTCCGGCAGCTGGAATGTACCTGGCCAAGGCAGCGGCCAGTGCGACATGAAGGCAGAGGGTGCTAAGAATCCCCGGAGGACCGGACTAGGCTGCCATCTGATGCTGACCTTGGCTACGTACAATGGACGCTCCCTATCTTCTGATTCAAGGCTTCTTGAATTGGAAGAGGAACTACAAAGGATCAAGTGGGACATCGTGGGGCTAAGTGAGGTAAGGAGAAAAGGAGAAGATCTCATCGAACTGAAAAGTGGACATCTCTTCTACTATTGTGGGACAGATACTGGCAGAACTAGTGGTGTTGGATTTATAATAAACAAGAAACTGAAGGATAAAGTGGTAGAAGTTGAAAGTTCCTCTGACACAGCTGTACGACTCGTTATCCAACTCTTGAAAAGATACCAGGCTCAGATTATTCAAACTTATGCACCCACCACAAGTCATCCTGAAGAAGAAATTGAAGAATTTTATGAGGAAATTTGTCATCTAAATAATAAAGGTAGGCAGCACTTGAAAATAATTATGGGAGATTTCAATGCAAAAATAGGGCAACGGCAACAGAATGAAACTTCAGTAGGTAAATTCGGTCACGGCAACAGAAACCAGCGTGGAAATACTCTCGTTGAGTTTGCAGAGGCAGAAGGGTTTTTCATCTTGAACTCCTTCTTCAAGAAAAAGCCACACAGGAAATGGACATGGAGACATCCAAATGGGACGACAAGTGAAATTGATTTTATTATGTGTAACAAAAAATTCGTCATAGAAGACTGCAGTGTGCTAAACAAGTTTAATACAGGTAGTGACCATAGATTGGTGAGATGTAAGATGCACCTCGACACTAAACTTGAACGTGGCAAGCTCATAAGGCAAACAAAATCTATTGACATAACCAACCTTAAAAAACATCATAATACCTTCAAGTTGGAACTGAAGAACAGGTTCTCTGCTTTAGAAGGCCTAACATCAGAAGAAGTGGACATCTCTCAAGTTAACAGAAAAGTAACCAAAGCTCTTATGGAAACAGCAACAAAATTAGCTGGGTCTAAGAACAAGTTGCATGTAAATAAATTATCAGGAAAAACAAAAATGTTGATGCAAAAAAGAAGAGAGATGAGGACAACTAAAGAAGATGTGACTTCCAAAGTGGAATATATAGAGCTATGCAAGACAGTATGAAAAAGTATCACTGAAGACGTAAGAAAATTCAACTGTGAACTAGTGAGGAAAGCAATTGAAAACAACCAAAGCCTAAAGTTAGCAAAGGGACATCTCAGTAAGGGAAGAAAACATATTATGGCACTGAGAAAAGAAGATGGTTCTGTAACAAGAAATAGAGGCGAAATTTTGACAAGAGTGAAAGATTTCTACTCCAAATTATATGAAAGGGATGATACATGCACTCCAGACATCATGAAAGATACCAGTACCAGAGTTCCTCCAGTCCTTCCAGCAGAAGTTGCACATGCAATCAAGAACATGAAGCGGGGAAAAGCTCCAGGAGAAGATGGAATTACTGTAGACATCATACAAGAAGCAAGTGGAGAAATCGAAACAGTACTCGCCCAAATTTTCACTCGATGCCTTAATGAAGGAAAGATTCCTGAGGATTGTAACACCGCTACAATGATCCTGCTACATAAGAAAGGTGACATTGAGGATCTCGGAAACTACAGACCTATCAGCCTCCTATCAGTAGTTTATAAAATCTTCACTTAAGTTCTTTCACACCGCTTGAAGGTAACACTGGACATGGCTCAACCGAGAAAACAAGCTGGATTCAGGAGTGGCTACAGCACAATAGATCATATCCACGTACTGAGAGAACTAATTGAAAGAGCGAGGGAATACGAACTTCCATTGTGCATGGCTTTTATCGATTATTAAAAAGCCTTTGATTCGGTGAAACCATCAGCAGTTACAATGGCTCTGAAAACCTGCGGTATTGAAGATGCATACATTAATATTATTAATAACATCTATGAAAATGCAAGTGCAAAGATTCGGCTGTTTGAAAATACAACACACATAAAAATTGGAAAGGGAGTGAGACAAGGTGACACCATATCTCCGAAGCTCTTTAATGCCACATGGGAGGGTGTTTTTCAGTCGCTGAGCTGGGAAAACAAGGGGATAAAGATTAATGGAGATTATCTAACCCATCTTCGTTTTGCTGATGATGTAGTCATTTTTGCAACTACCCCATCAGAGCTACAGAGTATGATCCAGGAACTTGCTGACAAGAGTAAAGAAGTGGGATTAAAAATGAACTTTCAGAAGACAAAAGTGATGTTCAATGCTTTTACAAGAAATGAAGATTTATCGATTGATGGAGAAAAGCTGGAGATAACAGACACGTACGTTTATCTTGGACAGCAGATATCAAGTGAGGGTCACTTTGATGAAGAAATTAATCGGCGTACAAAACTTGACTGGAGAGCTTTTGGAAGAAACCGCATAATTTTCAAGAGCAATATGCCATTATGTCTTAAAAGAAAAGTGTTTGATCAATGCATCCTTCCAGTGCTTACTTATGGTGCAGAGACGTGGACCGTAACTAAAAGAGACATACAATGGCTGCAGACAACTCAAAGGAGCATGGAGAGGTGCATACTTGGTGTAACCAGGAGAGATAAGAAGAGGAACTCGTGGATCCGAAAAATGACAAGAGTGAAAGACATCATGATCAGAGTTAAATCCCTGAAATGGCAATGGGCTGGACATACTGCCAGAAGGACAGATCATCGATGGACAGCCGAAATTTTATATTGGATTCCAAGGGACAGGAAAAGACCCAGAAGAAGACCACATGGGAGATGGGTGGATGAAATTCGAAAGTATGCAGGGGTGATATGGAGGAGACTGGCACAAGACAGACCGTTGTGGAGGAAACTTGGGGAGACCTTCGTCCAGCAGTGGATTGATAATGGTTGACAATGATGATGATGATGATACAGTATATACACACGTATATATGGTATGTTTTGCATTGCGTTTGTGTTGTGCCTAAACTTTTGAGACCTGTATACTCTCCTTTTTTACAGTCATCACTAGGTAAAATTGAAATTGTACCGAATGCTTACATCGGTTTTCCATTGTGTAGTGTGATGCAATATGAAGTGTTTGACTTGCCTTTCAATATTTGTGCATCTCTGATTCGCATTTTTTTATATTTAACGTAGATATTTATTTCACATTAAACTTTTCCACTGTATCTCACTGAATGCAAAGCATTTCAAAAATGAGTAATCGAAATAAATACGGCAAATAGACTGGCATACCATGTCGATTGTAACATTTTACAAATGAGCAAGTGATCTGCGAAGTGTATCGTTGTACTTGTATCATAAAAGAAGTTTCTGTGGACATCTTGAATTAGCTGATTTACATGCCCTCAATCATATCGATATATTGCACGTAACCACCCATCTCTCACATCTTTCTTTTAGCCTTTGGTATCAGTCTAATAATCCAGTTGTCCATTGGTAGTCACTTTCTAAGTGTGATACGGAGATTGTTCCCGGTGTCTTTTCCCAAACGTGGAATGTGATAATTATAACTACATGCGAAGAGTCTTTTCTAGGGAGGCTCAAATTTTTCAAGGGAGGCTGGTGGCCCCCAGAGCTACAGTCCTTGCGATAATCTTCCGAGGAGAGAAATTTTCATATTCGCCGATTCTATGTGATTTTCAATATGATTTTCGAATATGATTTTATGATCATATTTATTCTCAAATATGATTTTCATATGGTTTTCTACATGATTTTCAATCGCCGAAATTTTCACATTCGCTGATGCGATTTGATTCCAGATATGATTTTCAAGTATGATTTCATAATCATATTTATTTTGAAATATGATTATAGTTATTTTGAAATGTGATTTTATCATCATATTTATTTTGAAATGTGATTTTATCATCATATTTATTTTCACACATGATTTTATGATCGTATTGATTTTCACATATGATATATGATTTTAGGATCATATTGATTTTTAAATATGATTTTATGATCATATTGATTTTCAATCTGCGAAATTTTCAATTCGATACGTTATGTTTTTCAACATGATTTTCAAATTTAATTTTATGATCATATTTATTTTCAAATCTAATTTTCATATGATTTTCAGTGTGGAATTACAATATGATTTTCAATCAGCGAAATTTTCCCATTTGCAGATACGTTATGTTTTTCAACATGATTTTCAAATTTAATTTTATGATCATATTTATTTTCAAATCTGGTTTTCATATGATTTTCAGTGTGAAATTACAATATGATTATCAGTATGAAATTTCAATATGATTTTCAATCAGCGAAAATTTCATATTTACAGATACGATATGATTTTCAATATGCTTTTCAGATATGAGTTTATGATCATATTTATTTTCAAATATGATTTTCATATAATTTTCAATATGACATTACAATATGATTTTCAATCGGTGGAATTTTCACATTTGTCGATTTTCAGGGCATTGTTTTACGTATATTGGCAGCTTTTTAAACATTATTGTTTAATTTGGATCATAAGTGCAGCATTTCAAATATCAATATTCCTACTAAGTATCATCCATACAAACAACAAGCTACCGCCCCGGTTGCGCAGTTTTTCTAAGCGCTGGCTTCTGATCATTCATTCAAGATGGGCCCTGGTTCGAACCAATCCCCGTGAGTTATGTATGTAATGTCGGTATTAAGGCATTGGTTCATTTTGCTCCCTGAAACCAGTGACCTTACATTAAGGACGGACGATTCTTATAGGTAATCGATTTGCGTACGGTGGTTGTTAAACTTCCAAAACAATAATAAAAAAACAAGAAGTTGTAAACAGCGCAATTCAACAAAATAAATGAATGAAATAAAGTAAAACTTCCTTTGAATGAGACAATTTGATTTGCTTTTGAACGATTGGTAAAGCAAAACGAACCATTTATTTCTGAAAAGTGCGAAGTCAAATATCAAGTTTTCTTTTTTTTCTGTTAAATAAATAAAAGTAGTTCCTTCTCAAAAACAAACGCTATTCTTGCAAATTTCGTCATTATTGTCTTTCACTGCTAGATTCCTAAAAAAGTTATTTCGCCGATACGAAAACTCAACAAATGCCCGCAAAAGAAATAAATGAATTGGAATACGATAAGTGGTGGCGTTTTTTTTTTTATCTCTTTTATCCGGTTTCTGGTTTCCCATCGTTTCTTGTTGTCGTAATTAGACATTGTTTTCACATCGTTTCCTGCATTATCTAATTTAGGTAATGTTTCTCTGAAATCTTTTCTCTTTGCTGAAAGCTTGAGGGAAAATGTTTGCTGTTGTCGATTCAAATAATGGTGTGAAGAAAACTTATTCCTTTTTGTCTGCAGTTTAACTTGTCGTAAGACTAGATTTGACATGTTGACATCCCAACACAAAAAAAAACCGCACTAGCTACTTTAAAAATTTATAATGCTTCAATGAAAAATTGTAATCATGCAATCTATTTTTTGAGGTGACTCAACAAGACGAATGGGTGAGTAAAAAATGTAATGGCTAAACTGTTTGACAAGCCGTATCGTCTTGCAACACAAATGTAAATGTAATAAAGAAAGATAAAAAAGTTAAGCAGGTGAACTGATTCAAAGAGATGAAAGTCTGAATTTGAAGAGATTTTTGTTATTCCTTTGTCCGACTTCTTTTTGCTTGGTGGTATAACGACACCGAGAGCAACTCAATTGACTATATAAACAATCGCCCATCCCTAATTTATTGCTAATGGTTACAGGGAAGGAGAGAGCCAGTGCCGTAAGACATACACAACATACATCCCTCAGCCAGATTCGAACCCGGACCTAACTCGAATGAATGGCCAGAACCCTTCAACGAACTGCATGTGATATGTAAGGTGCACGAAAAAAATTCATCTTCATCATCAATATTTTAGACCAGTGTATCAATATAGTTTTCGGTCACATATAAAAAACTGTAATTTCAAGGATATTACGAACTCATTTTTGTTATTTCGGGGTTTAACGACCACCTCTATAGGCAATAAAGAGTTACTCATCCCAAGTATGGGGTCTTTGGTTCGAGGAAAGAAGAGAGGTCCAAAGCCTTAAAAAACAGGACATTATATCTCTCTACCTATTAGTACAATTTGTGATAAAACATTCTTGCGGAAATTTCGAATTGATAAAATACGACAGGCTGGAGAAACAACCACTCCTTGTTTATTGAGTAACCAGAAAAATGCTATAAAGCACATAAGCTGCAAAAAATCCACAAAACATGTTTGAAAAGGAATTAGATGTACACTATATTAAGTGTAGAACAGTGGCCATAGAACAACTCACAATGACTAGTACTGTATGTATCTACCAATGATGCAATAACACAAATTGTGCAAAAGCGAATTCATCCATATTTCCCACATGATGATAAACAACACATTTGTACAGTGATACAGCAACAAACTAAACAACATCACATTCACTAATCAGCATGAAGCAAAACATAAAAAAAAAAACAGACAGGTACATCGCCACATTTGAATCAGAATGAGAAAGAGTTACGTCCGCTGAAATAGAAAACCGTATACATTCGAAGACGTTCGTTGACCACTTACTGTAACATACTTTTTCTAGAAACACAAAAAAGAAAAAATAGTGATGGTGAAAATTCCCACACTTTTTTCTTTTTGCACGATCACAATCAAAATCGTAAATACAGATGTTTTTGAAAATGATATCAGCTTTATTCCATAGCATTGCTCTTAGAAATGGTATTGACAAAAATTAATTCTATCTTCCGATACCTTTTCTTTACAAGAAAATATCTTTTACTCGTACTTTATACTTTACATTATCTACATTTTTTTCTGCTAAGGTCATGAGTATATATCACGCTTTTCTCCTTATCTCTGTTCCTAAACGCGGATTTATATATTATTTTTATGCCGCATAGTTCATGCATCGAAAAACATTGTTGCGTAGGGCATTAACATTTTTCATAAGAAAAGGTCTTTTCAGCAGGGATCTCCGTCTCTAAATCTATAAACGAAAGAATCCTTTTATAGTCAGATACTTAACACTACGAGAAATATTTTGCACATATTTACTAGCCCAAATAATGCATAAATTTCCTACTAGGTTCGTCGATCGCTATTCATTTTCCTCCACTATTTCGATTTTTAAAAGAATCAATTTTGAATTCTTCTTTTGTTAGGTTATATTTCAGCTTGAAAAACAGTTTGCATATAATTTCTGATCTTCGATGTTTCATTACAGAGAGGTGTTAAAGGTAAGTATCTGTATTTGGGACTAAATTTTTATTTCCGTAGACTGGTATGAAAAACGTCTTTTGGCAGCTGATGGTGTTCGGTATACTTGTCGCATTTTAAATAATACATGAATTTTGAGAATGTGTGATGGTGGCGGCACATATGCCTACAGCATATATGCCGTCACCATCAAACATATATGCTGTAGGCATATATACCGCCACCATCGAACACTCTCAATCCACTTCTGGATGAAGGTTTCCCAAAGTCTTTTGCATAAGTCTCGAACTTGACCAATATCTTCCATGTCTCACAGGCATGCTTTCAAATTTCACCTACGTTTTGGCAATATATCCCGCCCTTTGCAACTTGGAGGTCTTTACATTGATCAAGTCTTTACTTTGAAGTCTTACTTGAAAGTCTTTACTTTGAAGTCTTACTTGAAAGTCTTTACTTTGAAGTCTTACTTGAAAGTCTTTACTTTGAAGTCTTACTTGAAAGTCTTTACTTTGAAGTCTTACTTGAAAGTCTTTACTTTGAAGTCTTACTTGAAAGTCTTTACTTTGAAGTCTTACTTGAAAGTCTTTACTTTGAAGTCTTACTTGAAAGTCTTTACTTTGAAGTCTTACTTGAAAGTCTTTACTTTGAAGTCTTACTTGAAAGTCTTTACTTTGAAGTCTTACTTGAAAGTCTTTACTTTGAAGTCTTACTTGAAAGTCTTTAGTCAAGTCTTTACTTTGAAGTCTTACTTGAAAGTTTCTGATCAAGTCTTTACTTTGAAGTCGTTGATCAAGTCTTTATTTTGAAGTCTTACTTAAAAGTCTTTAATCAAGTCTTTACTTTGAAGTATTACTTGAAAGTCTTCGATCAAGTCTTTGCTTTTAAGTCTTACTTGAAAGTCTTTGATCAAGTCGTTACTTTGAAGTCTTACTTGAAAGTCTTTGATCAAGTCTTTACTTTGAAATCTTTGATTAAGTCTTTACTTTGAAATCTTTGATTAAGTCTTTACTTTGAAATCTTTGATAAAGTCTTTACTTTGAAATATTTGATCAAGTCTTTACTTTGAAAGTATTTGATCAAGTCTTTACTTTGAAGTCTTACTTGAAAGTCTTTGATCAAGTCTTTACTTTGAAGTCTTACTTGAAAGTCTTTGATCAAGTCTTTACTTTGAAGTCTTACTTGAAAGTCTTTGATCAAGTCTTTACTTTGAAGTCTTACTTGAAAGTCTTTGATCAAGTCTTTACTTTGAAGTCTTACTTGAAAGTCTTTGATCAAGTCTTTACTTTGAAGTCTTACTTGAAAGTCTTTGATCAAGTCTTTACTTTGAAGTCTTACTTGAATGTCTTTGATCAAGTCTTTACTTTGAAGACTTACTTGAAAGTCTTTGATCAAGTCTTTACTTTGAAGTCTTACTTGAAAGTCTTTGATCAAGTCTTTACTTTGAAATATTTAATCAAGTCTTTACTTTGAAGTTTTACTTGAAAGTCTTTGATCAAGTCTTTACTTTGAAGTCTTTGATCAAGTCTTTACTTTGAAGTTTTACTTGATCAAGTCTTTGATCAAGTCTTTACTTTGAAGTCTTTGATCAAGTCTTTACTTTGAAGTCTTACTTGAAAGTCTTTGATCAAGTCTTTACTTTGAAGTCTTTGATCAAGTCTTTACTTTGAAGTTTTACTTGAAAGTCTTTGATCAAGTCTTTACTTTGAAATCTATGATCAAGTCTTTACTTTGAAGTCTTACTTGACAGTCTTTAATTTGATTATCCTCTTTTGTAATTTGCAGACACATGAGCTCCTTTTCAGCCCGTCTATTGTAAAAACGATCGTGCACATGTTATCATTTTGCCCGACGATCCACAAGTCCTTCTGTCTGGGTATACGATGTCTCTGCAACAATCAGTCCCATTTGGAAAACTCGTTCGGCATTGGGAAGCTTGAAATATAAGAATAGGGATCCTTACATTTCTTTTTCTTAAGCACAACTTCGCCACTAGAGGACGTAAATGCAGATGATATCGAATTAATACATTTTATTCCATATATTTGCTTCTAAATACCTGATTGAAAAAATCGTTTTCCTTCCGATTCCATTTATATCGAAGTCTAATTTGGGTACAGTTTCTTTATTCAAGTAATGCGCACACTTTTTTCCACGGGGTACAAAGGTAAATCGCATTTTCCCCGATATCTCAGCTTCTAAAAGTCCGATTAGAAAAGCTCTTCCTGCATCGGATATAGATCCTACTGGTAAGCGTTTTGCAAATAATTTTTCATTATTGGTAAAGAATGGTTTAGCCACCAAGGCGCATAAGCTTTTATCTCTGCTTCTGATGCATTTTCAGCAAAAGCTGAGCTTCTGATAACATCGATTGAAAAATTCATTTTGTGAACCGATTCCATTCACCTCGGAGAACATTTCGAGGATACCTCTTGCTGAAAATAGGACATAATTTTTCCGCCAGTGGGAGTAGATGTATGTCATGTTTTTATCGGCTTCTAAGAGCCCGATTTGAAAAATTATCTCTTTGTTGAAAACCTTTTGCGTTTCGAAATTTTTCTGAAATAGTTTCAATTTTTTAACGCATAAGTGTGCCACTAGAGGGCGTAAGTTCACATTCATATTTACATTCATAACTGCGGGACTAAAATCCCGATTTTAGAAAATATTTTTCAGTTAGATACTACTAAATAAGAAAACTCTTGGTATTTATTTCCTTCCCAAAATAACTCACAATTTTGTCGCTAGAGGGCGCCAATTTTAATCTGAATCCCTCGATATCTGCTTCTAAATATGCGATTTGAAAAGAAATTTCCACTGGATATGATTTACATTGTAAAAAACTTCGTAATAGAGCAGTTTTTATAGTTCACAATCTGTCGCTAAATGGTGTTTGTGTACTTCTGTTCGCAACTGTGTATCCAGTTCTGAAACCCTATTAAAACCGGAAAACATAACGTTCTCCGCCTTATATTTAGGCGTGTGTCTGAGTCAGAACACGGTGTAGACTTGTTTATGAAAATCACTTGGCCGGAGGCAGATGGAATGTTTTTGTGATTACTGATGAAGCTTGGATCTATCTGAACGATTGTAACAAAAAATGGTCTATTTACTCCCGCAAAAGAGCAGAAAAAACTTACAAACTTGGTTAAAAGATAGTTTCAGTAAATAATTCATGATTATTGCTGGTTTATCGTACAATGGGTAATTAAAGTTAAGAAAAAGTTGAAAAGAATGTTAAAATCAATTTCACATATTACCAAAATAATGTTTTGATTCCCATATTTAGAGAGGGAATAGCATTCCTTTACTCACAGAGACTTCAAAGAGTACAACTCCGTCAGGATAAATCATTCATCCAAATCTAACCACTCTATTTTTGAAAAAATCAATAAAAAGAGAGGTATCAAGTCAATACCTTTTGATCATATTTCTCCAAAATCCTTTGTTATGTTACCAATGGACTATTGTGACATCAGACTGCTAAGAAGAGCGCTTTGTAAACGCAGACAATAATTGGACTATGGCACGCAGTGGAAAGAGGAGTGGAATCAAATACCACTACCACATTTAACAAGAAAGATGACACCGAATTTTCGGGTGTAATAAGCACGTCTTATGAATTCGTTCTCACGCAAATTAAATTTATCAAAGCTATTCAAAGTCAATGAAACTGGTATGGAAAACAATAGTATCTGACGGAAGAAAGAAGTTTTTCAATTGGGTTTTTAATCCCTCAGATATTGCTGTAAGCGGAATTGTGAGCTTACGAACTCTTAAAAACATAGATATCGACAAAAATAAGATGTGACTTTACGTCCCCTGGTGGGAAAACCATGCAATATTTTAGGAAGAGAAGTATTTCTCAAAATGTTTATCAATATGAGCGGTATCGGTCCAAGGAAAAAAATTAGTCGAGTTTTCAGGAGCCCAGATTTTGCTACAAATACATCAGAAGCAGTAATTAATGCCTGTGACCCCTGGTGGCCAAACCATTCTTTACCAAACATTAGAAATTATGGGAAAAATATGTTCCATTATGTCTTGTATGCGGTACAGGAGGAATTTTTTAAATCGGAGTTTTAGGAGCAGAAATAACGCAGAAAACGCCATTTACCTTTGTGTTCCTAGCGGAAAGTCTATGATTTACTTGAAAATTTTATATTTATAGGAAAAACATTTCGCATTGGTAACACTATCCAACAAAGAGGGAATCGTTCAAATCGGACTCTTAGAAGTAGAGATATTGACAAAAATAAGATATAAGTCTAAGTCCCCTGGCGTAGAATCCATGCATTATTTCAAGAAGAAAATGTTCCTAAAAGGTTGGTCCACATGAGTAGTATCGGTCAACAAACGCCTTTTTTTTTCAATCGAGATTTTAGAAGCTAATATTTTACTGCAAATACATCAAAAACGGAAATTAAGACTTACGCCTCTTGGTGGCCAAACCGTTTTTTACAAAAATTAGAAATTATGTCCAAAGGATTTCCCATTAGGAGCTGTCTCCGGTGCAGAAAGAATTTTTCAAATCGGAGATTTAGAAGCAGAGATATAGGGGAAAACGCAATTTACCTTTGCGCCCCTTAGCGGAAAGTCTATGAATTACTTGAAAATTTTGAAGTTATATGAACCGCATGTCACACTGCAAACACTATCCAACAAAGAAGGAATTTTTCAAATCGGACTCCTAGAAGTACACATATTGACAAAAATAAGATATATACATCTACGACCCCTGGCGTAGAAACCATGCATTATTTTAAGAAGAAAATGTTCTAAAAGGTTTGTTGGTTTGTCGATATGAGTAGTATCGGTCTACAAACGACTTTTTTTTCAATCGATAATTAATAAGCTCATATTTTGCTGTAAAAACATCAGAAGTAGAAAATTAAGATTTACGCCCCCCCCCCGTGGCCAAAGTATTCTTTTTCAAAAATTTCAAATTATATGCAAAATATTTTCCATCAGGAAGTGTATCCGCTGAAGAAAAAGGTTTTCAAATCCGAGATTTAGAAGCAGAGATATAGGGGAAACGCAATTTACCTTTACGCCCCCTAGAGAAAAGTCTATGAATTACTTGAAAATTTTGAAATTATATGAAACAAATGTCACACTGGAAACACTATCCAACAAAGAAGGAATTTTTCAAATCGGTCTTCTAGAAATAAAGATATTGACAAAAATATGATATACACCTACACCCCCTGCAGTAAAAACCATGCACTATTTTAGGAAGAAAATGTTTCTAAAAAGTTTGTCGACATGAGTAGTATCAGTTTACAAACAACGTTTTTTTTTCAATCGATAATTTAGAAGCTCATATTTTGCTACAAATACATCAGAAGCGGAAATTAAGATTTACGCCACCTGGTGGCCAAACCATTTTTTACAAAAATTAGAAATTATGTGCAAAGGATTTCCCATCAGGAGCTGTATCCGGTGCAGAAAGAAATGTTCAAATCAGAGATTTAGAAGCACAGATATAGGGAGGAAAGCAATTTGCCGCGACGTCCCCAAGCGGAAAGTCTATGAATTACTTGAAAATTTGGAAATTATATGAAAAACATATCACACAGAAAACACTATCCAACAAAGAAGGAACTTTTCAAATCGGACTGCTAGAAGCAGAGATATTGACAAAACTAAGATATACATCTACGCCTTCTGGTGGAGAAACTGTGGAATATTTTAGGAAGAAAAATATTCCAAAAAAGTATATCGATGTGAGTGGCATCAGTTCACGAAAGAAGTTTTTCAATCGATATTTTAGAAGCTCAGATTTTATGGCAAATACATCCGAAGCAAAAATCAAACTCTTACACCCCTTGGTGGCCAAAGTATTCTTTACCAAAAATTAGAAATTATATGCAAAAGATTTTCCGTCAGGAGATGTATCCGCTGAAGAAAAAGTTTTCAAATCGGAGTTTTAGAAAAAGAGTTATCGATAAAAATGTAATTTATTTTTACGCCCTCTAGCGAAAAATCTATGCGTAACTTGAAAAAGTAACTATATCAAAAATACTCTTCGACATAAATGGAATCGAAAGATACTATAATTTTTTAATCGGATGTTTAGAAGCAAATATGTAAAATAAAACGTATTTTTGAATTCGACATCATCTGCATTTACGCCTTCTAGCGGTGAAATTCTACAACTTAATAAAAACGAAATAAAGGATCATCATTTTCATATTTCAATCTTTGCAATGCAGAAAGAATGTTTTAAATCGGACAAATAGTTACAGAGATATCGTGGGTACAGGCGGACGGACGGACGGACAATCCGATAACATAAGCACGATCTTTTTTTACAAAAGACGTGCTAAAATTGCCCTGTTATCTTGGAAATCTGGATGTACGTTCATAGTCCAGAGAAAGGGTTATCAGATAGGACATTTAAAAAGGAAATACTTTTATTTTAAAAAAAATTTAAACGATTGCTGCAAAATTGTTCTAAAGGTGTAGACATTTCCTATATTCTTTTTTATAATACTCTGCGCTTTATCTAATGGGTGTAATTGCACGCTTTTTCTATCAAGTTCTTGGAAACCCATCGTGCACTGACCTTGTGTAATCGGTGTTTGTCAAGCACAATATCGTATGCTGTACCGTACAAAATGTTGAACTTCTGTGCCAATGTGCGCAGATGAATCCGCCAGTCACTCAGAATTGCCAGTTCAATGCCTCTCAGAGTGGTAGGTGATGAAGCAGTTACAGATCGACCGGAACGTAGCGACTAGGTAAGGTTGCTACGGCCCTCTGCAATAAAACTGCACCATCTTGAGATATTGCTACGATCCAGACAATATCCACCATACAGTTTAACCATTTCTTTGTGAAATTCCGTCGGAATTTTTCGTTTATCCCCTCAAAATCGGACTAGACCGTTTTGCTCTTCATTCGTAGACGACGCTAACAAACGCGACATCTTTGTGACGTCGTTCACACTGTCTTTTACCATGGCGACACCTGATCCAGCCACACCGGTGGGTAGCGTGATATTCAAACTTGTTGTCTGCCAAACTGCAACCTCCTACTTTCAAAGTGCAAACATAAAAAAAATTGCTGTGTGTTACTTTTCGATCCTCCCTCATACATACCGTTCGCTGTTATATAAAGATGTTCTAAGAGCCCTGATCAATCTTAGTCAGTGACACCTGTTCTGCCACATGTAGTCCTTTCTACACATTTGTAACTTTTCTCTGAAGCGTACACCTATTAGCATACTGTGTTATCATTCTTCTGTAAATTTCGGCTGGCTCGATCTGTTCCGCTGAAAGAAATCTTATAACAGAACTCTGTTCCACAACAGTGCAATCGGAAGGAGCTTCCATGTTTTCACACTCACCGTCGGAGCCAGACTGACGTGTAGTTTTGCGTAATGTGCGCAATATATGTGCTACTTTGTCTAAATGCCGTTCAGACTAGCTAGTGTTAGTCGATTACTCTCGCTTGCGGTAACAATTTACTGTTACTTGAGTTATCCGCACGATAACTCAAGTAAAAATGGTTCGATTTCCATGAAATTTTAGTATATGGTAGGGGACAACCTGGGGCCAACTCCTAGTCAAAATGGGTGAAATGGGGTAAAAAGTTAGGACAATAGGTGCGGGATCCATTCCATCGTCCTTATGCGTCATAACTTACGTAAAAATGCTTCGATTGCGACAAATGTTTATCATGTTGTTCCGGAGGTACACTGAACCAATTCTGTTTAATATAATCTAAATGGAGTCAAATGCCAGGGCACAGGAGCGAGATTTATTCCACATACATTATCCCTATAACTTGAGTAATGATTTCTGGTATGTTGGAAAGCGTGTCATAATCAACGCATTAAGGCTGTCTTTGAATGAGTGTAACAGAAATTCTGTCCTATATCTGTAACGCAAATTTTTTGTAGACATTTTCTCAAAAACTATTACTTTGTAGAATTTGAAATTTTGAGCACAAATAAAAACGACCCATAGCTAATACGTATCGCAGTTAATTTTTCCGAAAAATTTGTTAGAATTTTTAAAAAATTAAATTTATCTGACTCGAAAGTATTCCAATTTGGCGCTAGATGGCGGCAGAAGTTAGTTTGGCAGTGTTTCTGTGTGGAAGAAACGAAATATCTCATTTCTGTCTGATTTTTTCAATTATCTAGTCCAAATAGAAATCAAATAATGGGCACAGAAGTGAGATTGGAATCTTGTCTGCTCTAGATCATCTTACATTCTACTGTACATTCATTTTTTGAAGAGAAAATGTGTACATTACCAGAAAACACTTGAATTTGAGACAGAAACTAAGCCTACCTACTAAGTCTCCACCCCCAAACAATGTCATTGGTTAAAACGTAACACCGGGTATTTTGTCTTTTCATTGTGGAGCCAACAAGAGACCGCTGCCATTCTGAGTATGGTAAGGTATTCAGCCATTCACTGACGCCAACTTCTGGGACAATCCCTCAAGACGTAAAGGCCACGCCCAAGGAGTGATATTTTGCGCCATCTATCGCAGAAGATGAAGCCTAACACTAATTTAAAGACAGCCTTAAATGATTTTACTTTGGTCACATACTGTCTTTAGTTTTGGATCTCTCCTCTTACTACGAGACGAAATCAGACCATGCATACTTTCATTTATTTGCTAAAGTATAATGCAGCGCAAAATATGTCTTATGCTTCTCGGGCATCTTCTAAAAATATCACATACTTTGAAATTTAAAATTGTTGCCACTAAACGTATTTTTCTTTCTTTTGCAGAAGATCCGAAAGAAAATTCTCCGTCAAGTAGTGCGGTCGTTGGTCGACATTGGCCGGAATCTCCGAGGCTGGAACAAGTAGAGCATTCTATATCAGCTTCCACATACAGGAAGGTAAAAATCTGCTTTATCTATAATTTTGAAGGCTAAAAATCGTATGCAACTGTAACCAGGCATCATGAGATTCATAATGAATGAGTTGCTATAACCTATTAACCTTAATGCACTATAACCTTGTCTTAGAGCATTGCGCATGTTTGAAAACGGAGAGTCTCATATTTAATGATTTGCAATAACGGACTTATTTAAAATGTTATAACTTTCCATTAGAATATTGTGACTTAAGCACCAAAATGTAACAAAAAATAAAAAGGAGGTAAAAGTTTAAGCATTCGATGTAATGTTTGCTAAGCTATAATTTTGCAAATCTCTCGTTAAAAAATTTGAAAGCGCCTGAGCATTGAATGTGAAATAACGCATTAGCACAACATAATTCTACTATTTCAAGGAAATTTGTATTCAGTTTTTTAATCAGTTTCTACTAAATCTTTGTGAAACGTACCAACATACTGATCTTCCGCTTTTTCAAAATTATAGAACATAAGGCCTTTTGGTTGTTCAGTGGTGGCCATAGGAATTTAGGGCCACTAGATTTGGATGCTTTCTACTCAGTATTAGGTATCTTCTTAGATACAAAAGTTTCCAACAAACATTACTTCATGAAAACCTGTAAATGGCCAACAAACATTTATTCATGAAAACCTGTAAATAAAAACTATATACACATTTTGATATGTAAGTCGAAATCTAGGAGTCAAGTCGTCCTGCAAGTCAAAATTCAATATGCATGTCGGCTTGTACATCAAACGTAAGTACTCATTTTGAACTGCAAGACGGAACTCAATACTTCGATGGGCTTTCAGCTCGACACTCAACACAAATATCGGGCTGTAAGTCGAAATGTAGTACTCATATCGATATTCAGGAATCTTGTCAACCTACAAGCTGTAACTCAACGCTCATGTTGTTTTTCAAACGGACAGTCCGTATCAAAAACTTAGCACTAAACTCGAAAAAAAAAAACTCAATACGAAAGTCAGCTTGCAAGAAACTTTAATTATGTTATTTCGATATAAAATGGTCTCAAAAAAAGCGAAAAAAGAAAACCTGAATTGCTGTTTTACGCGAAACAACTGTTTTAAAATAGGATTGACAAGTCCTACAAAATTGGCAACCTTAGTTATATGTACGCGAAGTTTATAATATTTGCTCCCAAGCAAAACAGGTTTACTTGAATCTTAATAATTCCCCATGACTATATTCGTAGATTGACCATGGGATTGCAAATTAAGGTACAGAAACTGAATACTAGTATCGAGATGCAAATCTAAATTTAAGCTCATGTTGGCCTGCAAGTGAAACTTTTGCACACATGTTGCAGGTCAAAACTCAGTACTCATGTCGTCCTGAAAGTCGAATCTCAGTACCCATATCAACCAGCACGTAAAACCTTTGCACCCAAGTTGGCTTGAAAGTCCACACTCACTGCTCATGTTGATTCCTGAAATTCTGCATTCCCTATTCGTGTTAATACCTGAAAATCTACACTCACTACTCATCTTGGCACCGGAAAGTCTGCACTCATTACTCATGTTGGACTGAAAGCCTACACTTACTACTTATGTCGAGCCTCAGGTCAAAAATGAGTACTCACACAAAGTATAATGAATAAACTCTTTTAATTTCATTTGATTTTATAATGAATAAACTCTTTTAATTTCATTTCATTATACTTAGCTTTCAACTAAGCTAAGTATAATGCTTCTACTACTGAATTATATGCTCGTACTAAGCTTCTAATAGTGAATTCAAATGGTTGTTGTTACTAGTTAATTAAGATCATGGATAAAGTCTCCTGCTAGTAGTGTAGTAATAGTATTAACCAAACTTATAACTAGTAGTAATGTTGTAGCAGTAATTAGGATGAATAAAGTCTTATGCTGGTTGTTACTAGTAATATTAATTGAAATAAACCTAACAGCCAGACAGAGGTGTGACAGTACTATGAACTGAGAAAGACGTACTTACGTAAAACCTTTTATTATGAACTTCTACTGGTATCATCACACACAGCTACTCAAATAACACGTAGCTCCTTGCACATGAACGGAGCTCTATACTCATAAACAAACGCTCTCTTTCACATAAACCAACACTCTCCGTACAACAACAAACGCTCTCCGTACAACAACAAACGCTCTCCTTGGGTATCGTTGAACGCGCCTATTTATACTGGCTACCACCACGTCATGACTTACACTCATTGCCAGATCTCATTCAGCGGGTTAAATAATATCTCGTTCAGTAAGAAGATAATTTACATAGTAAAATAAAATAACCAGAGATAGTAAAATCAAAAGGAAAGTGAATATAGAGTATACGTTACAAAAGTTTCAAGTCGAACCTCTCTACAAATGATAAACGTAATTCGGTAGTTTTCTGCGGGATTCTCTGACGCTTCAATGCAACCCTCTGCTAGGCGCCACGGGTGAGAGAAAGGAAGACTCGCATATCCGTCTGTTTGGTTCTTCGCTCGACGCGACATCTATGAATTCTCGCTGGTATCGTTTGAAACTAATTTTTCTTACTGTTTATTCCGTATCGCGCTTCGTGAAGGGCCAAACACAACAACCTGATTCGTTCAAAATGTTGTTCTCAACGCTAAAGAAGAGAAATTTTGACAGTGAAAATCGTGATTTTATTGGTGACTGGACAGAGAAATATTTCTTTATTTTGCCAGAAAGAATAATATCTATTTTATATTTTTCACATTACCTTCTATAAATCTGAAAATAAAAATAATATTTATATGACCATCAGTATGATATATAACTTACATTTACTAAATTAAGTGTCCATTACCTCTGGCCCAGTTATATGAAAAGAAAAATGTGGCCACTGGTGAAAAGTAATTTAGAACCACTGGTGTACGCAATAAATCAGGCTATTTAAGTCCTAAATCCGTTTTCTAATGATGTAGGCATAATGTAGATATAACGTAAGCTATTTAATATAACGTAGGCTATTTAAGTCGTAAATACGTTTTCTAATGATGTAAAATTAACAGTTTATACAGATGCTAAGCTTTCACCTCCACAGAGGAAACCGCAAGATCTATCACCGTTATCCATACATCCATTAGCAATCAACGATAAGGCCCATTCAATATAACAAATAATAACCAAAGACAAGACCCATTCATTATAACTAATACCAATCAACGAGAAGGCTCATTCAATATAACCAATACCAATCAAAGACAAGGCACATTCATTATAACTAATACCAATCAATGGCAAGACCATCGATCCTACAGAGGTGTTTGAAATACTTAGTCATACTCAAATTTGTCTAAAACTGAAAACATACTAACAACCAAGGTCGAAGATGTCCCTTACAGCTAAAATCAAAGAACACATGAGGGATGTTAGGGAATGAACAACCACAATAACTCCATCCATAGAAGCAGCAGCGATCTCAACGATATCAATGTGGTCTAACATGAAACGTCTCGCACGTATGTTATATAGAATTCAAAGGACAGCGGTAGGAGACACTGTTGTGATCCAAATTCAGCGCCATCCATGCAATGAAAGCCTTTCCTTAGATTTATCCTCATCTTGGAGAAATCTCCTGGCGTGCATGATATAACGAACCTGTCAACTCGAGCCATACCTTGTTATTGCCACGAGATCCCATAATGTTCTGTTTAATGCGCAAGTATTATTAACGTAACAACTATGTCAAATGAACTTCTGAATTTTAATGCAGTCGTTACACTCTAGCATGTTAGTCCTTGAGAAAGACTCTAAGTGGAGGTGAACTCTTGACATTTGCATCACATGTTAATTTTATATCGCAAAAATCGGTGGAGTTGTCTAAGTTTACCTTTGTAAGCAACTCCAGCAACTAATATCTAGCGCTTGCTTTTTCGTCATCGTGATGGTAAACAATGAAAAATTACTAGAAACTGCAGCTGTAGGATTATTTTCTGATCTGTAACTCATAGGATATTCTGCGTACATTTGCATCAGGAATTATTATTTATTTCATGACTAGTTTGTCTTTCCCTGGGTTTAATAGAAATTACATGACCCATTGGCAATCATTTACCGGGTTTTCATTAATTTTTCAATAGGCTATTTTTACTTAAATAATTAATTGCAACGTCGTCCACAAAGAAAAAGAAGTAACTAATAGCCGTCTTTGGCCCTTTTTTTTACATCAGTGGTTTTCCGTATGCGCTGTTGGAGCAGGAGTCAGACAGGGGTGTGTAATGTCACCATGGCTGTTTAATATACACTGCCTAACAGAGAAAATGCCACACCATGTAGGAATCCTCGCAAACAGACCAAACTGCACATACAGTTAGCCAAGTAGGTCCTGAACAAATGATTTAATTGTAACTTACAGAATATACTCCAGTTGCCGATATACAGGGTGACCAATAAAGAGTTTGGCCCTCATTTTGGGCGATGCAGCGTTGAATACGACTTGGTATCGGGCCAGTGAGTGTCCGAATAGAATCCTGGGGAATCATGGACCATGTGATGTTGATCCAAGTCCACAGTTCATCTTCATTTTGCGGGGGTGGGACGGTACTCAACCCACGTCCAATCGTGTCCCACAGATACTCGGTGGGCGAGAGGTCGGGATAATCGTTCTGGCCACGGAAGCATACGCACACCGTATAAAGCATTCAGGATGATCCGAGCGGTATGTGGCGGGGCGTTATCCTATTAAAAAACGGCGTTTGGGATGTCCTGCAGATACGGTAGTGCCACGGGCAGCAGCACCTCGTCAACATATTGGCCTTCCGTCAATGAGCCCGTAATGCGTACCAGCCAGCGGAAAGCGGCTGTTGGCTCTGATAGCACCCCACACCATGATGTCTCGTTGCCGGGCCGTGTGGTGCTCCACAATGGCGGAGGAAACCGCCAGTTAGCCACATCGCGTCCAGACTCTCACACGTCGATCATCCGTGGGGAGACAGAACCGCGATTCGTCGCTGAACATTACAATGTTCTATTGGGCACCCCGCGAAGCTCTGGAGCGACACCACCCCAAGCTCTGACGACGATGACTCGCTGTTAAAGGTAGCCTTCGCAACGGACGGTTGGACAGCAAACCAGACGCAGCCGATCGGCGCGTCGGTGTCAGCGTCGATATTGGAGCACCCAAGCCTTCCCGTACACTCCGCTAAATGTCGCCCGTTATGGCCTGTGGGTCCGCTACGGCATGACGTCTAACGCGACGATCGGTTTCCTTGGGCATCCGCTGCACCCACTCTGCAATTTACATGGCGCTGCGTTCAGGTCTTCGTGGTGTGGCATTTTCTCTGTCAGGGAATGTATTTATGGATGCGTGCATGCGTGATGACAAAATGGACAATACTGGTTTATGTCTTGGTACTGTCCGTGTGCGTAGATTACTATATGCTGATGACACAGTCCTGTTGGAACAGAGCAAAAGCGTGTTGCAGGGTATGCTGGCCTGGATGTTCGAAGTTTGTATAAATTTCAAACTGAGTATAAATAAAGAAAAACCAAAGTTATGGGTTTTCAGCGAGGAACTGTTAGTACTAAATGCAGGATAAGTCTAAATGGCACCGTTATTGATCAGGCATATTTGGGAAGCATGTTTGACAGAGAGAACAAATTAGATGGTGAAATTATTAGGCGAGTAAACTCTTCATTAAAAGTCATAGCTGCTTTAGGAGGATTTCACAGGAATGATGTGTTCTCGGGAAAGTCCTGAACGGCTGTATATGAAAGTGTAATTGTTCCTACTCTGATGTATTGCATTGAAACCTGGGTTCTGCAGAAAAGGCATTGGAGTTGTTTGTGTACTGGAAACATGCGTTACTTATGGGGGGGGGGATGTGGTAAGACACACTCTGTTCATGTGAGGAATGAAGATGTGTTGCAAATGTGTAATGTGAGACAAAATGTTTTTAGTAAAGTGGAGACTAACATTCTTAGGTGGTTTGGCCATGTTGAAAGAATGAGTGATGAGATGCTTACTAAGAGAATTTATTCAGCCCAAGTGGCAGGAAAGAAAGGTAGAGGAAGGCCAAGGAAATCATGGGAGGACCAGATTCAGGAATGTCTGAATGAGAAAAAGATAATGAGTATGATGTACAAAAGGTCTTGTCTGCGGCTTGTGATGGATGTCAATGAAACTGGAGCTATGTGCCGAGATCTCTGTAATTGCAGACACCTGATACAGAAAGAGTGAGGTCTTTTCTGTGCGGAGCTAACCTCTGAATATCAGAGAACAGCCTAATGATATCTATGTACCTACGTTAGAATGCATTTGCAGTAAAACACAGAATGCGTCAAAAGGTAGGAAAACCTCTGAATAGGACTACAATACACCAAATGGGATTCCCGGTCACCAAGGAACCGCCAATACAGCATTAAAATTCTTAAACAAACAAGGCTCCATAATGGGACACAACGTTCCAATACAAGAAAATCCGTTTACAAAATACGCATGCAAAAATAGCAAGTCAATAGAATAACAGTTGCGGCTCTTCCGGTGTAATGACTAAAGTGGCACTTCACTTAAAATTTATAAAAATTAAAAATATTCGAATAATTTAGCGGATTGTTAAATTAGTTACTTTGTTTGTTTATAAGAATGATTTCTGAAAAATGCTGTAGCTTTGAAACGAAAGCTCTACCGTTTCTAAAAGCAAGCTAGAAGTGTGAGCGCGCCATTTCAAGTGGCACTGGGATTTGATGAACAGGCGACCTTGTTATTGCGCGTAGGCCATGTGACGATGTAAGAGCCGCAGTTCCAAATCACTTCACTCCGGGATCCTGAAGGGCGCCGACGTAGGAACGTGGGATTTACTGAAAAACGGGCTTGCTTTTGCAACGAATGATATCAATGAACACGGTGAAGCATACTATCTACAACAACGCGCAGTGCGGTTTATAGTTCGGATGACTCTTCTAGGTTCTACTGCTGTGTTTACACAGTAGCTGCAATTGTAAACCTCAGTTTGACTGCTGTTTTTTTTACCATTCTTCCTATGTCCTGCATCAGTTCTTTTATTTAAAAAATGAACCCGAAAAATTATACAGTGTGCAGGTTGTTGTGGACATATAATGTGCAGAAGGATGTATTGCAAGAAGTGTATAAATTGTTTTCTATAGTTCTATACCGTACCCTCAAGCACTGTGTCAGTAGAAATAAGTTGTTTTCCGTTTGGAGTGAATAAAAGATACTTAAGGGACACTGTTGCACAGCGAAGACAAGAGCACATTTAAGGAGACAAGGGGCCCCGCGGTTGGACAGTATTTTGGAGCCCCAGTATTAATGGCACATCCTGAATTTTACTATGGGTGGCCCAGGGATTCCCAAACTTTTTGAGATCGCACCGCTCTTCAAATATCACATTTTCCGTGCGACACTCTTGTACTCAAAATTTAAAAAAAACTGCCCACGTTCGCCTTTGTGGTATTTTTAAAAAGAAAATAGTCATTTACATTACTAGCTTGTATTCAGGGCGATTGCACACAGATTACACACTGAGGACGTTCTTGGTTCTTAACAACAATGCACGTGAAACGGAAATCCAAGTACCTGTCATCATAATTTCTGGACTTGTTCCTTCCCGCCTGTTCAGAACTACTTGCAACTTTTTCTACATCACATTTTTTTATTTAAAACTTCTCCATCATCATAATATAACACACACTGTATAGAAATGTTACTTTCACAGTTATTAAAATACAGCAGCTCGGTTCTTGTAACACGCTTCATATGTATTAAGAGAATACAACGTGGTTTGTCATAAATATTTACTTTTTTCAACTCGAGCATGGTTTCGCTGGGTATTGACATAGCTTCATCAGGACATGCTCGAATTGAAAAATAAATATTTGTGACAAACCACGTTGCATTTACTTAAAACTTATAATCCTCACAAGAATGTAGTCTTTTAGATCAAGAACGCCTCATATGTATCGAATGAACACTGCGTAGTAAACTGAGCGCCCAACAACGCGACGGTAGAACGTTATCGCTTGGACTTGCCTGCGTCAGTCCGTTTTCATACTGCAGGGGGACCGATAATCGCAAGACGTCACGACAAGTTTTCAAAGAGCATTACAGTCCAGAACTCAGATGAAGGGAGCGTTTTTACAGCAAGAAAAGTGATGTGTTTTCCTTTAACATTCTTTCTTAAAATTCATTCTGTAAAATATCTGCACATCATGAAAATTTGCAGAAGATTTAGTTTTTCCATATATTCGCGACGCCACAAGGCGTCGGGATGCACAGATTGGGAATCTCTGGGGTGGCCGAATTAAAAAGCCCAGGAGAAAACATTTCCAAGGTATGATAAGAAAGCCTTAAAAATATTCTTGCCATGTTGAAATGTGTATCTCATGATTCATGGATGAATCAGTGTTAGCATGAAAATGCAAAAATGCATGGTTAATAAATGAACATCCATTCAGTTCCTCGTTGACTTGCCCCCTCACACGGATTCATCTTGCTAGAATTATAACAAACCAGTGGACAAAATAATATGAGCCAAATATCATGATTTAAACGAATTCTTAATGTATGTAAATTTACCCCAATTACAGATGTGTACGAAAAAAGGTCTATAATGCTTTCGAAAGATTTGAAAATGGACTAGGGGAGACTACTTTTTGCGGACTCAGAAAGAAATATAATTTTTTTCACAAGGTAATTTCTTATCAGTCTTGCTGTTCTATCGGCAAAACACAACAACTGCAGAACAATTCTTCAAACATCAGCATATTTCTAAGGGCCCTTGAAAATGAGGGGCTGGGGGCTGAGCCCTCTAGTCCCCATCTTAAATGGGCCCAGGCGAAGACCATATGACGATCCAAAAAGAACTTCTCTCTGCATTTGTAGTTAAACAGCTGTTTTACGATGGCATCATTGACATCTTTGCTTTTCTAAACGACAGAAGAATGGACCTTCTTTAGAAATAGATGCATTCTTTTCACGGATTCTCATTTTGTAAAACTTCACCTATTGGTTACGAGCCGCCACAGCAAGATAACAGGTTAGAACAATATTCAACAACGCTGATAGTCAACCTTAATGGCATTGTCTCAATTAGGCTGCAGTAGGCAATCGATAGCCACAGCTTTCCCAATAGGAACGATCAATTTTTTGTGGAAAATCTGCATTATACGGTAATACTCTTTTCTCTTTAAATTGTGGTATACATATTGTAGGGGTGAGCGTTATCCCCCGGCCGCTGTGACCCGCCTACGTTCTGGGGCGTTAGCTTGCTCTGCTCGGTACATACCCGCCCACAGCATACTAGAATGAGGTTCGTTCTTATGTAACACTCATATATGAAACGCATGCCCAGGCGCTCTCTTCCTCAGCTTTACTAAGTAGTTATCTGCTAATCAAGAAAGGGAGGGAAAGGTATAAATAAGGCAATCGACACCGGTTGAAGTAATCACTCAGAATTGAAAACTTAAGTTTAATGAAAAGCAGATAATTGCATCGAGTCCGATTTCTTACGATCGACGGCTTCGTGAAAAATGACCTACGGTCTCGGTGACTCAGAACGTGACTCCTACCGTCGTCTCTCTCCGACCTTACGCTTCTATAATCGGCTTAACTTATCAAGCCAAGGTCGTCGAGAAACTACTTAGATCTGTTCGGCACCACATCCATGACATGATGCTCATCCTTGCGTTGTTTATTTCGGGAACTCACTGTGACTCCGTACATCTGACTAACACGTGTCGTAAACTATCTGTGCCTTTATACATGAAGCGCTCTCCATCTTTTTCCTTCTCCCTACCTTTGGTACCAGAGCCCCGGTCCTCACAACCGCACTAGATCTCCACGTTCTTTTTTCTACTTCTCTACCTAGTTCACGTGCCCCCTCCTAGTTCTCCTGCCGGGATGACTCCCAGCATGCTTTGCGGTTCATTGCCCCGAGGCACTACGACCTGACTCTGCAAATTTTCTTCCTCGCGACGTTGCGTTCCCCCTGCTCCAATGCTTCCCAGCTTGGATCGCCACACCTAGCCTGACATTCACTATCGCGCACACCTGTCGCTCTTATCTCCTTCCGGGATCTCCACTTGTCGCTTTCAACTTAGCCGCCGTCGCTAAAGACCGGACCCTACAAAAGGTGCATTGATATAATATGCATATTTTAGTTACATGTTCGCGTACAATGAAAAGAACATAGTCGACCAGACAGTCTGACGATCCTTGCCGTTTTGCTTTGTCCAGCTCGACGAGGAAACATCTTAATGGATTGTTTTATGTAGCCGCCAAGTGCTTTTGGAACGCTGCGTTTCTGTTGAGATTGTTCTCCGCGTGCTTCGTTGGCGCCATCCGAACTGATCCACACAATTACAGTTTTAAAACAATGACTTCGGAAGAAAGTTATTTTCTTCGTGAGCAGGCGAAGTCTTTCTCTAAAGCAAAATTCAGTCTTTTTGCTACACGTGGCACGTTTTCTTTATGGATAGGCATAAATTATGCTGATCACACAAAATATAAAATACACTCATGAATAATGAACTTTCGATCTTTCACATATATTTATGTTTTAAGATAAACAAGAAGTAAACTTTTCCAGCACAACTACTTGCTGCCATCTTGAAATTACAAAGCAAGCAAATACCTTGTAAAACCATCTTAAAATTACAAAAAAAAAAAAAAAAGCTGGTTACAAGCCAAACCTGTTTTACGGAGAACTAATACGGGCGGTACCGTTCGGTGTCGACTCTCTCAGTTACTACTACGATTATCGAAAAAAAAATCAAATGAAATTTTTCATATTACAATTCCATAAAACGTGCTCTGAAACATGCATCCTGAACATTCTAAAACATTAACATTTCTCTCGTTGCTGAATCGCAGCTCATTTTCTATTATAGGTACTAAAACACGGCCATACAATACAAAAGAAAAGATTATAAGTATTTAGCATGAAGAAGATAAAGTTTCAATCACCTGTTCTTTAGGTATTCAAATAATATTTATTAACGATGTAGCAGAATTTGAGCTTTGTTTAAATGCACATTCCTTTCTTTGAGGAGTTTTGCATTTCGTTATTTTCAGGAAGTGTGTTGATAAAACGTTTTGGTCAGTTAACGTATTCTGAAAATTATATAATCAGTACGCTCGCTTCCGTGTAGAGTTATTAAATATATCATTATTTTGGAAAAACTTTCAGAAATTGCTGGAATTTTAAATATTTGATGTCTAAGAGATTAAAAAAAGACATGCTAATGTTTTTAAAACAGCAGAACACATTAAAGTTTCATTATTTTGAAAGAGTAATTATAATTTTCGAAATAACAGCTGTTCTTAGTTGTTAATTGATGAATGTCAGATAACTTTCTTTTTTTCTTTTCAAATATAACGTTGCGGACTATTAATTCGGAGACTTCAAGCATTTCTGTTGACTGTTGCATTTCATCCAAGTGTATGGCAAAGATACGTCAAAAGGCCCCGTGAGTTGCTTCGCTTTCCCTGCAAAAGCAAATTCAATATTCATTTTGACGTAATTGAAGAAAGTCGGTTTAGGAAATAGTAGAAGACACCACTTCACGAAGACCTTCATCCTCAAAGTAGTCTCCCACTTTTCCTCTGAGCCTGCCACAAAGAAGTTAGAGATAATCTTGTTTGTCCGAAACTGGCTGTTGACAGGGCATTTGCCAGAGGCTTTCTTCGAGGTTGGAAAAGGAAATAGCGTTTTCTTCAACTGCGGAATGACCTCCGAACCCACATTCTCACTAGCGCTCAGTCTAGCGTTGACGCTTGTGCTTCGTTTCTCCTTCCTCCTGAAGTCAAATTGTTATTGATCAGCGCGAGACAAATTGAAAATGTGAGGGTTTGGAGTGTTTCTTTGATCTTTGACACTCGTCTTCTTTTTTATTTCCTTTTTTTCCCCCTCTCACTCTTCATCTCTTTTTTTTTTTTTTTACAGCGACCTCTCTTTTTCTCTCAGTTACAGTTAGGATTTTTGTCTGTTGATAAAGCCCAAAGAAGAGTTCTTTTGTTCAAAAGCGAAACTATTACTTTCTGAGGTGTTTTTCTATTTTTTAGCTTATTTATGAAAAATGTACGGAATCCAATACTTTATTTTTAAAAAACAAACATTTCTTGGGTAAGAGACGAAAGGAAAAAATAAGCTTGTGATTCTGAAGAAAGAAAGATACAGCTAATGATTCAAATAATTCTTTCTTCAATGACAACTTAGATGCGGATTGTTTTTTCTTTTTTTTTGTCTTCGTAGTTACATACGTATATACTCCAGTATAAGCTGTAAATATTTCGAAGAAAGTATTTTCTGGAGTAAGTGGCATCGCCTACAAGTGAGTCACTTACAAAAAGTAAATGCTGAAGGTTGACGTGTTTTTGCAATTTTTCCAAATAAGGATCATGGCTTCAATTTCTACACAATTTTCCTTGCTATATCAATACACATAGCAAGCACTTCCTCTTCCTTTTTCCATTCAAGCGAAATAAAATTACAGAATTCGTACTTACCACTTCCACCGCAGTGTATCGTGACCTTAAAGTAGCTTTCACGACAGAAAAGTAATTTTGAACACCCGTTTCGCTTAAATAAAAGCGGAAAAGTACTTGCTCTTTTGTTTGTTAGGGAAATAAGATACCGTGCGAAATGGAACAATTTTACGGAAACTCAAGGCTCAGGTATCGGTATTACATTTTTCCAGCGCTGCTATGAAGAGAGCTTGACACAAAACGAAACACGATGCAGACTGCAGCACAGGTAGGAAAAAGTTAGGATTTTGTAATTTGATATATGTTAAAAACACAGGAGAATTGCTTATTTCGTTGATTTAAAACCAAGAAAAAACTATTTAGCTTAGGAAAACAGATATTTAATCAGGTAAACTGATTAAACGTTGAAGACATACTTCTGGAATTTTGTCATTTCAAATGATTACAAAATCTCAAAATGTGAGCGTCGGTCTCAAATATTTCCCACGCTTTGATGACATACCAAGCATTGAGCATGCACACTACCAGGCATGTTCGTGAATATAGTATAACGTATATATTTCCAAGTTTGTGCTATAAAATATTCGCTAGAAACCTTTAGAAGAACTCGACTAAAAGCACACATGACAAAGAAATGTTTGATAGCAACAGGCTCGCAGAATATAGGAAGATGATATGGGGGATCTTGGTTCTTACTAGAAATGAAATATTTGGTAATAGGTTCTGTAATTGAAAATAAAAATATTATTTGGGAATTAAATTCTGCAATAGACGTTGTGACGTATATTCTAATTTAACTTTCATTTTTAGTTCCTTTTCCTATGTAAATCTGAATTAGTTACCTTTTTGCACTTTCCAAACTTAACATGATATTTTCTCTCTCACATGAATGAGGTTAGCAACACTTTTGAGGTCAGAGATATTGACGTATGAATGTGATAGGAACGTTAGATAAAAAGGGCGATACAGCAGTTGCTTGGTGTGTGTGTGTGTGTGTGTGTGTGTAAGATGTTCGATCGTTGTTAAGAAAGATTATACGACAGATAATTAAGGTATTATGTGTGAAGTGTGAAAAAACTCTCAGTTCTGTATTTTGGATTTCATCTACTGTGTTGGACCAATAAATATGATTGCTGCATATGTTTCATCTGGCCGTAAAACCTTAACTTCAGCTATCCCGTGCAACTATTGCATCGTATTCTGATTTAGTTCACATTTCCTTAGTGATGGTTTTAGACATAGCCTGACACCAATCACGCCCACGAAACAGTGTTACGCTATAAGGTTTTGCATATATTGCATACAGCCAACAATAAAACTAAACTTCAAGTAACAGAGATGCTGCATTTCACAGAAACAAGAAACTCGTAGCACTTGATTCTGAAAGAATTAGGCACAATTAACGAAACATATGGCAGACATATTTCAATTTTACTTATTCCCAAGTGAGATTTTCTCCTTCAAGTTGTATTTTTCTAAGTGAATATTAAAATACTCCTTAATAATTCCTGTAGAGCTCTACTGGTTGATTGTTGGTTGCTTCGACTAGCGGATCCTGTGATGGTTTTATTCAAATCAATCGGAAACTTGAAGCTAGGTTATTATGGGTGGCGTAGGTGGTAGCATTTTCTGGCGTTACCCGGTAGACGCTAGATCGATTCGCGCTCCAGGGAGACGAAATTTTCTAGTTTTCGGATATCATGGGACTTAACATCCATGTCATATTCAAACTAATAAACCGATTCACATCTTCCAAATTTGTATTCTGCAATGGAATATCATTCATTGTTATCTGGAATATCATATGAAATATCAATTTGTATTATACAATCATATGGAATAGTATTCCGTATTTCATTCATTGAGATTCTGCGCCTCCGGGCCATCACGGAAATTAATAAAAAAAAACTCTCCAGATTCGCTATATATGAATGCCGGTTGATTCGACTAGCAGATCCTGTGATGGTTGTATACAAATTAATCGAAAACTTGAAGCTTGGTCATTCTGAGTGGTGTAGTGAGTAGCATACTCGGGTGCTATCCCCGCTCCACGGCGACGAAAGTTTCTAGTTTTCGGATATTATCTGACTTAACATCCATGCCATATTCACACCAATAAACGGATTCGCATCTTCCAAGTTTGTATTGTGCAACGAAAAGTTTAGTTATGCGGTTTTTTATCTTTGCGTGAACTAAGGCTAAAGTCGTGCTGCTTTTCATCAAACTTACTACGGAAAAAAGAAAGGAACTGAATTTACTTTGTGCTTTCTATTTTCAGTATATTATCGAGAACCGATAATAAAGTACGGAATTGGATGATATCATATATTATTTTAAATGTATTTATTTGAATTGGATGATATCATTTCAGTTTATATATGAAGAAAGAAATATTTTACTAACTGTTAATCCACTTGAGGAAGTATTGTGAAAGGTAAAGTACAAAAAAACTGAAGAAAATGCAAAGCAACAAGTATAAAAATGAATGAGAACTTAGTGATTTTGTAGGAACAGAAGCTGGAGGCAATAAAAACATCACACAGAAAACTGCAAAGTTTAAAAACGATTAAAAGCATCAAAGAATTCGAAAATAGATAACAAAAGAACGGCAGCACGAAAAAAAAAAAAAAAAAGAACGTTCTTAGTAAAGCACATAGAAAATACTGAAGTTAAAAGAATGGACTGTTTTCGCAGTTTTGGGTTTCTTCAGGAAGAAACCACAAGAGAGAGGGACCAAAGCAAGGTAAAGTCAAGAAAACCCCGAGGACACAGCTGAACGACATCTCACAGGAGAATGCACAGCACAAGTTTACAGGCTCGCCATTCTAGTTCATACAATCGCTGCGTCACTCAGTCTAAGCTCTCTTACAGCGTCAGAGTTTTGCTTAGCCTTCGGAAAAGGTCTTTGTTTAGTGACAACGAGCAACATCGCTATTAGAGTCTAATATAACAAGAACCACCTGAACACACGAAAAAAATTCCGAGACAGCTTTTTGCGAATAAGAATTTTTATTTTGTGAGATGGAGTGACCCATTCGTCGAGCCCCGACAATTTGCCCACGATCAAATGAGCTTAGATCCTTCGTCTTACCCATATTGCGTCCGACTCTTACTGATTCCCGTAGCGTCACTCCTCATATTGTCGGATCGCAGCTAACGTCATGCCGGTTCCGTTTACAGGGCCGCCCACAACGCCACATTTGCATAACGCCAGCTGTCTCTAATTCAATTACTCTTCAGTGTATACACAGGATGCTTAGAAAAGTCCATTTAGCCTGGAATAATTTGCGAACGGAGAGAGGTACAGTTATGCAAGTGAGATAACGGTATGGTAAAGCGACTACGCCCGATCGAATGCAACCAATAGCAGCGCCCCTAGTGGCGAAATGCGGAAGTTAGCTATTACAAATCGAAAACGAAAAGAGATAGAGCAAAATTCCCAATCACAAAATTGTAGAGCATCAATTAATTAGTACTAAACGCATTTAATTCACACGGATAAGATTAATTGTCGCCGGAATACCTTAAAATGTCCGAAATCGATGCGCGGCTTTTTTGTGTGAACGTTTGAAGGGAACAGGCATAGGTATGAGCAAATACACTAAATTTATTGCATAAATGCGTACTTATGCCAATACAGTTTGATGACGTCAGACAAAAGGAAAACAAAAAAGGCAAACTGGCGCACAGTGATAAAAAGTTAATGTCGAGTATGTTCGAATAATTCGCCATTGCCCACGATACACATTTGTATTCGTGAAAGTAACTGTGCATGCACATTCCTCAGCATGGAAGGTATCACACCAGTGCAAGCATCTGTAACACGACGACGTAGATCCAGCAGACCTGGAGGCGCTGTTGCATACACCTGATTTTTTACGTAACCCCAGAATTCCAAGTTCGCCATTCTCACACAGCGAACGTAGACCTAAACTTCTGATCAGGGTACATCCTGCTACTGGTTTTTATATCGTAGGTACGGTACAATGCCACAATCGGCATTTGCATACGGCTGCATTAGCGAAAAGTGAATATGCAGATTCGATCCGTCGCGCATCGATTTCGGACATTGTAAGGCATTCAGGCGACAATTTATTTTATCAGTGTGAAACAAATGTCGTTTTGTACTAATTAAATGATGCTCTACAACTTTGTATTTGGAAATTTTGCTTTATCTCTTTTTGTTTTTGATTTGCATTGGCAAACTTCCGCATTTCGGCACTAAGGGCGCTGCTTTTGGTTGCATTCGATCGGGCGTAGTCGCTTTACTATAGCGTTATCTAACTTGCATAACTGTACATTTCTCCGTTAGCAAGTCATTCCAGGCTAAAGCGACTTTCCTATGCACCCTGTATATATATTAGTAGTACGTATTAATACGCTTCTCACTATAAAATTCTATATATCATCATCATCATCATTGTCAACCATTATCAATCCACTGCTGGACGAAGAACTCCCCAAGTTTCCTCCACAACGGTCTGTCTTATGCCAGTTTCCTCCATGTCACTCCCGCATATTTTCGAATTTCATCCACCCATCTCCCATGTCGTCTTCTTCTGGGTCTTTTCCTGTCCCTTGAAATCCAATCTAAAATTTCGGCTGTCCATCGATGGTCTGTCCTTCTGGCAGTATGTCCAGCCCATTGCCATTTCACGGATTTAACTCTGATCATGATGTCTTCCACTCTCGTCATTTTTCGGATCCACGAGTTTCCCTTCTTATCTCTTCTGGTTATACCAAGCATGCACCTCTCCATATTTCTTTGAGTTGTCTGCAGCCTTTGTATGTCTCTTTTAGTTACGGTCCACGTCTTTGCACTATACGTAAGCACTGGAAGGATGCATTGATCAAACACTTTTCTTTTAAGACATAATGGTATATTGCTCTTGAAAATGATGCTGTTTCTCCAAAAGCTCTCCAGGCAAGTTTTGTACGCCCGTTTAATTTCTTCATCAATGTGACCCTCACTTGATATCTGCTGTCCAAGATAAACATACGTATCTCTTATCTCCAGTTTTTCTCCATCAATCGATAAATCTTTATTTCATGTAAAAGCATTGAACATCACTTTTGTCTTCTGAAAGTTCATTTTTAATCCCACTTCTTTACTCTTGTCAGCAAGTTCCTGGATCATACTCTGCAGCTCTGATGGGGTAGTTGCAAAAATGACTGCGTCATCAGCAAAACGAAAGTGGGTTAGATAATCTCCATTAATCTTTATCCCTTTGTTTTCCCAGTTCAGTGATTGAAAGATATTTTCTAATGTAGCATTAAAGAGCTTTGGAGATATGGTGTCACCTTGGCTCACTCCCTTTCCAATTTTTATGTGTGTTGTATTTTCAAACAGCCGAAGCTTTGCACTTGCATTTTCATAGATGTTATTAATAATATTAATGTATGCATCTTCAATACCACAGGATTTCACAGCCATTGTAACTGCTGATGGTTTCACTGAACCAAAGGCATTTTCATAATCGATAAAAGCCATGCACAATGGAAGATCATATTTCCTCGCTCTTTCAATTAGTTCCCTCAGTACGTGTATATGATCTATATTGCTGTAGCCACTCCTGAATCCAGCTTGTTCTCTCGGTTGATCCATGTCCAGTGTTACCTTCAAGCGGTGTGAAAGAACTTTAGTGAAGATTTTATAAACCACTGAGAGGAGGCTGATAGGTCTGTAGTTCTTGAGATCCTCAATGTCACCTTTTTTGTGTAGCAGGATCGTTGTAGCATTGTTCCAATCCTCAGGAATCTTTCCTTCATTAAGGCATCGAGTGAAAATTTGGGCGAGTACTGTTTCAATTTCTCCACTTGCTTCTTGTATGATGTCTACAGTAATTCCATCTTCTCCTGGAGCTTTTCTCCGCTTCATGTTCTTGATTGCATGTGCAACTTCTGCTGGGAGGACTGGAAGAACTCTGGTACCTTTCATGATGTCTGGAGTACATGTATCATCCCTTTCATATAATTTGGAGTAGAAATCTTTCACTCTTGTCAAAATTTCGCCTCTATTTCTTGTTACAGAACCATCTTCTTTTCTCAGAGCCATAATCTGTTTTTTTCCCTTACTGAGATGTCCCTTTGCTATCTTTAGGCTTTGGTTGTTTTCAATTGCTTTCCTCACTAGCTCACAGTTGAATTTCCTTACGTCTTTAGTGATACTTTTTCGTACTGTCTTGCATAGCTTTATATATTCCACTTTGGAAGTCACATCTTCTTTAGTTGTCCTCATATCTCTTCTTTTTGCATCAACATTTTGTTTTTTCCTGATAATTTGTTCACATGCAACTAGTTCTTAGAATCAGCTAATTTTGTTGCTGTTTCCATAAGAGCTTTGGTTACTTTTCTGTTAACTTCCGAAATATCCACTTCTTCCGATGTAAGGCCTTCTAAAGCAGAGAATCTGTTCTTCAGTTCCAACTTGAAAGTATTATGGTGTTTTTTTAAGGTTGGTTATGTCAATACATTTTGTTTGTCTTATGAGCTTGCTACGTTCGAGTTTAGTGTTGAGGTGCATCTTACATCTGACCAATCTATGGTCACTGCCTGTGTTGAACTTGTTTAGCACACTGCAGTCTTCTATGACGAATTTTTTGTTACACATAATAAAATCAATTTCACTTGTCTTCCCATTTGGATGTCTCCATGTCCATTTCCTGTGTGGCTTTTTCTTGAAAAAGGAGTTCAAGATGAAAAATCCTTCTTCCTCTGCAAACTCAACGAGAGTATTTCCACGCTGGCTTCAGTTGCCGTGACCGAATTTACCTACTGAAGTTTCATTCTGTTGCCGTTGCCCTATTTTTGCATTGAAATCTCCCATAATTATCTTCAAGTGCTGCTTACTTTTATTACTTAGATGCCGAATTTCCTCATAAAATTCTTCAATTTCTTCTTCATTATGAATTGTGGTGGGTGCATAAGATTGAATAATCTGAGCCTGGTATCTTCTCGAGAGTTGGATAACGAGTCGTGCAGCTCTGTCAGAGGAACTTTCACTGCTGGCCACCCAAAATGCAGCACCAAGAAGGAAGCATTCGATTGGCCCGAAATTCGCAGCATGCATCGCCCGCGAGAGGACATGCAAACGAGGACAAATAGTGGCTTACCGCGACAGCGGTTTATCGTACTGAGACATCGGCGCCCGTGTGGGTCGACATCCAGCCACAGTGACGCGAGCATGGATTTGGTGGGTGCAGGAGGAACGGACGGACGGACCGACGTGAGCGATTGCCGCAGCCGCGGCACACCATTGAACGAGAGAAGCGGCATGATGTGCGGCGAGCATTCACGAGTCGCACTGCCACATCACGAACGTTAGCGCAGGAATTAGGGTGTGTTACGCTACAACCTGTGTCAGCACGTGCCGTTTGACGTCGTCTGCAGGAGTGGGGACCTGTCGCACGGCGCCCATTGTTTCGACTACCATTGACGTTACACCACCGGCCAGTGCGGCAGAAGTGGGCCGTTGAACGCCGCACCTGGACGACGGAATGGCACGACATTGTCTTATCCGACGAATGCTGCTTCTGCCTGCAACACCACGATGGTCGGGTCCGCGTGCGGCGGCACCGCGGCGAGAGACTGTATGACGCCTGCATTATGCATCGCCATACTGGTCCGTCTCCTGGCGTTATGGTTTGGGGCACTATTGGATATGACACCCGCACCCCTCTGGTACGCATCGCTGGTACACTCAACATCCACCGCTACATCTTCGACGTTTTGGAGCCTGTAGTCCTCCCTTACCTGCAGGAACTGCCAGCGGCCACGTTTCAACAGGACAATGCGCGCCCGCACGTGGCACGCATCGTGCAACAATTCTTCCCAGCCCACCAGGTGTCACTGCTGCCGTGGCCTGCTTGTTCTCCCGATATGTCGCCCATCGAACACGTCTGGTCGCTGATCTGCAACCGAGTGGCCCGACAAGCACCACCCGCTGCTACGCCTGATGAACTGTGGCAATGTGTGGATGCAGCCTGGAACGACATACCGCAAACCCACATCCAAAGCCTCTTTCATTCGATGCCGCGGCGTGTAGCGGCCGTTGTGGCCAGCCATGGGAGCCACACGAGCTATTGATGTCTGCGTGTTCCGCAAGTCGCACGGGCCTGTAAGCTCAATCGTTTCATCTTTGTTTCTGTTGTTATGTGTCCAGTAAATCTGGCTTTGCTATCTCGTGTCCTTCTTGGTGTTGCATTTTGGGTGGCCAGCAGTGTGCATCAGTTATTAGTACGTATTCATACGCTTCTCCTTATAAAATTCAAGACTGTAAGTTAAATTTTATTGTGAAATCCTAGGCCTAGGACTTTGTAAGCATTCTATGGTCATCAAGCTATCATTTTATTATGACTGCCCAGTTGAAATTACGATTTCTCTCGTTAAAATTAAAAAACGCCTCTTGTTTCTAACAGATATAGAAACAGTTCAGTCAACACCTGGCGTTTTTTTTATTTTCAAGAAATGGGCATTTTTTTTTTCAATTTTTGAGAAGCGGGCGTTTTTACTGTGGGCGTCTTTTCTGTAGGTGGTTTTTCCGTGGCCATTATTTCGGTGATTCATCTAGTACAATTTGGAATGTCATAGCTTTATTTACATGAAAAACCCTATAAGCTAAACATTTAAGAACAGTGATGACGAACTTCAACTCAGTTAGCTTTGTTGCTGAACTGATTCGTATCAGTTATAATTGCAGTTGAAACATTAACATCCGACTGTAAGAAGAACCGGTAAACATTTACTATTGCATTTCTAACTACCACATGCGCAGCGAATCGGATATTAAAAAAATTCAGTTTTGTGATTCTAGTTCACTTGAAATGCAACAAACATTTTCATGGTTTACATGCTCCCATCAATAGCTTTCTGTTTTTATTCGTTATACAGCGAAACGCAAATTTGTCGGTGGCGAAGATCGACCCCGCATCCTTCTAATCCAGAGGCGAAAGCTTTCCCAATTAAACCACACCGACGAAGTTTATCGCTGCCTGTTTCCTGTCTTGACATGAGCATGTAATATGTCACAACTTAATCGAACAGATCAATAAAATATACTCTGCGAAGAATAGAGGAGGATGGAGTGAGATAAATTGCTTAATTTCCTTTCCTAAGCTCAAGCGTGCTATTATTAAAACGAGCTTATTTAGATAATTACACACTCATATCTAAGAGACGCATAGCCGTTTGCTTGCTAACGTTATTTTTGTACAAAATACCGTTTTGCTGGATTTTTTTTTAACATTTCTGAAAAACGAGCGATATTAAAAGAGTTTATTATTTTGGATTTACTTTTGTTTTTTTATTCCTTTGGGTATATTTCATTCTGTGGGGAACACAAACTATCATCCTGTTCGTTCAGTTGCTCTTAATAATGAGAGTCTGTTTTCTTTGCGTTCTTGTTAATCAGACGTAATTATTCTGAGATCACCGTTCCCTCTCTTAACACCGGAATCAATTCCCTTGGCATTGATTTCTGCTAGCGACGCGTAAATATGTGTTTTACCGACCTCCTGGCAGAAACATCTGTTAAGAAGAAGAAATGAAATTTTAATTAGTGTTCAACGGTAGTTTTGTTTTATTTTGCCTTGTTACTCTCAGTGAATTATTTTTATCGCTAAGGTTTAAAGATTCTGATTTAGCAATTAACTATCGCTGCTTGTCGGGCGACATGTAAATGTTCCTTGTTCGATGTTGTTAACCAATAGATTATAATGAAAACCCATTAATTTCAAGTTTACATTTTTGGCAAGAAAAGCCGTTCCGTCATGGCCAGAATTGCTCTCTAAACTATAAACATTTGTTGATAAGCAATAATAATTCACAAAAAAGCACTATTATGAAGGAGGTTTCATATGCATTTGATTAACAGGAATTGATGTATGTGGATTTTGATAGGGAATTGAATTATTTTGAAACCCTTTCAGAGTTACTAATAATGCAAATTAGATAAGCCGCCAGTTTGTTATATTTACTTCAGATAGAAATAATCATTTTCCTTGAACGAACTGGCTTTCACATATTCCTATTATACAGGATGATTCATAAAGAAGTATATAGTTTCCAGATGCTGTAAAACAGTTACAGTTGAAGACATGGACCACAAATGCGAACCGTTAGGTAGAAGTATTCATAAAGTTTTTGTCCCGCTACTTAGGTAAGTGACGTAGGCGATAGCTCGCGTGTTCATCGATATTATCTCGATGAACACCTTCTTCACCGATGGATTGGACGAGCCGCGGACTACAACATGCCACTGACCAAATGGCCACCCAGAAGTCCTGACTTAACACCTTCTGACTTTTTCCTGTGGGTGTACGTAAAGGACAAGGAATTCGCCCCTCCCCTTCCTGTTGATCTAGCGGAGCTGAAACAGCATATCACAGCCACTATCACTGCACTTGATTCAGATATTTTACCTCGAGTTTGGGCAGAAATGGATTACCGGCTCGATGTGTGTCGTGTGACTAAGGGGGCACACATAGAACATCTGTGACTGTCTCTAAAAAATCTTGAAACATTCCCCTACAATTCTGTTACAGGTAACATAAAATATCTTACGTTGTTCTTGTTCTATAGTGCGTTGAAACTGTATACTTCTTTATGAATCACCCTGCATTATTTTATTTTGAGGCCAGTACTAAACACAATGTGAAATGGGATATATACGTTTTCTGTCATATATTCGATTGCTTTCTTTTTTATGTGAGGAATGATGTTTTGCATCGTAAATATCGAACAAATGCAGTTATGATACAAATTTTGAAAAAACAAATTGTGAGTCACCTCCAAGTTGGAACTCCTGGTACTTCTCCAACAAACGAAAAACACACAATTACATCAAATGATAGAAAATGTGTTTTGGTGAGAGATATCAAGAAATTACTAAACTGTTCTATTCAGCATTTTTTTTTTTTTTTGTAATAAAGACGGTGAAAATTTTCTGCTGTCAGTACGAAAATGTCCGTCTGTCTCTGGCTACGAAACCTCTGCATCTATTAATCCGATTTGAATTATTCTTCACTTTAGTCAGTGGTGAACACCCAACAAGAAAAACTGCGTTATTTTAGCGTGATAACATGGTATAACGTAGCCCTTTTTCGTGTGCGAGATTGGTGTTACGCTATGGCTAAAACTATGACTAGGGAAATGTTGAACTAAATGAGAATACGATTCAATCCTTGCGCGGGATAGCACAAATTAAAGTTTTACTGCCAGACGAAACATATACAGAAGTCAAACTTACAATAACCTTTCATTGGTCCAGCAATATTTGATGAGATCCAATATACAGCACTACGAGTTTTACACTTCACAACATTATCATCATAGTCAACCATTATCAATCCACTGCTGGACGAAGGTCTCTCCAAGCCTCTTCCACAACGGTGTGCCTTGTGCCAGTCTCCTCCATGTTACTCCCGCACACTTTTCGAATTTCATCCACCCATCTCCCATGTGGTCTTCTTCTGGGTCTTTTCCTGTCCCTTGGAATCCAATCTAAAATTTCGGCTGTCCATCAATGGTTTGTCCTTCTGGCAGTATGTCCAGCCCATTGCTCGTTCGTGATAGACGTAGTGTTGGTGGCTCTAATATTTAATACATTTTAGTGTGGAATACCTCGTCCCTCACTCACCTGTTGCGTGGCCCGGCTGTCTAAAGGTACTGTGTACGTTTTGAGCTACTTTTCTAGCGTTCTCATCCTTATATTAGTTCATATTCATCCGTTTTCTTATCGTTTGCTCGTTTGTTTACGTTTGGAAGCTGCCAACATGGCGGCTTCCGGTATTTCCTTATCATCTATGGGCGTGCCGCCCCGGTGGCGCAGTGGTGTAAGGCGCTGGCCTCTGATCATTCGTCCGTAAGGGGTCCGGGTTCGAATCCCGGTCAGGCATGGATGTTGTGTTTGTCTAACGGCACTGGCTCTCTCCCTTCCTTGGAACCAGTGACCCTAAATTAGGGACGGGCGACTGCTTATAGCCCATTGAGTTGCTCACGGTGGTCGTTAAACCTCCAATCAAAAAAAAAAATCTATAATCTATGGGCGTGGCGGATGCGCGTCACGTCACACTTCCCACGTCCATGGAAGTTAACATACTCTCGTCCTCAGATGTGTCTGCTCAGATGCCTTCCCAGCTTTCTAGTACTCCTGCACCGGTGCCATCACTGGACTTTGCTGCGCTTTCTTCTTCAGATCCTGCTTCTGCCTCGGTGCCCTCCCTGGGTACTACTGATTCCACTGCCTTGCCTTCGGCCTGTGCTTCTCTTCCCTCACAGCCTTCTGTGCCTGCCGGATCCGACCAGACTTCACTTCCGGGGATGTCATTTGCCTCTAAAGTGCAACGAGGCGCTACTTTTACGTCCGATTCCTCTCATCCAAATGGTCTTTTGCAAGCAACACCTGTTATTCAGGTATTTTTTTTTTGATTGGAGGTTTAACGACCACCGTGAGCAACTCAATGGGCTATAAGCAGTCGCCCGTCCCTAATTTAGGGTCACTGGTTCCAGGGAAGGGAGAGAACCAGTGCCGTAAGACAAACACAACATCCATGCCTCAACGGGATTCGAACCCGGACCCCTTACGGACGAATGATCAGAGGCCATCGCTCAGACCACTGCGCCACCGGGGCGGCGTTATTCAGGTATCGAACCACAAGGTGAAGGTAACGATAGATGACAATTTGCAGATTGGCCGTGAGTTCCATAACCTCCTGGATAGAGGTGCTCTTTCATGTTTTACCAAATACTCCATTGCCACGCTACATGGAAGCCTTATCTGGTCATGTGTAGTCTGCGTCCATTGCAGGAATTTCCCGTACTCCTCGGGGTATTTCGATACAGTTCAATCACAAGGAGGATGCTGACTTTTTCCTGAAAACGGACTTTCGATTGGGACAAACCATCTCATCCCGTCGCCTCTTTCCAAGTGACCGGTGAACATCACATTCTATCCTGTTCCACAGGAAGTGCCGGATAATGCACTTCCTCTCCTTGTCAGTCATGTTTGTAAAATTGTTGGCAAGGTCCGTCGCCTCTCTGACACTCCCCGCGAAACTCGATTTGCACATGCTACCGGACCTCGCCGTCAGTTATTGGTCGTCTTTCCCACCGAGAAAGCCTTGGCGTATTGCCCTACAGAAGCTACTGTTGAAAGTGGAGCACGAACGTACAGTTTCAAGATTTTCACTGCTCACTATTGTACACACTGTTTAACACAGAAACACACCACTGCCTCCTGTGACCGCGTTCGACGTGGACGTTCATCAAGTTCGCATCCCACTGCTGACCACATTGGTCTTTCTACTATCCCCACTACCGGTAGTTTGCCTGACGCGAATTCTTCGTTCTTCCGTCAGACGAACATTTCCGTCACGGACGATGCTGCCTTTCCTCCACTCCCGACCCGTACGGTTGTGCATCCACCTTCAAGATTGACAGAGTTGTCTTCGACTACAGATGTGTCCACAGCGGAGTGTTCCGATCCGGGTGTGTTGAGTGGTGGTTTGGCAGATCGGCCGTCTGGCTCTTCTCCTAGCCTCCTCAGATATCGGATCTCCAGTTACAACCTTGTCTACCATACCCTTGTTGCAACATCTTCCTGAGGCCTCGGCTGCTGTACCAATCTCCACTACGGCAGCTCAATTACGTACTGCTTCTTCGGCGACGTTCGTTTTCTCGTCTCCTGACTTGGGAGGTGAGCCTGATCCACTAATAAATACATCCGCCTCAGCTTCTTCTTCGAAGCGGATTGGAACTTCCAAATGCGCTGTAAAACAGAAAAAGTTGAAACAACTTTCTGTGCCACATTCTGAGGATTCATCTTGTGTTCCCGAGGTTTCCGGTTCCGATGTTCCTCCACCTGATGATTCTTCAAACAGTATGCTTCTCCGCTCAGGTCCTGTCAATCCTCTCTCTGATGCTGAGGTTCTACAGGCCGTTGATACGTTTCCTCCAGTTCCTGGACCACTGTCCAGACAGCAACTTTCACGTATTTTTCAACCTGCACGTACGATTGTTGGTTCTGAAGAATTCCTTTACTCACCTGATCTGGACCTGTTTGCAGCGGTAACGCAATTCGAAGCTTATGTGTCACTTTTTAAATCTCTGTGTGCCACCGATCCTCGGTATCGGCCTTTTTTTTAAAACGTTACACGCGCCGTCTCGCCTCCTTGAAGGAGCTCGCTGAGAAGCATATATGTGATACCATTGCCATTTCACGGATTTTACTCTGATCATGATGTCATCCACTCTTGTCATTTTTTCTAATCCACGAATTCCTCTTCTTATCTCTCCTAGTTACACCAAGCATGCACCTCTCCGTGCGTCTTTGAGTTGTCTGCAGCATTTGTATGTCTCTTTTAGTTAAAGTCCACGTCTCTGCACCATACGTAAGAACTGGAAGGCTGCATTGATCAAACACTTTTCTTTTATAACATAATGGCATATTGCTCTTAAAAAGTATTTTTTTTTTTTTTTTTTTTTATTGGAGGTTTAACGACCACCGTGAGCAACTCAATGGGCTATAAGCAGTCGCCCGTCCCTAATTTAGGGTCACTGGATCCAGGGAAGGGAGAGAGCCAGTGCCGTAAGACAAACACAACATCCATGCCTGCCCGGGATTCGAACCCGGACCCCTTACAGACGAATGATCAGAGGCCAGCGCCTTAGACCACTGCGCCACCGGGGCGGCCTTAAAAAGTATGCTATTTCTTCCAAAAGCTCTCCAGGCAACTTTTATACGCCGATCAATTTCTTCATCAATGTGACCTTCACTTGATATCTGCTGTCCAAGATAAACGTACGTATGTGTTACCTCTTGCTTTTCTTCATCAATCGATAAATCTTCATTCCGTGTAAAAGCATTGTACATCACTTTTGTCTTCTAAAAGTTCATTTTTGATCCCACTTCCTTTAGTCTTGTCAGCAAGTTCCTGGATCCTACTCTGCAGCTCTGATGAGGTAGTTGTAAAAATGACTACGTCACCAGCAAAACGAAGATGAGTTAGATCATCTTCATTAATCTTTATCCCTTTGTTTTCCCAGTTCAGTTATTGAAATACATTTTCCAGTTTGGCATTAACGAGCTTGGGAGATATGGTGTCAACTTGTCTCACTCCGTTTCCAATTTTTATGCGTGTTGTATTTTCAAACAGCCGAATCTGTGCACTTGCGTTTTCGTAGATGATATTAATAATACTAATGTATGCATCTTCAATACCGCAGGATTTCAAAGCCATTGTAACTGCTGATGGTTTCACCGAATCAATGGCCTTTTCATAATCGATAAAAGCCATGCACAATGGAAGTTCATATTCCCTCGCTCTTTAAATTAGTTCTCTCAATAAGTGGATATGATCTATAGTGCTGTAGTCACTCCTGAATCCAGCTTGTTCTCTCGGTTGAGACATGTCCAGTGTTACCTTCAAGGGGTGTGAAAGAACTTTAATGAAGATTTTATAAACCACTGATAGGAGGCTGATAGGTCTGTAGTTCCCGAGATCCTCAATGTCACCTTTTTTATGTAGCAGGATCATTGTATCGTTGTTCCAATCCTTAGATAATTCCTTAATTATCTGTCGTATAATCTAGCTTAACAACGATCGAACTTCTCCACACACACACACACACACACTAAGCAACTGCTGTATCGTCCTTTTTATCTAACGTTCTTATCACATTCATACGACACTCTCTCTGACCTCAAAAGTATTGCCAACCTCATTCATGTGAGAAAGAAAATATCATGTTAAATTTGGAAAGCGCAAGAGAGAACAATCTCAAATATACATAAGAAAAGGAACTAAAATTGAAAGTTAAATTTGAATATACGTCATAATCGATAACAGTTTTTAAAGTAGAACTGGTTACAACTCCTTTTACCTCCTGATCATAGTTTTTCATCTACGTTTGCCCTATATGAATTCCTTGTAATATTCTATGAGCATTTCTTTGTTTTTGAAGCCTTCGCCTTGCGGAATTTCTTTGTTGCTGAAAAGCAACGTTCTTTACGCACCTTCTCACATTTCTGGTTTAAACGGACTAACAGTTTTCAAACTCAGGAGAAATATTACTCTTTATGGATGAAAACCTTATCTGTATGATTTATTTCCTAACAATAGTAATTGCGATGGAGGGGGAAGTTGTTGCAAAATATATAATATATATTTGAATTTCTTAGTCCGCTAACTTAGCTCTTCAAAATCAATTTTTATTAGCTATTTGTGTTGGATGATTTCTTTTTTCTTCCGAGGGCATTTTATGCAAGCCCAGAAGCACAGTTTTATTTTATTTCGTAAATCAGTTTGATTTATATAGAAACCAAGGGCACAATTTTTTTCATAAATGATTGGTAAATATCAAACTAGAGAAATTCAGTTTGGTAAATATCAAACTAGAGAAATTCAGTTTGGTAAATATCAAACTTGAGACATTCAGAGGCATTATCAAACTAGAGGAATTCAGTTTGGTAAATATCAAATTAGAGAAATTCAGTTTGATAAATATCAAACTAGAGAAATTCAGTTTGGTAAATATCAAACTAGAGAAACTCAATTCGGTAAATATCAAACTAGAGAAATTCAGAGGCATTATCAAACTAGGTAAATTCAGTTTGGTAAATATCAAACTAGAGAAATTCAGTTTGGTAAATATCAAACTTGAGACATTCAGAGGCATTATAAAATTTGTAGAAGAATTTTGTTTGGTAAATATCAAATTAGAGAAATTCAGTTTGATAAATATCAAACTAGATAGAAATTCAGTTTGGTAAATATCAAACTAGATAAATTCAATTTGGTAAATATCAAACTAGAGAAATTCAGTTTGGTAAATATCAAACTAAAGAAATTCAGTTTGGTATATATCAAACTAGAGAAATTCAGTTTGCAATCTTTACTTTTGAATAATGACTGCTTCTCGAATAATTGTATTAGCTTTATCGTAGTTCCGAAGGCAACTGCTGGGCGATGCTAACTAGAAAACGATGGTTGCACTAAATACGTGACATCTACATGCTCCTGCTCGGACCCAATTATTTCTTTGGTAAAACTGATTGTGTGTCGTAGCTACACAACCATTTAGGATTACAGTACGACAGTATTTAAGTTTTTCCACCGAAAAAACGTCAACAAACGAACGGAATGGCTCACGCAACATATCTTCGGCTACAGAAGGGTGGCGGCTTCCTAACCTTATGCCGGGAACATCAAAACTGGGCTTCTGCAGAGGGGCGCAGAATCGTGTGGTTAGATGAGTTCGGTTTTCAGCTGATCCGAGCTGACGGGAGGGTGCGGGCGTGTCATCGACAGCACGAGGCCATGGCCCTGTCATGGAACCTCTACATGAGACACATGAGCTTCCTTAATGTGTCTGGAGAGGATCTTAACTGTTGTGCGCTACAATGATATGCTGTCTGATCCTAAAGTGGCTTTTATGGCCTTTTCGCATCCTGCGGTCGATGGTCTGTTCCAGCAGGACGGTGCTCTCCCACCGGACCACAACCACCGAGGCATGGCTGGAGGAACACTCACCTGAGTCTGGAACCATCCAATACTCCCACAAGGTTCTCCGGATTTAAACCCTGTACAAGCTGTCTCTGATGGAGGGGAACATCAGATCCATGTATCCTGAATCTATATGTCAGGCGGAGATATGGACAATGCTGAAACAGACATTATTTCCAAAATCCAGCCGGCATCCGATGGAGTCGATGATTCCGCGTGCACAGGCTGTTACTCCCGCTAGAGGAGGACCAACACGCTGTTAAGTAGGTATTTAATTTAGAAAGACCGGCCCGGCCCAAACGCGCATGTCCAAGGCCCGGCCCGTATATTTCTCCTATTTCCAAGGCCCGGGCTGGCACGTAAAATTTCAAAAATTACCAGAACACGAATTTGACACCTGGTACACTCGGTCATTGAACTCCTGAAGAGTTTTCGTTTTCTTAATTGCTACACGTATTCTATTACAATAAATGTTAATTCAGAATATTTCTGAGACTCTGTATAAGTTACGTGACATTCGAGAAGGGTGGGGGCGGTTTGTATACTCAAAAATATTGCATGAAAAGGACATTTTCCATGCCTTTCAAATTTCCTGGGTTTTCAAATTATCATTCCCTACCGCCGGACCAGGAAATATCCTTGGGGATAAGAAGGGGGCGGGGTAATTCGAAAAGTACGAAATATCCAGAATTATGAGTCAAATCGTTTTACTGGGAGATGATTTTATGGCTTTATAAACTGCACCTATCTCTACTGGCGTATCATATCGCTGGAACCCAATATGTATCTCGTGTGTGTGGGGGGGGGGCACATTTTTGCCGCTTAAGATGCGATGTTCCAGACTTTGTGCTATCATAACTCAAAAAGGTATTTGCATTAAGTGCACTGCACAATGTTTACCGGCCGACTAGTATCAGAACGGGACAGTAATTTAAAATATTTCCAAACATCGCTTTTCCATTTTATATTGTCTACAAGCACATATTCTCCGGAAGCGATTTTTTCGCAAAAATATTTCGCTTTCTTAAACTCCATAATAAGTAAGGAAGAGTATTTATCAGCAACACTGAACTGAGCATATGCGAAGAGAAGTTTTGAAAATTGCTGCCTGATAGTACAAATGACAAAAATTACGGTACAGATTTATACACAGAAGTAAGTTTCTCCGAGTTAATTTCTCCCGTGCCATTTAAGACAACTTAAAAGCTTTTCACAAATCTAGAGAACAAAGTGCCGCCGACTAGAACAATAAAAAAGACCGTCTGCGACAGCCCTGGTTTGGGAACGGGTGGCTCGGTTCAGAAATGCTGCAGTTAATAGCCGGCCCTGAAGCATGAGAGGAGGGTGGAAGTTAGGGAGAGAGAGAAGGGACCACATTCACATTGAAAAACTAAGGGAGCTGATCCACTCCAACTGTTTTGTAGGAGGAGGATGTCTTATCCTGCTGCTGTACAGTAGCGAACAAAAGTATTTGGCGAAACACTTTTTCGACAGTACTTTTTTCTGCTGGACGAAATCGGGTCATTTTGGAATATGACATGTGTTGATTCGTGGGTTACAATGCCGCGTAGTTTGTATTTCGCTCAGAGCGAGTTTGTCGTTTGAAATGGGCCATATTCAAGAGTCTCCAATTATTACCCATTTGTTTGCCGCATGTATTAATGCTTTTTTGGGATTTTTGTGGGTTTTGTGATGTGTAGTATAATAGTTAATAAGTCGATCTTAGGTTTTCAGAACTGGGTAAACAGTCGGAGATCCCTGTTGGAGCTCGCCAGGCGGCCGTGAACATGATGGAATCCGCGATGGGCGTCACCGACATTGCAAGGACCTTGAAGATCCAACACCAGTCCATTTCAGCTATCCTGCAACGTTATAAGAAGACAGGGACCGTCAAGAACACTCAGCGATGTGATAGGCCTCGTTCCACTACGTTGCGTCAGGATAGACGCATCCTCCGTCGATCTCGTGCTGATCCCACCTTGACTGCTGTGCACATCGCCACCAAATCCCGAGACAGCGACGACCTGAACGTCAGCCAAATGACCGTCTCCCGTCGTCTCATTGCTGGTGGATTGAATGGAAGACGCCCCGGAAAGAAGCCACTCATCGGAGTCAAGAATTGACGAGCCAGAGTCGCGTTCGCGCGCCGTCATCGACACTGTACCGCGGCGGACTGGAGTAAGGTGCTTTTCACCGCCGAGAGCAAGTTCAACTTGTTCGGAAGTTATGGCGTCTGATACGTACGACGTTCGTGTTGCCAGAGATTCAACCCCCAGTTCATTCAGCTGACTGTCAAGCCCGGAGGATGATCTCTCATGGTTTACGGCGCCTTCTCTCGCAATGGAATGGGCCCCATCATCAATATTGACGGAATAATTACCGGCCAGAGCTACTCGAACATGCTCATCAACGATGTATTCCCATGGGCAAACCAGAATATGTCACCCGAATGGATCATGAAGGAAGACAACGACCCGAAACACACCTCCAGATTAGCGAAGGCAGCCTTTCAGCAGCAACAGGTCACACTTCTAGACTGGCCAAGCCAATCTCCAGACCTCAACCCCATTGAGCACATGTAGGGGGAGCTGGAGAGGCGATGTGCGAAGAAATCTTGCCGGAATAGGGCCCAGAAGTTCGACCAGCTGTCTGCAGAATGGGCGCGAATTCCGCAGGTTGCCGTCGAGAAGCTAGTGGACTCGATGCCGGCCCGTTGTGCAGCTGTTATTAAGTCTCGTGGTTATCCAAGTAAGGATTAGTTATTGTTTTGTCGTTTTCTCGTACTTGTTTTCTGTTATCGTTGCATTAAATAAATGTGATACACACCTACTTTGTTGGTCAATTTGTATGATCTTTGCGATTAAGCTCGGTACCTGATCTGCGTTGAGGTTTCCGATCCATCTGCATATGGGTCATGTTTACAACTGAATAACACATATCATATCCCAAAATGACCCAATTTGGGCCAGCAGAAAAATAACCGGGCCGGTCCAGCCCGTGCAGACCTCTACTGAGAGGCGCATTTCATATATATTTTCGCAAAACACTGTTAGGCGAATAATGGTATATGTATATTTGTAAATCCATCTCCGCTTCCCAAATTTCCATCTCTTTTCTTTTTATCGACTGGAAACAATTCATTATGAATAACTTTGATCGCATAAAAAAATTTAAATAGTGCAGAATATCTTTTCTCCTGGCAAAAAGTACTCTTTTTCGATTATTTTTGAAGTCCGATTTGAGAGTTGTTTTCATGCGTCGCATCGCTTTTTTTAGGGCAAACATTTCTTTTCAATTTTCCACTTTTCCATAATGCATATTTCTGATGCTAGACGGAGGAAGTGTATATTTGCATTTGAATGCATTGCTTCACTATCAGAATACCGGCTGAAAATATCCCAGATTCTTTATTTTGAGTCAGAATACTAGTTCTTTGATACTGAATAGTCAGCGGAAGCCCTCTTTATGTTTGTAATAGTTTTGTTTCGAAACAAGGTAATTAATAGTTACGTGGGATTTTAATATACTATGTGAATTTCCGTAATTTTTAAAACTACTTATAACCTGCTGTAATAGTCATTATCTCCTATACGTATTGTGGGGTATTGTATTTATAAGCTAATGGAATTTACTAGAGTCGGTTTTGGTTGTCATTGAGTATCCATTAACATAATACCAAGAATTTCATAATTAGTTTTGAATGACTTTGAAAGTTCCGGGGAAGCAATAGTGTATGCACGGACTTCAAACTGGTCTGTTTACTGTTATTATCCTAATGCCTATAATGCAATGTTATCACCACGTCAAAATATGATTGCGACAAATTATATCACTTAATGGAATATAATTTGAACGAAATTCATTCACTTTGTCAGATAATTTTAACAAAATTCATTTGCTTATTCAATAGTTTCACCAAAATCTGTTCAATTATTTACATAAAATACCAATATTATTCTTCAGTTTAAAAAATAAAACGGTTCTCCTTCATTTAGTCAAAGAATATTCTAACAAAATGCATTCCTTTGTAGCAGATATTTGCGGGATAATTCAGTCAATTAGAAACCTAAAAAGTCTGACGAAACTGGAAATTTTAGCCGAAGAAAATTTCCAAAAAAATTATTTCACTTTACCACCGATAAGTTTTAGAAGAATTCATTGCAAATTTTAAAACGAGTTTCGAAAACTTTTTCAGACTTATACAAATAATATTTGCAAGTAAATCCTTTGTGAAAAAAAAGACAAAGTAGGTTCATTTATTCAAAGAAAAACCTGGGCAAAATTATTTTCCTTTGGTACAGAAAATTGTTCCAGAAATAGTCCACTTAAACACAGGATAATTTTTCAAAACTTGATCATTTTTTCAAAGAAATGTTTAACAAAATTTATTCATTTAACTGCAGAATATTTCGACAGTGTTAATTCACTTAATTAATAAAAATATTCATTTAATATTTCTTAGATAGTTGAAGAAAACTTGGTATATTAGTACACTTACCATTTTAATTTTTCTCTTGTAAATTTACCGTAGATCACAAAGTGCGCTACGAAAGTAAAATACTGACGGCGGGTACACTATTAGTCTACAAAACGTTCATATGTATTGATATATGTTCTTTCTTGTACAGTCGATGCAACTGAACAGTTCCTGTAAATATTTTCTGCAAAACGCTGAGATTTCTTCGCAGCCTTCTTGTGTCAGAAAGTGTTTCAATACTTGTGTAATATTTGCCTTACTGGAAGGATAAAAAGAAACTTGGCCGCTTAATCTCGTTCTCAAATTGAGTTGGTTTAAAGGTCGTTTATCAAAGTCAGCCGTTACAGTTGATTTCCCTACCTCTTCCCGCTTCGGTTTCACGAAACTTCGTTTTATTTTTGAGAAAGGGCGACCTTTCTAGTATATGTTTCTGAACACCGTGTTTCTTGGGTATTTCCCAGACATCTTAGTCTAGTGTGTCTCCTTATAATTACCTTTAGTTTGGCTCCAGTATTTTATCGTTAACATGGTTCTCTAAATTACGAGATCAGCAAGACGTTGGAGTACTGCAGCTTTTCTTCTGCCATTCGGAACTGCTGGGAGAGTTTTGCCGCATCTCATTTCTTTTTTTACTATCGAGCCATGTATTTTGGGCCACGGGACATAGTATTGCTCCAAGTGATGTTCACTAATGAACAAATTGTCTGGATCCACAATTTAGTGCAAAATATTGAAGAAATTAGTGGAATTGTTGAAATTAATGTGGGTTTCTTCTAAGCAATAGCTATTTAGTTAATGCAGGTTTAAACTCCAATGGACAACAAAATTTGACTTCAGACTTCTCGTGTGTATCTGAGATTAAACCAAGTTGCGTTTATACTGTTTGGGCTGCTAAAAATTAGAATGACTGTTAAAACGTTAAACCGCCAGCTTAGCTCGAGTTTTTAAAATACACTCTTCGCTAAAAAAAAACAAAAAAAACAACAACACCAAGCGCCCCCAGAAATTCGCTTGGTTCTGTTGAAAACTCGGCGTGCAACAACCGCAGGACCCAATATCCAAATGACTGGAAAATAACGACCAAAGCGACCCTACACAGCACATAAGCACAGCGCGTCGGGCAGGGTATATCAAGCTGAAAGTTCGCAAGCACGGACAATTGTGACAGCAGATTGAGGTTGCAATAACCTCCACGTAGTGTGAGGATGCCTCAACGTTGGATCCGTACACACTACGAGCAATTGGGAAAGTTTGAGTGAGGAGGTATAATTCGGTTGAGAGTGGCCAGTTTGTCAAGTCACCGTATCGCGAGGCATTTTGGACAGAGCGATGTTAGCGCCAATGGGTCAAGGAGGGCACAGTCCAGCGGCATGAGGGCAGTGGACGGCCGAGGGCGATGTCAGAACCCGAGGATAGAGTGATTGTGAGAGCCGGAGGAATAGAATTGAATTCGTCGCTCACAACCATTCGTGGCCGTTTCATCTACAGGTAGGGAAGTGGCCATCTGGACCGTTGCCGGACGACTTGCGGCACGGGGACCACACTCATGGTGGATACTCCGCCGCCAGCCATTGACCAATGAGTATCACCGGCACCGGTTTCCGTGGTGTCTTGCCCGATCAACTTGGGATAATGTCGAGTGACGTCAGTTGTCTTCAATGATGAGCCACGATTTGCATTTGGATGAGTCACGGTTTGCACCATTTACCGTGGAAAACCATGCGTCTCGCATACTGGGAGTGACTGTCCGGGGAGCCATTTCCTGCGATAGCTTTACACCCTTGGTAGTTCTCCGTGCCATGCTCAAGTCTCAACGGTACATCAACGCCATTCTACAACTTTCGTTGCCTTTCCTGTCTTATTACCACCGTGCAATTTTTCAACGGGATAATGATCGGCCACACACTACACGGCTATTTCAGGCCATTCTCCGTAATGTCAATACCCTTTCATTGCCAACCCGATCATTCGACCTCTCGTCAATAGAACATGTTTGGGACATGATGAGATGCCACCTACGCTCATCCCGGAATGTCGACGAACTGAACGCAATTTGCACACCATCTGACATAATACACTTCAGGACAGTATGCGTGAACTGTATGCAGCTATACCACCCCGGGTAGGAAGTACTCACTTGTTCCACTCGTGAAGATGTTATGTCCGAATAAATGGCCGAATTGCGCTAGAATTGCAAACATTTGCTTTCTTGTACATGTAAATTGCACATACCAATTCTCATCTTGATTGGACGATTCCTTCTGCATGCGTCGGGTTTTTTGGCAAAGGGTGTAACTATGAAACCTGTTTTACTCATGGGAAAGTACACACCCTATGGTAATCCCTCATAGAGGAAATGATTCGCAAACACATCGCTTTCTCTGTCGTTTATAATGAGTTTCTGAAGCATCTCTCACAATGATCCAACCCAAGTCTGCAAGTATTGCTGGATTCCATTTCAATTGGTACCTTTTTCAAGGTTAGTTATGCCCTGATGAAACCGTTTTCGGTGCCGTCCACTGACAACACCGCATTTGACCGGGAAGAAATCCAGAAAAAAGTGAAAAAGTGCAATTTCAATGGCATGTTACACCCTAGTCTCTAGTAGCGCTGCAGAAAGGTTTCTACAAGTTCCTGGTAATTATCAGATTTATTGTTCCCAAAAAGTTTCTGGACACTTGATGGAAATCATCCCAAGCTAACTTTTGATCACCTGAGTAGAACTGACGTGTGTGTGACCGACAACTACTGTTTTAGATTTTAGCCTCGCCAAGTGTCGAAATTTATCACGGAAATCCTGCCTCATTTGAATCCACGGCTTTTACAAAATTCTTCATTACTCCAAGTTTGATGTGGAGAGGAGGGGGTAGAATCTTGCTAGATTATATAAGTGTTTTATTAGGGGCATTCTTGCATCGCGATTCAAGTGATTGTCGTGGGGGCCAATCCTATTTCTTGCAATGGCATGTCCTTGAACGACTCTCCCAGAGACAGAGGAAAGCAACACTTTGTGTAACCGTGCTGTAGCTCCATCAAGATGGTAATAACATTCAAGTCACCAAACGTATGCCACTTGAACTTGACATAGTTGATGGTGTGTAACAGTTGCTTTGTGTTGTTGTACGTTTCTTTTATGTGGACTGTATACTGGAGTGGAACAGATGGTTAAACGTTACCATTATGGAGCAGCACAGGTTTTAAACTCAACTTTGATGAACATAAGAACGACCTAAAATCGTCACGTTTGTAGTGTATCTACAGTGCTGCCATCAGAGCTACTATATATACGCAAACGATGAGGTTATCTCTCATTTTTAGCACGTCTTTTGTAAAAAAAAGATCGTAAAATTCCGTTTCCCCTATATCTCTGCTTCTTTTTTTTTTTTTTTTATTGCATGTTTAACGACCGCCGTGAGCAACTCAATGGGCTATAAGCAGTCGCCCATCCCTAATTTAGGGTCACTGGTTCCAGGGAAGGGAGAGAGCCAGTGCCGTAAGACAAACACAACATCCATGCCTCACCGGGATTCGAACCCGGACCCCTTACGGACGAATGATCAGAGGCCAACGCCTTAGACCACTGCGCCACCGGGGCGGCATCTCTGCTTCTAACCTACGATTTGAAAAATTCTTTCTGCATTGGATACAGCTCCTGATGGGAAATCGTTTGCAAAAAATTTCTAATTTAATTTATGTAAAAAAAGGTTTGGCCACCAGGGGGCGTAAATCTTAATTTCCGCTTCTGATGTATTTGCAGCAAAATATGAGCTTCTAAATTCTTGATTGAAAAAAACGTCGTTTGTAGACCGATACTACTCATGTCGACCAACCTTTTAGAAACATTTTCTTCTTAAATTAATGCATGGTTTTTACGCAAGGAAGCTTAGATGTATATCCTATTTTTGTCAATATCTCGATTTCTAGGAGTCCGATTTAAAAAAATTCCTTCTTTGTTGGATAGTGATTCTGGTGTGACATGTTTTTTCTATAAATTCAAAATTTTCAAGTAATTCACAGACTTTCCGTAAGGGAGCGTAAAGGTAAATACCGTTCCCCCTTATATCCCTGCTTCTAAATATCCGATTTGAAAAATTCTTTCTGCGTGGGATTCAGCTCCTGATGGGAAATCGTTTGCACATAATTTCTAAATTTTGAAAAAAAAATGGTTTGGCCACCAGGTGGCGTAAGTCTTAATTTCCGCTTCTGATGTATTTGCAGCAAAATATGAGCTTTTAAAATCCCGATTGAAAAAAATTCGTTTGTTGACCGATGCTCCTCATGTCGACAAACCTTTTAGGAACATTTTCTTCTTGAAATAATGCATGGTTTCAATGCCAGGGGGCGCAGATATATATCTTATTTTTGTCAATATCTCTACTTCTAAAAGTCCGATTTGAAAAATTCCTTCCTTGTTGGATAGTGTTTCCGATGCGAAATGTTTTTCCCATAAATTCAAAATTTTCAAGTAAATCATAGACTTTCCCATAGGACGCACAAATGTAAATTGCGTTTTCTGCTCCTGAAACTCCGATTTGAAAAATTCTTCCTGTATCGTATACAAAACCTGATGGAAAATATTTTTCACATAATTTGTAATGCTTGGTAAAGAATGGTTTGGCCACCAGTGGTCATAAGTGTTACTTTCTGCATCTGATGTATTTGTAGCAAAATCTGGGCTCCTGAAAACTTAACAATTTTTTTCTTTTCTGGACCGATACCGCTCATATGGATAAACCTTTTGAGAATACTTTCTTCCTAAAAATAATGCATGGTTTTCCCACCAGGAGACGTAATGTCACATCTAATTTTTGTCGATAATTCTGTTTCTAAGAGTTCGTAAGCTCACGATTCCGTCTACAGCAATATCTGAGGGATTAAAGTCCCGATTAAAAAACTTCTTTCTTCCGTCAGATACTATTGTTTTCCATACCGGTGCCATTGACTTTGAATAGCTTTGATAAATTTACTTTTGCGTCAGAACGGATTCAAAAGACGTGCTTATTACACCCGAAAATTTGGTGTCATCTGTTTTGTTTTAAATGGCTTCATTAAATTCACTCTGGGGAATAATATGTGATTATGCATTCTCTTCAGCAGGTACGAAGTCAATATCTGTCGATGTCGATGCTTTCATAGGGGACCTATATTCACTAGCCTTACTTTCTTTTTCATCATACAGAGATTAAGAATATGGTGGATCCGGAACACGAAGTCCTTACTCATGAGGCTCTGGGCGCATAGCAGAGGGGATATTCGGATAAATCAAAGGGCGCGTTTCCTTCATAGATACACCATGCCCAATTGGAGGAGTCTTGCAATAGTAACAATCATTAAGATGGCTTGTTGGTTCCCTCCACACTATTGGAGCTACAAAACGCGTAGATCGTCCATTTTGATTCCACCAGCAGTGGAGATTCGTTGCACAGGATTGGCAACATATGTGTGGCGAACAATAACCTTATCCTGGTCTCCGATCTCACAACCAAAATAAAGTCTGTAAGCTTTTTATATCATCAGTGTAATGGGTGGACTTTGTGATAGTAAAGTAATTTGTCCACAAATATAAAAAAATTTTCCGCACTGTTCACACATTCACGTGACATCTTGAACGACACGCCTGCACTCACAGAATCTACAACGCAAATGATGACAAAAAGGAAATGTAGTTAAAATGACTGTGCCAGATTGCGTCGTCCAGTTGTTTCCCAAGATTATGCATATCGTGGGGAATCACGCGTTCAACATATCGGACTTCTTGTGCAAACCATTCATTCCCACTCACACCTCTCCCCCAGTATTTTGAAACCTAGAACTCATTCGTGATTTTTAAGCTCATATTCATGATCAGCATGTCCAAATTAGGAAGCAAGTAGCTGCTTTTGTCTCGGATGAATTTTGGCTGATGTCCAGTGATATTGATCTTTAGGAAACTTTTGAAGGAGGTTTCGGTAGTTATTGCTATATGGAGAATTCGGTTGTAGGTTATAGCAATGTCCAACTTTATAGCCTGTCCTAGACAAACTTCAACTACGAGTACGTTAAAATGATTAATAACAACAAAGAAAATTCAAATGCGAAGGTTGGAGCATTCAAGACCACAGCTTTTAAAAAACCTGTAAAGGGCGTGAAAAAAGTGACACAATATCTCCAAAGCTCTTCACTGTAATATTGCAGAATATCGTTCACTCATTGAACTGGGAATACAAGGTGAAAACGATTAATGAAGATAGTTTCATCTGCTTTCTTTTCTCAGTCAATTTTGCAATTGATAGTTTAACCCAATTTTTTTACAGTCAGTTTTGCAATTGCCCTCTGATTCTGTATAGTACGCTCCAGTAAGTTGTTGAAAACAACAAAAAAGTGGGACAAAAAAAAAACTGGCATACAAATCTTTTACAAAAACAAAAATTTGATGGTTGATGAGGCATATTTAGAAGTAATTGATGCTTTCATCTATATAGGAAAACATACAGCAAGCAAGGCCCACATCAAATAAACATATACTTAAGAGGAGTATGAAAATTGGCTGTAGTGCGTTTGGAGTAAAAGAACACTTTGCAAAAGAAATGTGTTAATATGTGGTTAATAAAACAATGGTTAAATAATGTTTCCTTCCAGTTCTTTCGAATGGATAACAGACAAAGATCTTAACTAAAGGAAACATACAGAGATTGCTGGCAATTAAAGAAAGAAATTGAGAGATGCATACTTGGTGTAATCAAGAAAAATAGGAAAAGGGTTTCATGAGGGAAATTAATGAGAGACGAGAATTGATAACATCATGATCAAAGTAATGACACTCAGTTAGCAATGAACTGGACACATTTCCCGAAGAACTGACCCCCTTTGGACAACTGGCATATTAGATTATATACCAAAGGACAGGAAAAGATACAGAAGAAGACAATGTTGTAAATGCGTGAATGAAATTTAAAAGCATTGCGGAGGGACGTATAGGAAAATTGCTCAATATAGAACGTTTTGCATGTAGTTTAAGGAGTCCTTTATTCAGCAGTGTTCTAATAGTTCGTTATGATGATGATGATGATAATAATGTGAAAACTGTCTAACGAATGAGCTGGTTACCGCCGCATAAACAAATGCGAATTCTACGTAACTAACCTTCTTGTCATATTAGATCATTCACACATTTTCAGCACGCCTTTGAAATAATGCGTGCTCACGGTACCAATTTGTCAGTTTGTTAGTCGGACTGTGGAAAATATATACCTGCACTTGTACCTTAGATTCAAAAACTATTCCTTACACAAGATATCATAGAGCATGGGGTTGATGAATCATCCTCGAATTTCTCGGATGCAATTTTTCCGCTATGTACAATAACGTTTTTTTTTGTGTGTGTGGTGTGTGTAGCACCATATCTTCTTTTTCAAAAGTATTTCTGAATTCCTTTACACATTCAGTAGTAGCATGAAGTATGCGCGTTTACTGTTTTGAATTACGTTGAGCTGTACGGCTATCAAGCAAAACGGCGAGTTTGCGTTTGGAGCTAAATCTACCCTTGTGAAAACAGAATTTGAAAAATCCGTTTTGCGTAACAGTTTAGAGCAAACTATTATGAATGTTTGTGCCCTTGCAAACTTTTCTAATACTGCGTTTCGTGTCAGTAGTAAATTATGTATTTCAATTCGATTCTATCTTACATCTACGCCGAATTAGAAAAATTCTTCAAAAATTGATTATATTTACCTCCTGCATGTCATCTGATTCTTCTCATGAACTATTTTCTGACTAAACAGCTCAGCAATGCGTGCGCATTTTGTGCTACTCTTTCACTTAAAAATTTGTTTCCCACCCACACGTTTAAAGCACCATTATTATTTTAAGTGTCTTCTCCAGATCTCTGTACAAATGCAAAATTTGAAAGCTCAGTGGCACAAGAGTCATATGATGATTAGCAAACAATTTGTTCCACGATTTAAATTAAAAAGAGAAATACTTTTAAAAACCCCAGAATGAAAAATTCGTTGCCATCCTTCTTTTTGTAAAAATAATTTTGCTTTCAGTGTTCTGAAATTCCGTAAAATGCCGAACATCAGGAATCACTTAAATATGATAACTATACTAGTAATCCGAATTTCTTGGTGTAGAACAGAAATAAATGTTTCCAAGCTTTCGCACATCAACCAGATGGCTCTTTCAAGGTCGGAAGACGGCAAACTCCAAACTAAATAATAGAACGCTTCAACAATTTGAATGCGGTGAATTGAGTTTACTATGAACAAAGAGATGCGAACGTAATCGGGAATTGAAAGACACGAGGTGTTATGCTCGTTTAGCACGCGGAATAATGGAAGGAAGGCAAGAGGCATTACTTGAAGAACTGGTTCCAAATTCGTGGCAACTCCAGCGAGACGCTATCATTGCATGACTCGCTGTAGGTTATGATATCCAAAGTTTTGCGAACGGCAGCAGATTTTGGGGTGGAGTACGAAGCTAATTTAGTTACGTCATGGTGCATCCCTATACTGAGAAACCAGAACCAGTCATTAATCTTTCTATGGCACAACTACGCTACCTGGGCCCAATTCCCTGTGTACAAAATGTTTCCTATGAGCTCAAGAACATGAGTCTTGTTGTTAGCATCAGGTCTCCGATGTTTTTATATACCATGATAAAGGGAAATACTGACAATACCCCACCTTCCAACGAAGCAGATATTTGTGCCATTCCTGTAGAATATCCGGACGCCACCAAGCGATAATACATTGGAATGACGAAACGTCGATTTAGATTTACAGTCAACGAACATGAAAGGGTCATAAAAAACGGCAGAGCAACCACGGCCCTAACCAGAGAAGCCAAGTCCGCTGCTCCTATGTGGGATGACGTAATGAAATCACCTTCCTACTCCACCCCAAAATCTACTGCCATTCGCAAAACTTTGGATATCATAACCAACAGTGAGTCATGCAAAGATAGCATCTCACAAGAGTTGCCACGAGTTTCGTACCAGTTCTTCAAACAGTGAATGCCTCTTGTTTTCCTTTCCTGATTTCGCGTGTTAAACGAGCATAACGCCTCGTGTGTTTCACTGCCTGATTACGTTCACATCTCCTCACTTATTGTCAAGTCATTTCACCGCGTTCAAATTGTTGAAGCGTTCTATTATTCAGTTTGCAGTTTGTTGTCTGCCTTCCTTGAAAAAGCCATCTGTTTGATATGCGAAAGCTTTCGAAGCTTTGAATTCTATCCTGCACCAAGAAATTCGAGTTAGTAGTATAGTTATACTAATTAAGTATAGTTGGTGTACAGTCCCTTGTTATTTAATCCAGAATCACGTTAATACTAATTTTATTTTCGGTAGACGCTATGTTATGTAACGGACTAAGTCCAGAACTACATAGCCAACCATTAATTCCAGGACAACTGCATGACAAAAGGCTTTGTTTACAGAAAAATTCATATTTCGTACTGAAACCGTTGGTTCTTTTCACGGCCGAAACAGTTAGTTCTTTTGTCTAGGCGGAATACTCTTGATCTGATCTTTGAAAACGTCAACATATATGATCCGTCATTCACTGTTCAAAGACCAATTTAACTTTATTTGTCAAGCAGTCCCTTCTAAGCACACGGCAATCCAACTGGTCTGAGTTTCTCTATAGGGTTCATGACATTACTTTGAGCTGCCGAGTCCAACTTTTTGACACTCGTACCTTCAAATCAATTTGAAGCAACGAGAGTAGTATTACAAGGTGGGTTACACTTCTGAAAGAGACGTGAGTTTTTCCCAAAGTACTTCACAATATTGGTAGTGAATAATTTCCAGCAAGTCTAGGTAGAGATCAATATTCATGGTTTTGTTCTAAACGACTAATGCGCACAATCCAAACCACGAAAAACAGCTCCATACTATCACGCTGACTCCTCTAAACGTCATTAGAGATATGGTATTGTTTTTTTTTTTTTTTTTTATTGAAGATTTAACGTCCACTGTGAGTAACTCAATGATATATGAGCAGTCATCCGTCCATAATTTCCGGATACTGCTTACAGGGAAGGGTGAGAGCTAGTACAGTAAGACAAACAAAATATCTATGTCTCACCGAGATTCGAACCAGGATCCTTCTCAGACGAAAGACCATAAGCCAGCGCTTACACCACTACGACACTAGGGCGCCCATCATATTGTTCAGCAGATACGCATTTCTCGGCATCTGCGTCATCCAAGAACAACCATCATACTGGTAGATCGTGTACAGTGCCTCATTAGTCCAAAGCACAGTTTTGCATTGGACTTCGGTCTAATATCTACATTTCGGGCACCACGCTGATCAGTGTGTGGCCCTAGGGTAAGTAAATAGCCACTTCTTGATGGCTACTTGACCCTGGTAACTGATTTCGTGTTAAATACTTTCCAATGAACTGGTGCTAGAATCAGTTCAGATAGTCTCACATACCGTTTGAGTGATTTCAAATAATATCGATCTGCATTCCGAACTGACAGTTCTGTTCAGAGTTCCCCTGCCATATTCAGTTAGTTTTTTTTTATTGGAGGTTTAACGACCACCGTCAGCAACTCAATGGGCTATAAGCAGTCGCCCGTCCCTAATTTACGGCCACTGGTTCCAGGGAAGGGAGACAGCCAGTACCGTAAGACAAACACGACATCCATGCCTCACCGGAATCCGAACCTGAACCCTTTTCGGACGAGTGATAAGGAACCATCCTTTAGACCACTGCGCCAACGGGGTGGCTCAGGTAGTTTCGCAGGTTTATAAAGTTGGTGTCTGACAGATTCAGCTCCAGTCCTCTTTCATTTGAATATCAGGGTCCAAAGGTGTACCTAAGGATTTTTTATGGTCACTGAAAAATCACGTACGGTCAGATCGCTTGTGTGCAACTCTTTTACCAATCCTCACTGGAAAGCAGTTATTTCTGTCGACCGATACATCTTGCATTCACATTCGTGCAATTGCCTTGTATCTCTGAGAGAATATTGATATTTGGGTCCGTGACGTGGTGCTTGTGTAAGTCGAAGTCACTAACACCCTACGTTTGTGCGGATATTAGTGGTAGGGTAGTGTACGTATCGTTCGGTCAAACTAATCTTCCTGTCACGATTTAAAGTTTCCCTAAGAATGTATTTCATGTTCCATAAATAAGAAATTATATTTTTGGAAACATTGAATCTTGTCTGAGAAGGAGGATTCGAACATATCACCGTTGGACTTGGTTCCAATCTTTGTTAAGATAATTAACGTGCTTCTTCTCTCTCCTCCCAGTAATATGACAGCCGTCCGCGTTCTGTCTGCGAGGTCTCTGTTTTAATACTCCCGAGCTTACATTTTACGCCAAAGAATAAGTATGCTCTGTAATGATATGGGTCAATAGCACATATATCCTGTATCCTGAATTACAGAAGCCCGTCCAGGCCTGTGTCAGGACTTGGTTCGTTGCAATACCGCGTCTTCCATTTCACATTATGATCTTCGCGTGTGCTCTATATCTAGTGAATGATAATTAAATCCAAAAGAAGAGGTCATACAGCCGAATAACATTTTCCTCTAAACGCCTCGGTGTTCCATTTTTCTACAAGATTAATACAAGCGGTGAAGGTGATGGGAGTGTAAAAGAGAGAGACTGAAGGATTATATATACATACATAACATTCTGATATATCATATATAAAATACCTTCTTTTGAGGAAATCCTTTTTCTAGAGTTAAAGAAGTTTGATTTTTTTTTACGGAATCAAATTTGAAACTAATTTTGATTTCGTAAAAGAAAACAATTAAAACTCCGGAGTTTTTCTTTTAATCGATAAAAAAGAGAGCCTGGGCTATGACTCCATGAGCCGAGGCACATTCCTGAAAAGGAGGGGGCGTCTAGATAATGTAATTACAAGGCTAAAAACCAACATAAATAACTTTAACATGCTTCCACTAAACTACAGTTCAACGTGATCGGGTATGCGTTGATGGAAACACATGGTTTTCCAAAAAAGTTAAACTTTAGGTAATCACATTATGTAGGTCTCTTGTTAAGGGAATTATCAAGAGAGAAAGCCTTGTAATGTTATACGCTCATATGTGGTGGATGTCATTCACCGAATCTGAGTAACACCTTTCCGTGGATTCAGTAGCGGTATGCCAATGATCGAAAGAATAATTCAGAATTTATTAACGCCAACGATTCACTTACTCTTCGAAATGTTGATGAGCAGTATAGGTTAGAAATCTAACGCTTGCAAAGATCCTTCATAGAAAAGACCTTGAGTATTTGTCGGACTGTGTTCTGGTCGGAAAGTTCTCTTGCTTGCGGATTTGTGCAGGAACACCAGGTGGAAGATCATCAGCCGCCTGCCAACGTAGGTGACACCATCTGGACTTAGACCTCCGATTATCAGAATGTTTCTGTTCGTTCTACCATCTTAAGGGCTACGCAAAAGGCCGTTGCAACGTTGGGGACTTGTGCAAGAGTAAATTGAGTGCGGATAGGTTTGGCTAATCCAGTACAGGGATGGACTATGAAATTACAAGCTGCTTATGTATATGCTTGGATTTATGGACGAGTCATATACGTAAGCAGCTTGTAATTTTTGAACTCTGTTTCTTTGGGCTCCTGATTGGATAGAAGAAGGAGGTTCCTTATTCCAATCGAAAGGTGTTCTTGCATAGTGCGACATACTGCGGTACGGCCCAAACCATCAGACGTGCGGTGGACCTCTGCGCTGTTATATTTTACCGATGACATATATATATATATATATATTTAATTTTATTGGAGGTTTAGTGACCACCGTGAGCACCTCAATGGGCTATAAGCAGTCGCCCGTCCCTAACGTAGGGTCACTGGTTCCAGGGAAGGGACAGAGCCATTGCCGTAAGACAAACAATACATTCATGCCTCACGGGATTCGAATCCTGACCCCTTTCGGAAGAATTATCAGAAGCCATCACTTAGACAACTGCGCCACCGGGGCAGCCGATGACAAATACTCGGCACTCAGAACATGGTACGTCCAGTGGCTAGCAGAGGCCACTTATTGACTAACATACGGGAACTTTCAGAGAGCAGGAGGGCGAGTTATCTGAGACGATCTCTTCTGGCCATTCGTCAGAGATGAGTACGGAGTCGAGTCCGAATGAGGTGACATTTTTGCCCGATGGCGATGTTCCTTCCCTGAAACTTGTGACCCTAAAACAGAGACAGGCGTCCATTTATGGACTATAGAGTTTCGCATGGTAGATATTAAACACATAAACAAATAAAATGAATGATAGTTCTAAGGACACAGCTGTTCGTTCCCTCCGGTTGCATTGCACGACTATTTTCCGTTATTTATAAGGAAACTAGAATGCACTAAGCAAAATGTTGCCTTAGTTATGTTAGTCCTTGTTGGTATCCATGGTAGCTGGAAACCCTCACATACGCTTTCTTCTAAAGCTCTTCAGCATTTCCAAAAAGTGTTTCACGGAGGTAATGTGACAATCTGTGGGTGAACAGATTCTTAAATATACGGGCATGAATACCGTAAGTCCCCATTTCTGTCTTTCACACAAAATTCAATCCAGTACAGGGTTTATATTTGAAAAAATAACCTTTGCTGCCTGGGGGTATAAATCAACTTTGTGTACATCTTCGTTTAGTAACATCAATTGTGACTGACGGTGACTCCTGCTGATCCTTCATAGGTCCAGAAAATTTAAAGAACACGTAAGGATAGAAAATCTGACTCACTCTAGAGAGGAGTTTCGGGCAACTATGGTCGTTTGTATGTACGGGCGTTTTTGGCGTTAAAGGGTTATGTGGAAGAGCAGCATAAATGAAATTTCAGCGCCCTTAGCTGTTTGCTCTGTAGTGGAACATAGGAGGATCATCAGGTTTTTGTGGTCCGAGAATGTGAAACTTCGTGAAATTCATAGAATAATGCTGCAACAGTATGCAGATGCCTGCATTTGCGAAAGAAGATTGTTCGAGTGCGTAGAAGCGTTTTAAAATGGGCGAACATCCGTCCCTGATGAGCAACGCACCAGTCGTCCTAGCACATCCACCACTGATGAGAAGGTGGGTCGCGCTGACGCCATCATTTGTGAAACCAGGCGCATTTCTTTAAACGTTCTGGCCAGGTAATTGAAGGCCAATATCGGGTCCGCTCATACCATTGTCACGGATGTTCTCAAGTATCGCAAGTTGTGTGCACTGTGGGGGCCAAAGATGCTGACTGAAGGGCGCAAGATGATTCGTGTGCAGACCCCCAGAGTCTTTTTGGCGCGGTTTGACGAGGAAGCAGACGGCTTCCTGGCACGTGTCGTCACAAGGGACGAAACCTGGGTCCATCACTATGAGCCCGAAAGCAAGAGACAGTCTTCAGAATGGCGGCTCACATCTTCCCCAATCTGGAAGTTCAAGTTTCAACCCTCCGCTGGAAAGGTCCTGTACACTCTCTTCTGGGATATGAATGAACCAATTTTGGAGCACTATCAAAGGAAAAGGGGGAAACAGTATATAGTGCCCGATACAGCACAGTTTTGGAGGAGGAGAGGAAGCCAATAATACGGAGCCTTCGCAGAGGACTTTTGTCTAAAGGCAGTCTTCTTCTTCATGCTAATGCCCGCCCTCACACGGCCACTGCAACTCTTGATACGATTCGGAAATTGAGATTTCAGATCTTAGAGCAACCCCCATACAGCTCTGATTTTTCTTCTTCGGATTATCATGTGTTTCGACTCTTTAAGGTTGCTTTGAAAGGACGAAGATTTGGGACTGATGAGGAGGTCAAAGGAGCCGTTCATTCTTGGCGGAAGGCACAACCAAAAACATTTTTTTATGATGTGCTGAAGAAGCTGGTGCAACGGTGTGAGAAATGTATTGAAAAGATGAGTGATTATGTAGAAACATGAAATATCATTTATATTTCCTCCCATTGAACTACGTATTCCAAAATATTCAATTTGCTGCTACTTTTTGAACTGCCTTCGAACAAGGATAGAACGGTATAAGATCAAAAGCGTCAACGCCTATCGTATCAAATCTTAAGCTTATTCTTGTAGCTTCATATTTCGTTTTGCAAGTGTAACATTTCAAGCTGAATTTTTAAACCCCTTGATATTTGTATGGGTTGCGAATAATTAATTATAAGCACATTTTTTCCGAAATTGAGTGAATCGTCTTTTTTCGGTTGTTGTTTTGAATGTTATTGATATCACTACCGAAATTGTGCTTCTTTCGAACACCAGTTTTATAAAATTGCGCACATTTATTCTTTGAGCTTAGTGGAATCCTTCACTGCATAAAATAAATTCTTGGTGTCGGTTTGGAAATCGAAGTATTCAGTTCTGAGAGCATGTAAAATAATTCTATCTCAGAAGGTGTACCTATGTAAAAATATGCAAAATCACTAAATACCAAGCACCCATAGAAAGAAAACTACGAAATCAGATATAGTGAGAATTTAGCCTTCAGCTGGGCAAACAATGCAGTTCCATCTAAAGCCATTGTCTCTACGTTCATTCTTAACAAACACATGAGGGAAGGTGTTAATGGAAATTATAAATAAAGAAATCTTTGCCAAGATCTTTCAAAAAATTAGAAAATGAATGCTGAATTAGGTAAATATTTTTCTTGCAGTGGAAGTGGAAAATTGAAATCTTGGTTATTGAGGGAACATTTTTCTTCATTCATTGTTTTTGTTTTCAGAGATTACCAAACGTGCGTAACTTAAACCCCCTTCGAATCTCTCATTTTGCAATTATTATGAAAGACAAATAGAATCTTCTATAACACCTCAAAGAAGATTTTTAAGAGGAAGATATCTTCGGAAAGTTAGCTATCCTCTAACCAACACGCCGAGTGCGAAGATAAAATTGAAACGACACAGTGGCTAATGGGCTTTTAAAATTTATTTACAATTTGTTTAACTTTTGCAGATTGTTGGATTTAGCTTGCTAAAGTGGTTTTCCAAAACACAGTTTTTTTAAGTCGGTTACTTAATATGTAAGAGGTGATTGTCTGCATATCAGTTAATAACCCGACAGATGCTTCCAAACGCTTTTATGTGGTTTTCGGAAGTAGTGAAGACTTTGCTACAAAAGAGGACAAACAATCAAGAAATATCTGTAACTAATATACGTAAACATTAATGTCATAAGTATTTTAAACTTTTAATACGCAAGTATCTAGTAATTTGAAGGCATTTCTATCTAGTTTTAGTTACTCGTTGAATATATACCAGATGTCCATAATTAATGTCGAATTTCCGAGGGAAATAATACACGGAATAACTTCAAATTTCATATGAGGAATTCTAGCCAATGGAATTTTGTTTTCAGATAAACAAAATTCCAAAACTCGTCTCCATGATGACGAGTTTTGCATCAAAGGAGGTTAGAATAACTGGAGTAAGGGCCAGCCGTTCCCGTCGGGCAATGAAAGTGAAGCCACCAAAACGTCACGATCATGACGTCACAGCCAATCACAACCTCGGCCAGCCTCTGCCGCCATGTTGGTGAGACGTGTTTGACGAGTCGCAGCCAATCACAGTCTTTGCTGCCATATTGGTGAGACGTTTGAGCATTAAATTCGTCTGCTCAAAGTGCTTCAAGTTTGTGACGTCATCCTTACTCCACTTGTTCTAACCTCCTTGGTTGCAACCACGTATAACGATGAGAAGCTGAAGTTATACACACAGATACGACATGCTTGGAAAGAAGCTGCTATAAAAGTAGGCATCTGCGGAATGCAGCATTTCACTGCAGGAGAATCTTTGACATTTCAAAGTGTACTGCCACTGTCATCAAAATAGATAGTGCACTTCTCGTGCAAAGTGACTGCGCAAGTTCAGAACTTAAGAGTGAGCCAACCAGTGGACATTGTTTACGTAAAATGATCCAGAAGTTTAAAAAGACTATTCCTTTGGACGTCAAACCTGAAGGAGGACGGAAGCCAGTCGATCAATAGACCGTGCGGGATGTAGCAACAACGTCAGAAGAAGACAGGATTGTCAACTATCCCGGCAAGTAGTAGAGCACGGCAGCCTGCTCAGTCTTTATTCAAGCCTTCAAGCAGGGTACGGGAACTTCTGACAGGAATACTGCGCTGTTATCCTTTACAAGATTTCACTGACAGGATTGCACAAGAAGCATGAACAATAGTGTTTCTAGATGGGGTTGTACTAAACAAAACGAATGATCATGGAACATTTTGTGGACAGAAGAAGCCCATTTGTATCTACATGAAGTTGTTTATATGCACAACAGCAGAATTTGTACAACACAAAAACGACACAACATGCACAAGATTCCTCTCCATTCTCCAAACCTTGTCGTTCGGAGTGCTGTTACTACGGAATTCATCGCTAGACTGTTCTTTTTCCCATGAACACGGTCCTGCAAACGTCGTTTCACATTCTGTTAACACCCAGCGATAAGCATCTCTTTTAGCAACCTGGAGATTCCAACAGTTATGCAGCGTCAGTTCGTCAATTCAACAGTTTCATAAAGGATGGTGCTCCTCCTCACCTAGAAATGCCTGTCAAGAAGTCTCTGCAGGCACATTTTGCTAACGGAAGATAATCATCTTCCATTTTCCTGCAACTTGGCCAACACATTCACCACAACTTAACCCGTGCGGCTTTGTTTGGTCTTTGGGAAGTCTGAAGAAAATCGTCTATCGTGGTCGCATAGCAAACTTCGTCGACTTCAAAGCAAGCCTTAAGAGTCATATCTACATTTCGAGTGAAGCACTTCGATCTGTGATTGAGGGTAATACGTTGCGCGTTCAGCATGTTGCGGAAAATAGGAAACAGCATATCGAACATGCTGTTATGTAACCACAAAATGTGTCTTGTGTACCGAAAGCCGTTTTACATTTTTTTTGTATGTTTTCTGATGCAATGAAGCATTCATCCCCTCACGAGAAGGGTTGTGGAACTAAATTTTCATTTTTCCTTTAAAAAATATCCCATTGCCTCAGGAATCCACATATCAAATTTGAGGTCATACGAGAAATAATATCGCCTTGGAAATGTGAACTTTAATTGTTTATACCCAATAGATTAAAGTAATACCTTTACTTCCTGGTATTTCCTACTTTAACAAAAAACTGAAAGATTTTCTTTAAATTGAGTATTATTAGTTTCGAAAGTATAAACGGAAAACGATAACATGTTTACCCTTGATTTATAAGAAATTTTTGGGTCGTATTCAAATACTCTCTGATGCGAACTTTAAGACAGACGGCTGTGAAATTATTTTAGATACACACATGAAAATGCTGTCACGCCAAATTGATTTTGTTTTAATTTTTGAAGTACTTTCACTCTCTGAAAACTTATATAGAAATTACTTTGTAAAAAGAAAAGTACTTCTAAAATATCACACTGCATTTGCAGGAACTTGCGAAAGATCTTTTCTGCTCCAAATCTGACGATTCTTACAAGGCAAACGATAAAAAGTACTTGAAGTTTGGTGCTGAAAAAAAGAGGCGGGCTGTGCCGAAAATAGACGGAAGTGACCAATTCAACACTCCTGTAAAGTCAAAATTCTAATCCGCAGTTATAAGAGGACATACAAGCTCTGAATCTTGATCTTCGGACTAGGAAGAGGTCACTGACTTTCTGTGAAACACCCTGAATTCTCAATTTAAAAGACGCCAAGGAACTAGTAAGCGAAAACGTTAAACTTGTGAAAGAGTTGCATCACTTGATATGCACCTTCTTAATCAGTCTTTCCTGGGTTCTGAAAAATAATTCCGATTTAAGTCAGTGGAGATATGAACAGCTTGAGTTTTTATCATTTTCCGAATTTCGAAACGTAATTATTTACTACAAAAGAAAAAAACCCTGAAAGCATCTAATATTTCCGAAAAGTATTTCATGAATTATTGTGCATTACGCCGCAATTTTTTCGTAGATATTTTAAAAGATTGGATTCCATTTTATACTGCCAACTCAGAAAGAAATCCTCAATGGAAAAAGAATACGGCGGCAAAGATTCCGCGCATTTTTCAAACGCAATTATTGCTTCTGAGATGACATCGGTCCACTGGTTACATTGAGGTTTCACTTTTTTTATCCATTTATATCTAGCAATTGTTGATATGATTATGTACCCGGATGCTTATCACATGCTGCAAAACCACACATTTCGAAATTTTAACCATCCATCTGCATTTCCTCCTTCTCTAATAAACAAGTAACTGAGAAAACGCGACCGCACGTTATTCACTTATACGCTCGGTAGAACTCTTGATTGGGATGACCTCTGGACAAATCCAAATACTGAGATTAATATAAAACTTCCTTTAGTATTTGCTTTTAAGTATACACTCATCGTCAAAATATATTTGCACCCAGAAAGAAGAAACCAACAAGAATGAAACTGGGTGGGTTGGTTTGCATCATGAGATGCAGATAATTCAAACATCACGCTCGGCCGCGCATATGACGCAAGCAAGGAGGGGTAGTAGTGCTGTGTTTCACTGGCTGTATAAGGTTGTCCCGTTACCCGTGCTTACCATTCTGACTCGTGCTGTTGTGTTGGTTGCAACTGAAGCATGCCTTGGAGAATAGTTCGCAAGCAATTCGAGCAACTCGAGAGGGGCCGTATTATAGGGCACCGGGAAGCGGGATGGTCTTATCGCCGTATTGTGCGCCATACCGGTCGTGCTGATATTACCATAGCACACTCTTGCTGGCAGTGGATAGAACAAGGCAGGCAGCAGCGACAGGAGGGGTCTGTGAGACATAGACGTACCATGGGCGGATAAGACTCAATGGTTGTTCAACATGCGCGGCGTGACCCAACAGCCACGATTGCGGATATTCAGCGAACAGTGGATCCCTCCATGCATCGTCCGATTAGTTCCAGCACCAATGCAGGACGGCTACACGATGTAAGGGTACATGCATGCAGATCATTAAGACCCTGCCTTTAACACCACTGCATCGTTGGCAAAGACTGCAGTGGTGTCGTGCCAGACTGTCACGGCGCCTCTCAGAATGGCAGCGGATGATCTTCAGCGACGAGTCCCGCTTTTTCTTGGAGGAAACCATCAGCAAATCCGTGGGTGGAGGCACCGTGGTCAGCGCCAAGATGAACGGTTTGTTGTCCAGCGTCACATGTCCAGAAGGCCTGGTGTCATGGTGTGAGGTGCAATTGCCTACGATGCCAGATCGCCTTTGGTGTTCATTACAGGCATTTTGACATCCCAATGTTATGTTAATTAGCTCCTGAAACCGGTGACCCTACCTTTTCTGAACGCTCACTCCGCTGCGATTTTCCAATAGAACAACGCTTTTCCGCATACTGCTGCTGTCTCGAGAGCTTGCCTTCAAAGCACTGACACTCTATCATGACCAGCCGAATCGCCAGACATATCGCCTATTGAAAATGTGTATGATGCTATCGGACGCGCTATCCACATTCTACCCCTGCAGCAAGATCTGCAGGAACTGCGTGAGAAGTTTCAAGATGCATGTGATTGCTTATCTTAGGGCACCATTAGGAACCTCTACAACTCCACCCCGAGACGTCTGGCATGCTGTATGACCAAACATGGCGGCCCGAAGCCATACTGAGAGGCACTACGTATTGGCATGTAGCTCAATAAATATTGCCCATATCAGTCTCAATGTTTAATCATTTCGTGTTCCTGGTAACCTTTACCTTTCTCCCGGATAGTATTGCAGTTCGACACGTCCTTCTGTATCCGAGTAGCAATAACACATAAGGCCACTATATGAAAAAGTATAATAGTGTAAAACGTAGGATCAGTGAATGTTCACCGCCATATTTTGCTACTAATGTTAGAAAGCTTTGAGTCAGATTGAAAGCACTGGTACCACTTGCAGATTCATTTATTTCTGTGGCGCGCTAGCTAGTAGTTTTATCTGAATGTTATTTGACTAGGTCAGGATTATATCATTCTATGTCATACACAAGTTCGCCGATCGTGGCATAAAAAATTATTGAAGGCTTTTTATGGTTAGAAAAACTCAGTAAATACTTTCTTTAGAATAGCCAGAATGAAACAGTTTACAGGGGCCAATTATGACCCCTTATTAGTTTAAATCCCAATATAGGGTGCATGTAAAATAATCTCACAAAAAGAAAATTTGAGAAGAAAAATGTCGCTATAGTCATGTGTTTTTTTGCTGGTAATGAAGCAAGAATGGGGATTTCTATTAGTACTAACAAACGGTGCTACATGAAACAGATGAATGACAAAGTGAAGAAAATTAGTTGTCGAGCACTTTATTAGAAATGGCGTTATCCATTCAGTCGAAAGCCATCTTTGTGAGACGGTCAAATCAACAACATACGGCGTGATTGTATTCTAATGTATGCACTGTGTAATCCACTATCTAGTTGTGATATTAAAACCTGGTACGATAGCTTTATGATAAGTAGTAGTGTTTCCCAGAAATCCTCTTTAGGACATCCTTACTCCACTTATTCTAACCTCCTTGGTTGCAACCTGCGTATGGAACCCATTAGGCAAAATGCAAATTGACAGGACGGACGTTTTTCGATTTCGTGTATCCGACTTGCGGATGCAGTCATCAACACAGCCAAGCAAACTGACAAGACTGACATTTCGGGATCTCCTAATATCACATTCAACTATCTAGAAAATGTATTGGGGAAGATTACAATTATTTGCTAACGAAAAGCAACTTTTTTGTTTTGTTTTTTATTGGATGTTGAGCATCTCAATGAGGTATACGTAGTCGCCCGTCCCTAATTTATGGCCACTGGCTCCAAGGAAGGGTCGTAAGACGTCGTAAGACGAACACAACATACATGCCTCACCGTGATTCGAACCCGGACACATCTCGGACGAATGATCAGAAGTCATCGCTTAGACTACTGTGCCACCGAGACGGCATGTGCACGTTTTGGAAGCTCAGGACAAACTTACACGAATAGAATTTAAAAGCTCAGGACAAACTTAAACGGATAGAATTTAAAAGATCAGGACAAACTTAAGCGGATAGAATTTAAAAGCCAAGACAAACTTAAACGAATAGAATTTAAAAGCTCAGGACAAACTTAAACCGATAGAATTTAAAAGCTCAGGACAAACTTAAACGGATAGAATTTAAAAGCTCAGGACAAACTTAAACGGATAGAATTTTAAAACTCTGGACAAACTTAAACGGATAGAATTTAAAAGCTCAGGACAAATCTTAAACGGATAGAATTTAAAAGCCAAGACAAACTTAAACGGATAGAATTTAAAAGCTCAGGACAAACTTAAATGGATAGAATTTAAGCTTTCGGATGAAATTGATAAGGAAACAGCTTTCTGAGGCATGTAATGTTTTTGGACGAAACAGCATTTCATCTGTGAAGCCATGTTTACCGCTTAAACCTCTATTGTTGTGGAAAAGCCTGAGAGAAGAAGTGGAAAAATGTGCAATCATGCATGACAGGATAATCGGGCCTTCTTCGTCGAGAATACAGTGAGAGACAATGTTTACCTTGATATGTTGGAAAAATTTGTTTTCCGACAGCTTCAGAAAACTGCAAACTGATACCTTATTCCAACAAGATCGGGTACATCCACACTGGTATCTCTGTGTGAGAGGGCTTCTAGATAAGGTACTTCAGCAGATACATTGGCCGGGATCGGCTGATTTGTTGGTCCCCTATTTCTCCAGATTTAATCCCAACGGCTTTTTTTCTTATGTGAAAGATATTGTGTACTCCATTACAGTAATGGATTCTTTGGGACTTCGAATGAGAACCACCAATACCATAGCCACAATTACGTCTGGTATTATTAAACGCACTTGGGAGAAATTTGAATATGGTTTGTATGTCATTTGCGGAACTAAAAGCACTAACAATCCATTAATTCGGAGAAAAAACACACATTTGCCATGCATACAGGTTGCAGGAAAATGCAGGTACATAAAGGGGAAACGAATTTCTTCCAAAAAATAGTTCTTCGCAAATACATAGAAGGAGATACAAATGTAATCATTTGCATTGAAGTACTGTATCTTCACCGGTGTCACACGATTGGTCGAATAACGATTAGTCGACACCCGATTGGTCGACAGTAACGATTGGTCGGCAGCACGATTGGTCCACATAACGATCAGTCGACCGTAACGATTAATCGACAGTAACGATTGGTCGACATAACGATTGGTCGAGATAACCATTGGTTCAGAGGATTATGGTTTATATTCGCAGCGGTACCTCTCAGAACGTACTGACCTCTCAAAGCGTAACATACCTTTTTGGAAATAATATGTTTTAGAATGTAGTCCTCAGAACGTACAGCATTATAACATATTATTTCCAAATAGGCCCCCGTGTCATCTTTTGTCCTTTAAGTGAAATCTATATACAGGGCCTTCTGAACGATGTTATTTCCGAAAGGGCCCCGGGGCACTTTAGATATAGGCACCTTGGGGAAACTGCCACACATAATTCGGAAACTCGGAAAATTGCCACACATTCAAACCGTTTCTAGGACGAACGGCGATTTGTGCTCGTCCCCTCAATGAAATCCATGTGGCAATTTTCCAGGTTGCTGAAAGATGTGTGGCAATCTTCGGTGGGGCAATTTAACGCCAAACTGTTTGCATGTATTAGAATTTTGTTTTCCAAGTTCCATTGGCCATTTTATGTCGAACAATGTCGACTAATCGTTATATCGATCAGTCGTTACTGTCGACCAATCGTTATGTCGATCAAACGTGCTGTCGACTAATCATTACTGTCGACCAATCGTTATGTCGACTAATCATTTCTGTCGACCAATCGTTATGCCGACCAATCGTTATTTCGACCAATCGTCAATGTCGGCCAATCGTTTGTCGACCAACCGTTTGTCGACCAATCGTTGCATACCCATTTTCACTGTTGTCCATGTAGCCACGCTTTCAGGAAACTTGAAAATTATATTGCGCTGGAGCGGGAATCGAACCCGCACCTCCCGATTACCGGTCGAGCATGCTATCCGTTACACCACTCAGGACAATTAAGTTCCAAGCAAACTGACGCTCAGCAGACGTAATTTAGAAATCTGAGAACATTTAAAATTTGCGCTAGTCGAAACAACTATAACCTCCGTCTTAGCGTCCCAACGACCGTTTCTCACGTCAGGGGTCGGATGCAGGTTGTTTAAGTTTCATAAGAACATCGTAAATAAACGGGAAACGAATTTCTCCGAAGAAATAACTATTCGCAAATACGTGGAAGGAGATACAAATATAATAATTGGAACTGTTGTGCGTGCATATTCCTTGTCCTAGGTTGTGTAGTGGTCAGCATGCTCGGACGGTTATCAGAAGGTGCGAGTTCGGTTCCCGCTCATGGGCAATATAGTTTTCAAGTTTTCTGAAAGGGTCGCCACATGAACAACAGTGAAAATACCGCACATCAGTGCCAATGTTTACATTTGTAAAATACTGGTATGTGCATTATTTTGCGAGTTATTAATTTTTCCCTTTGTGGCATTATTTTATGCGCACACTGTAGATTTATATATTCTAAATATACAACTTTAGTGTAAGGAAATCTGGCAGAATCTACGTATATGGCAAAAACTTCGAAAAAAACTTTTGCTCAGGAAAAGTGAAAATTTGACAAATTTGTAGATGTAGATTTGAAAACTCAGCAGAAAATCAATTTCAGCTAGGAACCGAAACTAGCGACGCACAAGATCTAGTTTAAAAGACGCGGACTTTCTTCAATGAGAGAAAATATAACTAGCGCAGCAATTAATGCCTAATGCCAGTAAATTAAGAAGAATTCGTTTATTGATCAAATTATAGATTGAAAATAAAAGTAGTGAAAACATCTTTCAGCCAAGGTAAAAGTTAGTAGCTAGGTTGGAAATGGTAAAAACATGAGATGCACTATTAATTTCTGTACCTGAGTTAATATCTAAATACTAACAGATTGAAAATATCCATAGACACAATAAACGCCAGGTAAACTAAACAGGGAAAGTTTTTTCTCTTGCGGAATGAATGTAAGAATTTTGTTAGCTAAAATGTAAAAAAATGGATGATGTAAGATAAGCTATCCGTGGCGCGTTTGAAGTATTTCAATACCCCCTTTCTGTGTGCCGGTTTTGTGCTCTTGCATAAGGTTTTTCTTGATTGCTATTGTATTCTGCGTCAGTTAATGTTGTGTTTTGTTGTCGCAGTGGAAAAGATTTAACGTCATTCAATTGAAAACCTCTTTCTTTCTCTTCTTTTTTTCTTTGTAATCACAATTAAAATACAATTAACAACCTTTTCTTTCCTTTATTTTCAGCCGGAGGAGATAACGTACGTAGAATTATCTCTTCCGCGAGATCATCATGGTACATCTGCTGTGAGGAGAAAAGAGGCCCCGACGGAATACGCAAATATAGATCTTCACAGTCACTTGCACCTTCAAACGATTGCAGTTGAGAGAGAAGAAGAGGAAGAAGTTGGAAACAACACATGTGAAACGCCTTTAATGAGCAATCGTCGAGAAAGTGCAGTCTGAGAAAAGAAAAATCAGGAAAAAAGACAAGAAAAGAAAAGGTGCACCATGAACGAAATGACTCAAGGAGGAAAACAAAGAAGTAGAAAAACAAAACCGAGTGACTGATTAATTTCAGAAGCAGCTATCCGACTACCTTTTCTCGTAACACCGAACCATAACTCACTGCAGCTTGATGGATACACGAGTCACCTCAGCGGGATTGAACCCGAATCTGTCACATGGGCGTCACGTGGTCTACCTTTCTGAGAAGGCTGGCCAAAATTAGTCATGCGGGGCGAATTGGGATGGCATTTTAAACAAAGAGATTTCGGTACAAGTATTCGGGTACTAAAGCTAGGTCAGAAGAGGGAGAGTGAGAAATTTTCATCATCTGAAAAGTAAAATTAAATGTCGATTTTAATTTAGCCTTTTGAATAATGTCTTTTAAATGGGCAATGCTACAAAAATTTGAACTTAGATGTCACAAAGAACTCATTGAAGACAATATTGAAATTAATTAGTTCGAAGTGTTTCTCTAGAAAACAGTGCAATATTCTTAAAAGTTACCAATTTTGACCATTCTTAAAACCGCGTCGGTTGATTTTATCTTTCAACTAAAATTATGATTGTAAAATTCTTAGATCAGCGTGAGAAGTATTTAAATTTTATTCAATAGCCACGCCAGTTGCTCTATTTCCAGTTATGTGAATTTTTGCTTTGAGATACTTTTGTTTGTTAAACTCAGTTCCTTTAAAAGGATTCCAAATATTCCTCCAAATATCCCTAATTGGCTAATTTAATCAAAATGTTAATTTGAAAATTCCATTTTTTGGTTCATGAACTTTTTCCTTTCTTTGGTCCTTATAACTGCATTAAAAGTTTAACTCAATTTCGTATCAGATAGAGATTGATCTGAGACAGAAATATTAGAGTTTCAGTTTAACAGGCAGATCATACTTTCGATAGAAAAAATCACTTCGGATTTTATGAACGTCTAAAAATTGTTTATATTGTCGTCGCACTAATTGGAAATGGCAACTCATTGTTTTCGAAAGGTACTAGGTTGGACTAAGCTTTTGAAAACCTCCTGTACGCAATAATTGTCTTAATAAGTACATACATTATCCATATTTTGGTAGTATACATTTTTACTTATCAAAGAGTTTGTATTTTGATTGCTCTTTTCGTATTCATTCCGTAGCCTTAACGGCGAACAGTTGATTTCTTCCACTTTTAGAAGCTCATTTAATAGAGGAAACATGCCACAGACGCATGGTGGCTGAAATCGAAGCTTCATCCATAAAACAAGGTTCTTAATTTATTTATTTAAAAAAATCCTGGACGAGCAAAATTAGTAACTGCCTTTGATCTTTGCGTTTCTCGGAGGAAACTGCCTTTGAATTGCAGTTCTTTTCAAGGGCTTTTAAGTAACTGGTAACTGAATAACGCTTAATACAAATTTTGAAGTTGTGAATCCGTTTATTGGTATAAATATGACATGAATGATAAGTCAGATAATATCCGAAAACTTGAGAAATTCATTGTTCTGGAGCGGGACCGAACCCGCGTACCCCGGCTAGCGCCAGAGTACGCTAACCACTACACCACCCAGAATGACTGAGTCTCAACTTTCTGTTCCACGTCGAAGACATTTTCAAAGTTTTTGGACATTATCTGGCTTACCATTCATGTCGTATTTACACGAATAAACGGATTCACAACTTCAAAATTTCTATTGTACAATGACGTAATCCCGTATTTCATTCATTATTAAATAACGCTTGTTTAGAATCACACAAAATGATCCAGTGTTCGCCATTCTAGGAGGCATGCTTCAGGCCGTTAAGCATCGGTTCGATTCCGGAATAAGACGTGGATATTTTTATTGTTCATTTCGTATACATTCCGTAGCCTTAACGGCGAACAGTTGATTTCTTTCAGTTTTAGAAGCTCATTTAATTGTTGAAACACGCCACAAACGCATGGTAGCTGAAATCTAGGCTTCATCCCTAAAATAAGGTTCTTGATTCATTTATTCAAAAAAATTCCTAGACGAGCAAAATGAGTAATTGCCTTCGATCTCTTATCTGCGTTTCTCGGAGGAAACTGCCAGAGTATTGCTGTAATCTTCCTGTGTTCAAGATTTTAACCTATAACAGTTGGGAGAAATTTATGGAATACGTATGACATATCATGAAAAATCCTGAACTGAGTTAATGGAATTCTTATAAATTATAAACTTTTGGTATCCTCGTAGTCAGAAATCCATCTTCATCATAATCGGCAATAGAGTTTGCCATTCAATGAAACCTCTGCTTCCAATCAACTTTCTTGGATTGGTAAAAATTCTCGTGGAAATGTGAAGGTACTCCATCCTGTTGGATATAATATATAAAGACAGAAAAAGTGAAATCACGGAACGCAGGTGAGGGAAGATACCTAAGTTTTCCGAAATGAGCATCTAATTCCGTGAATTCGAATTCATGTCAGAGATTTAGGGTCCGCAAATTTCATTCTCTGAAATATCACAAATTAGTAAAATCGTGCAACGCATTGATTAAGATACGCTTTCCAACATAACAGAAATCATTACTCAAGTTATGAGGATAATGGCTGTGGAATAAATCTCGCTCCTGTGTCCTGACCTTTGACCCCTTTCGATTATATCAAAGAGAATTTGTTCGGTATACTTCTTGAATAACATACTAACGTTTTGTCTCAGTAGAAGCATTTTCAGTCAAGTTATGAGGATAATGGCTGTGGAATAAATCTGGCCCCTGTGCTCTGACATTTGACCCCATTTTGATGATATTCAACAGAACCGGTTCAGTATACCTCCGGAACAACATTAATAATGTTTTGTCGTAATCGAAGCATTTTTACATAAGTTATGACGCATAAGGGCGATGGAATGGTTCCAACTCCTATGTCCTGACCTTTGACTTCATTTCGACCACTTTGAATAGGGTTCGTCCCCAGGTTGTTCCCTACCACATAATAAAATTTCACCGAAATTGAGCCATGTTTACGCGCGTTATCGTGCGAACTGGCAGACAGACAGACAGACAGACAGACAGACGGACGGACAAAGCTTGAGCATATATGCTTCTTCAACCTACGGTTGGAAAGCGTTAAAAAATAGAGCCTTACCAAGAGGGAATGTTTGTGCTTTGAGAATGTGGTACACATATTTGTTGCTGATATGATGCTCTGGTGCATTTTCTATTATGGCTCCTATTGATAACACAAACACATGACGCGTTCAAATGATTTTGCAGAACGCTGTTCATTAGAACGTGGTTATTATAACTTCCTGGTAGCAGCACGAACGGACACCAGAACTACGAGCCAATGCCGCATGCACACGATCAACGCCTTGTGCCCTTGTGCCCCCTCAGCCATCCGTATTTTAATACGGCACACTGCCTATTTCCATAAATATCTTAGAGCACTCATGAGTAGTGGGTCGAGATGGTAATTTCCTTCCATATTTAGTCCTAAAATCTCTCAGGACCGGAGTACCTTGTTTTGTCTATATGAAACAGGTAACTCACTGGCGGAAACTCACCGGTGCTTTTCACTTTCATGGTGCATCAACTACACGCCGGTTAATAAGGCTGCCCGTTCGTGCTTGCAGCGCCACCACAAGGTGTGATGTGATGCGCAATCGCACTAAACGTGGATCATTTGCATACCAGCACGCACTCTAACTATTTGCAAAGTTTCGCGTTTTTAGCATGATTTCTTTTAGGTGCGCAAATTTTATTTTCCGTGAGTGTATATTCCAAAAAAGTACTGTTGTTTTTGTTTTCGCAGGGGAAAACCTTGTGAATGATTCACCTAAAAGTAAAATTTCCGTGAAAAGGTTGGTTTCTTAAAAGAAAAAGATAGAAACCAACAATCAAAATGGTGGATATATAGCTGTCAAAAAAGAAATTCAATTTATGAATTATTTGGCAAACTCATTTCACCAAATCAGAGACTTAAATATTGCTTTCAGTACAATAACGGAGATAAATATGTTATAAAATTTGTAATATTAAAAAAAATGACACCTTGGAAAAATGATCACATATATCTGTGGTACGAATTATTTTAACAATATTATAGACAGAAATTTCGTGCTAGTGATAAGCACCATACATTAACGGCAAAAAAAAGGAAAGCAAAAGAATGGTCAGAAGTAGCAGAAAAGACATATGTATCGATAAAATGGAACTAAGGGAAAATAAGTAGCTGAAGGATAATAGAATTTAAAAAAAGGTACCGTTGAATTAAAATGACGTTAGAAATGATACATTTGAAATGTTTTTCTCAAAAAAGGCCAAACGAAATCTCAGACTTAAGTCCCAGGTTGTAAAGAAATAAGGAAAGAAGAGATGAAGAATGAAAAAAACTATTATCAATGTAACTTAGGAACTGAGTATATAATAGTGGCGGATTCGAAACGCAAGATGTCCTATATCGATTTTATTTTTAAATTCCGGTTTTGAAGTATAATTTAGAGGAATATCTGGACACATTTAGATCTAGATATTATTATTGAGCAGTATTTTTGTTTAGATGTTGTTGGTTTTCCCAAATGCTCAAATTTCTGAAATTGGGCTTATTTCAGAATTTTCCACGCGAAGCTTAAAAAACTTGTGCTAGCTGGCCTTTGTACGTAAGAAATGAATTTTTCTAAAGCTCTATTGCAATGTTTCCTTGAAATCACCTCAAAATTTCAGAACGAAACATTCGTGAGGATCTGAAGGAATTTAGGAGCGATAAGCACTTCTTTTCAAACACATGTACGTTCGATTCCGAATAAACAGTCATAAAATACACAATTCAATGTAAATTGGAAGTGTTTTAATCATAATGAAAACGACGATGACTTAAGGCACAACACAATTGAAAACTTAACCCAATTATTAATAGCAATGAGTAGTAATGACTGTGTTCAATATTTGATAAAATACGTATGGGGTTCCTTGGTTCACTTAACAACATATGAAACAGAAAATTCATTTTTGTGCATTCAGGGATATATTTTTATTTAATTTCATTCTAAACATGCTGCGGTAGTAAGTGAAGCAATAATACGCGTGCTATAGCACTTTACTTGCTACTCACCCATAATTTCAGTCTTTCTAATCAAGTCAACGCTTGCGGGGATTTAAGTACACAGTAAAGTTTCATAAAAATATTCTGTTATTTCAAAGGACAAGTATTTGAAAGTTTCGAGTACACTCTTTTAATTATTTATGTGTGAATAATCTGAATTGAATATAAATCAAAGAAAATAAAACATTTCAATAGCCATTTTAGATAATAAAGATATTTAGGAAGCATAGGACTTTTCAACAATCATGTAGGAACTCCAAATATCAAAATCACATACTTACACGGTACATTTTTCAGAACCATTTCTAAATTTGAGAATAATTCAGAATGTGAATACTTTCAGAAGGCAATTATTAAATTCTTGTACATCATGTATTCAGTTTTCGTTAATATCTCCATTTCTGAGAGGGACGCTTTCAAAATAATTTCCGTTACCTGAATTTAATTATCTCCCTAAATTTTGGGAGTTTGTCTCCTCAAAGATTTTGTTTTGTATATTTTGTTCTAGAAAACCTAGATTGGATTGGATTGAAAATGCGTTGCGATCCGGAGAAATAAAAACATAGATAATTCACGTAACATGTTCTTGAAAGTGGCGTAATTTATGAATAAGTACGAAATAACTTGGAAATCAGAAGTGCAGCGGTGGCCAAAATTGTGGAAACCTATTAGAAAAAGTGTATTTTTGAGGTTTGATGGCTCATAACACCACTTTTTGTTTGTAGTAATACCATAACATTATATATCAATGGGACGATAATTTCATCAAAAATGTAATGCAATAAAGTTTGTTCAATTATCTGTATTCTATGAAAAGTTATAGCTAAATAACCAGAAACAGGAAGCACAACTTGCTTAGGTTGATATGAAGTAGCTTTCCTTCATTTGAATGTAGCCAATTAGCATGAGCATTTTGAGAGCCAATCAGGTGTCATCTTGTTTTGGCAATGAGCCAGTCAGGTCACAGTAGGTTTAGCTATTGATTTCATGTATTGGAGCTGAAAGGAGGACATTTGTCAGTGTGTCATGTGATTGCTATCAAGTTCGTTGGGGTTTTTTTTTTGTGTGTGTGTGTGTTCTTTCATTTAGTGAGCTTGTAAAACGTAATAAAACTAAAAACATGGCACAAAGAGTTGACTGGTAACCCAGAAAGCGATGTAAAATAGTAATATTAAGTGAACAAGGCTTCAGTTATGAAGAAAGTAGAAGAAACATTCGTGGAAACTTAACCAAAGGTGTCATTTCTAAATTTTTGAAGAGATACAAGGAGACTCAGTCACTACAAAACCAGACTGGAAAAGGTGCACAACAGCAAGCGATGATGAAAGAATGAAGAGAATGTGCCTAGGTAACAGAAAAAGTCATTTGGGTGTATACAAGATGAAATGGCGCAATGCAAAGTGAAGTTGAGTGCAATGACTGTTCGCCGCAGACTGCAAAAATTTGGTCTAAAAGCCATTTTTATCTCTCAAACACAGGTTGAACAGATTAAACTGGGCTAAAACCCACGTTAACTGGACAGTGTTATTTGGAGTGATGAGACCAAAATCTCTCTGTTTGGTAGTGATGGCATTAAATAGGTCAGCAGAAGAATCGGAGAAGATTTGCATCCTGAGTTTGTAACGTGCCAGGAGATGTGACGTACCTGCCAGAAGGACGCACACGACATAAAGGCAGATAGGAATCAGAATAAAAAATGTCCGCGTAGCTCAGTTGGTAGAGCGACTTGTTCCGGAATAAGCGGCCTCGGGTTCGAATCCCGGCGTAGACGAAAAATGACGGAGAAATTTACTTCGTTATAATGGCGCCCGAACTATCCGGATGACCCGACCGTTCACAATCTCGCAATGGTGTGATGTTATTTCCACACCGCGAGATAGGAAAAATAAGAGCAGCACTTCGAAAAAAAAAAAAATAAGGGGGAGATGATGTAACGTACCAGGAGATGTGACGTACCTGCCAGAAGGACGCACACGACATAAAGGCAGATAGGAATCAGAATAAAATGTCTGCGTAGCTCAGTTGGTAGAGCGACTTGTTCCGGAATAAGCGGCCTCAGGTTCGAATCCTGGCGCGGACAGAAATGACGGAGAAATTTACTTCGTTATAAGTTCATTACATGTATCGTGAAACACCCAGTTAGTGCTATGATCTGGGGTTGTATGATATCAAAAGGTGTGGGCAGAACTTTCGTGTTTAATGGGAATATTAATGGCCAAAGATACATTAATGAAATACTTGAGCCCAAACTGAGGCCTCCCGCACGTGATCTTTTCCAAGATAATAAAGCATTTATATTTCAACAGGATTCAACTCCATGTCATGTTGCTGCTGTGTGCAAAAAGTGGTTTCAAGATAATCATATTCCAATGCTGGAATGGCCTGGGAATAGCCCCGACGTTAACCCCATCTAAAATCTATGGAGCCGACTAAAGAAACTTGTTAGTCAGAAGCAACCCACCAATAAAACCCAATTAATAGAAGCAATAATTTAATCTTGGTTTCACATTATAACAGCTAAATAATTGAAATATTTGGTTCACTCCATGGCAAGGCGTTATGAGGCCGTAATTAACACTAAAGGTTACTCAACTAAGAATTAACTGACATGGTGAGAATTTTTGTATATCTCATTTTTTCAACGTGTTTCACTTTTCTTCTTTATAACTGCTGTTCTAATACAAAAACCCTTCCTAAAAGTTATTGCATTATATTCTTGATGCAATTATCTTTCCATTGATTATAATTTTATGGTATTACTCCAAAACCAAAGTCGTGTTATGAGCCATCAAACCTCAAAAATACACTTTTTTCAAAAGGTTTCCACAATTTTGGCCACTACTGTATACATTCAGATATGCCCTTTGACCATGTACATAGTAGTTGACTGGTAATGGCTGAGACTGAACCGCCTTGGGCCCAACATGAGTGACGTCAGATCATGTGGCATTAGGCAGAACTGATTTCGTGCATATCCAATTTCAATGCTTTCCTATGGCCTGACAGGCTACATTTAAAGATTACCACTTAGAAAATCATGTAAGTTAGAAGTGTGGGATTTTTAGGAATGGTTAACCTAAGGATATATAAATTAATAAATTGCATTGATAAAAATTTAATTGCAACCGTTTCGATGGTACGGGATGAGTCGTTAGGATGAAAGAGGACAATTATTTCGTGTGTGTTATTGTGTGATCCAGCAGCGTTTCTACGGGATGCTCCATGTCAAGTGGAGTCCTCATTCATAATTTATAACACAGCGGTACAGTATATCCAGTGTATTACTCATAACGTAAAGAATCCCGATGTCTACACAGTTAAAACATGAAAATATACGACAATGGCATTGCCGTACTCAGATTAAGTTTACTTAAAATATAGACGTGGAAAAATTTATAATGGCCTATAATCTAGCTTATCTATGTTAGCTTGATTACAGGCCGTGATTAGAATACTGTGGTGAATATTTGCGAAAATTTTAAAACATGTAGTTTCCCTTCCATCGCGAATGATTATATTATTTTTTAATAGGCACACTTTTTGTAGATTGAGAATTGAACCTTAATATTGATTATTTTTTTGCCGTATATGATAACCATTACCGCAAATATAAAAAAAAACCTGGATGGAATGATCGCCCTTACTAACCGTAATGAAAATTTACAGAAACTTGGAATCCCTTATTAATATTAATACATAAAATCCGTTTGATCATTTCATTCGTTCCTCACAGGTAAAACGTTGTTACCTAATATCTCGTGACATTTCCCTTTTTGTTGTTGGAGACAGAAATTGTGACATCATTTGCAGTCTGCCTGTATGCATGGTCGATGGATATGCCTGATGTGAAATGTAAGTTACATGAATATCTGTCGAAGGTTTGCGTCTAACATAGGATTGCTTGACTTTCATGCATTTTGGTACTACTTGGAAGAGATAGCACTCACGGAGGTTGAATAAGAATTATGACAATTTTTTTCTTTGACTCACTTTTGACTTTCCACGTCACAGTTTAATATTTCGACTGGATGTCATACCTAGGAACGTTCAACTGCTTGAAATGTAAACGTTGAGTACTGGGTCATTCTAATTATTTTGTTTTCTAGCAAACAATGTTTTAACATTTTGAGCTGGTGTTCCTGCTTAACACTGAAAGCGTCCTCAACCAAATGGTGCCCCCAAACAGAAACATTTGCATAGGGTCTTGGTTTTACGAAAGTGACGGAAAGACAATTCCTTTCAGCTCCAACTCAGCAGTACCGACAATAAACCTGTTACAGGTGATAAGTCCTTCCTTTTAAGGTCTTTGTACTCGTTCCATGACCTTAGGCATGATGGGAAGAGGCTAGTCACCTTGACACAGACATCATACTAACAGGTATAAGCAAGTGACTCTGAAATGTTTGCCGCCACTGTTGTAGCTCTCTTAGCAGGCGATCAGTCAGAAAATGAAAATGTCAGTCATGTCCCTAAACTACCACTGTGAACAACAAAACTAAGGGGGCAAGCAATGCTTCCTGATGTGCAGGTTTTCTCCTGCCGGCCGTGGTCTGCCCACTTCTTAGACAGCGAATATGGTCGTTCGAGCAAATTTTTTTTTTTTTTTTTGATTTGAGGTTTAACGACCACCGTGAGCAACTCAATGGGCTATAAGCAGTCGCCCGTCCCTAATTTAGGGTAACTGGTTCCAGGGAAGGGAGAGAGCCAGTGCCGTAAGACAAACACAACATCCATGCCTCACCGGGATTCGAACCCGGACCTCTTTCGGACGAATGATCAGAGGCCAACGCCTTAGACCACTGCGCCACCGGGGCGGCCGAGCAAATTTCCACACATTTTGTTAACCCGGAGTTAATTTGTTCCGGCCGGTTAAAAGGTTAAATACAATTTAAATTAAAGGATTAAATGCTATTGAAAGTATCATTTTCTAATTATTCTCTAATTACATGCAATAAACAATTTATTTGAAGCTGAGTTTAGTGTAGCAATTATGAGCAATATTTATTAATTTCGGATACCTCTTACTTTCCTTTTCACTTATGCACACGACTTTAACGTTAGGATTTTTCGGAATTTGTAATCATTATGAGAATTTCAAGGTGAATGTGACTGACCCCATTGCAGAAAAGAAAAGTACACATGGTGTTGAAACTCTGCAGTGAGTCATATAAATATATAAATGCATACATAGCTGTGATCGGTGTTAGAACAATCGAAGACTTTGAAAACTGATTTCAAGTTAGCACCATGGACTTGACAAATCGATCTTTTGATATAACTCTGCACAATCGCTCTTCCGTTTGTACATAGAAAATTAAGTGGTTCCTTTGATTGCTGTTTTCTATCATTTTGTAAGAACAATCAAGAAATGACTTTGACTCTCTTCAGTTATAGTGTGTGAATATGAGACTATAAAACTATGAAAGTCTTTGTATTGCAATCTTGTAAATTTCACGCCAGTCATGGCGTTTTAATGGAAAACGACTTCTCCCGATTTATGATGGTGAAAATGTTTTGGATGTTTTTACGATTCCTATTTTAATGACGGAACTCTGATGTTGTTATGTTAGTAATCTCAGTATATATATATATATATGAATAACGGCATAAATATTTCTTGCAGAATACAGGTAATTCCCCTTCCAAAACTACTGCTAAGATTATATACTATACTGACATACTGCAAGCAAATTCAAGGCATGGTTATTCAGTTAATTCACTGCACGGGATGGGATACTATTATTTCGATAGATGAGAAAATGTCTACTAATCATCTCGGTTTCGATCTTGGTGTTCTAACTACTACAAGAAAGAAGCAGCAGGTGCCTTAGATTTGTAAAATGATGCGTAGTGGTTCCTGATGTCAAGGCTTGCTTGATGACTCTCTTTTGTTAAGAAACTAGAGTCACAATCGATTATGAAACCGTAATCTTTATCAAACTGGTGCCACAGTCGATACTGAAATCTGTATTCATTAGCAAGCTCTCACGTAGCAATGCAACTCAAAACCAAGATCAGGTCCGAAAGAAGTGCTACGTGCTTGATATTATTAATTTGTTTATGTATTTGTGTGTGTATTTGTCAATTTTTTAAGTCAAACAACCAATAAATATGTTCGATAAAAATTAATTTGTTGAATATTAGATACAAGCGAAAGTTATATGAGTTCTCAGATGTGTTTCACATTAAAATTGTAAGTTCATATTTTCTTCAAATGAGAATTACTGGTTTTCACTCATAGTGAAAATGAAATAACTGCTTTTAAGTGTATTCAATGAAACTATTTTGTGCTTCAGTATCTTTAATGTTAAAAAGTTTTAGTTTCAAATGCATATGTCATTCAAATACATTCTAGAAATTCCCAGTGTATAACTATACTAGATTTTAAGGTAACTGCACTTATTATCTGCCACTAAAATTCTGAGGGAAAAAAGATTAAAACGTTATTATTCAGAATCCAAAGGCAGATAATTTCTTGTGGGCCGAGTTTATGTTCAGACTAGATGCAGATGTTTTTTATTTAGTAGATGACTACAAACCGAAAGGAAACGTTTCGTGGCTGAAGGCAATGTTTGTTTTCTGAAAACAAACAAATTAAAGGAAAATTGTTTTCTGAAAACAAACAATTAAGTGCTAAATTAAAGGAAAATTTGTCGCAGTCAACCGCTTTCCACCTAAACGGCCTAAATTACAAATAGAAAATAAAAGATCAGATCAAGTGACAGAAGTACCTCAAAAACTGTATTTCTATATAATTAGATTGGGTTAATTTTTACTTTACTTTTTTCCACAAAAATTAAATTGAAATTAATCACTTTGTATCAGGATATTATCTTTAGGTTAAGTAATAATGCCTGAATTTCAATTTATTAAAGACATTCGAAAAACGTTTAATAAATATATTCAAAACAAGAACATTTTTATTCATTAAACTGAAAAAACAAACAGATGTATAATGTTGATGGAACATTTCAAGCTATGAACTGTAATACTGTATTACTTGTGCATCACTGTTGCTATTCAACCTTTTCCGAACAGCATATTCGAACTGTTTGTAAAAAAAAAATAACATTGATAATGAAACGATAATATTTTTTTGGTATTTTAAACTTTTTCATCACGATAATGATATTTACACAAATATTTTTCAGTTTTAGCTTTCATTTATACGTTTTGTGAAGCATCAGTTTAATTGCAGTAAGGTAAAGTTTTGTAGTAACACGGTTTTTAGCAGAACGTCTAAAATGTATAGTAATAAACTCAAAATGTTTGCTGATTAAAATCGCAGTGTGAAACTTTATTATCAACAACGCGGTAATCAAGTCCTTTTTTGTTACCTGAGTAACAAAAACATATATTAAAACATTCTGAAAATTTTTACTTTCCATCGAAACACAATTGTTGTAGGAACATAGAATTTTTTAATTTGATTATTGGTCTGAAATGGGTTGTATGAAATGTTAAATAGCTCGGAGATATTGCTAAGAAGATTACCTAATGTCAAATCTGATTCTTTTATATTCGATTTCAATTTAATGTAGTTATACCAATGTATATAAATAGTCTATTAAATTTTCGCCGCAAGTGAATTGTTTACTGGTTTTCAAATGAATTTAAATTGACGAATTTTTGCTAATTTAAATAACATCAAATGTAATAACAATATTATTGTGGGAAATCATTTAGTTAACTCGAATGGCGTTTCCGAAATTAAAGGTATTTTTCATTTTAACATAAATAGTAATTTTGTAACATAAATAGTAATTTTTGTTGCCGCTGTTTTAATTAAATTGGTAAAACAACAATTTGTCCAAATTTGTTTAATTACTTTCTCAATTGGTTTAATTGCATTGGTTTAATTACTTTCTACTTCAGTCTAAGCATACATATTATTAGTCGGGCATATAATGCGGTTTTTAGATTAAAAGAAAAAAAGGAGTTTTAAAAATGTATCATAAATTATTTCAAGTAAAAGTGTAGCATTGCACGATGCAATTTAATTTAAAATGGTACTATCGGTTTTCTGAATGGAAAGGTTTTTCATTAAACTGTTTTTATAAAAAATAAATAAATTGACATGTACTGTATATACATTGCGAACACTGTTATTTTAAAGCATGATCATTTCTTCTGCTGCCGTGTTCCAACTGAATACATGTAATGCAATTTGAAAATGTAGTGAGAATGAATGATGTTGTATACTTTCGCAAACAAAAAAATGTAAATTATTTACCACATTTGTGCTCATAAAGAAGTTCGGATTAAAAAAAAAGAATAATTCGTACAAAATCTAGTATGAATTTTTTTACTCGAACATTTCTTGCTCTGTTACGACCAAGGACTATATGAACTATGATTGCCACCGCATAAAACTTGCACAAGACTTTCAAGAATAAACTTATTTTACAACTATGACTCTGTCTGATTTCATCCATTTGTGCAAAATGAACAAACTCATATTCCTCCTGAATAATCACACAGTGCTCTGCCAATTTGTCTAGCAGCGCTTGAAACTTACAACTTTTCATTTACATAAAGTAATATTTACGTTACGGAGAAGATAACTTTCAGATATAATGATGTAATCACGTAGAAATTTTAGTTTAACCTTTTAAGCGGCCGAAGTACCTGAACCATATAGTATCCAAAATTTTCTGCACTTTGCAAACGGAAAGTTCACAAAGCGGCCGGGTTTTACGAAAACTACGGTAAAACGATTCTATTTCTACACTCATCTCTGCGGTACGGACCATAAACCTGCTACTCGTGAGAAAATATCCCGTTAGTCCTATATTCTTTGCTCCATGATCCAAAGCATGATGGGTAAGGGATAATCTCTCTGGCACGGACATAATGTCACTGGGGGTCCATGACTCAAACATCTTCTCTCCCCTTTCGCAGGTTTGTCTCCATTGTTATAGCCCTTTTAGTAAGTAATCAGTCAGAAAGGATTTGGGTCAATCATCCCCGTAAATGATAAGTTTCTATCACCACGTAAATGGTAAGTTTCTTTGAACAAGAAAGCTAAGGGAAAGCAGGATTTGTGTCAATCATCCCCGTAAATGATAAGTTTCTTTGAACAAGAAAGCTAAGGGGAAAGCAGGATTTGTGTCAATCATCCCCATGAATGATAAGTTTCTTTGAACAAGAAAGCTAACGGGAAAGCAGGATTTGTGTCAATCATCCCTATGAATGATAAGTTTCTTTGAACAAGAAAGCTAAGAGGAAAGCAGGATTTGTGTCAATCATCCCCATGAATGATAAGTGTCTTTGAACAAGAAAGCTAACGGGAAAGCAGGATTTGTGTCAATCATCACCGGAGATAATACGTTTCTTTGAACAAGAAAGCTAAGGGGAAAGCAGGATTTGTGTCAATCATCCCCATAAATGATGTTTCTTTGAACAAGAAAGCTACTGGGAAAGTATGGTTTCTGTCAATCATTCCCGTAAATGATAAGTTTCTTTGAACAAAAAAAACTAAGGGGAAAGCAGGATGTGTGTCAATCATCCCCGTAAGTGATAAGTTTCTTTGAACGAGAAAGCTAAGGGGAAAGCAGGGTTTGTGTCAATCATTCCCGTAAATGATAAGTTTCTTTGAACAAGAAAGCTAAGGGGAAAGCAACTTCTTCTGATGCGCAGGTTCACTTGTAGCAGTCTCTTTTTGGACAGCAAATATATTCGTTGGATCTTATTACAGACCCTTTTGCTAACCCCGAGTTAATTCGTACCAGCCAGATAAAGGGTTAAAGGAATTGGAATAATACGGGAGAATAGCAAATTCTGAGAAAATTCCGGGCATTTCTGTGCATGTCTCATCTGATTATCACTTTTTCTGTTAAACTCAGGAAAATCTCCCTCTACATATCAGAAAAAAATTTAAATAATAGCACACCAAAATATCTCAGAAGGAAAAAAATTCTTTTTTTTTTTTTTTTTTTTTGCTGGGGTTTAAACGAACACCGTGAGCGACTAAATGGGCTATAAGCAGCTGTCTGTCCGTAATTTAGGGTCACTGGTCGCAGTGAAGGGAGGAAACCAGTGCCGTACGACAAACAAAGCATTCATGCCTCACGGGATTCGAACCCGGACTCTTCACGGCCAAATGGTTATAAGCCAGTGCTTCAATGCGCCACCGGACTGTGGTGGCGATAAAGAATCAATTATGCACATTGGGAAAATGAAATATGATCTTTTTGCGGAAAAATCAACAGACAGTTACAGTACATGCGCTCCTACAGCAGGATTCACAAATTCACACGGATTTTTATGAATTTCCTGCTTCCACGATTTTTCATAAATGCATCGCAAAACAAGTCACAAACACCTTTGCACACGTGTGTGCCTTCCTGGAAGGAGTTATATGGACGTCGGGAAGGAATTTCAGAACAGGTGTTTTATGGTTTCTACTAAACAGTTTTAATCAATTTTTGAAATCTTCAGAGCAGCCATCGAAGATCATTTTATTTCCCCAATTGGGAGCTAAAGCCATAGCGTTCTGTTTGAAACGGTTAAATATCCATGGATCATTACCAGTTTTCGACATTTCTTCACCCAATGAAGATTGTAAACGCTTCCAAATTATGTTTGTCGAAAACATTTAGTCTGATCGTTCAAAGGTGACATATAATTCAACCTGTCCTGTGACTGATAATCGTAAGTCATTTTTCACCAATTTAAATATTTCCTGTGAATTTTGGTGATATACAACGGAATGTTGCAGATGTTTCCCAGAGAAACGTTAAGATTTGTAAGTAGTTTACCAAGGGTGTTTAAAGCAGCTGGGTTCAACAAATCAATATTTATTATTATTATTTATTTTAGTTCCGAAACGTATGTCCCTCACTTCAACCAATTCAATACCCAGTATATTTCCGCCGTACAATAAAGCAAACATCACAGCAACAGCAAAAAACCAGCTATCTTCGCAACTATATACTTCCAAAGCAAAATAAAATTTTGACATATCTCTTCAGCAGCTTTGTGCCTGTAAACATCGCGCTCTTTGTTGGAGTTAATACGGGTAAAAAAGATGAATTTCAAAGAAATCCTCTTTCCTCCTTCACATTGTTTGTAAAGACATTTCGCTTTGACATTCTTTCGTTTTAAAAATTCAGCAGGAATTCCCATAATGTGGGCCATATTTCCCCTCAAAAAGCTCTTGTTGTTTTTTAGAGATTTCTGTGTTCATTGATAAGAGAAGGGGTGTTTCAATTTCGTATTGGATGGCAGCATTCCTTGCTTGAATGCTGTTGTTGTAGGTTGTGAATGATGTTAGAAATCCTGACTCATGTTTTGGTCAATAATCGGTTACATTATAGCCCCAGTGCTTTCATTTCTCATTTCCTGAGTGACAGTGAAGGCCAAGAATTCTTCACAAAAATGTTTCTTATAGAACGAGAAGGAAAAGTAAGCTGCTTATTTTCTTTTTATTGGTTTTGTTTGAATTTTAATTACCACCGTGATCTCTTGAAATGGCTGTAAATTATCGCTTGTCGCTAATTTGCAGCTACTGGTTCAGAGGAAGGTACAGAGCCCGTTACGTAAGACAAAGTTTCACTGGGTACCCCAACACGGGCCCAATTAGACGAATAGTCAGGAGCCAGCGCTTAGACCAATGCGCTCTAGGGCGTCTTAAAAATAAGCTGTAATTGAAGAAAACGTATGAAAGAATAAATACAGGAAGACAAATAAGAGAAGATAAACACACATAACATCGAATGACTTACCAAAGTTTTTTGGTTTTCCCAGATGTTTACGGTATTACATAACATTTTGGAACCGGAAATGTATGCCTAATGAATCCATTCTTCTGTGACGTACCTACCAGCAGGACGCACACGACATAAAGGCAGATAGCAATCAGAATGAACGTCTGCGTAGCTCAGTTGGTAGAGCGACTTGTTCCGGAATAAGCGGACTCGGGTTCGAATACCGGCGTAGACCAAAAATGACTGAGAAATTTACTTCGTTAGAATGGCGCCCGAACTATCCGGATGACCCGACCGTTCAAAATCTCGCAATGGTGTGATGGTATTTTCACACCGCGAGATAGGAAGAATCAGAGAATCCCTTCTCCAGCGCTTCGAAAAATAAATGTGTGTGACGTTGCATTCCACACACCAGATTGACTGGGATTTCTCAAGTGCACGTTCTACAGTGGATGGCTGCCTGCAACGATTCGTGGTCACGGCTGACCCGTGGGCCATGCCCCCGGCCCTCTTTCGGGGGGCGGGAGATGTGACGTAACTGCCAGCAGGACGCACACGACATAAAGGCAGATAGCAATCAGAATGAACGTCTGCGTAGCTCAGTTGGTAGAGCGACTTGTTTCGGAATAAGCGGACTCGGGTTCGAATCCCGGCGTAGACCAAAAATGATGGATAAATTTACTTCGTTATACTTCCTATAATCATTTGGTGAGTCTGGTTGACAGAGAAGATTAAACCGGCACTTTTCTTTATACAGTCGCAGTGTGAAATTTTATTTGTGCAGACACCGGGACCGTCAAGCGTTATTCAAACATTGCGCGTGTGGAATAGAACAAATGCTTCGTCGTGAAGATGTATGTTAAAATGACGATGAACGTTAAAGGTTTATGTGCAGAAATATGAACACTACATCGCCACGTGCTGCAGAAAGGAAGTCTTCAAGCTTAGGGCTGCCCCGGTAACGTAGTGATCTAAGCACTGCTTTTTGACCATCCGTCCGAGATGGGTCTGAGTTCGATTCCTGGAGAGGCATGGATGTTGTGTTTGTCTTAACGGCACAAGTTCTCTCCCCTCCCTTGAACTAGTGGCCTTAAAATAGAAACGTTAGACTGCTTATAGCCCATCGAATTGTTCACGGTAGTTGCTAAACCTTGGTCTCCCCCCAAAAAATATACTCACGGACAATGAAATTTGCGCACCTAGAAGAAAACATGCTACAACCGCAAAACTTTGCAAATATCTAGAGTGCGTGCTGGTAAGCAAATGATCCACGTCTGTTGCAATTGCGCATGACCGCACACCCTGTGGTGGCGCTGCAATCACGAACCGGCAGCCTTGTAAACGGGCATGTAGTCCATGACGCATGAAAGCGAAAAGAATCGGTCGATGCAAGCAAGCGTACAGAGATACAGGAATCCCGGGTAGATGCTAGAGATATCGATTTACGCAACTCACGGACTTTGAGAGAAGCCTAAGCATCGGGTTGAAAACCGCAGGGTGGTCGGCGCGCCGTATAGCCCGTCACGTGGATCGTTCTCACCATATTGTTCGGCTTTGTTAGGAGCAGTGCACACGTTACGTCACTGCCACACGGTGAAGCTGCTCCGGCCAAACCAGGATGACCACATGTAGAGAGAATCCACGGATCATGCGCCAGGCACGAACGGATCCCATGGGTACCCGGTTCACTACACAGGCAGATGTAGCGGCTCCTGTGTGCCACGAAGCATTTCCCGACGCCAAGTGGAAGCGAATCTGCTATGACAGCGCCTCTTACGTGTGCTGCCATTAACACCGGAAAATCACCGGCTCCGTGTGCAGTGGTGCCAAACTAGAGCGACATGAAACACCACAGACTGGCGACGTGTGGTGTTTAACGATGGGTGCCGCTTCGTTTTGGGGACAGATGATCATCGTTTCAGGGTGTAGAGTTCCACGGGACAACGGGACATTCCCAACCTCGCTAACGCGCGCTACACCTACCCCACTGCAGGTATTATGATCTGTAGCCACCGACTACGATAGCCATTCAGCTCTAGTAGTGGTACGTGGATCATTGACGGTCAAGCGGTATGTGGATCAGATCCTATGGCCCCATGTGCTCCCATTCCTGGACGGGATTCCGTGTCTGCTGTACCAGCAGGATAATACCCGCCCGCACACGGCTCGGGTTGCCCAGGAGTGCCTACGTCATGTCCAAACACTTCCATGGCCTGCCCGCTCCCCGGACAAGTCCCCTATGAGCATGTGTGGCACCACTTGCAACGCCAGCTGCCGTCGTGCCGCACTATCCGGGATTAGAAGCACACCGTCCAACATGTTTGGGCCAGTCTGCCGCAAGAGGTGATTGGACGCGCTATTGAATATGAGCGAACTGCGTGCCATATATTCGCCTGTAATTGTCCTGGAGCTCTGTTTTTGCCATCATGTGTATCATTCATCTATATCGTGACGTACGTAAAATTTCAGTTCAATCCGATGCTTTATTCTTCGTGTGCAAATTTCATTGTTCGTGATTGTATCATGGGCGTAGGAAATGATGTATGCTAAAGAAAACTGCCACAGAGAGGAGTATTGTCAAACGCTTAAAGACCTTATTACTTCTCTTAAAGTGCACGCTTTAGAATTTACATTCAATAGACATGATTATTGGTTCAATTTCTTCACGAGTGTTAACGCTCGATCATCGGCACGATATCGTTAACTATCAATCATCGATACATAACAAAAGACAACAAGTTTAACATACTGTGTACCATATCAGGAAGTCGATCACTGGTCCTACATGACGCTATGACATGGTTACGAACATGTTTTCTTTAGCAACTGTATGAGTCGATGTTTTTCATAAAATGGCATGACGGTGTTACAGTATGTTGCATACATCAAACCTTTCTAAAGCAATTTTACGCTTTGCGTTCAGGCAGATTAATTTCGAGGGCTAGATATCCCTAAAGATCTCTCTCCTGCCAGAGGTAATTCCTGAATGTATAAGGCACAGGTGCATAAAAGCAACCACAGTACTTTTCGTTACAGCGTGTTAGAGAGTGAAGGACATTGATACTCATTCTCGTTTCAAACTTTCCGAAAATTTCTTCCACTTTCCCTTGAAGAGGTTTTGTACAGGCGAAGTGCTTTCTGTAAGTATTGCACAACATAAGGAAACGTCATTGCAATTTGCTATGGGATATGCCTACTACTGGATACAGGGGTTATCATCAGGATTTGAGCCATATGCGTGTGCCATGTACACCCATGAACCATTACGTTATGACTGCCTACCTAATAAGCTGTAAGACCCATTTTAGATTGCAAAACAGCGGCCTCTTAGCGAGGCAGAGATTAGACGAGGTGGAGATAGGTATCCTGGGGTATCTCGTATTATAATGTCAACAACAGGCGGCTCTCCAGTTTTCGTAAATTTCACAGTGGTAGTGGTAATTTAGCGCGAACACGCTTCTCCAAGTCAAACCACAAATGTTCAGTCGGGTTCATGTTAGGTAAATTTAGAGACCAGGGCATTAACAGAAAGTCTCCAGCATGTTCTTCGAACCACTCCTTGACGATTCTGGTAGTGTGTGGCATGTTGGTAATGGCCATCTTTAGCAGGGAACACAGTTGACATGAATCGGTGAATTTGGTCTGCAACGATGTTCAGATACCTTACAGCTGTCAGGGATTGTGCTATTGGTATAACGGGGCATAAAGTGTCACAAGAAGACATCGTCAACAACATAACATTACGGTCGCCGGCCAGTTTCTACCCAACACTGCATCTAGGAGCCTCCGTTGGTAAACGGTGTACCCGCGCACGGATGTATACGTGAATCACAAGGAATCTTAATTCGTCAGACCAGGTCACTTTTTTCCAATCATCCACGGTCCAATCTCGGTGATCTTGGGCCCATTTCATGCGTTTTTCGCGATGACGTTCAGTAAAAATGGGGACCCGGCTGTGCCTTCAGCTACGCAGGCCCATACGCAGAAGGCTGGGAGAAACTGTGTGATGCGACACATTGCCCTGATCTACACTGCAGTCGCTGCGAGGGATTTGTCTCACTGTTGCTCTGCAGTCGCTGGAAACAATGCGCGACAGTCCCCCGTTCCCGTCTGTCATCAATGAACTGCGGGCGAGACACGGCTGAACGACGGTTCGTCGTTTGACCATCTGTGCACCACTTGTGATACGTACTCACTACAGCGGCACGTGAACACCCCACACACCGCGCGGTTTCAGAGATCGTAGTCTTGAGGTACCGTGCCCTCACAATTTGTCCTTTATTAAACTCCTATACATCGACAGCTTTTCCATTGCTGACTTCGATCACTCTACAAACCGAAAGCAGGTCCTCGGGTTGTACATATACTGCTGTGTGAACTTTTCCTGCTCCACTGTTCGTTCTCCCGGCTGCTGGTGTTCATAATGTAATAGCTCGTCGGTGTCTTACACGTCAGTAGGAAAACTCATTTTAACTTGCTATGGAATTGTAATCATGAATTGAGCCACATGCGTGTGCCATTCCTCTGTTTGATGGCACAAACGTTGTCACCCACTGTATCAACCAATCTGTACGACCAACCTATAATTGCCATAAATTATGCATTCCTCTCCGCTGGTTTATTACTATTGGCTGACCCATTCGATTCCCCATTATACCAGATCGGAGACCTGGTTCGCGCATTTTACTGCAAGAAAACACAAATTAGTAAATGAAATAAATGATGAATTTACAAACAACGAATTTCGAAACGCTGCAAAAATGAAACTAAATATCTTTATGATGACGATGTGCGTTAATACAGATATTATAACGTGATGTACTAACAAATTTGTTTTATCAAATCGATTCCGCTGGTCGTACTTTGGAGACTCTTGTTATAAAACAACGTGGAGTTCCGCCAAGAAGAGTGGAATGATGAACATCAAGCAAAGTATATTGGTATTTAAAACATGCGCAATGTGGATTTGATATGCGTGCTTTCAATGCATGGCTTTAATGGTATATTCCTATGCTTGTTCAGTATATCTTCGGACAGTCAGTGTCAATATTTCCCTGACAGTGTCTTACATTGTACTATCCCTGTCGAAAAAAATGTGTTTCTGATTGCAGTGCATCCCTTTACACTGAGCTTCCTAAAGTACTTCAGAAAGAAGGTACAAGAAATTCAAGATGGCGTTGATCCAGCTTACTTACCCTTAAGTTTACGTCATATATGCGGAGCCACCATAACCTTGCCAGGAACAAAAACATTGAAACCGTAACGACGTACAGCGAACCAAAAATAATCTTAAACTACAGAAATCTCCAATAATTATTCTGTTTGTTTATACTTAGATATTACAATTTATCTTAGAGGATTCCTAATTCAAAAATTCCTGACGCAAGTCTTGTCAAGAAGTATCACTTGTGATGAAATCTTCTTTCTTCAATTTGTGTTCTTTTCCTTTGCCCAAAATAAAAGACAGTCTTTGTTTTAAGTTGTTTGTTTTGTGTAAGTGAGTAGGAGCACATATGTTTTTATTTTGGTGAGCAAATACAGATAAGACTTCGATGGAGTTTTGGTTTCAAATCTCATAATATGACTCATTAATGACACTTCTTTTACATTTCCTTTGCACTCAGTTCCGATTCGTGACATAGTTCCTGAGTATTCATTTCATGCTTCTTCTCTATATTGAAGGCAAAGTAATAATATACACCGATGAGCTATTTTATTATGACCATCCACAGCCCAGAGAAATGAGAGCATCTGGAGACCGAACTGTGGCGCAGGTGATGTTCACAGCCCAATATATATACAACACGAGGACCGGCTTTCCGTTATTTGAGTGTTCTGAGTCAGATTGGGAAAAGCGGCCAATATATCGGAGTTTGATAAAGGACAAATTGTGGTGTCACGGCGACTCGGATCTACGATCTCCGAAACAGCGGGTCTTGTGGGTTGTCCATGTGGCCAACCCACAAGACCCGTGTGTACGTATCAAAAGTGATGCGCAGATGGCCAAACGACGAACCGCCGCCCAGCCGTGAGTCACACACAGCTCAATGGTGCCAGAAGGGGGAGCAGACTGTCTCGCATTGTTCGCAGCGACCGCAGGGCCACAGTGCGACAAATCACTCGCAGCTATAACAGTGGTGAGCAGGGCAATATGTCACAGCACACAGTTCATCGCAGCCTTATGCGCATGTGCATGCCTAGCCAAAAACCCAGCCGGGTCCCTAGGCTCACTGCACGTCATCGCCGACAACGCATGACATGGGCCAGAGATGATCGAGAGTGGAACATGGATGATTGGAAGAAAGTGTCCTGGTCTAACGAATCAAGATTCCTGGTGCATCTCGTAGATAGCACAGCGCGGATACGCCGATTAACAACGCAGGCTATGGCTCCTGGATGCACTGTTAGGCGAAAACAGGCCGACAGCCGCCTTTTTATGCTGTGGACGGTGTTTTCTTAGGACACCTTAGGCTCCATTATCCCAATAGCACAATCCCTGACAGCTGTCAGGTATTTGAACATTGTTGCGGACCAGATTCATTCATTCATGGCAACTACTTCCGTGCTGGTGATGGTCATTACCAACAGGATAGCGCGACATGCCGCACTGCCAGAAACGTCAAGGAGTGGTTCGAGAAACATGTTGGGGACCTTCTGTTAATGACCTAGACTCCAAATTCACCTGACATGGACCCAATCTAACATTTGTGGTTTGACTTGGAGAAGCGGGTTCGCGCTAAATCAGCACCACCCCGAAATGTACGGGAACTAGAAGACCTGCTGTTAACATTATGGTGCGAGATACCCCAGGACACCTATCGCCACCTCATGGAATCGATGCCTCAGCGAGTGGCCGCTGTTTTGCAGGCTAAAGAGAGATCCTACAGCGTGTTAGGCAGGCGGCCATAATGTAATGACTCGTCGGTGTATACTCTTTTTGACTTTCTTTTTTTCTTTAGTTTGTGTGTTTAGCTGCTGCCGTGAGCAACTGGATCGTCTCTATGAGGTCGTTAGACCCTAATGTATTTGCTACAGCTATTAGAGTAGTGAGAGACTTAGTGCCGAGTGCCGTAAGACAAACACTACATTCATACCTCTCTGGGATTCGAACCAGGACCTATCTGGGAAGAAAGGTCAGAAATCAGCGCTTGGAAGACTTCGACGCCGTGGCGGCTGTTTTTTCCACTTTAAGGAGTAGAAACTGACATTCCTGTACCGACTTCTGAGATTTCTCGCCAAAGTCTCCTTAGTCATCCTGGTAACCTTTTCTCACGGTGTTTGTTCTCTATGGGGATCTTACCCCATCACTCCTTTTCCATTCTCTCCATATGCTTTTCTATCTTTTCCTGTAATCCCGTATCTCTTTCAGATCGCCGACTCCCAGCTCTCTACCAATGCACCTTTTATCAACGATGTTTTAACCTGCTAGTGATCTTCATGTCTCCATCTCTGATTTCTATATCTTATTTTCTTCTCCCTCTCAGATCCCATCAGATTGTTGTCAAGGACATTATATATCTTCTGACTGCTCCTCCTTGACATGGTCTTACTGAATAGCCGATAAGTAGCTTCACTGGCTTATCAGGCTTAAGCCTTTTATTGTCCAGATCTCCTTCATTATCACGGCTCAACAGAGTCCTCCAACATTCGATTTGTCCCATCAGTTCCATAGGAATATTATCTATTACCGCATTGTTTCTAATTAGTTCTTTTCTCCATAGATGACACAGTTTTAAACTTGCCAATTGATGATTTCATATTATCGCTTCTTATTACTTGAGTAAACAGATGCACTTCGCTTTAATGGCTTCCATTTTGGAAGACAGGACCTGATCTTTTGAATAAATCTGATGTTTCAGAGATTTATTCCTCCGTTTATAGACTTATTCGCAATTTCCGACTTTTCTCCAAAATATGTGCGAAATACTGTTGGTGACCGATCGCTGCCCTGAATTATTCTAATGATTGATTTTTTTTTCATTTTTTGCCCTTGATAAATTATAATTTGCTGTAAGAGCTTTGTAATTTTTTAGGATAATTTTTATGGAACTTAATTGAAATCTCATTTACTAAAAATCCTTCAAGTTTTACTTGTCGGACTGATGCTTTAATTAGCAGCTGAGGACCAGATAAAATCCTCTAAATAAAACATTCTTATTTCTATTTTAAATAGCTTCCCTCCTACGTATGCACAACATTTAGTTAACGCCTATATATCAAAGAATATCTTAAGACAAAATGTCTGAAAGATCACCAGCCGTGGAAATTATTTCTGCAGGTAAATTAATTACATATCTACTGTCCTGTAAAATATTATTCTTGCTTGCGTAATTTATAAAAATTCTTACGTACACCCTTTTTGTTTTCCGAGCTTTACGTCAATAATAATTTATGGTATCTTTCAAATTCCAGATGTCGTTTACGAATTTAAATAATCTACCATTTCAAACTTTATATTTTTGTGGTGTTAGCAAATCAGTGTTGATAATTTCTCTAATTTAAGGACGCTTCATTGCAATAGTAAAAGCCAAAAACCGGCAGGTTTTTGCTGCATATGTGGTTCACGAATGTTTGCAGGTCAGACTTACCCTTTTCATCTGATGAACAGAATTAACTTTCTTACATGTACCTTTTCTTTTCCATTTTGGTTCTACTGCGCTTCAGCGGAGGCTGTATCGGGTTGGTGGGAACGAAATGTCCGACAAAGGACCAGCACACGTGGACGGTGAGAACGGAAAATTAGGACAACTTACCTGGGCAAAATAATCCCAGTCGTAATCGAAACATAGTTGCCATCTGTCCGGAAAAGCCATGATCCCCGAACGGAAAAAGTCTTGAGGGTGATACCCGAAGATATCATCAACTGTACGCTGAACCTCGTTGTCTGTCGTGAACTGTTTTCCGGACAGGAATTGATCGAAGCGACTAAACAGATGATAGTCTGTCGGAGACAACTCCGGGTAATAGGCACGATGATGCAGTGCTTCATAGCCAAAGGCACTTAGTGTCAGCATCATTCGTTGTGCGACATGAGGGCGGGCCTTGTCTTGGAGCAGAAGAACACCATGTCTGTTGACGAAAGCCGGTAGCTTCTGCAGCAATTTTCGGTGCATCCGGTATAATTCAGCACAATAATGTTTTGTAGTGATGGATTGCCCTTTTGACAAGAACCTCCGATGAATTATCCCGGCTGTGGACCACCAGACGAGGAGCATCATCTTCTTGTTGTGTAGGAGTTGTTTAAGATGCCGTCCAGCAGGCTGTGCCTTGCTTAACCATTGTGCATATCGTCTCCGATTATCATAAAGGACCCACTTCTCGTTGCAGGTGACGAATCGATGTAGTAGATGTTCCTGTTCATTCCTGTCAAGCAGGGACGTGCAGACTTCCAAACGCCTTGTATTGTGGGCAGTTCTCAACCTCATGCGGCAGCCACATGTCCATCGTTTTGATATTACCCAGCGCAGCCAGACACCGAACAACTGTCACGTGGTGGGCACCTACCTCTGCCGCTATCTCACGACACGTTTTTCTTGGGTCCGCTTCAACCAACCACACATAACAGAACATCGTCAGAAACAGCAACAAGTCGGTGACCACGTGATTCGTTTTGCAGGTCCGTATCTCCGCTTCGGAACTTCACAAACCATCGCCGAATGGTTCGTTCGTTGGCTGTATTATCCCCAAACGCTTTGTTAACGTTTCGAGCGGCAATTCCTGCAGAATGGCCCAGTTTAAATTCATACAGGAAGATGACTTTCAAATTCGGCATCTGCATGCTTCATTTCCAAGCAACGTTACGTCCGAACAAACCACGCCTGAACTTGATTCTTCACACACGTGCTAACTATTTATAGTAACTCTGTGACGTAATACCCGCAACACCTGTTGGGGGTCGGGGTGGCATCTGAGAGAATGATTTTCGTTGGCGAAGCTAAGGGTTCGAAAGCACCCTCACTGAAATACCCCCCCCCCCCCGCGCACCCTCAGTCCGACTTTCCTAAGTTTTCGCCGATATGCTCTAAACTCACCATCTGAGGTTTGCGCGAAATCCCGCTGTGCAGTACATTTAGGGTTTCAGTTCATGTATCTAGAACCTTAGAAAGGAAATCTTGGAAATTATGGCCCTAAATTTTCCCCGAATCCTCGAAATTATTTATTGCCTATGGTTACCTTTTCAAGCGCTCAACAGATATAAAAATCAACTGATATTTAATGTATCCATACCAACTACTTGTAGTTTTAGGCAATCATTTGCATTGTGTTTCCCTTTTTATAGGCGCGTATACGGAGTTTGTGTTCGGGGGTCCAACGAAAATGGAAGTTTTTTTTTAAATTCACCAGGATAAAATAAAAGTGATTGAAAAAATAGAAGAAAAAACTAAAGCATTTTTTTTCTAATGTAAGTTAATGAAGCCAAGGGGGAATGCCCATGTTCCTCCAGTTATAAAGATGCTCCTGCCTTGTTACATAGTCCAAGAGAGCTGTAGTGTTAGAAGATGCAAAGACTCGTGGTATGGTTGTGTGCTGTTATAGGCATTTCTTGTCCTCTGACACCAGGAAATATGGGTGTTTCCATTCGAAATTTATTAAATATAGCACAGTTAAAATTTACCGTAGCAGACCATGCTCTTTTACTTACCTCGTTACCATATCGAGAAAATAATTTGTACATAATTTGAATTATGTTTATCTGTTATGGCGATTTCTATATCGCGTACTATGGATAAAGTGCTGTTATTCCTGAGCTCATATAACGGGTCCAATACCCACTCCGTATCAATTATCTCGGAAGTCTTAACGTATTAGAGGTTTAAAATCTTGTAAATGTGCATTTCAATCGAGAATGTTTAAGGTGTCAACAGATAAGAAAGGATTGAAAACAACAACAAAAGGACCAGTATGTATCCACTTGCACACATGAATTCTACACTGCGACTGGTGACATAGGCCAGTATTCCGCAGCCGTTTTCTCCTAGCGGCACACCGTATATTATCCATGACACAACACGGCACACCAAAATGTTAATCCCCTCAAAAGCGTATGGTATGACAATATTAATATAAATACGTAATGTAATCAGCCTATTATTATTATTATTATTATCATTATATTATAGTTCTATTCTATTATTATTAACCAGAAATCGACTCGTGCATTTATCAACAATTTATGAACTTTAATTCACTGTAGAAAATAAAAAAAAATAAAAAAATAAAAAAAACACTTTTCTATTACTAATAAAGTAAATAATTCTACTGATACCTTTAATGTGATACTTGCGCCTGCTTAGCTGCACACAGGCGGCTGATCCCTGACGAAATCCTTGACAATGCAAGTCTCATTTCTTCATCGACGGATTTGAATGTCTCCCTCTTTGACGCTTTAATTTCAGTCAACGTCGAGAATCCCAGTTCACACAAATATGTAGTTGAAAATGGCAAACTCACATCAACTGCCATCTCGGATATAGCCGGGTATTCACTCCTTATTGCCAACCAACATGTACCCAAAGGCACTTCGAGAAGTTTTAATTTCAATGTTCTGTCTGCATTTAACTCTGCGAGTTCCTCTTTTATATTAATCGGAAGAGGTTTTGAATTCGCAACGAATGGATCACGAACCCAGTCGAAATCTTGAACACTCTTTCCGAAATACGTCTTGAACTTCTGCTGCAAAAATTTCTAAATGTTCTTTAATTAAGTCCATCACCACTTTATTACCATCATCAAGTGGCCATACCGTCGGGAACATTTCAAGCGACCCATTTTCAATTATCTGTATCCACAAATTCAGCTTTTTCACTAGTCAGAATATTTTCGTTCCTACCTTGCAGTTTTCTGTTCAGCTCATTCGACTGCACGAAAATATCGGAAAGATATGCCAACTTACATGCCCATGCATCATCTGCAAATACATCCACGTATTCATGCCTCTCAACAGTCAAAAATGCACGCACTTCCTCTTTAAATTCAAATACATGTATTCACGTTAACACTTTTCTTCGTGATAGCCACCGTACTTCTGTACGTACCAGGGGTGTAGTGTGTTCAGATCCCATTTCCTGATCCAAAACAGAAAAAAAGGAGCGAATTTAGGGGCCGCGATGTGATTAGGTTCACGACCTTTACTACTTCGTTCAGCACAACTTTCAGAAAAGATGGCAAAGGCTTAGCAACAATGGCTTCGCGGTGAATGAGACAATGATCGCCCCGTATGTAAGGATTTACTTCGCGTACTTTAGCTACAAATCCTTTCACTCGGCCTGCCATAGAAGCGGCTCTGTCTGTACAAACACTATGGCAATCCTTCCATTTCAATTCCTAATGGAGCTCATATTCATTAGTCACACGAAATATTTCTTCGCCGGTGGCTCTCTCGGGAAGTTCTTTCCAAAAAAAAAGAAATTAGTTGCAATTGCATCTCCATCGATGTACCGAATGTGGGCAAGAAGTTGTGCGTGACCGCTAATATCGGTGGACTCGTCGATCTGAAGTGAGAACTTCTGACTGCTGTTGATTTTCTCCTTCATAACGTCTTCAATGTCACTGAATATGTCACTAACTCGGCGACTGATTGTGTCGGGAGAGAGGAATTTTTGAAATTTCACTAGCAGCTTTTGAACCCATGTCTATTTTCACCATCTTTTTACAAGCAGGCATTAACAACGGTTCAGCTGTTGTGTGTGGTGTATGATTTTTTGGTATTTACGATAAGTTCGGCTACCCTTTAGCTAACTTCCTCTACTTTTTTCGAAACACGTACTGTCTCAGTCATGAAAGTTGCTTGTTTTTTTGTTTTGTTCCTACAACCGACGAAAATAATTGATATCTTTGCTGGACAGAGAAGAATGTTCTGTTGACAAATGCCGTTTCAATTTACTGGGAACCGTATCAGCATTACTGAGTTTTTCACGACAAACGATACACTCGGGGATTGGGCATGTTTTAACACTACACCAAATAAAACCGTAAGATAAATAATTATCACTATACTGCCGCCGGTGCGCTAATTTTTGTTTCTTTTTTTCGGGCTCAATGCTTTCACTACTTGCACTCGTGGACGGAACACTTCTGCAGAGAACTTGCCCACCTTGAAAAAATAAAATAGTTTAATAGTAATAGAAAATAGAGGTGGGCACAAAATCACGTCACGATTACTTTGTAACGTTACTAAAATGTCACTGTCACGGTTTGTGATCAGCGGCAAAAATTACCGTTCCAAAATCACGAGAACACTTTGGTTCCTGAATTGTTCCAAATTCACGCTAGTTTCGGGGAACGACAGGTACGTTGCAAATCAGGCGTTCCCAAATCAAGCTACTTTCGTTAAACGCTCCAAATCACTGGATATTAAATATAGACATTACCTAGCTTTTTCACTCAGTAATCTCACTTTAAATCAAGCTACTTTTATTAACCGCTCCAATCACAAATATATTAAATATAGATATTTCTAAGCTTTTCCCTCAGAAATCTCACTTTTAAAAATTTTTATCTAACGGTGTTTTTTTTTTATTTTAAGTGGCATTTACATATGCTATTTTGCACCCAAACCACTGTTCAATCAAGTTCTAGAGCACCAAGATTTTTATTTTAGGGCTCGAGCACTAAATTTCAGAGAAATGCAATTATTGGCAAAAAACATACCCGAATAAAAAATTTTTTTTGTGTTTAGGTCTGTCTACAGACCGAATAAATGAATTATAAATAATAATTCATTTATCTTCCACTTGAAAATTTTGCATATACGAGCTTGACTACTAACTGCTCTTCGGGAGTTAAGATTTCATGTTTAATGTTCCTCCGTTGCTTACCTATGAAAAGTAACTAAAATACTCATGAAAATTAACTAAAATGCCTATGAAAAGTAACTAAGAATACCAGTACCTATTTAGTCTGTCAGTGCAAATTTCGGAAATATCACGAACACGAATCCTCTTGAGAACTCAGAACGAGAACTGTGAACCGAAGTGCCGACTGCGAGTAACGATTAATGAAACGTTCCTGTGGATTGTGATTTCGCCACGTGACTAATTTGAGCATACAGGTACAGGTGTTCGTTCTTATCACAAACAGCGACTTTCTCACCGTTATTTGTCACGGTTACTTTTTTGGAACGTCACGGTTGGAACGTTACCGAAAATTCACAGCTCTACCCATCCCTAATAGAAAATAACATGACTGAATAGCAATCACAATTTTCGGACTACTTCAGAGCCCAGCTGTAAATAGAACTAAAATAATTGTAAGACGCGGGACATATACTCTCCAAAAGGAAGAAGGGACATGCATGCCGACTTATTTAAAATAAAGTCTAACAATGGGTGGGTGCATCGGTACAGAAAAAAGTAATAAAGTTGAAGAAGCGCTAACAAACAGGGACAAATACCAAAACAACGTAAGAAAATAATAAAAGACAGGGAAAGTTTTGCTAATTCCCCCACTTTCAGAGAAAAGCGTACACAGAACATGCGGCAAGTGTAACAAAGAAGCCGCATGGCGCGGCGGTAGAGCTGGGAAAGTACACAGAACAGGCGGCAAGTTTAACAAAGAAGCCGCATGGCGCGGCGGTAGAACCGGAAAAGTACACAGAACAGGCGGCAAGTGTAACAAAGAAGCCGCATGGCGCGGCGGTAGAGCTGGGAAAGTACACAGAACATGCGGCAAGTGTAACAAAGAAGTCGCATGGCGCGGCGGTAGAGTCGGGAAAATACACAGAACATGCGGCAAGTGTAACAAAGAAGCCGCATGGCGTGGCGGTAGAACCGGAAAAGTACACAGAACATGCGGCAAGTGTAACAAAGAAGCCGCATGGCGCGGCGGTAGAGCTGGGAAAGTACACAGAACAGGCGCCAAGTGTAACAAAGAAGCCGCATGGCGCAGCGGTAGAACCGGAAAAGTACACAGAACATGCGGCAAGTGTAACAAAGAAGCAGCATGGCGCGGTGGTAGAGCTGGGAAAGTACACAGAACATGCGGCAAGTGTAACAAAGAAGTCGCATGGCGAGGCGGTAGAGCCGGAAAAGTACACAGAACATGCGGCAAGTGTAACAAAGAAGCCGCATGGCGCGGCGGTAGAACCGGAAAAGTACATTGAACATGCGGCAAGTGTAACAAAGAAGTCGCATGGCGAGGCGGTAGAGCCGGAAAAGTACACAGAACATGCGGCAAGTGTAACAAAGAAGTCGCATGGCGCGGCGGTAGAGTCGGGAAAGTACACAGAACATGCGGCAAGTGTAACAAAGAAGTCGCATGGCGCGGCGGTAGAACCGGAAAAGTACACAGAACATGCGGCAAGTGTAACAAAGAAGTCGCATGGCGAGGCGGTAGAGCTGGAAAAGTACACAGAACATGCGGCAAGTGTAACAAAGAAGTCGCATGGCGCGGCGGTAGAGTCGGGAAAGTACACAGAACATGCGGCAAGTGTAACAAAGAAGTCGCATGGCGAGGCGGTAGAGCCGGAAAAGTACACAGAACATGCGGCAAGTGTAACAAAGAGGCCGCATAGCGCAGCGGTAGAGGCGAGAAATACAAGTATATCAATAGGAAAACTACGATATAACAACAACTGTGAGTAAGTAATTTACATTTAATTTCTTAGAATATATAAACATTCGCGGCATGTAATAAAGAATAAACAAGCATCACCTTATTTATTCAGTGAATCGGCAGATGATGAAATACAGGCATTTGAAACAGAGTAACTGGGATAAAATTAAACAAGAAAGATGACACCGAATTTTCGGGTGTAATATGCACGTCTTTTGAATCCGTTATGACGCAAAATAAATTTATCAAAGCTATTCAAAGTCAATGGAACCGGTATGGAAAACAATAGTATCTGACGGAAGAAAGAAGTTTTTCAATCGGGTTTTTAATCCCTCAGATATTGCTGTAAACGGAAACGTGAGCTTACGCTCTTTGGTTGCAACCTTGTGCTTTAAGAAAAACATGAATTTATATGAGAAACATTTCGCACCGGAAAAGCTCTCCAACATAGAAAGAATTTTTCAAATCGGACTCTTAGAAACAGAGATATCGACAAAAATAAGATATGACTTTACGTCCCCTGGTGGGAAAACCTTGCATTATTTTAGGAAGAAAGTATTCTCAAAAGATTTTTCCATATGAGTGCTATCGGTCCAAGAAAAAAAAATTAGTCGAGTAAAGAGTTAAAGAAACCTTCCTCCTTCAAATTCAGATTATTTAGCTATACACATTGAATTACAGTTGCGCAATACGTATGCACACTGGATGTTCACACATATTCTGAACAATCTTCAGGCAACATAATTAATCTTTGAAATAAAATTATTTCTTTTTTAAATGTTCTATCTGATAGCCCTTTCCCTGGAATGAACCTACATCAATAACAGGACATTTCGTAAAATTGGTAGGGGCATTTTATTCCACTCTTTTTCCATAGCTTTCTGTAGTCTAATCATTGTACTATGTCAGCATGTATAACGTAACCCTTTTTACGTTATGTAAGATTTCCGGCTGAATAGATGTTAAAACAAGGGTAAAAGCGATGCAACTAATTGTACCGAATAGCTCAAATTAAGGTTTTACGGCCAGATGAAACATATACAGAAATCCAACTTACGTCAACATTTTATTGGTCCAGCAACATCAGACGAAATCCAAAACACACCACTTCACATATCTTAGTCAAGAAGTCCAACTTACGTCAACTTCTTTATTGATCCAGCAACATGAGACGAAATACAAATTATAGCACTTCACAGATCTTAGTCAAGAAGTTTCCATCAAAAATCAGTAACGATCTAACATCTCCACCCACAAAGCAGATCATATGTAGAGGATTTTAGGAAGGGAGTGTCTGACCCCAGGTCTTAAACAACCCTCAGAAATTGGAAGCTAGGAGATTTGGGCTAGAGTGTCCGATAGGAAAGTGACACGGAAGGGAGGCGAAAGGCAGAGGAAGAAGCCCTTTTTTTTTTACCGGGTGTCCAGTACCCAGGGCCTAACGGCTTAATGTGGCCATCCGACGCACGGCGGGTATTTAGTGGTTCGAGCGTTCGTACCTGCCTGGGATCGAACCCGAAGTCTAACAACAAAGCAACCTCTGCCTGGTCTTTTTATCTAACGTTCTTATCACATACATAAGTACGTCCCCCTTGTTCCGACCTCCGTGTGTTGCGAATATTTTTCTCGTTTGAGGGAAAAGACATAACGTTAAGGTTTGAAAATGTCTAAGAGAACGATCTGAAATTTAGATAGAAGAAGAAACTCAAAAGGAAAGTTAAAATAGAATATATGTTTCACGTGCGTTTTAGCAGTATTGTCCTTTGGTGATACATCAGGGGATTTTTATTGAATACGAGCGAAATTTATAGGCTTGATATCCATCTCATTTTTCACTTTTTCAAGAACTACAGTGATAGATTTGAATGTGTGACTTATCCTGCTGGAATTTTATTCTTTGAACGTTCTGTGGATAAAGGAATGGTATTTGCTCTTCAACTATAGGAATAAAATCAATAGTTTGGTAACATGTAGAATTTATTTTTCTTTAACATTCTTTTCAACTTTACAGCAATTTCTCATTGCACGAGAAACCACCAATAATCATTAAACATTCTTCGGATTCATGGAACCAAGTTTGTAAGCCTTTTTCTATTCTCGTTCAGGTAGATCCATGCTCACCAATAGTCACAATAAATTTTAATCTGTCTCAGGCTAAATGATTTTCTTAAAGTCTACACTGTGTTCTGGGATCAGCTACATGCTGAGACAAAAGGCTGTGAACAAAATGCTTTTTTTTTCAATTCATATCGATGTTTATTACCTTGTTTACAGTTGATACAGATATTTTCACCGACTTAGCGATTGCCCATTGGATGAGTGTATGTGTTGTTGCTTTTTAAGACCAGAGGTCTTACTTTTGAAAAAGTAGTAAAAGTAGGTACCGTCTGTCTTTGGAAATACGTTTGGTGTTCCTTTTCCTGTTAAAAGCAATGCCTGGCTATTTTAACTTATGATATTAACAATACTGCTTATTTTATATTTAGAATGCCGATTCCATGATTTTCACAGCATCTTTAAATTACCTAATACGAACAGAGTTGGAAACTCGTCGAAACTTTCGGACCCGGACTCGACCCGACCCAATCCGTACCCGTACCTGACCCTAACAAATCTGCTTTGAACTATAAATTCGAAACTCAATTTATATATACACTGCGGGCCACCCAAAATGCAACACCAAGAAGGAAGCATCCGATTGGCCTGAAATTCGCAGCATGCGTCGCCCGGAAGAGGACATGAAAACGATTAGCATTGCAAGGCATATGTAAATCATGTGCGCCCGGCACGCCAGCTAGAAGCACTATAAGAAGGGTGCACAGAAGGCGGAGTGTAAGTAGTGCAATTGTGTTCTGCTGCCGGACCTGTGCGTGGGAAGTTTCCTGATGCCTCGTCGCAGAATACGGCAGTCATTCCAGCACGTTTTGCAGTTTGCACGACCAGTGGCATATCGCGACAGCGGTTTATCGTACCGAGACATCGGCACCCGTGTGGGACGACATCTAGCCAAGTGAGGTGAGTATGATTTCGGTGGGTGTAGGAGGGACAGCCGGACCGATGTGAGCGATTGCCGCACCCGCGGCACACCACCGAACGAGAGGACCGGCATGTTGTGCGGCGGGAATTGACGGCACGCACCGCCACATCACGAACATTAGCGCAGGAATTAGGGGGTGTTTCGCAGCAACCTGTGTCAGCACGTACCGTTCGACGTCGTCTGTAGGAGCGGGAACTTGTCGTACGGCGCCCATTGCTCCGATTACCATTGACGTTACACCACCAGCGAGTGCGGCGGCAGTGGGCCGTTGAACGCCGCACCTGGACTACGAAATGGCACGACATTGTCTTCTCCGACGAATCCCGTTTCTGCCTGCAACACCACGATGGTCGGATCCGCATGTGGCGGCACCGCGTCGAGAGACTGCATGACGCCTGCATTATGCATCGCCATACCGGTCCGTCGCCTGGCGTTGTGGTGTAGGGCACAATTGGATATGACACCCGCACCCCTTTGGTACGCATCGCCGGTACACTCAACAGCCGCCGCACCATCTCCGACGTTTTGGAGCCTGTAGTCCTCCCTTACCTGCAGGACCTGCCAGCTGCCACGTTTTAACCGGACAATGCGCGCCCGCACGTGGCAGGCATCGTGCAACAAAAATTATTGCGGCCCACCAGGTGTCAGTGCTGCCGTGGCCCGCCTATTCTCCCGATGTGTCGCCGATCGAACATGTCTGGTCGCTGATTTGCAACCGACTGGCCCGGCAAGCACCACCCGTGGCTACGCATAATGAACTGTGGGGCAACGTGTGGAAGCAGCCTGGACCGACATGCCCAAGCCTACATCCAAAGCCTCTTTCGTTCGATGCCGCGGCGTGTAGTGGCCGTTATTGTCAGCCACGGGGGCCACACGAACTATTGATGTCTGCGTGTTCCGCAAGTCGCACGGGCCTGTACGCTCAATCGTTTCATCTTTGTATCTGTTGTTATGTGTGCAGGAAATCTGGCTTTGCTATCACGTGTCTTTCTTGGTGTTGCATTTGCCAGCGGTGTATATACATAAAAACGTAATATATACATATATTCATCCCAATAACTGCTTGATATTTAATAACTGAAATCCTTTTTTAATAATGAAATTTGGTTACTTGATAAATTTTAGTGCCATTTTGGTGCCACTATTCTGCGTAATTCAGAAATAATGGCTCGTTATGACCGTGACCATGGAGTATATTACAAACGAGTATATTATAATTATTTACGATTACACAAATGTAATGTATTTATATTGTTCATTCTTTCCACGCTTTGATGGAGGTACGCATACTTTCATATGGTCCGTTAGATATTTGGTTCCATAATCTTCTCATACGCCGTCTACATCTTTCTTTGTAATTATATACTTTCAACATTTTGAACAAAAAACGAGACCAAACAACACAGAAATATTTCCCGGTTCCTTAATGAGACGAAATAATTTCTAGCATTCACTCTTCCCCTTTTAATTTTCAACAAGCACGTATTTGTTGACCTCGACGTTTTTCTCAACCTCCTGTATATTAAACCCATCCATATTAATAAATAAGGAGTTAATTTCGAAATGGCATGTAATGGTAACGGGATGTTAGAACATCAATCGAAAACCTCTGAATGCTCAATGTAAACGATGTGATCTGAAAAGTAACTCTTAGTCATACAGTGAACTTCGCAAGGAGAGAGTGAATCAGCTGAGAAGCAGACGAATGGTGTTTACCAGTACCTTGCCCTGGACAATCGCACTGTAAAAGAACGCAAAGGAAGTATCTTTTTACGATATGGTGTCGGTGCGTCTGACGTCGGTCGGTGGAAATCTTCGTTGCTTTAAAAAAGAGACGACAATATTTTTGCATGGCAAATCATTATTTCACTCCGTGAGTACCAGTATCGACTGTAGAATTCCACAACGCGCATTTTCTTTGGAATATATTTTTCTCTTTTCCGAAATAAAACCGGAATAAACGCTAATCAAAATCGGGTCAGGAACACCTTGACCCGACCCGTTGGACCCGCAAGTAATTGTCGACCCGTTCACCCGTTTCCCCGTGACCCCTTTACGTCACTGGATACGAATATTTCTCTTCGTAAAGAGAAAAACATAACCTACTACCCATAGCTTGTTTACGTGCACCATTTTCTTAGCAGACGTTGTTCAACTACAGCAAATGTTTCTCTCATGTTCACCCAACACGCTGTTGCCACTTTCACTTCTTTGAACTTCTTTTATTTTCCAAAATTTCTCGTCAAAATTGGTCTAAACATGATGTTGAGAATCCTCTGAATCACCAATATCCCCTGTAAATTGCAAATCCGTCTACTAGTATGTAGTTCAAAAATTCTTTCTTCTACCACATATCATCTAGCTTCATTTTCGTTCCTCTGGCGTTCATAGAAATGCCCCACCCCTCCGAAAAAAAAAGCAAAAAGAAACTGAAACATCAGTAAGCGTACATAAAAAAGAGTTATCATTTTATGTGCCCTGAAATACTGTGATTATTTTTAAAGCAAGAATGTTTCCGTAGAGGACCTGATGTATGATATTGACTTAGGTCTGTTTGGAAGACTACGGAAAGCGAAATACCTCCGTTTATTGATTTCGGATGAAAAGTTGCAAACAGAAACTGCTCACATATTTTGTGGTCTTAAAAGGAGATTCTCCGATTTTCTTTTCTTTAGAAGCAAATAAATCATCCATCGTAAAAACGACATAGAGTTCCAAAATTTTTTTCTTGGGCATTTGAAACTGATTTTTCTTTTCAACTGGGCTTTATACACATTCGCGATATTTCTTTTTCCCTCCTGATCTTCATAATAATTAAAGGCGATATCGAAGTAAAATGAAAATGATGATACTGAAACGGAATTGGCAATTTTCTCATTTAAGCTGTAAGCGTAACAGAAAAGTGCATTTTAATAATGATGAAAAATCTCGTTACGTAGCTTTCGTAAAGTTTAGTGAAGCGTACTTTTCACCATAGACACTTCTGGTTTTGAACAGCTCTTCTATTATGAACATATTAAATAGAGAGGAAGTGCACATACTTTAAGAACGTTTTTGATAAGAAACTAAAAGAAATAAAAGAAGTTCAAGTAATTGAAACTGGCAACAGCGTGTTAGATGAATACGAAAGGAACATCTGCGGCACTTAAATATCGTCTACTAAGAAAATGGCGCGCGTGAACAAGCTGTGAATAGAAGTTTATGTTTTTGCTCTTTACGAAGAGAAATATTCGTATTCTGTAATTAAAAAGCGCTGTTAAAATCAATGAATTAGCTCTTCTAAAAGTGACATATGAGATTAGCAATGAATGCAAAGGGTATATGCACTATACCATTTGTATGATGCCTGGGTCCTAAAATTACCAAGCATAAGATCATACGGTAGTGGGCCACGAATTTTGACCTCCAAACTTACTATGGATGCATAACCATTTTAACACTGTTTGAGGAGCAACTCACACTTTCCAATAACAAACGGAGGGTTTGTTTTTAGCTCTTACCTTAGAAATTCGTTTCCTAGCACCCCGGTTTCGCAGCACATGGAACTGCATTCCAATTAGATTGGACCAGTCGGTGGAACTTTCACTTAATAGTTATTAATAGTGGAGCTTTCGAATCTCGTGGATTCTTCAAGTTTTGAGAATATACAGACGAAAAGCTTAGCAATGCCTGCTGAGAAAGTATTTTAAGAACACGCAGAAGATTCACAGTAGTATCAGAATAATATGACCAAAACCGGAATCACAGTTTACCCGCCCAGGCGCATCACAGAATGCACGTGACAAGGTCGACCATTCGGAGATATAAGTGGCCGGCCAGGACAGATGAGCCATAGTGCGCAACGTGAGCACAATGAGCAGAGGTAGTGATTTGACCGAAGCTGAAAAAAGGAATGATCATCGGCTACCACGCCAAGGGTGGAAGTATCTTAGAAGCAGCAGACTGCAACAGTGCAACAACAAATGACTACGCAAATGAACGCTGGTGCACCCAGATACGTGATCCCGATAACAGTAAAGCCAACCCTGTTACACATGGGTCTCCAGAGTCGACGCTACGTCAAGTCGCCCATGTTAACCTATGTCCATCACAACGGCGCCTGCAGTTCACGTGGGACAATCGTCGCTGAACAGTGGAAGAGTGGAAAAACGTTGCGTTCTCCGACGAATCAAGGTTTCTACTCCATAAAAGTGGCAGGTGGTGGGGGATTCAGCGTCAGACACACGACAACCAAAACACGAAAACTCTTGTCGGTCAAGTACAGTCCAGCGGAGGCAGGGTGCATTAGAGATGAGCTCGGGCCCGGCCCGGGCTCGGAATTACACGTCTTGAGTTTTTTTACTGTAATATAATTCAGCACGTGTAATTCCGAGCCCGGTTGAATTACACGTGCTGAATTTCATTGTGGATTTGCTACCATGGTGGAAAGATTTTCAATTTCCTAAGCTAGCTGCCATTGCAAGACAAATTTTGCTTAGCAAGACTTGCATTATGCATTGTCGAAAGCTATGGCCCAAGCAAGGATTAGTTTAAGAAAGTTTGGTATCGGAAAACTGGGAAAAAATCACATTCCCATTTTTTTTATTTTATTAAAAATCAAGAATCTTTCCTTAAAATGATGTATTAATTTCTAAAATTGTGAAGTTAGAAGTATTGTTATTTATATTTTTAAATTTCCTCACTCCCACGATTTTCCGGATTTTAGAGAAAATAAGATCAAGTTGAAGCGCTGAGGCATTAGATGTAATTCTCTCTCTCTCTTTTTCCATGATGAACTTGATCTGGAAACTGCACACACATATGATAATATTGTGATTATTATACTATTAAGCGCAAAGCTTGGTTAATGTTACAAAATGCAGAAAAATCTGGTCTGGAATGCTTTTACGTTCTTTTTTTTTAATTTTGGTTAATTTTCCTACATGCTTTTTTTTATATTCTGCTACATCACTCTAAACTACCTTTACCAATTAGCATATATGTAAATTATATTGCAAAGATTAGTTTTCTAGAGTCAACATTTCAAACACTTGCAACTGTCTGTACTGCGTCTTACGTTTTATAATGCAATTTATTCAAAATAAAGTTAAATTTGGAAATCAAAAAGACATGACGAATTGAATTTCTTGTTTCAAAACGATTTTCTTTACTTCATCTTTTACTAAAATTACTGATTGCCCTGATACGGTCGAAGGGTACGTTGATTATTTATTTATTTTTAAATCCATATTTTAGAACATTTGGCTTCATGAGTAGTATTTCTAAAAACATATTAATACTGTAAAGTGGATTAACTGAACTAAACTTTTCAAACTAATGATTTTTAAACAAATCCTTGCTTGGGCCATATCTTTAGCTAGTGTATAAAGCATAAATGTAAGCCTTTATAAGCAAAGTTTTCCAAGAATCCGGGCCCGGGCTCAGCAAACAAATGTAATCAAAGAAAGCGTGCCACGCCCGGGCTCCTAAAATTGAGTCCGTACTCATCTCTAGTGTGCATGTCTGGGGGAAGCTTTCCTGGTATGCCCTGGGACCATTGGATGGGGCACTGAACGCCAATAGCTTCCTGCCCATCCTCGCTGATCACATGCTTCCCTTCATTTTGGACGTTTACCCTGGTGCTGATGGTGTGTTCCTATAGGACAACGAGCTCTGCCACGTAGCTAAGGGGGTGCGTGATTGGTTCCAGGAACACGACAGCGATGTTTCTGTTCTCCATTGACCGGCGAAATTGCCCAAACCTCAATTCCATATATCACTTGTGTGATTATTTGCATCGACAAGTTCGACGTTCCGACCCACAACCACGTGATCTCCGGGATTTCAGTGCTCTGCTGCAGTCCGAATGGGCACGTGTGCCTCGGGAAACCTTCCATGGCCTCATTGCGTCCATGCCACGACGTCTTGCTGCTGTCATCCAGCCAAGGGTAATTATTCCCATCATTAGGTAGGTGGTCATATTATTTTGACGCTACGGTGTAAGATTAACATAGTTTTTAAAAAAAATTATGGTTGCTCTGTAACGTACCAGGAGATGTGACGTACCTGCCAGCAGGACGCACACGATATAAAGGCAGATAGTAGTCAGAACAAACGTCCGCGTAGCTCAATTGGTAGAGTGACTTATTCCGGAATGAGGGGACCCGGGTTCGAATCCTGGATAAAAATGACTGAGAAATTTACTTCGTTTTAATGGCGCCCGAACTATCCGGATGACCCGGCCGTTCAAGATCTCGCAATGGTGTGATGTTATTTCCACACCGCGAGATAGGAAAAATCAGAGAATCCCTTCTCCAGCGCTTCGAAAAATAAATGTGTGTGACGTTGCATTTCACACACCAGATTGACTGGGAGTTCTCAAGTGCACGTTCTACAGCGGATGGATGCCTGCAACGATTCATAGTCACGGCTGACCCGTGGGCCATGCCTCCGGCCCTCTTTGGGGGGGAGATGTGACGTACCTGCCAGCAGGACGCACACGACATAAAGGCAGATAGTAGTCAGAACAAACGTCGGCGTAGCTCAATTGGTAGAGCAACTTATTCCGGAATGAGGGGACCCGGGTTCGAATCCTGGCGCGGATAAAAATGACGAAGAAATTTACTTCGTTATAGCTGAGTGTGTGTAAAACTGCGCAGTAAAAGCGTGGTAAAACTGAAATGCGGATGATAACCATTGTGAGATTTTAAACAAAACTGAGATCGTGAACGTTTACTCGCATAGCATACATTATGGAATTTGCAGAAGGATATGGAAACGATCATGATGACAGTGATATAAGACCACCAAATCAAAAAGATTCAATTCTTTAAGCACCACATTGCTGATGTATATTAAAAGAGTAAGGCTACGATCGAGTGTCTACGTTAAAACACAGACCACTTCATGCAAGCTTTTAACAAAATAAAATGGTTTTACTTAAAAGAATTTGTGAACAGAACGCATGTTCTTTTTGCACTTGAAATCTCATTGTGACAGCGCTGAGACTCGAGCGCTGTACATTTAGGTCAAAAATCCATTCCCTAGTTTATTTTATTTATTTATTATTTACAACGCTGGAAACATCCATTGGCGAGCTGAATTTGTAGTATGTTTTATTGGGGCAATAGAAGTATCCACCGTGTCTAGCATCCACAATGCGTGTTGGGTAGACCGTAGACTTTTTTGGAACCGGAGCTAACAGTTTAATTGGGTAAGGATTTATGGCCGGTGGTTATATCACGTGGCAAACGTAACTTGAGTGGTTCTCAGAATTTTCACGGGAACGGGTAGGAATTTTGACCCCCTATCGAATGGATGAACAAATGTTAATTCTCTGAACAGTAGGATTTACACTGGGGAATTTAATTCAGGGAGGCTTGCGTTCGCCAGCTAGTGATTGGATGATGGGATGTTTTCAAGTAATGTGGGCCTTCTTGGGTGTCGTCGAAACTTTTCCAAGGGAAGAGAAGAACTTCGTCAACTTAACTTTTACTTTTTTTCTCGGCGTGCATCACTTGCACATTTTTATTCCTTGTGAATGGGTTTCCTCGGACTTTCCTCCATGACTGTCACCTAGGCGCTGCCAAATAATACGGCAGGACTGAAGCTACCGTAAGTGGCATACAAGTTTTCCAAGCTGCGGATGGAAGATAACACCCACCGGACGAGAATTCTCCCGGGTTAGGAGTGGTCAGCGGCGCGAACCCAGAGACTTTAAGATGCGACTACCTAGAGGTCATAGCCAATAAACATCGTTCGATGAACTTTCATTATCGTGTAACCGCCAGGACGTCGTACCCCGGATGAAGCATCCTCCTATTCTTTCTTTTGGTGTCCCCTCATACCCCGTTTATTGGATCAGTCCATACGAAAGTCTTCCGCTAGAGTTAATGTTTTAATAAGCGAGTAATTAATTGAGTACAGGTTCCTGTCAGAGTGTCGAAATCATTTTTTGCTAGTATCGTGAGTGTATCTTTATTATTATGCCAAAGCATAACTACTAAATTGTTTTGTGTGTTAATTTGTCTACGTTCTCTCATGGATGTTACGTTGGTTACAAATTGTGTGCTCAACCCTGGATTTTTGGAAAATATATAATTTTACGACAGGGACTTAGAAAATCGCTTCACTTATGTTTTTTTTTTAAACTAGACGTTCACGAAAACATTGCGGCACACAGTGGACCCTTTGCCTCCCAAAGGAAAATCTGCTGTGTGAATCACAACTGACGGGGCGGGGCGTCAGTGGATCCTGAAGCTGCGTCAGCCCTAAATCAGGGAATCGCAGAATCACAATCCACTTGGCATCCCCTTGGTTCCCAATATTAAGCCGGGTGAACCCAATTAGGAACTCGCGCGATAATATCATTACTCATTAGTTTTAAATTTTGAATATTCGCAGGATTGGAAATTTATTATCCACCGGAATTTAAATTTTCCAGTTCATGCTTGAGCCCTCCAGCAATTTGAATAATTGGTACATTGCAGTATTTGCTTTTAAATTTCCAATATTTTATGTAATACTGAAACAGAGAAAAAGTACCCAAGCATCTGAAATGTCGATGATTCAATCAGGTAGTTGGAATCCTGATCTCATTTCAGAATTTAAATATCAGTTTAGGGAACGCTATGGTTGAACATTTTTTTTTTGCGTCTGCGTTACACAATCACAGTAGCGTTCCTAAGATCAGTGAATAATTTTAAATAATGGGACTTTATGATTATGTATTAAATTTGTTCGTTTTTTAAAATATATTTGCTATCACTGTGCATTATAGAGAATATCATTTGCCTTGTGAATAATACATCAAATAAATTTTAATGTAATTGTTTCACAAAAAGCATGCAATACACGCTCATATTACAATACAACACGCATATCAAACTTGTTCAACACATATTATTATTGTTCCTAGTCTACTAGAAAAGCACACTTGCTGTTTTATATGCTGGTTCCTAAACACAATTTATTTCTTAAGGAAGGTTAATTGAAACCCGTATGCTCGACGGACAGATCAAGCTGATACGCGAAAGCCGTAAATGGTTCCGGCACTTTTTTATTTCCTTGTTTGGTCAATGAGCATAATCGTAAGCGGCAAAGATAAGAAGAGCCGACCGGAAAGGAAAAAGGAAACAGGAATCTGTTGAAGAGTACTTCTGAGCTTCCAATTGCGATCGGAAGATCAAACGATGCCGAGCGTAAGTCTTGATGTTCGTGGCTTTTGCGCTTTTATCGAGATGTTTATGTTCTAAGAAATCTACTTACAATGAACGAAGACATTTATTTAAAGTTCCGTCAATGGCACGCATAACAGAAAATGAGAAATTAGCGCTGAGTGAACGAACACCATGATTTAATTGCAATTTTGTTTGTAGGAGATGTACGTAAAAGAAGCAAACCTCACTCTGCAAAAAAAAAAAAAAAAGAAAAAAAAACCTGAGAAAATTTTCGTTCCTAAATACAAGTCGAATACTTTGTGCAAAAGGATCAATTTGAATACTATGCAATACCGTCTCAGCACGATTTATTAAAAGATGAAAATTATGTTCAGGTTAAAAACACACACATGAGCACTTTCGAGGTGACGTTCACATCATCTTCATATGTACCAATCACACGCCAACACGAATTCTTTTGTACACATGTGTACCATGGGTACGTTACGGCATAGTCAAGGGAAATTATATATATACATTATATGAAAATCATGATGAAGATGAGTTGTGAGGACGAGATTATTCCAGAATTAAAAACGTTATGCTACTTGAAACAATAATTTGTCACGATGTATGAATGAGGTGTTCTTAAGTTCTAGATAATTCAAAAGGGGTGTAATCGTTACAACACTGGTCACCAAAAGCTGTGGTATACACTGAGGTACCAGAAAAACTGGTACACTAGTCTAATGCTTGGTAAGTCTCCCACGGGAGCGCAGGACTGCCGACATACGACGGGGCATGGACTCCACTAGCTTCTGGGAATATGCTGTAGGCAATGCACACCATACTTCCTGCAGAACGTTTCCACAATTCGGGTGTATTCCGAGGTCTCGAATTTCAGCGTTTGATAGAGCGTTGCATGGCAACCCAAATGTGTTCTATTACATTCAGATCTGGGGACTTGGGTGGGAATGGCAACCCCCCAAACTCAGATGAATGCTCCTCTAACCATAATGTGGCGTCCTGGCACTTGTGTGGAGGTGCACTGTACTGTTCAACCAGGCCAAACTCATCAGCATGAATTCAGGACATGAACGGGTGTACCTATTCAGAAATGATGCGCACATAGCGTTGGTCGGTCATAGACGTATGTAGACGTACCAGGGGTCCCAGTGCAGTCCATCTAAACACACACCATACCATTACGGATCCCCCACCAGCCGGTACAGTTCCCTGTTGACAGGCGAGATCCATGGCTTCAGGGGGTTTGCGCCACACATGAATCCTTCCATCGGCCCGATACAGTTGGAAACGCGACTCATAAGACCAGGCTACTTGTTTCCAGTCATCAAGTGTCCAGCGGCGGTGTTGCCGTGCCCAAACGTGGCGCATAGCTCTGTGTCGTGTACCCATCAAGGGGACTTGAGTTGGGTGCCGGCTGCCAAAGCCCATATCGTGCAGGATACGTTGCACAGACCGGACGCTGATGCTTGTTGAGGCTCCAGCATTGAATTCCGATTATACCTGCGAAAGTGTTGCACGCTTATTGCGTGAAACGATTCTTGACAGCCGACGATGGTCGCGTTCATCTAATGTCTTTTTACGGCCAAATTGGTATCGTAGGTTGGAGGTTTTGCCGGAATTCTTGTAGTCACGGTACACCCTTGCAATGATCGTCCGTAAAAATCTGAACTTCGTTTCTACCTTTGAAATACTATGGCCCATCTCACGAGCGCCAACTAAAACACCGCGTTGAAAATCGTTTAAATCGTTATTGCTTGTCATTCTTATTCCGAAAACAGCTCTGACAGCTGGCAATGATGTCTATCGCTTTGTATACTCACTGGCGGACGCAACCGAGTATGCGCACAGGTGACGTTGCTATGTATTTTGCATGAGCTCGTCTGTACCAGTTTGTTTGACACTTTAGTGCATATGCTTTCGATGCATAGTAGTGAGTGGGTAGAGGCGGGGGTTGCTAGTAATTTGGTGCTTTGTCCGTCTGGATACATAGCTCCAGAGTAACATTCCTTGCCAGGGCTGTGCTGTGAAAGTTAGCTTTTATACTAAATTTACCCTCTTGCAAGCGCAAACCTACTTGCCTTTTCGTAGATCCTATGTAGTTGCTGATGGTCTCACCTGAGCATGGATCTAGCATAGGAATATTGCAAACACCCCATTTTTGCAACATGTCAGCTTTGTAACGGTCTTTTCTAACATACGTTGAGAGACATCTAGTGCTAACGCCAATACGTAGGTTATGTTTAAAGCCCAGGCGAGACAGTACATTACTGATGTACGGTATGCATTCAATTGAACCCACACATTTCCAACTATCACCTGGTTCATGTCTCGCAAGAGTAGTGGAATGACTCGCCCTAATACTACCAAAAATACGTTTGACTATATGGGTGGGGTAACCAAAACAACTGACCAAATTAAAGATATAACTAATTTCCTGGTCAAAGAAGGTCTTTGTGGTGACATACGTGTATGCTCTGCGAAAAAGAAAAAGAAAATCCTGATGAAATTCCACACGTAAGTACCGCATGGCCAAATATGCAAATTGTTAAAACACTGTGACCAATGATTAAATAGTGAACCACCACAGCGCATAGGAACCGCGCATTGAGGACAGTTCGTACTCAGGGACAATTATTGTGACAGCGGATTGCGGTTGCATTAACATAAACGGATTGTGAGGATGCCTTGAATTTGGATCCATGCACAATACGAGAAGTTCAGCGTATTGGAGAGAGGGCGTATAACTTGAACTGGGAGAGGCCGGTATGTCAAATATCGCCAAATCGCTAGGCATTTGGGCAAGAGCAAAGCGGTAATCAGAGGGTGTTGTCACCAAGGGGTTGAGGAGGGAACAACCCTGCGGCACGCGGGCAGTGGAAGGCCGAGGGCAAAGACGGAACGCGAAGATCGCGCGATTGTGAGGGCCGCAAGACCAGAACCGAGTTCCTCGCTCTCAACCATTCGTTGCCATGCTGCGTCGAAATTTCGACAGATTGTTAATGGACTTACAGACGCCAATGTTACATCTTCAGTTTTTAAACGTTCAAGAACTGTTTTAGGTGAAGATCAGCTTAAACGAAGTTAATCTGATAATTCAGGCGTTTGCAAACTGAAATTTATGGTCCAAATGGCGATTAACGTATTTTTAGACGAAGAATGGAAGGACTTGGAAAATAGACCGCTGCGGCATCAACTTGTTGCTGAAGTAGTTGCACCATTTCCACAAAAACATAGTCCTTTGAATTACAATACGGTGAATCTGTTTTATATTCCAACAAAACAGGCTCGTCCAGTTTCTACAACATTCCTGAATATGCATCAGCAATATTTACCTGAAAGCGTTTTTCAGCTAAATGCTATATTTCATTAAATTATCGAGAACAATCCTGCACCTGATCTTATACAAATGCATTATGATCTGTACTATAAAAGGATTGAGGACGTTAAGGCCTTTATTAAAGAAGAGGGTTTAGATAAATAATTTTTCGAAGTGTTAATATGTCGTATGTGTACTTGTTTGAAACTTTCTGGTGTTTTTGATGTGTTAACGGTTGTTTATAGACATTGTTTTCATAAAAACCCTTGTTTCAGAATTTCTTCATTTTAACCTGTGACCCCTTCTTGGGGTTTTTTGTTAACTTTATATTTGCATTGTTATGGTTTTATAACTCTATTGATCATTTATTCATTAAAGCAGGTGTTTTACACCTGCAATATTGACTTACCTACGGAAGTGCTCATCCCGACCGTTGCCAGAAGATTTGTGTCAAGAGGGCTACATTCGAGGAGGCCACTAAGCTGCCTACCACTGACCAGCAAACATTCTAACAGCGGTTGCAGTGGTGGTGTCGAGCCCTATCAACGTGGTATAGTGCCTAGTGGCGTCCTGTTGCCTTCAGTGATGAGTCAAGGTTTACACTTTGCGCCGATGACCAGCGCATACGTTTCTGGAGACCAGCCGGTCAAAGAACAGATCCCACCTTTTCCTTGGAACAACACTCGGCTCGAACATTGGGAGTGACAGAACTACCAAGGTTGTTTGCACACTGCCCGCATAACCTTGGTAGTTCTGTGTACCATCCTCACGGCTCAACGGTACGTCGAGAACATTATACGATCTATTGTGTTGCAGTTCCTATCTCAATATCCCGGAACAAGTTTTCAAAGAGGTAATGCCCGGCCACACACGGCACGAATATAGCAAGCATGGCTCCGTAATGTCATCACCCTCCCACGGCCAGCGCGATTTCCCGAACTCTCACGATCGAACACGTTTGGGACATGATGGGACGCCAGCTACGCAGATCCCGGATTGTGTGCGTACTGGCCCGCAATTTGGCCACCAGCTTACATGCTATACCTTTGAACAGTTACTGTGGACTGTGTGGACTGTGTGAACTGTGGACTGTGGTCGCCTATGACTGTAGACTGTGTGTGTCTACGACTGTGGATTGTTTGCGTCTGACTGTGTACTGTGTGTACTATGTGCGTCGGACTATGGACTGTGTGTGTCTGACTGTGGACTGAGTGCCTCAGGACAGTGACTGTGGACTGAGTGTGTCAGGACAGTGACTGTGGACTGAGTGCGTCAGGACAGTGACCGTGGACTGTGTGCGTCTACGCAGCGCCGGGTAACCGCTTGCATCCGAGCCAGAGGTGTCGCTACAACGTACTCACTTGTTTCACTCATGTACCTGTTTTGTCCAAATAAATGACACCACTGTTCTGGAATTGAAATTGTTTCTTTTTCTCCACATGTACATTCCACAAACCAATTTTCATCTTGATTGGATGATTCCTTCTGAGTGCTTCGGGTTTTGTTTTGAAAAAGAATGTATTAGAAACACCGAATGGCCATCAGACACAAGTCCTTCCTACTTATGTTCGTAATCATAACCCTCAGATAGCTTTAAAAACAGATGACTCAGCAAATGATTCAAACGTTATGACGCATACCTCTAATTTACCCATCGGTTTGAGTTTCTGTGAACTTAAGCAAATTAGTTTCTTCTTGTTAAATATTTTTCTTACGTAAAGTCAAAGAGTTTCCCTCGATGAATTTGAAGTCGGGAACCCCTTACAGGGGGTCAAAGTGCAAGCTACGCAGTAAGAGTGCAGAGGTATGAGCTCAGTATGCAACGTGATTTTAGGCACAGTTTCTAAAATAATGTTTTGGTTGTTGATTCTGAAGCAATGTTTATAGGTTTTCGTAGAAAATGTTTAATCAAACTCCCTTTGTCGATACTGGAGTAAAGTTTTTAAATTAATTTTCCAGTGAATAATAGGCGAGGAAAGAGCTGTAAGCTCAAGTTATTAAACGTAGAGAGAGTATTTATTTGGTAGTCCAGAAAGTACGTATCGAATTTGCAAAGCTTGTTGATACTTGGTCGCCACGTGCCAGCGTCACTGCATGTAGATGAGGCAACTACACAAAACGGATATGCGAAAAGTCCATATATTACTTTGCGCTGGAAGCTACTAAAGAGACAAGGAAATGACAGTAAAATTGTAGGAAGATGAACGACTACCCTTGCGTTTACGACATGTGTCATGCTTTACCTCTCTTATAAGAAACTAACACAACTCTAGCTGCACGTGATATACTTGATGTGTACAAAGACGGTACTGAAGGAGACAGAACAATTCGCAAGTGGTTTGCTAGATTTTGAGAGGGAAACTTCAGCCTGAAAAATGAACAGCGTTCGTTTAGGCTTTGTGCCACTCATGACCACGAGCTTCGTGCGCATCTGGGGCCAACAGCCATCAAACATCACGGGAATTAGCAGAAGTACTCAATCTATCGAAATCTACCGTCAATGAATATATCCGGAAGATTTGCTAATTCACTCGGTATAATGTATGCGTCCCTCACAATGTGTACTAGAGAAACGTGCTTGATCGACGTTCTATCTGTGATACGCTTCGGAAATGTTCCGTTTCTGAGAAGATTGGTGACTGGTGTCGAAAACTGAATCGTTTACAATAATGTGATGTGATAAAGGTCATCATTGCAGCGCAGGAATACACCCTCCGCGACCCCAAAAGTGGGATTACACCCAAAGAAGATTTTGCACAGTGTTTGGTGGGACTGTAAAGATGAACTGCAGTATGAGCTTCTATCTAAAAACCAGACGATAAATATTGGTAAATACTACTCACAGCTGGATTCTGTAAGCAGCAATCAAGATAGATGTAGGGGTGAAAGTGGTACTCCGACTAACTTGCCTAATGGCCTAACTGCAAGGCTTCTGGTTTGATTCTTTTTGAAAGCTGAGTTTGAAAGCCGTTTCGGTTATTTGTACAAGAAGGAAAAACCATTCCAGCTATTGCAGGGCACGTATGTATTATGGTTGATAATGCCAAGGAGAATGTTCAGTTAGAATTGTCAGACTTGCAATCTCATAATAAATTGAAGTCATTGTCTAAGAGTGTAAGTTTGATAACCTTTTATTTTCTTTTGCCTAGATATAGTTTTACAAAACTAAAACGTTTTGCCAGAAAAATGCTTTCAGTGTTTGGTAGTACATATGTTGTGAACGAGATTTCTCCAAAATTAAATATGTGATAATAAAGCTTCGTTCACAATTGACCAACAGCCACTTGTCAGACTTTTTAAAAATTGGGTTGTCCAACCTGAAGCCAAATATCGAAAATGGAGCTAAATCATTACACAAACAATAACATTCTTCTCATTCAATTTTTGTTTTCAGTTTTAGATGTTATGAAGTCTATTTGCATATATAATGAAGTCAACCTACTAAAGACTAAAAACGTTAGGCTTTAGTAAGTTTAGTTTTCTATTGGCTTCAGACGCGTGTAAATATTTTAAATATTTATTTGAGAGTTTTCATGTTAAATAACAGAAAATATAAAATTAGTTAGATCTTGACAAATACTAATTCATTGAAAATTCACAAAATCAGCATTGATTTATCGTCGGTTTATCGTTTTTTTAATCCGGCACCCCAGGAGAGCTCAAGCCAATTTCCAATATGACCCTTCTCTCTAAAGGTTTGGTGACACCTGTTCTAATTATTCGATTAAAAAAATATTTCTTTGTCTGAGTGAGGAGCGTAAATGTCAAAACTTTTTTCTCGCTCAGTCTGCTTTAAAGAGATGTATTTGAAAAATTATTTTTGCTCAGCAGCAAACGTGTTTCAACAAAACTGACTTCTAAGAAAAATGAAGCGTTCCATTTTTAATCCTAGGTAAAAATGTACTTTTCCGAAAATGGACTATGTGCTTTTTCATACGTACCATTTTCTTTCTGATCTATTTTCAACTTTTTCGGAAACGATCTTCCAGAGATTAAACAGGAATATCCATGTGTTGAGATTTATGAGGAGCATAGCAACACGTTTAAGAACAAAAAAGTGATAGCCACGTGTTGAGATTTGTGAGGAACATATCAGAACGTTAAAGAACAAAAAGGGATGTCAGACCATCAAGAAAATTTAGAAAAGCATAGAAGTTACTAGAATGGTCTTACACCGCTACGAAAAGTTGGAGTGTGCATCAGTGTTCCTCAGGCAGCTAGTATTTTTTTATACATAGATCTCAAACGGACTTGACTCATTTCCATGAAATCACATCCTCAACATTTTTTTTTCTTTCTACTATAACCAGTAAATCACATTCATTTTTTTTTTCAATCAAAATGGTTGTTCTTTTGCCATATTCTATTTTCTGAAGTTTGAGTAGGAATGACAAAAAGGAAAAATTAACCTCGTAACACTACTTTCACAAAGTATGGAGAAATAATGTTTCGTATGGTACGACGGAAGACTGAGTGGGTGACGTCTGATTTGGGGTTGGGGCTTGGGAGGTGTGGAAGAATAGTAGCTTAGTGAAGCAGGAGAACATGTCTATGAAACATTTGTTGAAAGGTTATTATTTTTGTGTCAAAAGAACTTTTTGTATTGAATGAATAAGGAGTATTTTGTTAACTCTAAAAAAAGTTTACGAATTCGTCTAATTAAATAAAAAAATGTTAATGATATTTCCATCTTTCCGTTACGGAATTAGCAACATGGAAAATCGAACTCAAGAGAATAGGGAATCTGGCAATAGAAAAGTGAGAATGATGATTTTAAAGCTGTTTACGAGGAAGACCAATGCTCATTTGTGAAAGAGTGTCATAGAGTCGACGTCGTCTTGAGTCTATCTCCATCTTCAGGTTGATCTTCCGCTATTAGAACTTCTTGACATCGGCATATATTTTCCTTGTCTGATCACGGAATATTTATCCAGCTCTGAAGACATAGAGAAACCAGTACAAGACGTAAGTTAATACCCCTAATTTATTATATTTCCCTTTTTGATTAATAATGGGGAGCACTTTTTAACCTCGAATAATTAAAAATGGTTTATGGAATTTAAAAAAAATGACTCCACGTCGATGTAAAGAAAAAGTTTAAGTCTTCTCGAATTTAAGTGGATTAGTAATACAGCCATTAATATGGAAAACGATTCTGAATTATAAATATATTGGTTTCATCAGTAATTTTTTGTGTTATGTTTGTTATTAGGGAAGAAATGAAATCCACATGATTTCTTTCTGATGAATGAAAACTAATATGAAATGTACACGTTTTTTGAATGATGAAATAGTTTTGCAAACATACCTTATGAGATGTGGTTATAGAAAAAGAAAATTCCCAATTTTTTTTCAATTTAATTTCTAAATTTATTTTTCTTTTCTTTCACAGAAGAAAGCTGATGGGTCTAATGAGACAGAATCAAATCGTAGAGAAATACTTGTGTCTTGTTGTCTCACTCCTCGCTTTACGTGTTCGATCTGTTCCACCAGTTTTGCTAGAAAATTTGATCTCAGTAGACATATGCTAACACATAGTGGAATAAAACCATTATTGTGTAAGCAATGCCCTTATAAATTTACTCGTTAGTCTGATAGAAAATGACATGAAGCCCGATTTCATAAGTCCAAACAATTTCATGTTGCAGGTGGATCCAACAATCCTACGTTTCCAGATCCGTCCAATGCTTCTTCGTTGGAAGAGTCGATTGGTGGCAGACCTATTGGCAGACATAACATTGCAACTGCTCCGTCGAATGCTGTTCCGAAGCATTTTATGCTTACTGAAAATGTTGCTAATGGTAAGCAATAGACTTATAAAACCACTCCTGAAAGTGGATCTGCGAAATGTCTTCCAACATTTTAAAATGATATTAAGAATTCAGCTGTGAAAATCCTTCGTTGATGTTTGTTCGAACAACCATGTATCAAATCAAATATTTTCATGGAGGTCATGTTTAAGAAGACAAAACGGGAAGATCCTGAAGACTTTGAATATTGCATATATAATAATCTAAAGACGCCAAATAAACCACTGTATCGTGCTTCCAATATAGAAGACATTTATAATATGATGGCTCAGAAATTGGACAATGAAAAGACAGAGACTGAAAAAAAAAGGATCCGGGTGGTCTTTTTCGCATGTGTTATGGCTGGAACTCAGGGTCAACAGCTTTAGTCCTTTGTGGTAAGAAGAGGAAATGAGTTAGATGAGTCCCCGTTGGACTTTTTCCGATGATGTCCTAAACCAATGACCTTCGCTTCGTAAGTCTTAATGTATTTTATTTTTTATTAGGGAACCATGTTTGGTGAATTTCATCACCTCCGTTTGCTACAATAAGGCGACAAAGAGGAAAGTGGCTTTCCTGATACCCCCATCTCTGAATGGATAGTACGAGCATTGGTTTAATAACTCGCTCAGGGGACCTTTAGCTGTAGCAAATTCTTTGACTTCGATTTCCTTTCCTTGATGTATATTTTAAATTTTGGTGAGAATTAACTGTCCAAAACTAACCTTTTTTCTAAAATGAAGTTGCAAAATTATGAGTAAAAAACCGTATTACATATCCCGAACGTTGTTAAAAAAATCAATAAGGGAGAACAAAATAAAGAACCAAGTTAGAACAAAATGAGTTTAACATATAATAAAATTTCTTATGTTGGGGACACTTAGGAATTATTTGGGAGAAAAACAAAGAATAAATAATACTTGAACTAAGTAATTTCGTTAGGGGAAGAAACAGGAAGAATTAGCGTAAATTAATCGACAAAATAATACACGAACAAACCACGAGTAAAAACCCGTATTACATATGGGGAACAAATATATATATCCTAAGTTGGGGAGTCTGAAAAAGTTGTAATGAATACATTCCATAAAAAATTTCTCAAACATTTGGTCAAAGTCCAATAAATACGTTATCTCCCGAGATAAGAAACTTCTGGTAGGTTCATTCGTGAAGAGCACATCATGAGGAGGACTCGTGAGGAGCTCCGAACCCTTTCTGTTACGGCTCCTTGAGGCGGCCGTGAAGCGCCGTCGTGAGGTGTCCAATGTTAAGTAAAGAGAGCTCAAAGGAATCTTTATCACTACTAGCGCGTCATGTAGCATAACTAGAAATAAAAAAGAATGCACTTGTAGAAGTACACACCGCAAAAGAATAAAAAGTCACAATCATTTACCTCACGTGACTCGTGAAAGCTAGAGAAGCGGTTAATTGGAAAGTAATGACCGCATAAATGCAACCTACGTCCACTTAATTCCAGGACTGAATCATAAATGACGTAACACTAAACAGAAATCATCGCTATTTCCACGTTAATAAGTGAGTCTCGGAAAAATTCTCATCGGCCGCCACCCGAAATCAAACCCAGGGTCTTCCAGTTACGCACCGGACAAGCTACCACTGCACCAAAGCGGCCTCGAAATCTCCAGACTCACATGTGATTAACTGTCAAACTACATGGCAGGTTGCTTCATGGAGCCCCGCCACAATATTAACGTGGAAAGAGCGTTGAGCGATGTTTTTCGTTTGGTGTTCCTGATCCACGTCGAGTGTTTGAATTAATGACGTAACAATAGTAGGATTAAAATACCACGTGTATCCCAGAAGACAGCAGTCCTTGGCCAATCAGCGAGCATATGGAAACCGGTTTATACCAGTCCGACAATCAGCAGACGGGCATTAACGGAGCATAATCCAGCAAAAACAGTCTTGCTGGGCCAGCAGTGCCAGCAATGGTGCAGCACTATGTTGCCGACGCCGAACGTCAATAAAATGTCCCAGCGGCCAACAGAAGGGCCAGCAGTTCAAGCAAGCAGCTGACCAATAGTTGTCACACCCATAAGTTGTCATACGCCACAACAGGACCACCAGTTATCTATCGTAGGCAGTAGGTGCCACAAGTGGCCCTTCAGCGGCCCTGCAAGCATGGACCATAAATGATGGCTAACCTAATATGGTCTGATAGTTTCCCGGCAGTGGCATCCAGCAATCGCGCGACGTAACTGATGGCTTGCCGAATATTGTCCGCCAATTCCCCAGCAGTAGTCATAAAAAAATTATAATAAAAAATAAAAATAAAGGAAAACCCGCAGTTTTCCAAATCTACAACTACTTTTTTTTTTGCCTTACGAAACTTCTGCATTTCAGCACGGCGTTGGAGAAATATCCTCAACAGGTCCTGAAACAAACGCCCGTTTGGATCTGGGTGGAAACGAACCAGGGCTGTCGGCGTGGAAGGCCAGCCCTCCACCAACGGAACTGATTTGGCACACGCGTGTATGGCTTGAAGCTCACCCTCTGCGGAATGTGCAACGAATGGTTCTCTATTTAATTTTGCAATATTGCAAGGTATTTTTCATAAATGTCAGTCTCATATAATTCATAAGTTTATTTTTTCAACGTACGATTGTTTTTTTTTGTTTTTTTTCACCTTAATTTTAACTTAACTTTTTCAACGAGTGTACCAACTTAAAGGGGCTTTCCAAAGTTTCGACCTGTCCTTGTCGTCTTGAAAGGCGATTGTTGAATTCATATATTTACCCGTTCATGTCACATTCTGTTACATATTTAACGTTGCATCTTTCCTTTCCGTTGTCCGAAGCTACACTTGTTTTAAAGAGGAAAGATATTTTATTTTACTTCTCTTTATTTTTAGAAGGGAGTTCCTCCAGTCTTGTGTGTTCAACCCATGGATGAGTACATTATATCCACATAGCGTTACTTTTATTTTATTTTTTAAATAATTGATAAATTTTGTCAGCGTATAAATCTTCTTTTTGTTTTTCAACAAAACGCTTTTTTAATGTTTTCCCAGGACTTTTGTTTCAAGCACTTTAGTGAATGTTAAAACCAAAGATAACACAGTAGTCATTTCTTGTCATTCATGGGAATGAAGTGGGTGTCTTTTATGGCTGTAATCTAGTATTTCATGGCTTAATCTCATATCTTCGTCGACGTGGCATTTCATTAAGAAATTAATTCGCCTCTCTACGTACGCTTTTTTCTTAACATCCACTTAAATAACACGATGGCGATAGCGTCGTCTTCAAGTAACTGGTACCACGAGAGACACAGCACGTGTTGCTTCTGCGCATGCGCAGTTCTGTTGCTTCCACCTGGTGTTGGGGTTTCATCGGTTGCTAGCTACGGGCCACTAGTGGCACTTGCTTGGTGGCCCGTAATTCACGGCGATGCTACGGGACCATCAATGGCTGCCAACTGATGGCGCTGCCACCAACGGAACAGTACAGGGCCGTGAGCGACAGATTTCAGCCAGTAGTGACCCATTACTGCCAGCTGGTGGCCAGCAGTTTCCCAAAACTTGTGTTTTTACTGGGAATAAACGTTCTTGTCCCATTTCCTTTTAGTAATGGAGGAGTAGAGAGTAAACATCTGTTTGTGTTCTAAACTTGTTAAATCAAATACTGAGACTTACAGAATGTTAAAAGATTCGTATGGAGACACAGCATTATCCCGTAGCAGGGTTCTCCAATACTATGCACAGTTTCGTGACGGACGGGAATCCTTTGATAATGATGCGAGATCTGGGCGACCCTCCAGTGTGCGGACAGGGGAAACAAGAAAGATGACACCGAGTTTTCGGGTGTAATAAGCACGTCTTTTGAATCCAATCTGACGCAAATTAAATGTATCAAAGCTATTCAAAGTCAATGAAACCGGTATGGAAAACAGTAAGAAGTTTTGTAATCGGGTTTTTAATCCTTCAGATACGGCTTTAAACGCAATCCTGAGCTTCCGCCCTTTGGTTTAAGGCTTGTGCGTTCAGAAAAATATGAATTTATATGAGGAACATTTCGCACCGGAAACGCTTTCTAACACACAAAGAAGTTTTCAAATCGGACTCTTAAAAACACGACAAAAATAAGATATGACTGTACGTCCCCTGGTGGGAAAACCATGCATTATTTTAGGAAGAAAGTATTTTCAAAAAGTTTTTCAATATTAGCGGTATCGGTCCAAGAAAAGAAAATTCTTAGTCGAGTTTTCAGGAGCACAGATTTTGCTACAAATACATCAAAAGCAGAAATTAACACATATGCACCCTGGTGGCCAAACCATTCTTTACCAAACATTAGAAAATATATGAAAAATATTTTCCATCAGGTGTTGTATTCGATACAGGAACAATTCTTTATATCAGAGTTTTAGATGCAGAAATAACGCAGAATACACAATGTACCTTTGCGCCCCCTATGATTTACTTGAAAATTCTGAATTTCTATGAACAACATTTTGCATCGGAAACACTATCCAGCAAAGAAGGACTTTTTCAAATCGGACTCCTAGAAGTAGATATATTGACAAAAATGAGATATACATCTACGCTTCCTGGCGTAAAAAAACATACATTATTTTGAGAAGAAAATGGCCGCCCCGGTGGTGTAGTGGTCTAAGCGATGGAGTCTGATCATTCGTCCGAACGAGGTCCGGGTTCGAATCCCGGTGAGGCATGGATGTTGTGTTTGTGTTACGGCACTGGCTCTCTCCCTTCCCTGGAACCAGTGACCATAAATTAGGGACGGGCGACTGCTTATAGCCCATTGAGTTGCTCACGGTGGTCGCTAAACCACCAATCAAATTAAAAAAAAATAAGAAGAAGAAGAAAATGTTCCTAAAAGGTTTGTCGACATGAGTAGTATCGGTCAACAAATGACTTTTTTTTCAGTCGAGGTTTTAGAAGCTCATATTTTGCTGCAAATACATCAGAAGCAGAAATTAAGGCTTACGCCACCTGGTGGCCAAACCATTTTTTAGAAAAATTAGAAATTATGTGTAAAGATTTCCCATGAGGAGCTGTACCCGGTGCGGAAAGAATTTTTCAAATCGGAGATTTAGAACCAGATATATAGGGGAGAAAGCAGTTTACCCTTACGTCTCCTAGCGGAAAGTCTATGAATTACTTGAAAATTTTGAAATCATATGAAAACATGTCCCACGAAAACACTATCCAACAAAGAAGGAATTTTTCAAATCGAACTCCGAGAAGTTGATATATTAACAAACATATGATATATATCTACGCCCTCTGGCGGAGAAACAATGAAATAGTTTACGAAGAAAATATTCCGAAAAGATTTATCGACGTGGGTGGCATCGGTGCATAAAAGAGGTTTTTCAATCGAGGTTCTAGAAGCTCAGATTTTATGGCAAATACAACAGAAGCAAAAATTAATACTTACGCTCCTTGGTGACCAAAGTATTATTTACCAAAAAATTTAAATTATATGCATAATATTTTCCATCAGGAGGTGTATCCGCTGAAGAAAATATTTTTCAAATCGGAGTTTTAGAAGAAGAGTTTTCAGGGAAAACGTAATTTTTTGCGCCCCTAGCGAAAATCTATGCGTAATTTGAAAACGTAACTATATCTAAAATACTCTTCGACATAAATGGAATTGAAAGATAAAATATTTTTTTCAATCGGATGTTTAGAAGCAAATATGTGGAATAAAACGTACTTTATAATTAGACGTCATCGCAATTTACGCCCTCTAGTGGCAAAATTATACATCGTAAAAACAAAACGAAATGAACGATCATCATTCGCATATTTCAAGCTCCCCAATGCAAAGAGAATTTTTACAAATCGGCCTAATAGTTGCAGAGATATCGTGTTTACAGGCGGACGGACAAACCGATAACATAAGCACGATCTCTTTTTACAAAAGACGTGCTAAAAATTGAAGATGTGCGGAATCAGTTAAAGAAAGATCGCCGAATTACAGTGAGACTATTGGCTGAGTCAGTGGTCATCAGTAAGTTTATCTGTCATGAGATTCTACGGGAAGATCTGGGGAAAAGAAAACTTAATGCCAAATTGGTACATCGCATTCTAAACGATGGCCAAATGGAGGCTCGTTCATGTTCCACGATAACGGAGCACCATATATCGCGTTATCAGTCCCAGTTCCTAGCTCACCATGAAATCACTGTGTTACCGCATGCACCGTATTCCCTGATTTATTACCACGTGACCTCTTCACGTTCCCCAGGATAAAACGGACACTAAAAGGATAGTATCATTCAGACTATCCAAGCAATCCTGACAAAACAACTTGCGGACATCCGGGAAAGCGATTTCCAGAACTGCTTTCAGGATCTTTAGAAACGCTGGAAACTGTATTTTGATTCAGAAAGGCGGTTTGATAATGAGGAACAGTACACCAATTATGTACAAAATAAATAACTATACCAGTGATCCGATTTATTGGCGTAGGAATATATACATAAACGTTTCCAAGCTGTCGCACATCAACCAGATGGCTTTTTTAAGTAAGTTAGACAGAAACTGCATCTGCATCCTATTATTCAGTTGCAGTTTCCGTCTAACTTCCTCTAAAAGCCATCTGGTTGATGTGCAAAAGCTTGAAAACGTTTATGTATATATTCCTATGCCAATAAATTGGATCACTAGTATAGTTCCTATGTTCTATAGAAGGGCGGCATTTTGAAGGTAACCAGCATTAATGGTGAGTATGTTTTTTTTAAAATATTTTTTTATTGCGTCAGTCCAGTAAATTTTTGGACTACGTTGCAATTCATTCTTGGGAGTCCATTCATAATTCACGCAAAACCATCATTTACGAATGATTATTGAAAGGAATGAATCCATTTTAAGGCTGACACTACGCTCACTGGGCAGTTCATTCATTGCAGGTGTTCCGTGTTTACTACCAAAGCCCTTCCAAGGGTACCGTTCTTCTCTTCACATTACCCAAAACAGAGCGAACTCTTCATCATTCACTGTTCACGAAGAATGATTTGCCACGAACCGGCTAGTGACGAATGATTCAGGCACACCGTTCAAATGAATGTCATTCGCGTTTTACTCCTATTCTTAAATTTCACCTTTACTTCCTAGCTGACTTCTGACTGCTCACTCACATAACGGTTGACCGGTATTAATTCTCGACTTTACTTTTCTTACAGATAATTCGTTTCGAAACCATGGGGGTGCAATATAGTTAAACGCGCTACAATTTCAACAAGTGTTCAGTAACGGCGGTCTGAATGATCCTTCACAGCAGTAAAAGCGAATCATCCACTCTTCACGGTGAGCATTTATTCGTTGTGAACGAATCATTAACGAATGGTGCATCACTACTTAGAAGTTGTCTCAGCCAGCATGCAAAAACCAGCTTGCACGAGACGATCGCACTGACGGTTTTGTTGAGGTCGGCTCTTAGTTAAAGATAATGAATTCGCTAGTATGTCTTGATGTGTTTTTATTGGAATTCTGTTAGCTTCAGAGATGGTATAACTAGTCTGGAATATACACTACTGAATATGTTAAAATGTTTTACTTACGGTGATCATGGCTAAGGTAAATACAAAGGTAATATATTTGTGCATTTCGCTAATGAATTTTAGCTCTCAGTGCCGTGCATCAGAATATTCCGGTTAATCGAGCCATCGGTTAATTGGGGCAGACGTTTATTTGGGACAATTCTTGAAGCACATCACAAATCAACTCTTTGGGATAAAGCTTCGCATAACTGGGGCAGCTTAATAGCAGCTTAATTGGGCCAAAGTATGCTAGTCCCAATTAATTAGAATGTACTGTATGCGTGACAAGATCATCTTTAGGAACAAGCTTTTCATTTAAACCTTAACATAAAGAAGCAGGAAGAAGTAGCTTCAGCTATAGCCAGCAACTTTTCTAAAGTAATTGCAGTGGTACTACGTTTAGAAAGAAAATTTCTAATTATTTTGTGGAGATAGTAACTTTTCAATTAAACCCTAACGTAAAGCAGCAGATAAAAGTAGCTGGAGCTGTAGCCAGCTCCTTTTCTCAAGAAAGCAATTGCAGCTGTACTACGTTTAGAAGGAAGTTTTGTTTTCTAATTACTGTGTAGGGGATAGTAACTTTTCAGTTAACGTAAAGAAGCAGATAAATGTAGCTGCAGCTGTAGCTAGCTAGCTACGTTTATAAAGAAAGTAGTTGAAGCAGTACTACGTTTAGAAGAGAAAGTTTTCTAGAGGAAGTGTAGGGGGTAGTAACTTTCCAATTAAACCTTAACGTAAAGAAGCAAATAAAAGAAGCTGCTTTAGCAAGATGTTTTTCCAAAGAAAGTAGTTGCAGCATTACTACGAGTAGAAGGATGTTTTATAATTCCTGTGTAGATGATAGTAATTTTTTAATTAAACCTTAACGTAAAGAAGCAGGTAAAAGTAACTGCAGCTCTAGCCAGTAACTTTTCTAAAGAAAGTAGCTGTAGCAATACTACGTTTAGAAGGAAGTTTTCTAACTTCAGTATAAGCGATAGCAACTTTTCAATTAAACCTTAACTTAAAGAAGCAGATAAAAAGTAGCTGCAGCTGTAGGAAGCTACTTTTCTGAAAAAAGTAGTTGCAGCTGTTTTAAGTTTAGAAGGAAGTTTTCTAATTACCGTGTAGATAATAATATATTTTTAGTTAAACCTTAACGTAACGAAGCAGATAAAATTAGCCGCAGCTGAAGCAAGTTACTTTTCTCAAAAATTTAGTTGCAGCAGTACTACTTTTAAAAGGTAGTTTTCCAATCACTGGACAGTGGCGGTTCTAGACAAAATAATTGGAGAGACGCACAAATTCCTGCATGTGCCAGTAATTAATTAAAATTAATATATAATTCCAAAAAATATTTTAAAATCCGGTTATATTTAGGGATATTCTGCCCTCCGGCGCCGGCATAGAACCGCCACTGTCACTGAAAATTATATGTGGTGCGAGTTACAGTTCTAACACATTCATTTGTCTTTCGATGGCTCAGTGTAATCTCACCGCTATTTTTTCTGTAACTTTTAACTAGTTCGTCCTTTTTTTAGTCATACTCCTTATTAGAGTGAGTCAAATCAATTATTTCAATTCGACTCATTAAGGAGATTCTTTCGGACTGATTCGTTCGTTTCGGTCAGTAATCCTTCCGGTTTAGAGAACAATTTGTATCTAGGGAAGCTATACTGAGTCGGGTCCTTTCGTTCTTTGATAGTTATTGGGCAATTTATCGATTTATCTGAGTGGGGCCCTTTCGTTCGTTGATAGTTATTGAACGAGAAGTTCAAATTTTTTTTCAATTCGTTACGTAAAAAAAAAATTCTAGGCTTTCTTTTAGGTTTATTTCGAAACGTTCACTTAATTTATTGCACTTGCACACTTTCGAATAACTTTTTTTTTTAATTAGAACACGAACTTCACAGAGACACCGTTGTGAAATTTTGATGTCTAGTAAGAAGTAATTCTGACTGATTCATTAAGGAAATCGGCTCTTTTACAGAATTGATTCTTTTTAGGAAAGAATCGTTCGGCAAAGACTCAGTTTGCTGACTCGTTCTTTTCGAACGAATCGTTCATGAACGACACATCTCTACTCCTCGTCTGATAGTCCTTAAGTCATCATTGAGGATACATGTCGATGAAGTGCTTTTCTTTTCAAGCAAAGGGTGATTTCTTTACAAATGCTTTGCAATTTTAAATACCATCCAGCCCATCTCTATCCTTTATGTGCTCTCACCAATTTATTCACCACCCTTTTGAATTTGTGTCTGAAAGAATTTGCCGTTTTAATTTCTTCGTTTTCCAGTTTGATTTCCAGAGTTATGATGTTTATTAAATTGTGGCATGTATTTAAAAAGAAACAGCCCAGCTCAACACGTGTGTTTTATTTTCTGTATCAATTATTTAACGTGTTTTCCAAGAACTTTTATTTTCCCTCAAAGATCGCAACTATTTTTGGTATCTGGCTGATGAAACATATTCCACGTTTACACATCCGCAGAGAAATTATGTTACCCTCGACACCTACACAATTTTTATGTCCGGCATATATTACATCCTTTTTCACTTTTAGTTATGTTATGCAAACAAATCCATGGAGGTAATAACCGAGTGTTGCGAAAGATTTGCCAACCCTGAAACCTTTGAACACACCTGAGTGGTGCGCTTCGTTCATCTCTAGTCGACATTCAACCAGCATCGCTCTTTCCTCTCCCTCTCTCTCTCTCTCTTTCTCTTTCTTGCACACACCCACACAGACACACCAACAAAAGCACATGCTGGAGAGGGATGTCTCAAAGCGCTTCTTCCTTCTCCTTCGCTTCCTTTGTGCCTTCTTTGCTAGAACTCATGATCTTAGGTCTTGATGGAAAAATCAATACTCGATCTCAAGGGTTTGCGCCTTTGCTGCCTCCTCCTTCTCTCTTTCGTCTTACTTTCGCTTTCTCGGAGGAGCTTCAGCGTTAGGGAGAATAGCTTTTGTCGGATTTTGGTCGGTGGCCTGCATTTGTATTTTTTTCTTCACAGATGATTTCTTTGCTCTTTGTTATGCCAAAGATATGTGCGAAGCTCAAAAGCTTTAGTATGTTTCAGTTCAAGCACCAGTAGAGGCTTAGAACTCAAAAATTTAATGTTTCAGCGGATAATACGTTGATGTATGCTCGCAGAACATTTATAAATGTACCCTTTATGCAAAAAATATACATATCTACGTTGGAAATACGTATACTTCAGCGCAGAACTCGTAGAACTTGATACATAACAACGAATATATATTGCGTATTATTATTTATTGCTCCCGTTTAAGTGAAGGCAGAAAGTTCATATGATATGACTTATTACAAATTCTCTCCTGCAGTACTGCTAATAAGGTAATAAAAAAGCATTCACGCATGAGTTAGAAGGAATATCCTTTTGCAAAAGGTCAAGTTTAACAGATAATTTCTGTTCATCAGAAGCAGCATGAAAGACGATAACCAGATTAATAAAAAGAAAAACAAGAGCATGAGGATATAATCTTCAATTCACATGCAAGAAACAAATTATTTTATTTGACAGGTTAACCAGACTACTGCGGAAATGTATGAAATATAACCACCAAATAGAACTAATGATCCGAATTTCTTGGCGTAGAATATAAATCAAAGTTTCTAAGCTTTTGCACATCAACCAGATGGCTTTTTCAAGGAAAGCAGACATCTAACTGCAAACTGGATAATGGAACACTTCAAATATTTTAATGTGGTCACTTGACAAAACAATAAATGAATAGGCTCAAATGTAATCAGACATTCAAAGAAACGTGGTCACTTTGGTGACCTCGTTTGTTCGAATATTTCTTCCAGGCGATACTACATTGGAATGACCAAACATTTGTTTGGAATTAGAATCAACGAACATAAAAGGTATACAAAAGACGGTAAAATAACCACTGCCCTATCAAGAGAGGTCCAGTTCAAGTCCGCCGATCCTATGTGGAGTGATATAAAGAAATTAGCTTCATATTCCACACCTAAATCTATTGCCATTCGCGAAACCTTGGAAGTCTTGACCAGCAGCGAAGCTTGCAATGAAAGCGTCTTTTTCGATTTGCCACGCATTTGGAATCAGTTCTTCAAATAATGCTGTTTTTTTTTCACAGTACCACGCGCCCAACCAACGTGACCTCGTTTCTTCGAATGTCTGATCACATTTTCGCCTATTCATTTATTGTCTAGTCAAGTCATCACGTTCAAATTGTTAAAGTGTTCGGTTATCCAGTTTGCAGTTAGCTGTCTACTTTCCTTGAAAAAGTCATCTGGTTGATGAGCGAAAGCTTGGAAACTTTGATTTATATTCTACGCAAAGAAATTCGGATCACTATTACTATTTTAAGTGTAATTGGTGTACAGTTCCTTGTTATTAATATAACCACCAATTAATCACAAAGTTGCGCAAGCTCATTATTTTGAGCTATAGAGAAACCACGTAACTGTGAAAAAACTTTAAGATTTGATGTGCAATTAACATGGTAAACACAGGCATGCTCGTAGCATGTCGCGGTTGATACTCGTTTTCAGACTTCGTTCCGATAAAATCTGTCTTTCAGGCATTGCGCAAACCAAAAAAACTAAGGAGTAAAGTCCCAATGATTGGGCTGTGCAGTACCGCGGTAAACCTTAAGAAATTATGCGTTCATTGTTGAACGTTCAACTAAGAAATTTCTCTTAGACTGCTGTGTTAAAGAATGTTCTGGCTTGCCCTACCAGCTCTGGCGACAGCAGCGTCAGCCACGGCATGATTATACTAATAGAGTTGAGTCTCTATTTAACTAAGCCCCATCGTTTCACTTAAAAACTACGTTATAAAGAGAATTCTTTAAATAGAAATGAACTTAAGTTATAAAAAAACTTAATCAAATAATGTGAAAAAGACGGTAAAATATTTTTGAATTTGCACAGTAAATCGAATTTTTGAGTAGAAACCTTTTCCAAATGGGTTTCAATCTTTTTTATACATAGTATATACACTGCTGGACAATTGCTTAGGAGAACGTGCTGGCCATACGAGGCGTTGAATATCCTCGCTCTCAAGACACTCCTGGACAGCGACTGTTTGACGACATGTTGCGTTGTCTTCCATGAATATGAATCTATCACCGACAGCACCACCGAACATGCGAACATGAGGTAGCAGATCATTATTAATGTATCGTTGGCCAGTCATAGTCCCAGTTGGAAGCACATAGAGGGACGTACGGTCATTGATCATGATGCCAGCCCATACCATTACACTACATGTCGGATATCGGTCCCTTTCCTGTATGTTTGTTGGACAATATGCAGTACCATCACTATCACGCCAGATCAGTTGTCGTCGACAATCAGACGATAGATTGTATCTACTCTCATCTGAGAAGAGGACAGCAGACCAGTCGTTATCAGTCCAATTGCGATGTTGATGGCACCATTGCAAACGGGCGGTACGGTGACGTCTGGACAATGGGATGCACACAACAGGACGGCGGACGTATAGTCCTCCTTCATGCAAACGTCTGGCGACAGTTTTTCGGGAGATCTGCTTGCCAGTAACAGCCATAAACGGATTTGCTACCGCACTAGCTGTGCTGCGCCGGTGTCTTTTTGTTGATACCACTATGTACCGATCTTCTGCAGGTGTCGTACTGCGAACACGACCTTCCCCGTGACGTTTGCTACACTCTCCATTTGTTTGAAATGATTTCCAAAGCCTTGAAACAACACTGTGGCTGACGTCAAACTCTCTGGCAACATCTGTTATTTTTCGCCCTTCTTCAATCTTGCCAATAATACGGCCACGCGTAAAATCATCTAGGTGATGTCGGGAAGACATACTGAAAATTGCAAGTTCGTCAGTTGATTCTTTCCCTTTCAACTTTGCGTTTGAACAACAACGGTCAATACGCGTCAAATCCTTTATATCTCTTATCAGCGCTACGACGTCACGCACAAGTTCGGCAATCCAAAATTTGCATACGCACAACACGTCTTACTGTATCCCGCACTTATGCTAATTTCCACATTTTCCTGACTTTCATTTTATGGTTGCTATCGTTGCTATTGTCATCCGTCCTTAGCAATTGTCCGGCAGTGTATAAAACGAGCATTTTCATCTGTATTAAAAATTAATTTGCAGGAATTGTTTTCAAATGTTTTTCAATATATTTTTCCATTTTTCACACACCTCTTCCGTAATACCTGCTCTTTCTTTTGATGCGGTTTTAGTTTTAAATTTATCTAAGTATTTAACGCTGCCTAAAATTTTGAGTGTCCTAAATGTTTAGCAAATTCTAGGGCTTTTTCTTGGATCATCAGACCGTAGAGTAACAGATATTTACCTCAAACTATTCTCACCCGTTTTAAAATAGCGGTATTGAGGTCTTCATATGAACACTGCTTAAACCATTTTTTTACTCACATTCCTCCTGCTTTTGTGTTGAATATTAATTGTGGATCGATTTTTTAAAAATACTAACACACTGATTAGGGTTATACAATACTTTAAAGCCAATTCTTTCTTTTTAATTCCGTTATCAACTTCATTTAAATTTTCACTTTATCAGCAAGATACCCTGGCATTTTCCTTTCGATATTTTGAGCGAAAAAAAGAGGCCAGTCATGCGTATTGATTGAATGAGAATGAACGCGTAACTTCTACGGAGTCAGGCCCACACAGTTTACCACCGGATTTGCTTTGTGGAATGCAATTTCTACACTGGACTTTCTATCCACATTTGAAAAAACAGCTGCTTCGTAACGTCTCCATGAATACGACTAATCGCGGGTCGTTCCCCTACCAACAAGACTCCCGTCGTCTCACAGAAGCAAAAGTTTTAAGATAAGGAATTAAGGACACTATGCTTCCGTCTGAGTGCTAAAAAATTGTGAAGCAAAACTTTTATGAAATAAACACACACACACACACACACACACACACACACACACACACACACACACACAAGTCCTCAAAAAATAGTAATTTTAGTCGACATAAACTTCATTTTATAGAAATTGATTTTTGTAATACGGAGATTAATTTGCATATTAATGTCGTTCAAAGTCAAAGTTCAGAGGAAACTTTCGTTAGATACGAGTTTTTAAGGTTCTGAGGAAAATATCGTAGAAAATTTCGTTAAATGGAAGTTTGTTACATAGAAACTCTACCTTACATGGAAATTGGTGGACTTCCTCTCACCTACGCTGAACCCATTATGGTACCGGTGGACTTCCTGTCACCGACGCTGTACCTACTTGGGTACTGGTGAACTTCCTCTCACCGACGCTGCTCCCATTTGGATACGGGTGAACATCCTCTCAATGACGCTGTACACGTTTGGGTACTGGTGGACTTCCTCTCACCGACGCTGTACCCATTATGGTACTGGTGGACTTCCTCCAACCGAAGTTGTACCCATTTGGTTACAAGTGGACTTCCTCTCACTAAAGCTGTACCCACTTGGGTACTGGTGGACATCCTTTCACGGACGTTGTACATAATTGGATACTGGTGGACTTCCTCTCACTGACACTGTACCAATTATGGTACTGGTGGACTTTCTCTCAACGACACTGTATCCATTTAGGTACTGGTGGGCTTCCTCTCACCAACGCTGTACCCATTTGTGGACTGGTGGACTTCTCACCGACGCTATACCCATTATGGTACTGGTGGACTTCCTCTCACCTACTCTGTACCCATTATTGTACAGGTGGACTTCCTTTCACCGACTCTGTACCCATTATGGTACTGGTGTACTTCCTCTCACTGACGCTGTACCTTTTATCGAACAGGTAGGTTTCCTGTCACCGACGCTGCACCCATTATGGTACTGGTGGACTTCCTCCCATCGGCGCTGTATCCATTTCGATACTGGTGGACTTGCCCTCACCAACGATGTACCCACTTGGGTACTGGTAGAATTTCTCTCACCGACGCTGAACCCATTATGGTTCTGGTGGACATCCTCTCGCTGTAGCTGTACCCATTAGGTACTGGTGGATTTCCTCTCGCCAACGCTGTACCAATTTTGGTACTGGTGGACTTCCTCTCACCGACGCTGTACCCATTATGGTAATGGCGGGCTTCCTCTCACCGACGCTGTCTGTAACCATTTGGATACAGCCTCGGTGAGAGGAAGTCCACCTGTCTCAAGTAAGGTGAGATAAAGTTCACAGTGTGGGATAATTTTTTGAAGTCCACTGTATGAGAGCAAGTCCACTAGTTTCAAGTAGTCTCTATGTAACAAACTTCTATTTAACGAAATTTTCTATTTAACGAAATTCAGTTTCCAGTACTGGAGATCACCAACGCTATACCCAATGAATACAACATCGGTGATTTTCAGTGTCTGCGATCTTCCTTATCATCCTGCTCAAAGGCGCTGGTGTAATCCTTTGAGTCGTCGATACGGGCTTTGTGGTCACTGCCGCTTGTGTACTGCCAGACGCAGTATGCCCTTTTTCCTTTTGTGACTGAGGGTTTAACGACCACCGTGAACATCTTAAATGGCTATAAGAAGTTGCCCGTCCCTAATTTAGAACCACTGACTACAGGGAAGAGAGAGAGAGAGTAAGTGTCGTGAAACAAATGACCCACATCTATGCATCACCGGGATCGAACCCGGACACATCGCTTAGACCGCTTCGTCTCAGGGGCAGCGATACCAAATCATTGAAGCAAACATTTACACACAATGCTTTCCATGTCAACGACATGCAATTTCTTGGATTTCAGCAACGTGGCTTTTGTTGTTTATTATAGGTAATATTTTATGATGGCCAGCTTACTGTGCCGATTTTGTCCTTAAAAAAATATTCTGTCAACAACCAGTGAATTCACGCACGTGCCTATTTTTCTTGCATCTGCAATGCCGCTGTTTCTCTAGCACCACGAATTTGTCCGTTTTAGTTAAATCGTCTTTTTTTGCTCTTAACAGGCTACCTGTCACGTTTCGTCTTGATATTTTCATTTCTCGATTTTCTAAAGATTCTCTCTTCCCTGGAACCAGTTACCTCAAATTAGGGACGGGCGACTGCTTATAGCCCATTGAGTTATTGAATTGATCAAGGTGGTCGTTAAACCCTTAATCAGAAAAAAAAAGAAAAGACCACAGAATAGGGATGTTTTTTCATAACCTCCTTTCAATGCATAGATCAGGTGAGAGAACCGCACAGTTACTCAGCAGAAGCTATGTTTCTCTAAAAAAAAGTTTAGGCAAATGTAACTCATTTCGTATGCAGTATCTCAAGGTTTGACCTGAGTTTTGACTAAGTGCAAGTTCTGTTTAAATGCCACTTTCAGTAATACAAAGTACGACAGCTGAGACGCAAAGGGACATATGCCCTGTAAGCAAAACGGACTCTGCAAAATAATGAATACGCCGTGATTTATAGAAAATTTTCGTTCTGACTATAGAACGTTTGAAGGTAAGTTCCATTCTGGATCTTACCTTCAAACGTCCTGTAACCAGAACGAAAATAAATAAAAGTTCCATTCTTGAATAGAACAAAAGTTCAGTTCTTGAATTTTTGTTTTCTGATGATGACACACTTGCAGTGGTTGAGCCCACGACACACGTCGAACCTACAAGGAGCCGTCCCGGTGGCGCAATGGTCTAAGCGCTGGCTCAAAACCATTCGTCCGTGATGGGTGCGTGTTAGAATCCCAATGCTTGTCTTTCTGTTCTGGTGCTCTCCCTTTCCTAGAAACAGTGATCCTACATCAGGGACGGGCGACTGGTTCAAGGAAACTGGTTTTGGCGACTGGTTCTAGGAAACTGGTTCTGGCGACTGGTTTTGGCGACTGGTTCTAGGAAACTGGTTCTGGCGACTGGTTCTAGGAAACTGGTTCTGGCGACTGATTCAAGGAAACTGGTTTTGGCGACTGGTTCTAGGAAACTGGTTCTGGCGACTGATTCAAGGAAACTGGTTTTGGCGACTGGTTCTAGGCTTACGTATAGCCCATGGAGTTGATTACGGTGTTGGCTCAACCTCAAAAAGAAAAAGAAAAAAGCTACAAGAATATTGTCGATAGACTCTTAGTTTATCGGGCAATCGCATTAAGAGATTTTAGGTTAATGGTATTATTCGACGAACAGCTGTCATGATGAGCTGTATCCGGTGCTATAACTGGATAAATGTATACGACATAAATTATCGGTTTTGAACCGAATGGACAGAGTCACGATAAAGAAAACCATGCAAGATCTGCACAAAATTGTTCCGTTCTTGGATCGAAAGGCGAGTGGAAATAAAACAAGAAAGATGACACCGAATTTTGGGATGTAGTGACCACGCCATTTGAATCCGTTTTGGCGCGAATTAAATTTATCAAAGCTATTCAAAGTCAATACAACTGGTATGGAAAACAGTAGGATCTGACCGAAGGAAGAAGTTTTTCAAACGGATTTTTAATCCTGCATATATTGCTGTAAACGGAAACAATAACTTACGCCCTCTGGTTGCAGACCTAGGCGAAAACAAAAATTTGAAACTCTGTGAGAAATATTTCGCAGCGGAAACGTTCTCCAACAAAGAAATAATTTTTCAATTCGGACCCTTAGAAGCAATGATCTCGGCAAACATAAGATATGCATCTACACCTCCTGGCGGAGAAACCATGCATTCTTTTAAGAAGAAAATACTCCAAAAAGGTTTATCGATGTGATTAGTATAGGTTCGCAAACGAATTTGTTTTTATTCAAGATTTTAGAAGCTCAGATTTTGCTGCAAATACATCAGAAGCGGAAATTAAGGCTTACACCCCCTGGTGGCCAAACGGTTTTTTACCAAAAATCAGAAATTACATGCAAAATATTTCCAATGAGGAGCTGTATCCGGTGCAGAAACAACTTTTTCGAATCAGAGTTTCAGAAGTAGAGATATCGGGAAAAGCGCAATTTACTTTTACACCCTCTAAGATAAAGTCTGTGAATTAATTGAAAATTTGGAAATTGTATGAAAAACTTGTTGCAACAGAAACGGTGTCCAAAAAAGAAGCAATTTTCCAAATCGCACTCTTAGAAGTAGAGATATTTACAAAAACAAGATGTACATCTACTCCCCATGGCGGAAAAACCATGCAAGACTTTAAGAAGAAAATATTCCGAAAAGGTTTATTCAATGCGAGTAGGATCTGTCCACAAAAGATTTTTTCTCAATCGAGATTTTAGAAGCTCAGATTTTGTGGCAAATATATCAGAAGCTGAAATTAAAACTTACGCCCCTTGGTGGCAAAACCATTCTTTACTAAAAATAAAAAAAATATATGCAAAATATTTCCCATAAATAGTCGTACCGCTGAAAAAAAACAATTCAAATCGGAGTTTTAGAAGTAGTGATATCGGGGGAAACGCAATGTACTTTTACGCCCCCTAGCGGAAATTCTAATCATAACTTCAAAAAGTTACTATACTTAAAATACTCTTCCACATAAATGGAATCGAAAAGTAGAAGATTTTTTTTTCAATCGGATATTTAGAAGCAAATATATGGAAAAAAATATATTTTGAATTCGATATCATATGCATTGACGCCCTCTAGCTACAAAAATGTAGATCGTTAAAAAAAGCAAAACAAAGGATCGTCATTCGCATATATCAGGCGTCCCAATGCAGAAATAATTTTTCAAATCAGTCTAACAGTTACAGAGATATCGTGTCTACAGACCGACGGACAAATAGATAACATAAGCACGATCTGTTTTTACAAAAGACGTGCTAAAACGTGTGAGCTGTACAAGAATATTGAGTGCACCAGAGTTTGTTTCAAAAACGGGAAAGTTTCAGGAATGACTCCGAAATCTATGATCTTCACACAAATTAGGTTATGCTCAGCGTTTGGTGGGATTGCAAGAGAATTAATTATCAAGCATAGGCTGCTAACGTATAAACGAATGGTCACTGTCTGTCTTCACTCTCAGCGACTTGATTCAGCAAACGAAGCCTTGAATCGTCTTCCACCACGATAACACCTGACAGCATGTGATTATGTCAACACAGCTCATACGGCAAGCAATTGGTGGTGAGATTTTGACTCAGCCACCGAGTTCACCGTACTTATTACCAACAGATTTTTATTTGTTCCTGTCACTGAAGAGTAATATAGTTGATAAGACCATACGAGTAGATCGTATGGAGGTCTATGTAAGCCAAAACAGGGTTTTGAACGTCTTTTGACACCAGGAACGCTAATTCCTTGGACAGAGGAATAAAACAGCAAACACAACGACGTAAACAGGCCACATACAATAAAAGGGACTATATAATAGAATGAAATAAAATACACTGTGAGCATAACTCAGCTTCTTTTCTTGTATGTAAACGACAGAAACTGTTGCACTTACCCTGTACAAATCATTATGACAATCATCAACCATTATCAATTCACGGCTGGACGTACTTCTCCTCAAGTTCCTTCTACAACGGCCACCAGTCTCCTCCATGTGTACTGCCGCATGCTTTCGAATTTCGTCCACGCATTTCCCATGAGGTCTTCTTCTGCGTCTTTTCCCGTCCACTGCAGATCATGTACCACTTCGAATTTGTCGTCTTGATACGTGCTTTATCTATGTAGTACGTCACAAACCTTCTTCTAATCATTCAAGTTCCAGGTTTACTGCTGTTGTGCTCCTAATACGCACTTTCGAGGGTGAACCCAGGTTGGTTTGGGCCCCTGGGTTCACCCTCCAAAGAATGGTCTGCATCCATGCTGTGCTGTTTTTTAGCAGGATTCGATGAACTGTGTGTTGTGACACATTACTACCATCAATAACATTCAAATTACCGGCGAGTTACGTCACAGTATTCCTTTTGTTGGCTCGTAACATTTGGAATTGTATTTGCTCACCCATGGAAACGATGAGATGAGGTCGACCTCCACCGAGGTTCGTGATTTCTCCCTCCTCGGACATTTTCTTGAAGGTACTAAACACACCTAACCGTGAGCACTACACAAGCCTTGTCGTCTCGGAAATGCACTGACCCAGTCATCTGGCCAATACAATTTGGCCTTCATCAAACTTGTTTAAGCCCGCTGCCTTTCCCATCTAAGGAACAAAAATAACACTGATTAAGAGGACACAGTGGGAGGTGTTATTTACACCATTTCATGACCTTCACACGAATCGAATCATTCTTTACATGCAGTTGCTCTAAATTGAGTAGAAAAGCACTGGTCATATTATTTTTGAGTCTTCAGTGTAATTCGTATGTGAAATAAATTTAGAATGTACAGGGGTTTATCAAAATAAATGAAATATTGACTGGGACTGGGGTACACGCAATTCGTTGTATGCGAATCCCAAGGGACATGTGCTATATAAAGGGATATGCGAATCCCGCGACGTGTGTTATATGAAGAGCTGCAGTATGATGTCGATTATCAGGTAGCAGCTCACAATCAGAAGTGAAACAGCTGTTGTTGGGTAATTCTCGACAATGTCAAATCTCAGTGACCTCAAAAAAGGCGCGTTTATTGGTACACGTCTTCCAGGGGCTACAGTAACTCGAACGGGAGAAGCACTTGGTGCACGAGGAACTGTATGTAAGACATTACTACCCATCGAAAAGGACACGTTGTAGCATCCAAACGTACAAATTGTGGACGTCATTCGAAAATGTCCGATAGGGATAGGAGAAATACCTATCTGACATTGAGAAAAATGAGTCTCCATTTAGCAAGACATACGTGTATTACATAAACATACAAAACGGTATGCGGTACGAAGACATTTTTTTCAACCCAACTTTATAAAGGGAGAAACATTTCCAGCTATAAATTTGCTCTTATGTTCAGAATTCGAAAACCAATGTTGTTCCACTTCTGTGGCAACGTGGTCCTTTCTCTATGCATATTATGATCAGAAGCGCCAGCTATTTTCAGCCGTCTAAACTGCGTCCGGGTCTGAATCATGGATGAGGCATGAGTTATGCTCTTGTACTTATTTTGTCCTTTCCCCGGAGCCAGTGGCTCTAAATAAGGGAGAGGTGACAGCTTTCATCCCAAATATTTCCTCATGTCGTTCGAGTTAAAACAACTATCATTAATAAAAACTGAAGAAATACATGCAAAATATTCTTACTCAACAAGATTTGTAAGTATTTGCATAAGCTTTTTAGAAACAGATATGTTCAAGAAATCTTGCAGTAGAGCTTTCAATCCTCGAAGAAAAACTATACAAACTAATTGCACATGAAAATTTGCTCAAGATGTTCTTCTGTTTCGGCAGCCATTAAGAAATAATTTTTTATCCGATTTTTAGAAGCTGAAATATCGACATACTCTACTCCCGGCAGCGGCAGAACTGTGAAGTCAGGGTGAAACCGTGTAACGGAGAAATAATTTTTGAGCAGCAAATTTAGGTAAAAGGAGATACGGCAGGAAAGATATATGCACTGGTGTCTAAAACAAAAGTGACAAATACAAATTCGGGAACATATCCAAGACGAGATGACCGACTGTAAAAATATTTCAGAGATATATGCAAAGAGAAACGCTAAGTCAACCTACCCAAGTGACATTATGCAAGCTCCCATGGAAATATGCAAATGACAACCATGCGTCATAGAGCAAGCAGGCGCACGACTTTCAAAAACCTTGTTCTGAGCTGACCGTGGCAACTGAAGTTTAAGTTAGCCGCCCCGGTAGCGCAGTGGTGTTAGCGCTGGCTTACGATCATTCGTCCGTGAAGGTGTCCAGGTTCGAATCCCGTGAGGCATTAATGTTATGTTTGTCTTACGGCGCTGGCTCTCTCCCTTCCCTAGAACCAGTGATCCTAAGTTTACGATGGGCGACTGCTTATAGCTCATTGTGTTGCTCACGGTGATCGTTAAAATTTCAATCAAAAAAAGAAAAAAGTTTAAGTTGGACTGTTAGTGGAATAATGGCCTCACTCAGAAGTCTATTTACGGTGGAGAACGATCGGCAGATTGGTATCAGGGAAATAGCAAGTTGAGGTAGCAAGATGGCTGAGTGTATCAAGGCATGTGGTCTCCAATGTCTGGAGACAGTTCCGGGAAATCGGAACAATAACAAGTTGGCCAATACAAGGATGCCCACGAGAAACAAATAGAGACGACCTATACTTTTCACTAACAGCTTGCTGCCGTAAGGAGTCGTCAGCCCGGAAAATCTCATGGGAACTCTCTTCTGCTAAGGAAACCGCGATATCAAGTAAAACTGTTTACCGGGTACTGTACAAGAGAGTTCGGTAGAGAACTTTCTTGTAGAGGCTTCTGTATGCAAGACACCCAATGGTCTGTATCTCACTCGCCGCATCGCACAGGTGTCCATCTGAATTCAGTCTCGGTACAGCCTAAAAGCGGATCATCGACGTGTGTGCATTTGGAGAAAGGCGGAAAGCCAAAATTTTCCCTTCAACATTAATGGAGTTGGAAACTAAGGTGGTGGAGGACTCCTAGTTTGGACTGGCATCATACTGGGTTACGATGCCGCATTACATGTTTCTAGCTGGCACCGTGACCTTTGAACTCTCCAGGGATGACAACCTAGAGTCCTATATAAAGCTCTTCAGGGGAATCGTTGGCCCCCAGTTCTTTATATGGAAGATAACGCACCCAAGCCCCATAGGGCTCGGCTAGTCGATGAATTCCTGCAGAATGAGGATATTATTAAGACGGAGTGGCCTGCGAGGTCTACCGACCTGGGCCTGATAGAGCATGTCTGGTATGTCCTGGGAAGACCAATTGCATGAACCCTCCCGGGACTCCAAAGCGCCTTAGTGGAGGAGTGGCACTTAATGCCCAACTATTCTTTCAGATTTTTGCTATGACAACGATAAGAATTGATTTGTGAAAAGTTAGAGTTGACAGACTTCAAATCATCTCCGTTTCTACAATGTGTCATTTCCTACTAAATCGATGATGCTCTACAATGTTTTAATTCTTTTTACCTGTGTCTCTCATAGTTTCCGAGATAGATGTGCTAACTTCCTAATTTTGCCACTAGGTACGCGGCCGTGAATTTCATCTGACAGCGCAGGATCATTTTATTATACCTATACGTAACTTCCATAGTTAAGTTATCTTGATTCCAGAGTTATTTCAGTCGGCACACAGAACAATAGTTCCGCTATCTTGAACAGCTGAACTATTTCAATGTGCCGACTGAAATAACACAAAGAATTATAGTTCACTTCCATAGTTCTAGCCATCTCTGTTCCTGAGTTATTTCAGAACTTCAGTCGGCACAATGTATAGCAAAACAGGTTTTCGTGCTGGATAAAATCATCAATAGTGAAACAGCCGTCGTAGCACGATGTGTGATAGTGAAATCTAAAACTATATGATGTTTAAAACTTTAATGAGAGTTCAAACAGCACATAGGTGATACATGAACATAAGATCTTTCGGGTTCGCCTGCGACTCCCATCATCAGATGAATGACCAACGGAGTGAGGGAACTTACAGGGTTATATAGTTGAATTCGGTAACATAAGTACAAATATTTGCTCATGCGCAGGTCCAGCGAAAAATGAGATAGATTTCTTAGCGTAAACATAGGAAATAATAAACAAAATTAAGTGAATATATCACGCTCGCTGAGCATTTTCCAAGGGTAGGGAACATGTTACAGAAAATTATCATTACAAGCACTCTTTTTTGTGTTTTAATATATACAGGCTTTCAGTAATTAAAGTCAAGAACCTATTAGGTGGTGAAGCAAGGATAGTGACAGTGTCCCAATCAGGGCTATATCCACCTTTGTGAACAAGTCTGGCTAAAGATGTGTTTTGTGAACACATCTTTATAATATATTTATGTTCGTCAAGCCGAGTAGCCAAGTTACGCACCGTGGATCCAATGCAAACTCGTTGTTCACTGTTTACATCCACAGGGTTCAACGGTACGCAATAAATACCACTTTTATTAGCGATGTCGATGGGGTCTCTGTCATTTTTAAGCAGAGCTAAAAATGTATACTGTATACACGCACAATGTATACTGTATATAACTTTTTTACAGAAGTTCATCCTGTATTTGTCAAAAAAATATGTGCCCATTACTAGTTGGAACTTGATGGCACCCTTCAATGCTTCAACAACGAGAGTTAATACTTAATCAGAATTCAAAAACAAATGCAATTGGCGAATAACCACAACTGGGCATCTATTCAGCTATCGAGGATATGGAAACTTGCTCCTCTACATTTTCGTAAGAGAAACAAATCCTACATGTGCTTTTTAATCCCATGATTTCATTAATCTGAAACATTGAATTAAAAATTTATTTTTCGTGTTCAAATATATGATATCATTTTAAATCACAAGATCGTTTCACTGCGCAATTCAAATAAATCCATTTCGACAACAAGCAAAAACTTTCATGGAAAGAGTACCATTTAGTGGACTTTACTTGATCGGACTGATAAATAAGTAATTAACATCTAATTCATTCAGAATGTCACACTAGCTGAAACTTTTGCATTTCTCTTTACACTTACAGAGGAGTTAGTGATGCATTTCGAGTGAACAATCTACGAGACCGGGAAATTTCGTCTGATGAGGAGAGGAGCTTCGACCCTTTGGGAACGGGGATGCCATTCATCCATCTTCCAGCTAAAGGGTCTCTGTCGCAATGGTCAGTTTCGCTTTCTATTCGACGAACTACTAATTACAGTGAAAATTTTGCGAATACTGTGCTTGCGCGTGAAAGTGACGTTATTCATTTCCAATATGCGTTATATGAACAAAATTTTCCTTTGTGCGGCTGCTAATGGAAGACTGTTGAAATCGATTGCGAGGATAACAAGACGTACAGAAGGATCATGGGAAATAGGTCTGGGAGACAAGGAGCTTTAACCAGATCTTCGCAGAATTACGACACGCAGTGAACTTAAATTCAAGCGCGTCGCAAACTTCTGTTAAGATAATGAAGTTCTTCGATTCTCGAATGATCCCTGTTTCTCATATTTTTGCATAAGCATCGCCGCAGTAAGAATATAATCTTTACATTAGATGCTTCTTTACACACTGCATAAATGCAAATTTGAATTTTCATTATTTCACGCATTCTGATTTAAATTTCATTGAACAAAACATAAGAGCAATTCATTGATCTCAAATTCAAGAGCATAGTCGCCTTTTGCTAAGAATATTGACCTTCGATTCTCAAGCGTTATTATTTATTTTTGCATTTTTCACATACACTATATTGACAAAAGTCATGGGACACCTAGAAGAGAAACACAACATAGCATTTCCTGACATACATTAGTACGGTGTCGGTCCATCTGTGGCCTTCATGCATGCACTGAACCTTCGAGACATGATTTCGACAAGGTTTTGGAACACAGCGATAGGTATGCGGTTCCATTCAGTAAATAATGCTGTCGCTAACTGTTGCTTAGTAGTAGGCCTTGGTTCCAAACTTCTTATGCGACGCTCTAACTCATCCCATAGGTGCTCTATGGGATTAAGATCAGGGCTCTGCGCAGGCCAATCCAAACAACCACGTCGTAACAGTCCTTGCTTTATGGCTCGGTGCATCATCCTGCTGGTACCAACAAGGCTCGGTTCCATAGTATTGCCACAGAGTTGGTAGGGCATAATTGTCCAGAATATTGAGGTAGACGTGCTGGTTAACCGGTTTATCCAGATAACTAATAGGCCGTACATTGTGGTAAATAGAGTTCTCCCACTTGTCGCCATACCCACACACGGACATCAGACTGATAGATCGTGTATCTGGATTCATCAGTCCATAGGACCCATTTCCATTTACCTACGGTCCACGATAAATGTTCTTTACACCATGCTAAACGACGAGTAGCATTCCGAGTGGAGATGAAAAGCTTATGAGCAACAGCACGACCACGGTAACCCATGGAATAAAGTTCTCTATGAATAGTACGTATACAAACCGAAGTTCCAGCATTTTTACTCACTTGTACACTGAGGGTTTGTGCAGTATTCCGTCGATTAGCTGTAACGACTCTCCCGAGGCTTCAACCTTCTCTATCACTGATTTTCTTTGGTCTGCCGGTACGTTTTGCTGCTTCAGGCACGCCATGTATCTTCCACTTATTCAGTACATCCAAAACAGTTGACTTGCGTATGTTTAAAGGCCTCTTGGTTTCTTTCATGGACAACCCACTAATATAACACTCAACAATCTTTCCTTTCTCAAAGTTAGATCTCTCCCGCCGCGACATTTTCACTCAACTTCATAGTGCGATATGATCGCGGGCAGTTGCATGCTTGTTTTTATACCGTTTGCAGCTGTACCGCGCATCTTAACAATGCAGCGGATTATTTTATTTGCATTTGAAGTGGTGTCCGGTGACATTTGTCAACGTAGTGTATTTATATTCACGAAGAGGACTTCGCTCCTGGATCTGTTTTTCAAAAATGCCCCGTACATTCCCAGAGGGGTTCTGGTCCAAGAAGATGGTGGAAGTTCCTATCATGCTCAGTGATCCAATGCTGAACACGTCTTGTGTGATGGACAGTAGCATTATCGTACATCAAACAACCGTCACCGGCTGGATAACGATATCATGTGACTTTGCAGCATGGATTTGATCTGTCCAGTGTCCTTCCAGCATTCATTCAGATAATGCTGAGAGGACACCCGGTTTACCAGCAATATTAAGTGACCCGCTCCTTACCAACAGAACGTGCCTTACGCTATGACGTCCCCTCCATAAACTACAGTTGTGTTTACAAGGAAATCTGGGTTCATTGTTGCATGGGACTCCGTCAAATTATTATTTGCGTACCAGTTTTTACAGAACAAACTGTACAGCGATTCGTTGGAACACATGGTTTTTTCCCTAGTCTCCCAGTGTCCAGTCAAGGTGTTCCTGACCCCACTGAAGAAGAAGTTTCCTGTTCTTCGCAGAAATCACTGCTTTCAATATAATCAGGCATTGCTCATTACCGATCCTCTTCAATTGTCTAGAATAGTTCACGGAGACATATTTCGTGAGCGCCCTTAAAAAAAAAAAGAAAAAACTTTGAATGCTACGGTCAGTTGCTGAACACAGGAAGTCATATTAATTAAATAACAGAGAACTATACACCAACTGTAATGAAATAGTATAACTATGCTAGATATCCAAAATTTCTTGGTATAGAATAGAAATCAAAGTTTCCAAACTTTCGCGCATCAACCAGATGGCTTTTTCCAGGAAGGTAGTTACGTGTTCATTGGTAGAAGTGCTTTGATTAAAATGTCGGGTCAAACTTACCCATTACATCAGTATTTTATGTTTCTGTTTAACGTATTTAAGTTAGATCCACCTAAAATATTTGGCCGCCCTGGTGGCGCAGTTGTCTAAGCGATGGCGTCTGATTATTCGTCCGAAAGGGGTCCGAATCCCGGTGAGGCATGGATGTTATGTTTGTCTTACGAAACTGGCTCTCCCCTTCCCTGGAACCAGTTACCCTAAATTAGGGACGGGTGAATTCTTATAGCCCACTGAGTTGCTCATGGTTGTCGCTAAAACTCCAATAAAAAGTATAAATTTGCCTTGTATTTCGAATGGGCAAGCTTTTGTACCCACTTTCTTCACAATTAATGCATTCCCAAGGATGAAAATGTGAACATCGATAAAATTAACTTCATATATATGCCAAGTATACTTAATATTTTCTAAAACTTAAAAATAATTATATGAAAAATCAATAACATTTCCTTTTGTGGTGTTGAGACCATAAAATAGATGGCGCCACTTCTACGTGTCACTTACTAAATGGTATCACATTGCATGTTTTGCAATAATGTTATAACTTTTTGGGCTGCAAACAACACTTTTGTCTATCCATGAGATAGTCCGGAATTTTTAGTATGATTCGAACCTGTTAGATTAAATATTCTAAAATAAATTTTGCTAAAAATGTTGCAAAGTGAGCTTGCTGGTTTATTTCGGAGTTACAAATCAGCAGCGTTTACTGTTCTGTTAACATTTTCAGCTAAATTATTATCAAAATCTAAGTGGCTCAAATCATTTTAAACATTCCAGACTGTCGCATGGATACGCTAAAATTTTGATTTCATTCGGAAAATTAATAAAATTATTAAAAAAGAACACTTTTCATATGCCACATGTAAATGTGGCGCCATCTATTTTCAGGTCTGAACACCATCAAATGAAAATATATTGATTTTCAATATAACTATGGTTAATTTTTAGAAAATATCAAGTATACTAGGCTGGGAGTTTTTTTCCCGATTTCCAAATTTCCATCATTGGGTATACATTAACTGTGAAGAAAATGGCTACAGAAGCTTTCCCATTGGAAATACAAGGTACAGATTTTAGATGGATCAACCTCAATTCAAAACTCTAATATGTATTTTATTAGGTGTGCAACTTAATTTTTGGCCACAGGCACCACACGTTGACAGCAAATTATAGCAAATTGAATACGTACCTAATCAGGTAAGTAATCCTCGTCGTGTTGTACACATTTGAGCCATTGGTCAGGGAGCTGCCGAATGTCACTGAGGAAAAAAAGGACTGTTTCGAGTTGATAAAGTCATCAGTACTTGTGTGGACCTCTTCGACAGTGAAGTGCGTATCACTCAGGTGATGTTGCAGGGAGCGAAAGAGGTGATAATCTGACGGGGTGAAGTCGGGAGAATACGCCGGGTGGGACAAAATCTCCCATCCTATATCGGTGATCGTGTTTTAAATTGTTTTCGCGGTGTGAGGACGCGCGTTATCCTAAAGTAACAGGACCTACCTTCTGCGCTTGCAGGTGTATGGCCTTTTCGCCTCCATTGCATCACTCACACGAATGAGTTGCTGACAATAACGCTCGGCATTGACCGTTTCCCTAGGTTTGAGCAACTCATAGTGTACGACACCGCGCTGATCCACCATATGCACAGCAACAACTTCTTGGCATGGATATTCGGTTTGACGGTAGTTGTGGTAGGCTGATCTGGATAAACCCACGATTTGCGCCGGTTTGGATTATCGTAGAGGATCAACTTCTCATCAAAGGTCAAAGTTTTGTGGAGGAAATCCTTCTTCTTGAATATGGAGAGCAAGTACACAGCAATATCGTAGCGCCTAGGCTTGTTCGCAGCTGTGAGTTGGTGGGGAACCCAACGGCCATCCTTGTGAATCCGTCCAAGCTTGTGCAGGGGCTTTACAATGGATGGCCGTATTACTCTGAGTTCCTGGGCGAGCTCTGACTGTGTGAGATAGAGATTCGTTTCCAACAGTTGTTCCAGTTTCTTGTGGTGAACTTTCTGTTGCTATCCCGGACGTTCTGCATTACGGAGATCGAAATTTTTCTGCTTAAACCGCTGTAACCACTTTCTGCACGTACTGTAGGACACAGCAGCCTCCCCCAAAGCAGCACAGATCACTTGCTGGACACTTTTTTCAGCTGAAATGCAAACAGGAGGCAGTGCCTTAAATGTTGCTTCTCGAACGACATTGCTTTCACTGTCCACTTTCGTCCCTTCTGTCACTACAGCTGTGAGCGGTTACGGTTGCCTGGAAAGCTGTTGGATGGTGCTGCAATCAGCCATTATCGCACACAGCTATTTGCATTTGCCGCCGTTCTATGATCGTTTGTGGTTTGGGGCCGAGAATTAAGTTGTACACCTAACGTTTTGCAAAGTACACATCCGCTCATAATACGTAAGTATATTATCCTGTTTTACTCGGACGCCCTTATTGCTGGCTTCGGAATCTCAATATTCAATCTTTTTGTGGACTTCATTTTCTCTGAAGAAAAGAACGGCTGTATTAAAAGGGAAATTCCTCGCTGGTGTCAAAAATTCGGAAGCACGATTGTGGCGTTTGATTTAGGGAGAGAGCCGATTATCTAGACAGTTTTGCCACGTAGCGTCAGACGCAACTACATCGTTATCGGGCTAGAAGGAAAGTAACGTCTGCAAATATGATGCAACTGGAAAAGCTAATTACCGTATATAGAAGTACAAATCAGTCCAAAATGTAGTCGCTATCGTTTTCCACGACTTGCTCTCATCGTCTAGGCAACTATTGGATAATGTCCCTGTAGATTTGTCTCGGCTTAGACAAAAAGAAGTGAGTGACTGCACGTTCGACATTATCCCGGTTCACGAACCGCTGTCCGTCAAGGAAGTGCTGCAACTACAGAAAAAGAAGGTAGTCGCTTGGATCAATGTCCGAGGAATAAACTATGTACGACAGCAGCTCCCAGCCCATGTCCCTGATCGTGTGACACGTCAATTGTGCTGTGTGAGCGTTCGCCCCATGCTGCTGTTGGAGGACACTCTTGCGGTTCTTCAGTACTGATTGTTTCGTCGTGAGCAATGTGCGCAAATCATCTTGTTAACAGCTAAAAAAACCACCAGACTCCGCACATCCCACCAAATACACAACAGAACCTTACGTGGTTGTAAGCCGGCTTTGAGGGTCGGCATGGGATTCTCTCTTGGGTTTAACCTCGGTTTCCGGGCGCTGCCATTGTCATGCAGAACCAATTTCTCGTTACCTGTCACAATGCGGTCCAAGAACGGTTCAACTTGATCACGTGCAAACAGAGAAACGCATGCACTTATGCGATCTGCATTCTGTTCAACTGTGAGTGTATGGGGTACCCAAACTCCCCTCTTGTGCGCGTTCCCAAGTTGACGCAGCTGCGTGATAATGCACGAGTGGGTGGTCCACAGTTGTTCGGCCAACTCCCGCAGGCTTCGGATGGTCTGACAGGTCAAAATTAGTCTCTCGGAACCTTTCGAATCAACGACAGCACTGAAGTATGATATGGCATAGGCGTACCCACTGGTAATATTCCTTACAGCACTTGCGGGGGTGCTAGCGCGAGGAACGTCATACAGAATGAAATGGCGGATGTGCTTATTGTCAACTTCCATGTTGGTTTGCGCTTACACCTTCGACTTCTGACGGTTGCCACTGACTTTAGCCACCTACCTGCTGAAGTCATGCCGGTATGTTGCAATATCAGTGGTCAATGTGCGCCATTTTCGGAGCTTCCACTTCTGGCACTTCGTTATTGGACATTACTTTCCTTTCAACCCAACCGTGTGAAAAATGAACTTAGCACTGCTGCCCGAATTTTTACGACCTCTAGAATATTTTAGGCAAATGTACTAACACGACAGCCATTTTTTTCACCCAATTGTGAGCATATAATCAAGCAAGAGGGAGCTCTGAATATATTAATTAGAGCACGGTACAGAAGCTACGTGATCAAACGGACTTTCAGGGTCCGATTATGCTGGATGTTTGGTATTATAGTAGACTGCGCGAAGCAAAATTTCTTGCTGCAGTACAAATGCGAAAAAAAATGCTTTTGGAATAGTTTCACCTGTGGAAATTCACGAACAACAGTAGTAAGAGTATGTAGAAAGTTATGGACAATCAAAATGGGAGTACTGAGCGTATGTTCTGTGGTAGGGAATGACTAGCACATGCCGAGATGATAGGGGGATTGTCGAATTAGCACAAACGAACATACTTTCAACAGTGAGACACACCACGGAGAATAGAGTAAATGGGCAACGCATCGTGCATTGTATGGTCTGAGTTACAAGAGCAGATGATTTGTTTGACATCACTGCTGTCTAGAGCAAGCAAGATAAAACCTATCCCGTTAGCTCTGAAGCATCGAAGGTGCATCCTAAATGGTTGAATTGTTACCCGTGGGCTGACGAATCGGGTTTATTGCAATGCCGATGGAGAGTGAGGATTTGAAAGGAGTAGCACGAAAACATGAACCCGTATTTCATGATCAAACCTATCTATGTTGTTAGGTAAAGTGTGATGGTGTTTGCTATATTTTAAACGAAAGCTTCAGGTCCCTTGTTTTGAGTGGACCGGGCTTAAACTCCCCGGCGCAGTTAAACATGTCTGATCACTAAGTTCACTGAAGAAACTAAGGAGGGACAGCAGCTATCGTCCGCAACTCAATGGGCTATAAGCAGTTGTCGGTCCCAGATTTGGTGGCAACAGCTACAGGGAAGAGCAACAACAGGTGTAGAAAAAGCTTCTGAAAAACAACTGAGGTATGAGAGCTAGAGCTGTACGACAAAGCTACTGAAACCAAACTGAGATAATAGAGCCAGAGCGGTAGGAGATAGCTTTGGAAAAAAGCTGAGATAGTAGAGCCAGAGCAGTAAGACAAAACTACGAACAAAGCTGATACAGCAGATCCAACGTTGTAGGAAAAAGCTACTAAAACAAAACTGAGATAGAAGATAAAAGCTATAGGACATAGCTACTGAAACATAGCTCATGTATTAGAAACAGAGATTAAAGATAAAACTGAGATAAAAGAGGGAAAGCTGTTAGACAAACCTACCGATATTAAGCTGGCATAGAAGAGCCAAGGATATAGCAGAAAGCTACTGAAATTACTGAAATAAAGCTGAGATAGGAAGAGCAAAGGGTTTATGGCAAATGTACTTAAACATAGTTCAGATAATAGAGCCAGACCTGCAAGACAAAACTACTGAAAACAATCTGAGATAGGATAGTCAGAGCTATAGGAAAATACTACTAAAACAAAGCTGATGTGGTAGAGCCAGAGCTTTAAGAAAAAACTGTTCAAACAAATATGAGATCTGAGAGCCAGAGCTGAGGACAAAACTGTTGAAACAAAGCTGAGATAGAAGAATCAGAACTGTATGTCAAAGCCACTGAAACAAAGCTGAGATAGGGGAGCCAGAACTACAGGACAAAACTACTGAAACCAAGTTGATATAGGAGAGCCAGAGCTGTAAAATAAATCTTGAAATTTATCTTTCCTCAGCATACGATTTTCTTTATTAACCAGGGGTAACTAAGGTCTCCTCAAAAATTATCAAAAATATGTTTTGCCTATTTATTGTAATACAATATTGAATAAGACATAATTGATGTAATGGGAAATAATTTGAATTAATCTTTCATAAAGGTATCTCAGCACGATTTAGTTCACTTTTGTCTAACACACACAAGCTTCAGAAATATAATATATTTATTTACATCTAAAACCAGTATGTACAGATAAAAGCAACTTTAAAAACAGGCAAGACCTTCCTTTTAAGTCTTTACAAGCCTCATTATCAAGCCAAAGTGCAACTCAATGTGCAGTGATCAAATCTACTCAACTGCTCATACGGCCATATGTCAGACAAATTTTTACAATGTTTGGCCGTCATGTGACGATGTCAAATGATATGAATTGTTTCATAAGTTTTGCCTGGAGAGAAACAGAAACAAAATGTTAAAATAATAGTTTCTTGGTCCGAAGAAAAATGGCGAAACAAAAACCCTTTCCAATTACACTTTAAATTATTCTCTGAAACTGTTAAGAGCCATATTCATTCCCTTGGAATTTTAATGGATGCACATTATTGTCATTTTCATCCTGGTAGGGCATGCGATTGTCCAGTGGTGTAAGTCTAATCACTTACCTCTCTCGGGCGGGGTTTCGAAACGAGGGTAATATTATATTTAGGTAATTTGGTTGTTCCCATATCGGGAGAATTGGCCCCCTCTATATTGCGTATTCTGTACTTGCACTTCACAGAGCTCATAGTCGGTCTGATGCTACATGACGATTACTGCGGTATTATCTATCTACTGAGATAAAGATTTTCCCATAACAACATTGCAATACTTCATTTTGTAGTAGCCAAGTCAAAATGACAGTAAAGAGTAATACAGTAGTTTATCCAAGCCGCTTCAACAGCAGCGTTTAAAATCTCCAAGTTACAAATCAAATGTTGAACGCTTGCATCTCTGACGCGAGACCAAATGGCACAAAACAATTTTTTTTATCGTTTGTTTTTGAGAACATAGTTACTCTTGCGACATTCCCTATCACCCATTCTTTGGCTGTCGTCTAAAAGCTAAAACAATTTTGTTTATGTGTATATAGAGAGAAAGGCAGTTCTATTTCATTGCTTTAAAAGGTTTATTGCAAGGTTAAAAGCAAAATACAAAAAAAAAAGGAAAAAAATATTGATTTTGTCACCAGTGCTCAAAGAAATAAATTATTCTCAGACAACAGCAACTTATTGACATTTTATCTCACATTGCCGGGTTGAACGTCTTTGCTCTCACCTGAAGTTCGAGTCATATGATACTATTTCAAACACCTCCGATTAAATTATAAAAAATGTGATTGATTGTGCATATTAAGTATCTTCTGGCCACCCAGATGGTGCATTGGTCTAAATACAAGTTTCTCACCTCTTGTCTAAGAAGCGCTGGGGTTCGGGTACCGTTTCAGGCATGAGTGGTGTGTTTCCCTTGCGGTACTGGATCTCTTCCTTTGCTGGAATCAGTGACCACGATTAGGACTGGGCTAGAGCTACGGGCTGAAATTTGTTCAAAACTTTGTGCACAACAAAATCGGCTATGAATTTTTTTAAAGTCAAATTCCAGATTTTATGTAGCATGCTTTATTCGAAATTTCAGATTTAGTATACTGCATATACTGTATATACACTGGCGGAAAGAGTACGAGGCTGAACCGCCATGAACTGCGTCACACTGTGCAATTCTGGCACGGAGTCTGTCGTACAGATGTTGGATGTAAATTTGGGGTATGGAGTTCCAAGCATCCACAACCTGGACGCGTAAATCGGGGATGGCCGTGGCTGGCCGTGGAGACCGGATAATTCGTTGTCCCATAAAATCCTAAGCGTGCTCAATGGAGGACAAATCCGGTGAACGTGCAGGCCATGGAAGTCGTCTCACACCCTGAAGTGCATGTTGCGTTGCGCGTGCCGTGTGTGGGCGTGCGTTATCTTGCTGGAAAACACCACGATGGACCAACCTTACAAATGGCACAACAACGGGCTGAATGATGTTGTTGAAGTAGGAGGTGCAGTTTAACGTACCCAGTACAAACACTAGTTGTGTACGGGAGTGATAGCTGATCGCTCCCCACACCAGGAGACCAGGTGTAGGCCCTGTGTGTTGCTGGCGGATGCAAGAAGGGTGGAGACTCTCCCCAGTGCGTTTGCGAACACGCATACGGCCATTGGAGGCTCCAAAGCTGAATCTGCTTTCATCGCTGAACACGACAGATCGCCATTGCGTTCTCCAGTGCAGACGTTGGCGACACAACTGCAGCCGTTCCTGACGGTGGGCTGGAGTTAGAGATACATATGCCAGAGGCACACGTGCATGTAGTCCTGCATCCAGTAAACGGTTGCGGATTGTTCGCATAGTCACCTCAGGTGCAACGGCAGCTCGGAATTGCGTCGCACTGGATGTTCTGCTTGACAACGCCGCTCTTCTTATGCGTCGATCGGTTCGATCATCAGTTCGTCTGTGATTCCCGGTTCCACGTCTTCTCGTGTGGGAATGTTTCTCGGACCATCTACGCCACCATCGTACCACCACCGGTACTTCCCGTCCAATTCGCTCACCAATACAACGATACGACCACCCTGCCTCACGGAGTCCGAGTAGACGACCTCGCTCAAAGTCCGATAACTGCTGAAATCATACACGTCTTCCATGTCCAGGTATTGAAGCTTCTTCAGTGTCTTCGCACGTGTTCGTACGCCGACGACTGATTACATTCACTTCGCCGTACTCCTTAAATACCACCGACGATAATTTGCATATTATGCCGTGCTGTGGCGTAAGCGCTCACCGGTTGGTCCTGAAATTAACATCACACCTACGTAAACTCGACCCCATTAACATATGTAAATTTCATGATCGTCCGCTAATTCCTTCTTGGTGTTCTTTTTTCACTTTTTGCCAGTGTATTATACTGTATATACTGCAGTGAGAAAAGCAATTGAAAACAACTAAAGCCTGAACCTCTGAGAAAGGAGGATGGTCCTGTAACAAGAAATAGAGGTGAAAGTTTGACAGGAGTAAAAGATTTCTACTCAAAACTATATGAAAGGGATGATACATGCACTCCAGACATTGCAAAAGGTACCAGAGTTCTTCCAGTCCTCCCAGCAGAGGTTACACGTGTAATCAAGAACATGAAACAGGGAAAAGCTCCAGGAGAAGATGGAATGACTATAGACATCATACAAGAAATAAGTGGAGAATTTGAAACAATACTCGCCCAAGTTTTCACTCGATGCCTTAATGAAGGGAAGATTCCTGAGGATTGGAACAATGCTACAATGATCCTGCTACATAAAAAGGTGACATTGAGGATCTCAGGAACTACAGACCTGTCAGCCTCCTATCAGTGGTTTATAAAATCTTAACCAAAGTTTTTTCACACCGCTTGAAGGTGACACTGGATATGGCTCAACCGAGAGAACAAGCTGGATTCAGGAGTGGCTATAGCACAATAGATCATATCCACGTACTGAGAGAACTAATTGAAAGAGCGAGGGAATATGAGCTTCCATTGTGCATGGCTTTTATCGATTATGAAAAGGCCTTTGATTCGGTGAAACCCTCAGTAGTTACAATGGCTTTGAAATCTTGCGGTATTGAAGATGCATATATTAATACTATTAATAACATCTATGAAAATGCAAGTGCAAAGATTCGGTTATTTGAGAATACAGCACCCATATAAATTGGAAAGGGAGTGAGACAAGGTCACACTGTATTTCCCAAACTCCTTAATGCCACATTGGAAAATGTCTTTCAATCAGTGAACTGAGAAAACAAATGGATAAAGATTAATAGAGATTATCTAACTCACCTTCATTTTGCTGATGACTTAGTCATTTTTACAACTACCCCATCAGAGCGTCAGAGTATAATCCAGGAACTTGCTGACAAGAGTAAAGAAGTGGGATTAAAAATGAACTTTCAGAAGACAAAAGTGATGTACAATGCTTTTACAAGAAATGAAGATTTATCGATTGATGGGGAAAAGACGGAGATAACCAATACCTACATTTATTAACGACAGCAGATATCAAGTGAGGGTCACATTGATGAAGAAATTAATCGGCGTATAAAACTTGCCTGGAGAGCTCTTGCAAGAAACAGCATAATTTTGAAAAGCAATATGCCATTATGTCTTAAAAGAAAAGTGTTTGATCAATGCGTCCTTCCAGTGCTTACGTATGGTGCAGAGACGTGGACCTTTACTAAAAGAGACATACAAAGGCTGCAGACAGCTTAAAGAGGCATGGAGAGGTGCATGCTTGGTGTAACCAAGAGAGATAAGAAGGGGAACTCGTGGATCAGAAAAATGAGAAGAGTGGAAGACATCATGATCAGAATAAAATCCCTGAAATGGCAATGGGGCTGGATATATTGCCAGAAGGAGAGACCATCGATGGACAGCTGAAATTTTAGACTGGATTCTAAGGGACAGGAAAAGACCCAAGAAAAAACCACATGGGAGATATGTGGATGAAATTCGAAAGTATGCGGCAGTTACATGGAGGAGACTAGCACAAGTCAGACCGTTGTGGACGAAATTTTGGGAGACCTTCGTCCAGCAGTGGATCGATAATGATTGACAATGATGATGGTGGTGATATACTGTATAATAGTAATAACAGATGATGATGGCATGGGTATGGTTTTCATCTTGATTCCCAGTCTCCCACGATGATTTTTTCCCTTCCTTCCTTCCCCGGAAGAAGCACGATACTTTGTGTCCGTTACTGTAAAATGACTGTCAGTATTATGATCAGTGACCAAAATCACAGTTCAGCTGCCGCAGGTTTCGCTTGATGAGTGTCAAGTTCCAAGGTAAATGTCCCCTCTACAAGAAATTTTATCTTACGTGCAGTTGAGAGTGCAAAATGAGCTGAGCGGAATCGTTATCACACTAATCCAGTCGGTGTAAATGGTTGAGAGTTGAGAAAAAAGCGCTAGTATTTACAGCGGAACAATACTTTTTCTATTTTTTTTTCCATTTAACGCTCAGCTTCTGGCACAGAAATTCTCTGCTGTGTTTCTGCTTCGTATCATATCCATCATAAAGGTTGAATTTATCACTGTTACAAGTAAGGCGTTGACTTACAGTTTCGACTATCTTACAACTGCGGTACACGGCTGTGGTAAACGGCGATTTTGTCGCAGTTACAAGGAAGGCGGTGACTCACACTTTCGACTTACGTACACCTCCCGGGTGTCGTAAACGGCGATTTTGTCATAGTGTAAAGTTACCGTTCCTTCGGAAGAACTGTTACGGTCGTCACTTTTACAGGCAAATCGCTCCTTAGCCCACCTCTAATTTGGTTTCTCAAGAAGAACTTTGCTATAGGCTGTCTCCTACAATCATGCGGTGTGTTTAATTTTGGAAATGGCGCCACTGGCATTCTTTACTTTTATTTGAAACCTGCCATCCGCAACAGAAAGACCAAATTCAAGAATTGCACTCTCGTTCATGTCGCAGTCAGACGTTTACGCTAAAGAGGATCGTTACTAAGAGAAAATGGCGATATCTTCTGGGTGCGTATAAAATCTATTGCCAAAATGTGCTGTACAAATCTGAAATTTTATCGCAGCTCCTTTCAATGGTATCGCGAAATGCGATGCAGTAACTGTAAAATTTTGCCTTGGACTAGTAGAGTTGCTTACGGTAGTCATATGTAGACAATAGAGTTGCGTCTTTCGAAACTCTATTGACTATATGTAGTATTGCCAACAGAGTTGCTCACGGTAGTCATTAAACCCGAATTATAAAAAAACAGAAAAACGAGAGGGTATACCCTTGTGCTCTTTGCAGATAATTTATGCTATGCATCTCTCGCATGCCAAGATCTTTGTGGATGTGATATGAAAAGGGGTTTCTAGAGTATATATATATATTTTTTGTTTTTAATTGGAGGTTTAACGACCATCGTGAGCAACTCAATGGACTATAAGCAGTCGCCCGTCCCTAATTTAGGGTCACTGGTTCCAGGGAAGGGAGAGAGATCCAGTGCCGTAAGACAAACACAACATCCATGCCTCACCGGGATTTGAATCCGGACTCCTTTCGGACTAATGATCAGAAGCCATCGCTTAGACAACTGCGCGACCGGGGCGGCTATATTTATTCACGTACACAACTGGCTGCATTTATTTCCATCATTCACGACTACAGATGAGAACGGATTTTTTTAAGGCCCTGTTCCAGCCCGAGCTTTTACATCATTATTTATGAGTGGACCATGCTCGAATATTTAATGCCCGGGTCCGTACCGGGCCCTTTATATCATTATTTATGATTGGCCTGTTTCCGGTTCAGGTTTAAACATTTTCGAAAAATTTTCCTGTGTAAATAAGGAAAAATGAAGCATATTGTGTTACTCTTATTTACATTTTCATCATGAGACAAGGAGTTCAGTTGTTCCCGTTAATGTCGACACCCAACGGAAAGATAGAGATACAGTGAGAAAAAATATGCATCATATTCAGGTAATAAAATGTCCTTCCTTTATTTTTCCAAGTGTTTCAAATTAATTCGTTTACCTAATTAACTGTATTTAATTTTTTCATTCAAATTTAAATATGAATTTTGAGCTCTTAAATTCGATTATAAAATTATTATAAAATCTATATCATTTCTGCATGAATGATAATTGCGTATTTCTCTTTTGCTGAGGAATTAGGTCCGATTAAGTACTGAATAAATTTCCAATAGTATTTCTCACGGCCTCATACGTCGTAGCGCTTTTTAATACATGGGGATTTATATTGCTGTCCTTGTGGCGCAATGGTCTAAGCTTTGGCTTCTGACCGTTCGTCCAAAAAGTGTCCGGGTTTATCAATCCCTGTGAGCAATAGGTGTTGTGTATGTTTTGCCGCATTGGCTTTCTCCTTTCTCTGGAACCACAGGTCCTACATTAGGGATGGGCGTCTGCTTATAGTCAATAGAGTTGCTCACGGTGGCCGTTGAATCTTCAATAAATCAACTTTCAATTAATCTAGCCCTACTGGGACGAGATGGTTTTGGCATTTATTTTACTTATTATTTGGTGAAACTATCGCATGTTCTCTAAATATGATAATCTTCATTAGCAAATTATTAAATTTGTCTGTTTTCAGCTAGTTAGAACTCGCAAGATTGCGTGTAATGCAGCACGTACTTTATTAATCCAATGATTTGTATTTACTTTGGCTGCTCTAAATAAATACATTATATAAAAATAGAAGCACAGCACTGTATTATTCACAATGCAATTCACAATTGTTTCTGCTATGTAATATAATTCTGGATATCCTGGTTTCCTCGGTGTCAGATATATGTACATAGTAAAAGGGGAAATTAACTTGAGCCCTGCCCCGCACTAGTCCGGGTTTTAGCCAAAGATTTGACATAACAGCCCACCCATGTCCGGTGCTAGCCCGGATCCGTTTTCGGGCCCTTGCTCATCTCTACTCACGACCTCACTAAGACACCGTCCTAAACATACTAAGGGGAATCAAATTATAGCAACAAGTTTTACTGATTCCTTACATTGGGTAGTATTTAGGTATGTGTGTTAATGAATGTTACTGTCGTAAAACATTCGAAGATGTGTGAGTCATAAAAGTATGTGTATTCATACTGTCGAAGATGTGTGAGTCATAAAGGTATGTGTGTTCATACTGTCGAAGATGTGTGGCATACAAATATGTGTTTTAATACTGTCGAAGATGTGTGAGTCATAAAAGTATGTGTGTTCATACTGCCGAAGATGTGTGAGTCATAAAGGTATGTGTGTTCATAATGTCGAAGATGTGTGGCATACAAATATGTGTGTTAATACTGTCGAAGATATGTGAGTCATAAATGTATATGTGTTCATACTGTCAAAGATGTGTGTCATAAAAGTATATGTGTTCATACTGTCGAAGATGTGTGAGTCATAAAATTGTGTGTTAATACTGTTGAAGATGTGTGAGTCATAAAAATATGTGTGTTCATACTGTAAAAGATGTGTGAGTCATAAAAGTAAATACGAAGGCAGTTCCATACAAAGTGAGAGTAGAATCACACAAAATGGAGAAATACATATAGATACAGCAAAATATATGTTATTCTTTCTCAACGTATATTCCCTCTGATGATATGCAAAGGTCCAATCATTCAGTTCACTTTTCAAAAGCACGTGGCGAAGATATTTTGTGAAAGCTGTTTCAGCGACTCCTGTACATCTTGAATAACGTCAACATCTCTGTTGAATTTTGCGTCACGGACCTTCTCCTTCATTGTTGGAAACAACCAGAAATCTCATGTGGTGAGGTCTGGACTGTAGGCATTATTTCAATACTGCATTTCGTAAGAAACTGTTGAACAGAAGCAGCCACATGTGGGAGTGCGTTATCATGGTATATGGCCCACTTGCGAAACAATTCCGGTCGCTTAAACGATATGTGACGTCGCAGACGCTTCAATGTAATACTCGGCATTGGCGGTAATTTGTGAAGAAAGGCATGCTGGTAGACTACACCATTATGATAAAAGAAAATTATTCACATCAACTTCCCAGCTGATTTGATTTGGCGGACTTTTTCGAAGGAGGCGAGCTTGTGTGTTTTCAGACACTTGTTCCGCGCTTCATGAGAGGGTCAAAATAGTGGACCCATGTTTCGTCTGCAGTCACTACTTAGTTTAGAAAGTTTGACTCATTTGCAATAATTTGTTTCCACTCATAACACACCTGAACTCTGGTTAACAATTGTACTCTCGTCAGGTGCTAAGGCACCCATCTGGAACACACACGATGCAGCTCTAATTTGACGCGTAGAATTCGGAATGCTGACGTTTTTGAAATAATAGTTGACTCCGCTATATCTTCGCACGTCATTAGTAGATCTTCTTGCACGATTTCCCAAACAGTGTTAACAATACGCTCTGTAACAACACTTTCAGATCGACCAGGCCTAAGAGTGAGTTCTGCCAACAAACGCCCTTTTTTGAAGTCAAGGTGGCCGCCCCCGGTGGCGCAGTGGTCTAAGTGATGGCCTCTGGTCATTCGTCCGAACGGGGTCCGGGTTCGAATCCCGGTGAGGCATGGATGTTGTGTTTGTTTTACGGTACTGGCTCTCTCCCTTCCCTGGAACCAGTGACCCTAATTTAGGGACGGGTGACCGCTTATAGCCCATTGAGTTGCTCACGGTGTTCGTTAAACCTCCAACCAAAAAAAAAAAAAAAAAAAAGTCATGGTGCCATATAAAAGTCGTTGACTCACCAAACATTTACCTTTGTAAACATTTTTATTAAATCAAGTGTTTCTGGAGCCGTTTTACCCAAACGGTAGCAAAATCGTATTGCACAACGATTTTCACTTCTTAACTCTGAATCACTCCCCTTCACAGCTGTATGGCGAAATTCAGACGTACCTTAAACAACTGTGCAATAACAAAATCAGAATCGACTGCCACGGCTAATAACTGTTGCCATAGATACTTCCATAATTCAATTAGTCGTCTGCATGGTTATTTTTCCCTTTCGCACTGTTGCCAACTCCAGAAAAATTACTCTCTATTTTTACGGAACGGCTGTTGTACATCCAACAGTATGGAGACGGTAATAGTAAATATTTTGGCTGTTTAATTTTTCGAAAACAATATTTAATTTTTGCTTGTAATATTGCATTATTCAAACTTAGACGTGGCTCTCTCCCTTCCCTGGAACCAGTGACCCTAAATTAGGGACGGGCGACTGCTTATAGCCCATTGAGTTGCTCACGGTGGTCTTTATATCTCCAATCAAAAAAAGAAAAAATTTAGACGAACGTAAGAAACGACCCTGAAACAGATGAAATGTGACGTAGCAGCGGAAGTCCATGAACTAGCTAAAATCTAACCTAAAGGTAGAAACGAAAGCTGACTCGCAAGTGTGTTGGTGAAGGAAATTGGTAACCACGCATTGGTGAAGGGACTGATAAACCACGCATGGCGCTGAGAATTGTTGGCGCTGTAGCGTAAATTCGAACGCACTCGACTAGTTATCGAGAGTTCTGGGGTTCGATCCCAGCAGTGCCGGAATACAATTTTTCAGTTGCTATGCGTTGTTTATAAAATAACGTGGATAGAGCGATGACATCGTCCATTTACATTATCTCCACGTATTTAATATATATTAACCATTTCTATCGCCCTTTGAATTTATCAGCTGCAATTAAATAGCTGTTGCGTTAAAATACCACCAGATGACGATATCTCAGTTGCTGAGACCATCAATACGTATTCGTGTAGTCAGATGCTGACTGATAAACCACGCATGGCGCTGAGAATTGTTGGCGCTGTAGCGTAAATTCGAACGCACTCGACTAGTTATCGAGAGCTCTGGGGTTCGATCCCATCAGTGCCGGAATACAATTTTTCAGTTGCTATGCGTTGTTTATAAAATAACGTGGATAGAGCGATGACATCGTCCATTTACATTATCTCCACGTATTTAATACATATTAACCATTTCTATCGCCCTTTGAATTTATCAGCTGCAATTAAATAGCTGTTGCGTTAAAATACCACCAGATGACGATATCTCAGTTGCTGAGACCATCAATACGTATTCGTGTAGTCAGATGCTGATTGATAAACTACGCATGGCGCTGAGAATTGTTGGCGCTGTAGCGTAAATTCGAACGCACTCGACTAGTTATCGAGAGTTCTGGGGTTCGATCCCAGCAGTGCCGGAATACAATTTTTCAGTTGCTATGCGTTGTTTATAAAATAACGTGGATAGAGCGATGACATCGTCCATTTACAAAATATCTCCACGTATTTAATATATATTAAGGAATTGGTAACTGTTGGTGTAGAATATATACAGGGGTTATAGATCATTTTAAAACTCTCGTTAATAGCAGTAACTCCGCTTTTGTGGACGGGTGTTTGAGAGAAGGACAAATTTCGTACGTCGCTTACTTTACTATATGTCCGGAAACATGCATTTCATCAAAATGCATTTTTGTAATGGCTTTATCACATTTGCATTAGCTTTTCGTAATTTAAGCACGTTGCAATGAGATATGGTTACCTTTATATAAAATGTAGTAAAGCCATATCCACTGAGAGTTTAGTAAAATAAATGGTTGAGTAGCAATGGAACTAAGCACTTTTGCATCACTTCATGGGACAGTATGTGGCACGATCAGATTTAAACATTGATTTTGACAATGACGTACCGTTACCCATTATCGTTACATCGACATTTTTTTTAATTTTTACGTACTATAACGAAGTAAATTTCTCCCTCATTTTTGCCCACGCCGGGGATCAAACCCGAGTCCTCTTATTCCGGAACAAGTCGCTCCACCAACTGAGCTACGCAGACGTTCTTTCTCGCTGCTACCTGCCTTTATGTTGTGTGCGTCCTGCGGGGCAGGCACGTCACAATGCATATCATTAAACAATTCTGAGACAATCAAAAACCCAGTTTGGGTAAAAATTGTTTCTAAATAATCTTAACATAGTTAAATTTTTTTTCGCTTGGACCACTTTTTTTTCAAACGATTCTGAACTAATGTTATCTTTTCGGCAATATGGCGAGCTGACAGGAATGATTACTGAAACGAGAAATCTGCGACCTTTTAAATCAAATTTTGGAAGTTGTCGTTTCTGAATTCTGAAAGAGGGTATTTTTTTCTAATAGCGCGTATCAGAGCAATGTAACGTCATTCTTCACATCAAAAGAAAACCTCTGAAACACGCAGAATTGTAAATTGCAGAAAGTAATTGTTTTGTCATGCAGCACCAAATGTTTTGTAAATTCTAAAGTTCGGCTTGCTGCCATACTTCAATTTCACGATTCCTCCAACATGAAACCACCTGCGCACAATAATACCCGCATTAAGCTGCGGCTCTACTGCCACGTCTTCGGTCGTAAAACTCGCGATGGGGCGTAATACCAGCCTACACAAATGCACCCCAACAAACATTAAGTTTCCTAGAAGAAAATCCACTCTTCTAAACTTGCCCTGATGAGTTTGCCCTTTGTATCTATTTTACTATCTCGGCGATGAAGCGAATGTTTTCGCCGAGATTAATTCCTGGAACTACTTTTGAGATAAGCACCGGCTGTTCACGGGTTTGGTTTATGTGAGTTAGAGCGAAAACAGGAGATAAGTGGATGATGTTTTGGGGTCTTTATGAGGTAGTTATGTTCTTCAAAGACGCTGTCTTCATATAACATGTCCTCGGCTGTGATGCGACAGAGCTTAGGTTTCTTCTGAGTGTCAATAAACATAACGAAAATGCAAATAACGCTGAAGCAAGACAACGGTATTGTTCCAAATTCGCCAAAGTTGGTGTTCTTTTATTACAATAACACTTGCGTACGAGAACTCTGTTTTAGGAAACCTTTAATTTGATAAAGTCTAGGTATATCTCTTAAATTAACCATCATTTATTCAAAGAGGATGAAAGATGTGGGGACTTTGATATATTAATGGCCTTCTCTACCTCACAGGATTCGTTACTAAATTTGACTAACATAGGTGAGAGGCAGTGATATCACAGTATATGTTATTTGGATGAATACCCAAAGACGAATGGTGCTTTTCTAACCTGCCGTTTTTCCCGCAGTTTTTATTCTCAAATATAAAGTATGACGCATGCCTCTAATTTATCCTTCCTTGTGAGTTATAAAAATATTAATTTTTCTGGTTAAACGTTGTCTAATTTAATCACACATTATTTTCATTTTCCCCAAAGAGGTTCTATGTTTGGCATCATTGGCAATGGGTCAGAGGTTAACATAACGTCAATGCTGAACAAAGTAAGAGTGCATTTTGTACGAGCAACTTGCTACGTATGTATTTGCACTGAGGTATTTGCTATAGCGGCTTGTTAGGTGTGCAATGTTATTGAAACATTTGGTATAACGATTTGTCAGGAGTGCGTTTTATATGACATTTTGTCAGAAGTGCATTTGATATGGCGACTTGTTATATGCGCATTTTAATAGAGCGACTTAATTATGGCGACTTGTTATAAAAAAATTGAATGAAATAATTTAGCTTGTTGAATACAGCGATTTTAATAGAGAACTTGAATATGCGACATTTAATATAGCGACTTGTTATATGTGCAGTTATGCATCCTACAAACAATTTCACGATGGAGTTTGAACACAACAACGCTTTACCTTATCTGGATGTTTTATTGAGGAAAGCGACTGACAACCGCCCCGGTACACAGGTCTACTATAAACCCACGTCCGTCCCCAACCTGATGCTCCGCAGCTCATTCTGTCCTGCAGAATACAAAACAGCTATCTTTCGTTCTCGAATACGAAGAGCCTTCGCCGTTTCCTCCGATACCCATTCTAGGACTCACGAAATTGAAATCGTCATCAAGTTAGCCACTGATGCAGGATATTCATTGAATCAGATACGTAACTTTATCCGAAAAGCCAGGGTCAAAGATTCTAATCTTTCTGTGCCGCAGCTGCGTTAACTAGGCCTAATTCCCTACATACCAAGTGTGTCTTACAAACTTAAAAACACCCTCAAGAAGATGAAATACGGCGTCGGCATAAGGTCTCCTGAATCTTTATATACTATGCTAAAGAGAAATAGTGAGAAACCACCACTCTCCTGCGAAGCAGGAGTTTATGCGATCCCTCTACAGTATCCGGACGGCTCTAATCGATACTACATTGGAATAACCAAGCGTTCGTTTCGAATCAGAGTCAACGAAAATGAAAGGGACACAAAATACGGGAAAGTACCCACGGCAGTATCCTGAGAAGTCAAATTCGTCCGCTACTCCTATGTGGGAGAATATAAAGAAATTTGCTAACTACATTACCCCTAAATGTACAGCCATTCGGGAAGCCTTGGAGATCATTACCAACAGCGATACTTGCAATGATTGCGTCTCACTGGAGTTCCCACGAACTTGGAACCAATTCTTCCAGTAACGCTTTCTCCCTACCAGGATACCGCGCGTGTGCAACCAACGTGATGCCTCGTATCTTTAAATGAATATAACGTCGTATCTATTTATTGTCAAGTCAAGTTCCCGCGTTCAAATTGTTAATGTGTTCAATTTTTCAGTTTGCAGATTCTGTCTAATATCATGTGCCGAAGGTTTCAGTTTTGGCTCAAGTATATCAATGATGTATTTTTTGCCATTTAAAGTAGCACTAATCACGCTAATTCTACCCACACCTTTTGTCATACAACACCAGATCATAAAACTAACGAGCCAACCCGGTGGCGCAGTGATGGTCTAAGCGATGTCTTCTGATCATTCGTCCGAGACAGCTGAGGGTTCGAATCCCTGTGAGGCATGGATATTGTGTGTATCTTACGGCGCAGGTTCTCTCCGTACCCTGGAGCCCGTGGCCCTAAATTAGGGACGGGAGACTGCTTACAGCCCATTGAGCTGCTCATGGTGGTCGCTAAAAATCCAATAAAAAGAAAACAAATGTCTTGCTAAACAGTTTTGCTCGGGCTTCATAATGGTAAATATTTTTGTCACACTTGCTGATGTAAACCAACGATTACTGACGTTAAAACAAAAAGTAGGAAGCAATGCTACCACGAACACAAAATCTTGAACTTGGACGATTAGAAACACGGATATTTGCTGTTGATTCATCATTCACCAGTTTGCCAAATTCTGAGGAGTGTTCACTTCCCGAGAATCTAGTTCTAACAGACAAACATTTTTCAAATATCAATAATTATTTTAAAAGTAATATCTTGGTATCCTGAAGGATCTGTAATCACACTCAATTGGCGAGTAATAGCTATTACATACCTTGATGTTCTGAGTTACTACGCTGATCGCATGGTACAAATATTGTTTTCCATAAATTATGTTATATTTCGTGGTCGTATCTTTAAATGAATATAACGTCGTATCTATTTATTGTCAAGTCAAGTTCCCGCTGTAGTGGTCTCAAACTGTAAACATTCCTCCATTCTTCTTTCGATGGAAACCGAGTGTAGATCGTACGTCAGCAAAAACGATGCCACAAGATATTCAGTTTGTTAAGAGGATTAAAATCTGGGAGCTGAGCTCCAATACACAGATGTGTTCACTTTTGATCTGTGAAGAACGAAAATGAAGTTATCCATTTCGTGTGGCTTGCATTATCCCCGGACACAAACATGATTGACCATCTGCGGACAGAATTAAAATGAGGAAGCAGAAAATGATTATATCCACCATCATCACTCAAGGAGCTTGAGACGTGAAGAAATCTCCAATATTCCTCTGAAGACTGTTCACGATTAATTGCATTTAATTATTTTTCCGCGAAGAATGCAAATTGTAGTAACAGCCAGGTAGCAGGGCGGTGCATCTTATTAAAGCATATCATCATCATCATCATTGTCAACCATTATCAATCCACTGCTGGACGAAGGTCTCCCCAAGTTTACTCTACAACGGTCTGTCTTGTGCCAGTCTCCTCCATGTCACTCCCGTATACTTTCGAATTTAATCCACCCATCTCCCATGTGGTCTTTTTATGGGTCTTTTCCTGTCCCTTGGAATCTAATCTAAAATTTCGGCTGTCCATCGATGGTCTGTTCTTCTGGCAGTATGTCCAGCCCATTGCCATTTCAGAGATTTAACTCTGATCATGATGTCTTCCACTCTTGTTATTTTACGGATCCACGAGTTCCTCTTCTTATCTCTCCTGGTTACACCAAGAATGCACCTATCCATGCTTCTTTGAGTTATCTGCAGCCTTTGTTTGTCTCTTTTAGTTAAGGTCCACGTCTCTGCATCATACGTAAGCACTGGAAGGATGCATTGATCAAACACTTTTCTTTTAAGACATAATAGAGTCACAAACGTTTCGAAGCATAATAATCTTTGAAGATGGATCAAACCCGCTGCAGGGATAATGTATGGTATGGTGCATTTAAGAAAACAATGGCATACGATGATATGGATTATGTGATGTTGTTTCAGAGTGTCCTTCCATAAGTGATATGCATAATGTTGTTGGATATAACCTCAGCAAGGTATTACGGTAAGGGTAACAAAGTGGTCTCAAACTGTAAACATTCCTCCATTCTTCTTTCGATGGAAACCGAGTGTAGATCGTACGTCAGCAAAAACGATGCCACAAGATATTCAGTTTGTTAAAGAGGATTAAAATCTGGGAGCTGAAGTTAAGATATTAGAATTACGACGACAACAATGTAAAATGACCCACACCTCATAAGGATATGCATTGTTTTGCGAAAAAAAAGTAAAGTGAGGTGGAAGGATAGGCTGTATATACAAATTTCCACACACGATTGGGTAGTGGACGTTTCTCTGATGAACAAAACAGGAAATCAGGAACAATGACTCTAATGGTGCAGAACATATATATGGATATCTGAAAGAACAATGAAACAAACTGCAGGATTTACGAGTGTACGAGGAATGCAAATAGTCTTTGAGATGGTATCTTAAGGAAAAAGAAAGCTATTAGGGCTTTCTTTCCTTTGCTTAAGTAGTGACAAAACTTTGACATTATGGATAGTTTTTAAGGAAGTAAAATTCGAAGGAAGTATCGGCATCTTAACATGTATCATAGCTATAGAGGACGAACATACTAAACAGAAGTGAAAATACTTTACCTTGGGTACACGTTGTGGAAATCAGAAAAAGGACCATCAAAATTAGTCGCCCCGTTGGTGCAGTGGCCTAATCTCTGGCTACTGACCGTTCGTCCGAGTTGCGTTCGTGTTCGGGTTGTGGCATGGGTAGTGTGTTTATCTTACGGTACTGGTTCTTGCATTTCCCTAGAATAGGTGGCCCTAAGTTAGGGACGGAAATCTGTTTATAGTAATTAAAAGGCCCTAAGTTAGGGACGGAAATCTGTTTATAGTAATTAAAAGGCCCTAAGTTAGGGACGGAAATCTGTTTATAGTATTTAAAATTGCCCGAGGTGGTCATGAAGCCCTGAACTAGAAAGAACAATCTAAATTAGTTTTTACAAGGAGAATGTTGACAAGTGGTTACCTTGGGTACACATTGTGGAAATTAGAACAAGTACACTCAAAATTTAGTCGCCTCGTTGGTGCAGTGGTCTAATCTGTGGCTACTGACTGTTCGTCCGAGAAGGGTCCGTGTTCGGGTCCCGTAGTGGCATAGGGGATGTGCTTATCTTACGGTACTGATTCTCGGCTTTCCCTAGAATCGGTGGCCCTAAGTTAGGGACGGAAATCTGTTTATAATAATTAAAATTGTTCGAGGTGCTCATGAAGCCCTGAAAAGAAAGAACAATCTAAATTAATTTTTGCAAGAAATATGTTAACAAATGGTTACAATTAAAACTATTTTAAGAACATTTTTGGTAATAAATGTATTGAGGTGTTGAAAAAATTAAATTTTAAGGGCATTTGAGGACCAATATTAAAATTTTAGGACATTTTGCGTCCTCAAAGACTATTTTTTCATTGGAGGTTTAACGACCACCGTGAGCAACTCAATGGGCTATAAGCAGTCGCCCGTCCCTAATTTAAGGCCACTGATTCCAGGGAAGGGAGAGAGCCAGTGCAGTAAGACAACAAAACATCCATGCCTTACCGGGATTCTAACCCAGACCCCTTTCGGACGAATGATCAGAAGCAATCGCTTAGAACACTGCGCCTCCGGGGCGGTCCTCAAAAATATTAGATTCTTTTGGGGGACAGTAAACTAAATCTGAGGTGTGTCCTGAAGAATTCGGGACCTCGGGTCAGTATAATTAAAGGCAAAGAAGCCAGGAGTCCAGATTAAATCAGTTTTAAGCTTTATTTTAAATATACGTATTATCACAACATGAAGACAAAATTAGCAAAATACTTTAAAATTTTAAATATGGGGCCTCTTGAAATATGTCTGCTCGGGGCTCCATACTTCTAAGTCGGGCCTTAACCGTTGGACAACTGAAATACTAGACGGGATGCCAAGGGGGCGAAGTGCCAAAAGATGACAAAGTGGGAAGTTGTTGGATGGAATTCGAAAGATGCCGGGATGATATGGAGAACAATTGCTTAACATAGAGATTGGAGGAGGAGTCACGGGAAGATCTTCATCAAGCACTGGATTGAGAATGGTTGGTGAGAATGATGATGAGATAAGTCATCAAGAAAGCGATGAGAGTTAAGTATATCATGATCAACGTGAAGATTCCTCAAGCGGCAATGGAATGGACATATTCCTAGAAGGACTGACAAACGTTGGACAACTGAAATTTCAGGCTTGATTCCAATACACAGGAAAAAGCCCAGAAGTAGACCACATGGGAAATTGCTTTGTGAAATTTCAAAGTGAAATGGAAGCGAATTACATAAGGAGTTGTGAAAGAGAATTCGAAATACCTTCATTCCCGAGAGGATTAAAAATAATTGATTTGGATGAACATAATATTAATAATAATGATGACTTGCTGTTCATTCTATCATGACAACGCCAAATTCTATGTGTAAACTGGTTTTGAAATTTTTATGGAAAGGAATACATAGTACAACTAATTATGAATACCGGCAAGTTTTTCGGTAAGATATTGAATTTAAATTATTTTCTGGAGAGTTTTAGATAAAACATATAATGTTTCAATATATATTCAACTGCAGTTCTCCTTGTTTTATGAAAAATATTATGTGCATAATAAAGGCTTGTTGAAGTAACGTAAAACGATGTGATGCATATTGGATGTTTTAGTCTTCTGTTTTTGTTTCTATCTCTCATACAAATTTAATTTATCTCTCGATGACACTACCTAAACTTAACGTCATATCAAAACTGCGAATGGTTTCCACTGATGTGGCTGTGCTGCCAATGGATCAGAGGCAAATCATAGGTAAAATACCACTCCTTCTAACTGCTTATTGTGTTAGATGATCAACTCTAAGACGACTGTTGCCTCAAATCAAATTTGTTTTTTTACAAATCCTCCTTCTTACGTAGTTGGATTTTTTACGAGGACTTTTCTCAAGAACTTTCAGTGTCATATTCTAATGTAGTGGTGTTCACCATATCGTAGGAACCCTTTTGAATTGTAGGTGCTTCAAAGTTTCTCAATGAGGTATGAGGAATATGGATCGCAACTGCATGGATGGGTTTACGTAGTTGTCACCTTACACACTTTTTCCTCCTCTCCAAATACTTGAAATTTCCGATAATAGTCCACGGCAGGTACTTGTGAGTGTACAAATTGGATTTTTGTGCATTTCAATAAAATTAATTAAAAGTCAAAATTGAAAGACTACTACTGCATCATGATGAATATTGGTTACTTTCGTCATTTAAAATTAAAAAAAGGACATTAGTCGCCAAAACTGCAGAAACCTTTAGGAAAATTTGTATTTCTAAGGTTTGATGGTTCATAATATCAGTCTGCTTTAGAAAACTACCAAAAAATTATGTAAAATTAAGAAGACTATTTAATACTGTACCTAACGTACTGCAACAAACTGTGTTGAATTATTTGTATTATGTGAAACGTTACTGCCAAATAACTAGAAAAGGAAGACACAACTGTCTTATGTAACAATATGTGGATTTCCTTATCCAAAAACTGACCAAAGAGGCTGATTGTTTTGAGAGCAATTGAGGTGCTATTATTACACAGTATATATTCAATAAGGTGTTAGCATGCATCATTTTTAATCTCCAGGTATCATAGTCAATAATTGGACTCATTTTCAGTTGTGTGAGTTTCATCAAGTTGGCCATTGGTTTTTTTATGGATTTTACTATCCCTTGATAACTTAGTAAGCTGTGTAACTTAGTGAGATGGGAGTGAAAAGAGCTAATTGCTCGCCTAGAAACGATGTAAAATATAAACTTTCCGTGAGCTGGGCTACACTTATGAGAAATACAGTTGGTCGAAAATACCAAAATGTTTTTGATCGTATCGCTATAGTGCGAGGGAAGTTGCCTCTGGTAATATGGAAAGTTGCCACTGGTAATATGGAAATTTGCCCTTGGTAATATGAAAAATTGCCCCTGGTAATATGGAAACTTCCCACTGGTAATATGGAAATTTGCCCTTGGTAATATGAAAAATTGCCCCTGGTAATATGGAAACTTGCCACTGGTAATATGGAAATTAGCCCTTGGTAATATGGAAAATTATCCCTGGTAATATGGAAAGTTACCCCTAAGGATAATACACTGAGTAGCCACTTTATTATGACCACCCCCTCAGTACTTCGTTGGGCCACCTTTTGCCTTTAATACTGCGTCGATTCTTCGTGGCACGGACTCCACGAGATGTTGATAGGTGGTTTGTGGAATCTGAGACCATGCTTGATGAATAGCACTTTCCAGAAGTGTGAGATTTCAGGGTTGTGTATCCAGCTGCCTTATGGCTCGTTCAACTTCATCCCACAAATTCTCAATGGGGTTGAGATCTGTAGATTGTGGGTGCCACCTAAGCAAAGCAAACTCACCGACATGTTCCTGAAACCAATCCTGTACAATACGAGCACTATGGCAGGACGCATTATCTTGTTGAAAGTAGCCATCGCCAATGGAATAAACCATCAACATGACAGGATTCACTTGGTCCGCAACGCTGTTTAGATATGATGTGCCAGTCAGACGTTGATCAACACGAACTAAAGGGCCCACAGCATGCCATGAAAACATTACCCAAACCATAACGTTGCCTTCACCAGCTTGAAGGGTTGTAGCAATGCATTTGGGGTCAATGCTTTCGTGCTGTTTCCGCCAAATTCTCACTCGGCCATCGGCATGGTGCAACTGAAAACGTGATTCATCGGACCACATAATTTGTTTCCAATTATCGACTGTTCAATCATTGTGCTCCTGTGAGAACTGGAGACGTTTTCTCTTGTTAACTGCAGACAGCAAAGGTGTTCGAATAGGCTTTCGGTTGCCCTATCCCATCCGATGCAGTGTACGGCGAACAGTGCGTGAAGAGATCATTTGAAAGGATCCTTAATTAAGATGGTCTGTAATTTGCTGCACTGTTGCCCTTCTGTTGTCTATTACCAGTCTAGACACTCTCCGTTCCGCCCGAACAGTCACTAGTCGATGACGACCACACGTTGCACGTAGAGACGCAGTTTTTTGGCTGACAGTCCAGTCTTTATACACTTTAACAACAGCTGCTCTGGAACATTTCACGAATACGGCGGTTTCGGTGATAATCGCTCCATGGCTCTGAGTTCCTACAATCATCCCACGTTGAAAGTCCGTCAAATCGCCTTTTTTTACCCATCTCGTAACTCAAAAGTCACTTCTACTACTGTCGCAAGCACTATGCTTTCCCTTTTTGTACTAGCCTCGCCATCTGGCGGCAACAGCATGCAGCCATAGCTCAATTGCTTAAAACTGTCAGGTGGTCATAATAAAGTGGCCACTCAGTGTATAAAAAATGTAAATCAGATGATATATTCCGCTCACGCATGACGGTCGAGATGATAGAAATTTTCAAAATTTAGGCAATCTTATTGATTTCTGTATAAGTACTGAATAAATTACAATCGAATCGTTAAAGGGCAGAAAGATTGCCTCTAGTGTAGCTAAATATAATGTAAAAACGTTTCTTTGAATTAAGACAATATATTCCTTTCACGTATGACGACTTAATAGAAATTCTGCTAAGTTAAAAATTTTTTATATATCAGCTTCCTTTTTTCCCCTTTCCTTTTTTTTTTTTTTTTGGGGGGGGATCACATTGAAGGCAGCCTTATTTGAAATTTCGGCCATGATAGATCTTGATAGCAGTGTTGTTCACGGATGTGCCAGTCTCTGGCCTGCGAATCGCAAACCTTTCTTGATGCTTCTGTAACTAGATTCACACATCGTTCTACAGCCAGTGTGTGACACGGAGTTGACTAAAAATCTGCGCAAAAGTCGAGAGATAATTTTCGACATATCAATGGCTATAAAATCAGGCGTTTCATTTATTTTACTTTCGTACATAGTCACGTGGTTAACCATAAAGAAGAAACCCTCTGTGAAGGATGGGCTAAAACATGTGCTCAAAGCGATACAAACTTTCCGATACTTACTAAACCACTAGCTTCAAGTTATAAATCCTCTTACCGTGCGTAACGCATACTTAGCCCATCCTGAGTATCTGCTCTTAGGTACGCACTGGACGAAAGACAACATATCAGAGAACGTGAGTTGAGGCAAAGCCAGGCATTTAGTTTCCAAAACGAAATCTATCAGGAATTTCTTGACACCAAAACTTATTCTTGACCCCACCGAAATAACCGAAATAATTTACTGGTATTCTTACAAGTTGTCACCCCCGCCATTTTTATATGACATCGGTGATGTCACTGTTTCGTCACTTATACAATTTGGGGCTGTACCTATCTGGGACATAACAAGATTTCCGTGTCCACCCAAGCTGTAGAGCGATGTGCAAAACTAGTGGCAGAAGTAAGGTCTGTGGTTCTCAGGCCGAAACGGATACGTCTGTACAGCATTGCTATCAAGGTCTTTATGCCTAAATTCTCACGTAAGGCTGCCTTCAAAGTGATTCCCAAAACAAAAACGGAATAAAAGAAGTAAAACTGGAAGTGAAAAGTTGCCTAAAATTATGGAATTTCTATAAATTTGATCGTTATGCGCGAACAAAAAATATTGTCTTAATTCAAAAAAAGAAAAACATTTTACATTATATTTGGCTGTATGAAGGGAACTGCATTATAGCCATTCGATTGTAATTTATTTGGTACTCAGAAAAAAATCATTAAATTTGCACAAATTTTAGAAATTTCTGTAATTTCGATCGTCATGCGCGAACAGAAAATATTGTCTGATTTTAATTTTTTTACACTGTATTCAGCTATACCGGAGGTATATTTTCCTCACTATAGCGATTCAATCAAAAATATTTAGGTATTTTCGACCCATTCCAATGAAAAAGCATGAGGAACGTAGGTGGAAATCTAACCGAAGGATGTTTTTCTAGGCTATTCAATAGATATCAGCAGACTCCGTCAATTCAAAACCAAACTAGTAAAGGCAGGGAAAGGTGCGCAACATCATGTGGTGATAGAAGAGTTAAACGACTGTGTTTAAGTGACAAAAGAAAATCATCTCAGACAATTAAAAATGAGTTGTTTTAACGTGGTTTGAAGGTGAGTGCTAGGACTGTTATACCCAGACTTAAATACTTTAGTTTAAATTCTAGAATTCTAAGGAAAAACCGTTTCTGTCTCCCAAGCAAAGAAGGAAGAGTTTAGAATGGGCTAAACTCTTCCTTCTTTGGTATAAGAAACAATGGGAGAGATTCATCTGGAGTCATAAGACCAGAATATATTTGGTAGTGATGCAATAACGTATGTAAGAAGTAGTAATAGAGAAGATTTACTCCCTGAATGTATCACAACTACCATGAAGAATCTCGTTAGTGACTGTTTTTTTAATTGGAGGTTTATCGACCACCGTGAGCAACTCAATGGGATGTAAATAGTCACCCGTTCCTAATTTAGGACCACTGGCTCCAGGATATGGAGAGACTGACCCTTCTCGGGCGAATGATCAGAAGGCATCGCTTAGACCACTGCGCCACCGGGTAGACTCGTTAGTGTTATGATCTGCTGTTGTATGACAAAAGGTGTGGGCAGAATTACCGTGATTAATGCTACTTTAAATGGGAAAAAATACATCATTGATATACTTGAGCCAAACCTGAAAACTTCGGCACGTGATATTTTCCCAGTATGATGAAGCCTATAGGTTTCAAACGTATTTAGCACCTTGTCATAATGGTGCTGTGTGCAAAATGTGGTTTCAGAAGAATTATACTGCGCTGTTAGAAATGGCTAGGAAATAACCCTGACCTGAATCCAGTAGAACATCTGTGAAGCATATTAAAGAAATTTGTAACTCAGAAGCAACCAATGAAGACAGCACAATGGATTGAGGCAGTCATACAATCTTGGTTTCACATTTAACACCTGATGAACTAAAACGTTTGGTTCACTCCATGGGACGCCTTTGATATTCTGTAATTGAGGCAAACGGTTTTCCGACTAAGTACTAACAGAAATGGTGAGACGTTATGAAATACGCTTTATCTCGATTTTCTATGTATAACTTCCTTTAAAACGCAGTTTTTTAATAAAATATGGTGCATTAAATTCTGCATTAAAATATTTTAATGATATATAATGTTATGATATTATTCTTAAAAATGACTGATGTTATGAGACATCAAACCTCAGAAATACAATGTTTTATTTTCCAAAAGGTTTCCACAATTTTAGGCAGTAGTGTAGTTGTGTGAGGAAGACTGCCATTTCAAATTTTAGATAATGTTTAGTAAAATAAAGTAATAATGGGCCGGGTGACTGACATATATAATCGATTTTAACTTTTTGATCTTGTTGCTGCCTCTTACGTAAATTTGAATAACACCTGGATTACACTTTCTCAACTGAACGTCATATCTGAACTACCAGTAGTTTCAATTGATATGACAAATCTGAGAGAGGGTCAGAGGCAAAGTAAGGGATATAATGTTTTCCGTGTGATTAACGATGAAGGGTTAATCCAGTGTTACTTCAGGTCAGTGTCTTACCACTCAGAGCAGTTGTTCCAAGCCTAAGTGCATCGTTATGTCATTGTTTCGTTAAGTTTGTTGTTAAAGTTCCTTAAATCTTTGTGCTCAACTAAGTCTAAGCGTCATTGTTTATAGTTATGTCGTCAGCTTGCTGTAGTCCATCTACTGATACCCAACAGACAAATTCCAGTGGGTATTTTTGTAAGTGCTTTTTTATTACCTTCGTCATTCTATCCTTACATTTCTTGTGAGTGCATTAGAAATACGATGGTTGTACCGAAAGTAATGCCAAAAGTGGACATCACGTTTTTATTAGAAGTTGTTCAAATTGCACATGTTGGTTGATCAAATTTTCCTCTATAGTTGCTCTTCTTCTTCATTGGAGATAAATAACGGATTTCAAGCAAAAGCAACGTGCCGTCATTGAGTTCTTGACGAAGGACTTGTGCAGGCTTCCCGACATCCACAGAAGGCTACAGAATGTTTACGGAGATGACACCATTGACAAACGCAATGTGCACAGATGGATGAAGAAGTTTAAAGAAGGGAAAACCTGCATTTAAGACAAACCACACAGTAGGAGACCCTCATTTGCGACCTCTGACACGGACTGATAGCGAGTGGGTGAATTGATTTGCACGGAGAGACGAATCACAATCATCGAACTTGTTGCATAACTGGACTGTGGTTGCAATGCCATACAGAAGATGGTGGAAGACTTAGGGTATTGAAAAGCGTGTGCAAAGTGGGTACCTCGGCAGTTGGCGCCCGATTAGAAGGAGAGAAGGTTGGAAGTCTGCTCTGATCTGCTGAAAGCCTTGGAAGCCAATGGAGACACGTTTGTTATTCGATCTGGTGATAGGGAATGAAACGTGGGCGTATCTTTACGATCCGGAAACAAAGAATCAATCCATGGAAAGACGTCACACCCCTTCATTAAGGCATAAAAAGTTCAAGAGCCAGCGGTCAGCACGGAACGTCATGGTAACGGTTCTTTGGGATGACAGGGGTGTCATTCTCCTTGATTTTCTGGAACGTGGCCGTTTCCTGACCAGAGAGCGGTTCATTGTGACACTCAAGAAGCTAAGAGAAGCCATAAAGAGAAAGAGACCGAACAAGAATCCGAAAAGGATCCACATTCACCATGACAATACGAAACCAAACACATATTTGGCAACAAATCAGGAGATAGGCAAATTAGGCTGGTTGGTGGTCCCCCCATCAACCGTACAGCCTAGATCTGGTATCCTCCAATTTCCACCTGTTTGGTCTAGTGAAGGACAGTCCGGGGTAAACGATTTGAAGACACAGACGAGGTGAAAGTCGCTGTGAAGAAATGGGTACAGCAGTAGACACCTGAATTTTTTCAAAGAGGATTCGAGAGTTGGGTTCAACGATGGCGCAAATGCGTCGCTTGTGATGGAGATTATGTTGAGTAGTACCTTTGTGCAGAGAAAGAGTTACTCTACCAACATGTGAAAGTTGAACGACATCTGTCAGTTTATAAAAAAGTTATCTCCACGTTGGCATTACTTCCGGTACAACCCTCGTGTCACACAATATTCTTCTTCCTTCTAGTAACACCAAAAATGGTCAGGTTTCGCGGTTCATACAAAAAGAAACCACAATATCCATGGATTAGTGATTGTTGTGCAGACGTCGTACACGATTAAGTATTTTAAGAGGTATCTGAAAAAATCATGAAAGCGCATCACACGAAGCAAACGTCTCCCCCCCTCCAGCCAAATACGGGGTATTAGTGCATAAGTAATGGCTTTGCTAAATGCAGTACCGTTTGCTAGGCAAATCAGACTTGGAAATGCGCCGGAATATTTAACAGTAATCTCTAAAGTGTTACTAAAATATATTCGCCATATAATTCGTTGCTTTCTTTTTTCGCTTGCATGTTTTTTATAATAGATCACATTTCGTGCACAGTATTTCAAAATTTCTATTTTATTAAAACTCCGGAAAGTTTTCTCTCAAAGGTTACGTGTATGTGCAGGATGCTTGTCTTCACATTCACAATCTTCGTTTAATAAACTGTGTGCTTCTTCGGCTTTGTGTTACCATGAGAGCAAGATATCTGATGTTTCCCTTGATGGACTCCCATCATCATTTCAGTTTTACGACCAATGCCATCACTTTTACAAAGGAATAATCAAGTCAGTACAACTAAGAATTCCATGTTCATATATTCGTCTTAGTTATTTCGAACTCCAAAGAACATCCTATCAGAAAAATGATGCCATCAATGCACGGATCATAGCGAAGCATTCATTTCCCTTTTTCCTCCTTCCAGTATTACAAAAAATGATCAGGGTTTTGCTGAACTTATTTCTGAACAGATTTGGCGAGGGATCGAAAAGGAATATTTAAAATATGCTGGAGTCATGGGTCTGATAGGGACTCGAAAATTCCAATATTTGGCAATGGATTATAAAAAAACAAAACAGCTTGCAAAATGAACGGTGTATTCTGACTTAATATGTTATTCCTTCCATTTAATTTCAATACTAGTGATTAAACTTGGTAAATAATTAAGGAAGGTCAGATTTGAATTACACTCGAAAGATAATTCCATAAAAATGTTCTTTTTAGGAACAACATCCAATTAAAAGTTTTAATCGTACCAGTTGTATAGGATATCACTAATTAAGTGAATATCGCGTGTAAACTCCGGAAGCTCTCAAATAAGTGTGATTAATTATAGATAACTGCATTCAGTATGGCACGCACTGAATATTATTTCTTCACATAAAGTTGTTTAGCTAGCATAGAGTCAATCCTAAGTAACATCGCTAAAATTGTACAAATAATAATGTCCTGTATACTGCCCTGCTAAGTAAAATGGCCTAATTCTCATATTTGTCAACCTGAGATAAAGGAAAAACGTGTTTGCTCTGACTTATCAATGAATAGGAAAAGGTGGGTCGCTGATGCTTATTTCGTACACAAAATGTAGATAAAGTTTTCTTGCTTACTATAAAGATAGGTTTTAAGTAGCACATAAATTGACAGGGCTTACCTCATTTTCGTAGAAAATGTAATGAAATACTTTTTACTTAGCAGGGCAGTATAGAAATGTTTACTAAGTGTACATGATTGCATGAAACATGCAACTGTTTTAAATTTAATTTATTAATTAATTGAGTGCATATTGATTCATTTGATTTCGTTGTTTTGGAAAAATAATATTAAAATTCAAATATAAGCGTTTCTTACATTTTAAGTCCAGTTGGTTTCGAATAGAGATCATTTATGCGAAATTAGAGGCATTTCGATTTATTTTCGCACACACACACATACATTTAAAGTTATATGATAAAAATGTCGTGCATTCCTTTGTAATCATAAGCCTTGTAATAGACATCGATCATCTTCATCTGCCGCTTTCATTTCCACTGATGCATCGACAACGTCATCTTTGTTCTGAATAGGGAACGTAAAGGTAATATTTCCATTTGCGAATACATCTCCGTTTCTAATAGCCTGATTAAAAAAACTTTTTCGCGTGATAGATTATTTTGTTAAAAGTATTTTGCGTGAATTTATGCTACCGTAACTTGGTTTTTCGGAGGGATAAAACGGATATTACTGTTTGGAACCATATCTCCACTTCTAAAAGTGAGATAAAAAGGTCCGCTTTATTTGCATCGGGCGGAATTCTTTCGTTTGTTACCACTTCTCCTATGCTGATAAATTCTTGGTGATTTGTTGAATCAAACTTTATTCTCATTATATCGTAAACTTATATACTATTTCATTCCTTTTCTTTTCTTCTTCTTTTTTTCTCATCATTACAATTATCATCAGCATTATAAACGATTATTATCAATCCACTACTGGATGAAGGACTTCCAAAGTCTCATCCACAACTTTCTATCTTGAGCCAGTCTCCTGTATGTTACTTGATATTTTTTCAAAATTAATCATCCCATCTTCAATATGGGTCTTTCCTGGCTCTTAGAATCTAATCTGGTGTTTCAATTATACAACGATGGTCACGTCTTCTATCAATATGTCCAGCACTTTCCGTTTCAGAGAATTTACGTTGACCGTAATGCTATCAACTCTTATCGTGCTCATGATTCACTGTTCCACTTCTTCGTTTTCCGATTTATAGATTCCGATTGCATCGGCTTGTCCAGGGTAATCGGAACCGGCAGAAATCGACACGATTTTACAATATAAGTAAATGGCAAATCAAGGCACCCAGGTGGAACAATGGTCTATGAGCTGGATTGTGACCATTCGTCCTAGTGGGTCCGGGTTCGAATCGCGGTGAGGCATGGATGTTGTGTTTGTCTTATGACACCGGCTCCCTGCTTACCTGCCACCCCTAGACTCACTGGCCTTAAAACGTCGGCGGGACCGCTTATAGCCCATTGAGTTAGTCACGGTGGTCGTTAAACCCTGAATAACAACAACAACAAAAATAGCAAATCAATGGTATGTGTTCCCGGCACTCAAACACTTACGAGTACTATACTAAAGACACTAAATTTAGAGCTGTGAAATAACGTAATTAAAACAACAACACAAATACATTTACTCACAGTTTTCAACACATTCCATGCGTGAACAAGATCTAAATGAGCGCATTTTATCTAGCCTTTACGACAAACCCTCTGTGACGTGCCTGCATCGCAGAACGCACATGAGATAAAAGCAGATAGCAGCGAGAACATAAGTCCGCGTAGCTCAGTTGGGAGAGCGACATACTCCGGAGGGAGGGGACTCAGATTCGATGTCTGTCGTGGACGAAAAGGACGGACAAATTTACTTCGTTGTACTTCCTTCCACTCCTTTCCATGCCAGACACTCAATGCGCAAACCCTCTGGAGGAGAGCGCAGAAACGAAACCAAAACAATTTTATCTTACTCCCTTTCCGGGCACAAGGGAAATGACTCACTGTGATAACTAACTATTGGTCACGTGCCTGTCGTAGAATGGTGTCAGTTTTTGAGGAGATTACATCTCACACTCAATGAATGGGTGTGAAATTCGTTGGTCCCCTGTGACTGACAGTCATCTCTGCTTGCATTTATGTACAATGCCGATCTATAGAAAATCGCATAATAAATACACTGAAGAGCAATTGACTTAGAGACAGCTGGCGCTATGCAAATGTGGCGCTGTGTGCGGCCCTGTAAACGGAAACGACATGACATATGCAGCGATCCGACAATATAAGCAGTGATGCGACGGGAATCGGTAAGAATCGTGCGCAGTATGAGTAAGACGAAATATCTAAGCGTATTTGATCGTGGGCAAATTGTCAGGGCCCGACGAATGGGTCACTTCATCTCGAAAGTAGTGCAGACACTGGGATATTAACGAGCCACTGTGTCACGGGTGCAGCCGTGAGCTCATCGCAGGTAAAACCATTACTGCAAGGTCCAACTGCCGTGGACAGCAGCGTGTGGATGAGCGGGGTCATCGTTGGCTAGCTCGCATTGTAACAGCAGATAGACGGGCCAGAGTTCAAGAAATCACTCGGCAATTTAACGCTGGAGCACAAAAACGTGTAAGCAGCCACACCATCCAAAGCTATCTCCTCGCTATGGGGTGCAGAAGCATTCGTCCATACGAGGGTACCGCTGCTGACCACACGTCACAGGGTGCAAAGATTTGCATGGGCGCGGAAACATCGCCACTGGACCTTAGAAATGTGGGAAAATGTTGCCTGGACTGATGAGCCGAGATTCACGTTGGTACATGCGGATGGCAGGATACGACTATGGCGCAAACCACATGAAGCGATGTATCCTTCTTGACAGCAGGGTACTCTTCAAGCTGGTGCGGGTGGCATTCTCGTCCGGGGACTGTTTACGTGGATTGAAATGGGATCCCTGGTACGTGTGACATCGTCCCACACAAGTCAACGCTTCCGGGATATCCTGGACGACCATTCGCTTCCATCTGTGCGTCTTCAACATTCTACTGGGGACATCATCCTGCAGCAAGACAATGCACCGTGCCATCGCTCCCGAATTGTATCCGAATGGTTGGATGAACACTCCACCGACGTGACCTCGCTTCCTTGGCCAGCTGTGTCACCTGACCTAAATCCCATCGAGCACATGTGGGATGTCATCGAGAGAGATGTTCGAGGCTCTGACTTCCCTCTATCAAATCTTCGTGAACTGTGGGAACTTGTTCAGGCGTCGTGGATCCGAATGGCTTCCTAACGCTTCCGGTGTCTTGTCGAGTCCATGCCGAGAAGAATCGCCGCCGTCATTAGGGCGAAAGGTGGTGCTACATGTTACTAGACAGGTATTTCTAATTCAATTGCTCTTCAGTGTATACCCAAGGACTTCTGCACCTATTAAATGTGTCCTTTCAAATGATAAAACGCCAGGAATGGAATCGCATACGAATGAACTTTCATATGCAAAGTTTGCATTTTACAAACATATTTTAGCCATTCATTGATATCATTGGAGCAAATTCGCGTTAAGGAAATATACGTAATTGTAGAGATGACTGCATATTTAATTTTTATTTGAAATCATAGATGTATTACGGTTTAATATATGAAGCAGTACGAACATGAATTGTATAATGTTATAAATAAAAATTAAACATTTGTTTTCCTTTTTTGACCTAAGTCGGCGTTATTTGAACATGTCTTTCAGCAGTTTCTAAAAGTCCTTTTCAGTTAAGGTTCAAGTTTGCGTTCCAGAAGTATGTGCTGGAAGTGTGCATAGACTAAACTATTTTCTTTTAAGACATAATGAAAAATTGCTCTTCAAAATTACTCTGTTTCTTTTAAATGCTCTCTAACCATGTTTATTTTACGCCTATTGATTTCTTCTTTGATGTGACTCTTGTTTGAGACCTATTGTCCAAGTCATCGTTACTTCTATTACCATCATGCATTCCTTTTCATCCGTCTCCTTTTTTTTCTTGTGGAAACGGAGTTTCTTTTCTTTAGTTAATATTTAAGCTCCATTACAAAAAGGAATATTTGACCGAAAAGTTCTAGAAAATATGATAATTCATTATTTCAAGTATTAGGGGTATGCAAAAGTTTCCGGGGTTTTAAGGGTACAATCAGGAAACCAGTTCACATTTATCCAACGAAATATTAGCCGTTGGCATCAATGACTTTTTGGCATTTTTCAGGCAACAAATAAATGCCCCTGAAAACGGAGTGACAAAGTTTTCGACCTCTGGAACTGTGGTGAACTGCTGTTGTGTTAGAGCAGCTTGCATAGAGCGAAACAGATGAAAGCTTGAGAGGGAAATGTCCAGGAAGTAAGCTCGGTGCGGTAAAACCTCCCAGTGTAACTGTTCAAGGGTTGATTTCGTGGTGGCACGGACATGCGGTCTGACATTATCGTGTAACAGGATGACTGGGCGGCGTCCTTTACCTGTACATGGGCGTTTTTGCTCGATTGCGGTGTTCAGTTTCATCACCTCATCACTACATCGTTGTGCAGCGATAGTTTCGCCCGGTTTCAGCAGTTTCGAAATACAGCACTCCGTGCATATCTCGCCAAACACACACAACATCATCTTTTCCCCCGTGGATATCCTGTTTTGCAGTGGATGTTGATGGCTGGTCAGGGTCGTCCCAGGATCGCTTGCGTTCGAGCTTTCATCCCCGGTGAGAACCCTCCACAAGAAATTATTTCCTTTAAACCTCTTCAGCAGCGAAATGCAGATGCCCAGTCGTTGACCAATATTGCGCTCCGTTAAGATATGCGGAATCCTCCTACCAATCTTCTGGATCCTCTCCAAGGCCTGTAGACGTCGTACTACCGTCGATTGAGTTATTTTCAAACGTTTCGCCTGTTGCGTGGTCGATTGTGTGGCATTCTCTTGCAACAGCGATTCCATATTCTCTTCTGCGAGTTCCTGCGGTCTAACTGCACGTGGCTTATCTTCCAAGCTTAGATCACCTTTCTTAATCCTGGCACAATTCTTGACACGTCCGCTCCCCCATAACGCTTTCGCCATACGCCTGACATATTGAACCGTATACTTCACTCGCACGTTTCCCTTAATTGAACATGAATAACAAACAGTGCCGCAAACAAACTTTATCGATCGCCATGTTTAGCTTCATGTACAAACTGACAGCACTGGTTGCCCGCCGGTTAGACACATACAGCGCCCCCTAGCGGGGATGGTGGTGGCGGAAACATTGGCATACCCGTAATACATTGCCTTAACCAAATGCGTGGGTCCGGGTTCGAATTGCGTTTAGGCATGGATGTTGGGTTTGTCTTACGGCGCTGACTCATTCTCTCTTTCCACGAACCAGTTGCACTAAACTAACGACAGGCAACTGCTTATAGCCCACTGAGTTGTTCACAGTGGTCATTAAACCCAAATCAAACAAGTTAGCGAAATCATGCAATGCATTGATTATAATACGCTTTCCAACATACCAGAAAACATTACTCAAGTTATGAGAATAATGGCTGTGGAATAAATCTCGGTCCTGTGCCCTGACCTTTGATCCCATTTCGATGATATTCAACAGAACCGGTTCGGTAAACCTCCGAAATAATATGATAACGTTTTGTCGTAATCGAAGCATTTTTACGTAAGCATGATGAACAAGGGCCTATGGAGTAAATCCCGCTCCTGTGTCCTAACGTTTGACCCCATTTCGCCCATTTTCAATAGGATTCGTCCCCAGGCAGGCCCGTACAATATACTAACATTTCATTCAAAACGAAGCAGTATTACGTAAGTTATGACGCATAATGGCAATGGAAGTGATTCCCATCCTATGTCCTGACTTTTGACCCCATTTCGCCCATTTTCAATAGGGTTTGTCCCCAGGTGGTCCCCTATTACATACTAAACTTTCATCGAAACCTTACGTTTTCTACGTTAGTTATGACTCATAATAGCAGTGGAACGGATCCCGCTCCTATGTCCTGACCTTTGACCCCTTTTCGTTCACTTTCAATCCCAGGTGGTCCTTACCAAGTGGTCCCCTTTCAATCCCAGGTGGTCCTTACCAAGTGGTTTCCTTTCAATCTCAGGTGGTTTCCTTCCCAGGTGGTCCCGTACCACATACTAAAATTTAAATCGAAATCGAAAGATTGTTACGCGAGTTATCATGCGGACAGACATACGTACACAACGCGTGGCGTAATGAAGCAGATAGGAATCGCGACCACCTGCTCGAAAGAGTGTGACGTCATAAAACTTTAATATGATTCATACACAACGCGTGATGTAATGAGACAGATGGCGTAACTGCGCGCCAACATCTCAATCGCGAACTTGTAGCGTCATAAGATTTCTTAGCATAGGTAACATTAATGGGACGACGCCGTGACACTAAAAACGTGTTAATTCGGGTTGGTTGTTTAACCCACTAAACAAATTTTCCTAAAATCGAAATCAAGCTAAATCGATTTCTAGTACCAGAAAACGATAGGTTAACGACTTTCATCAAAATCCTTAGAGCTGTTTTCAAAATAAAATTTACATACATACAAGAACTGCTCCTTTAAGGTGAACGTCAAGTAATTTTGCTTCCTATACTTCCAATGAAAAACTTCTGTACACATTTTCTTCACAATCAATGCGTTCCAAAGGACGAAAATTTCAACATCGATTAAAATCGCTTCATTTTATAACTTGGAATACTTAAAATTTTCTAAAACATAACCATAATTATGCAATTCAACATTTATTTGTCTACTGACGTCATCAAAGTACAGGTCTCGCCATCTTTTTTCTGGTTTCAACACAACCAAAGGAAACGTTATTGTTTTTAAATATAATTGTGGTTATGTTTTAGAAAATGTAAAGTATTCCAAGTTATAATATGAATTTATTTTAATCGATGCTCAAATTTCAGTCCTTGGGAACGCACTAATTGTGAAGGAAATGTGTACAAAAGCTTTTTCATTGGAAATATAGGTATGGGATAAGGGCGATGGAATGGATCCCGGTCCTATGTCCTAACCTTTGACCCCATTTGTCCCATTTTCAATAGGATTCTTCTACAAGTGGTCACCTACCACATACTAAATTTTCATCGAAATCGAACCATTTTTACGCACGTTATGACGCATATGGGCAATGGAATGCATCCCACTCCTAAGTCCAGACCTTTGACTCACTTCACCCATTTTCAATAGGGTTCGTTCCCAGGCGGTCTCCTACCACATACTAAAATGTCATTGAAATCGAACCTTATTTACGCAAGTTATGAGGCGTAAGGGCAGTTAAATGGACCCCGCTCCTATGTCGTGACCTGTAATCCCATTTGTCCCATTTTCAACACGATTCGACCACATGTGGTCCCCTACCACATACTATAATTTCATCGAAATCGAACCCTTTTTACGTGAGTTATCGTGCCGACAGACGGACGGACAGACGGACGGAAAAAGCTGGAGCATACACGCTTCTTCAACCTACTTGGAAAGCGTAAAAAAGAAATTGTATACTTTTTGATTTCATTCTTTCTTTTAATGTCTCAAAAGTTTATTTCATTCTTTTAAAGAAATCAATAATATACACTGCTGGCCACCCAAAATGCAACACCAAGAAGGACACGCGTAAAAATATATCTAACAACAGATACAAAGATGAAACGATTGAGTTTACAGGCCCGTGCGACTTGCGGAATACGCATACATTAATAGTTCGTGTGGGACCCATGGTTGGCAATAACTGCCGCTACACGCCGCGGCATCGAACGACATAGGCTTTGGATGTGGGCTTGGGGTATGTCGATCCAGGCTGCTTCAACACGTTGCCGCTTTTCATCAGGCGTAGCAGCGTGTGGTGCTTGCCGGGCCACTCGGTTGCCGATCAGTGACCAGACGTGTTCGATGGGCGACATATCGGGAGATCAGGCAGGCCACGGCTACAGTGACACCTGATGGGCCATGAAGAATTGTTGCAAGATGCGTGCCACGTGCGGGCGCACATTGTCCGGTTGAAACCTGGCTTCTGGCAGGTCCTGCAGGTAAGAGAGGACTACAGGCTCCAAAACGTCGGAGATGTAGTGGTGGATGTTGAGTTTACCGGCGATGCGTACCAGAGGGGTGCGGCTGTCATATCCAATTGCGCCCCAAACCATAACGCCAGGCGACGGACCGGTATTGCGATGCATAACGCAGGTTTCATAAGTCTCTCGCCGCGGTGCCGCCACACGCGGATCCGACCATCGTGGTGTTGCAGGCAGAAGCGGGATTCGTCGGAGAAGACAATGTCGTGCCATTCCGTACCCCAGGTGCGGCATTCAACGGCCCACTGCCGCCGCACTAGCCAGTGGTGAAACGTAAATGGTAATCAGAGCAATGGGCGCCGTGCGACGTACCCTCTCCTTCAGATGACGTCGAACGGTACGTGCTGACACAGGTTGTTGCGCACCACATCCTAGTTCCTGCGCTAACGTTCGTGATGTGGCGGTTCGAGCCGTCAATGCCCGCGGCACAACATAACGGCCCACTCGTTCGGTGGTGTGCCGCGGTTGCGACAATCGCTCACGTCGGTCCGTCCGTCTCTCCTGCACCCACCGAATCCATACTCGCTTCACTGTGGCTGGATGTCGTCCCATACGGGCGCCGATGTCTCGGTACGATAAACCGCTTTCGCGATAAGCCGCTATTCGTCCTCTGTCGAACTCCGAAACGTGCTGGAATGACTGCCGTATTCTGCGAAGAGGCATCAGGAAGCTTACCACGCACAGATCCGGCAGCACAGCACACTTCCACTACTTACACCCCGCGTTCTGTGCACCCTTCTTGTAGTGCTTTTCGGTGGCGTGCCGGGCGCACATGATTTGCATATGGCCTGCAGTGCTAATCGTTTGCATGTCCTCTTGCGGGCGACCCATGCTGCGAATTTCAGGCCAATCGGATGTTTGGTGTTGCATTTTGGGTGGCCAGCAGTGTAGATACACGCTTTTCCTCTTAAAATTATCTTACTATAAAAGGCACAAAAACTTAGTTTAGTTTAAATTAAATTTGATTTAATCACATTTTTTTTTATGTTTGCCTGAATTTCTCATTCGTTATTTAAATATCCAAAGGTTTATTTGTCAACTGACAGTATCCCCTCTAATAAGAACGAAATTAAAGTAATGCCTGGTTAATCCCTATTTCTTTATTATCCAAGTTTCATTGTTCGAAAATAGCATCACACTCCAGTGAATTTTAGATTAGAAATTATTAACTTCCTATTCTTGTTTTTTTAAGATCTGATGCTGACACAAAAAAACGTCTGTACCGTATAATTTTAACATACAACTACTGATGTTTTTCATAATCCGATTATCATGATGAAGCTCAAATGGCGGTAACCTACTTAACATTTACTTGCACAACTATGTGCTTGTGCTGTTTGTAATGAACTCGTTACACATATATCACACTATGTTCAAAATTAGCTCAAAGGTCAAGTGAGAAGAATCAGAAAGTAAACTTATGTTAGCCCAGTTATTTATTCGGTAGTCTCACTTGTACTTCAGGAAATGAAGACGAACTCTTGCCAAAATGTATTCTCACAGACTTCAATCTAGACAAAAATCTAAATATAATCATTATCTTCTTCCTACCAAAAACAACAACTTTCTCTCATATATTTATACACATGTAAATTGTTATATCTCGTTCGTATGTAAATTTCTGAAATACTCCACATCAACTACTACACTTCAACTCTCTGCTGGCCCCCTCTGTGGGGCAGTCGTCTGAGCATTCGTCCGAGAAGTGTCTGAGTTCAAATCCCGGTGAGGCATGGATGTTGCGAATGTCTTACAAGACTAGATCTCTGATTTCCCTGTAACCCGTTGCTTTAAACTGAGGACGGGTGGCTGCTTATGTACCATCGAGTTGCTCACGGTTGTCTCTTTAAACTGCTTAATTTAACGCAACACAAAATTTACTGTTGGCATTATATGATGCTGCTGTGACTCATTGTCAGTGTCGTCAAATTGAAAAAGCTCTCCGAGAAAGTAACGCACCGTTCAGTGTGAAAACGTCATACCCGAAGAAACGAAATTTACATTAGGCAACAGAACCTCTAAAAAATGTTAATGAGAGGTATTTGTCACACAGTGTTCACAGAAAAGCCTGTACCTCGAAAAGAATTGAACGTAAAATATGTTTCTGTACTTGGAACAAAACCCTACTAACTGATTGAGATATTTGAAACATTTTTGGCTTTGAAGTATGGAACTACCTCTTTGAAGACTTTCGAAGCGGAAATAATGTCAGCCATGGTTCGTTTGATGTCTTTATTGACGCAAAAAAATCTTACGAATTCACTTTTTATGAGTCTTATTTTATTGAAATCGCAAGACGTAATATTATGTATATGGCAGGTGATCATTATATGATATTTTATGAAAGGTAAATCATTCAACAGGTGGAGTAGAATGTATTCTACTTTCCACAGGAACATCTCCAGGGATATTTAAAAATAATTAAACCGTTCTTCTCATTATTCGAAATCCCAAAGTTGAGGAAACAATGATCTGTAAAAGCATCGACCTTCTTTTCAAGACTTTGCGAAACTTGTCATAATTATAGCAAAATTTTTCAAATGTTGAAGTCCGGGTTAATTTGGGAACTTTAATAATTAATTTTAATGAAGGAGCATTCCATTTCTCCATAGTCACAGTTATTTGAATACCTGAAGCTTTTCTGCTTTTTTTTTACGTGACATTTTCTGCATTTAATGAAATGTCTAAGCGATATATGCAACATGCAGTTCATCGCTAATAAGGGGAAATATGTAGTTTCCGTTTCGAAGCCTTAAGGGCAAATTCTCAGCACTGGATACGAAAGAGAATTAAGAAAACAAAATGTAATCAGAAACTGCCGTATTTATGGGCTCGTTATCCGTGGTCTTTCGTGTGCAGTAGAGCAAGGTTTCACTGAGGACCTGGCTTGTGACCATTCTGCGGGAAAGAGCTCGGGTTCGATCCAAAGATGAGACATGGTCTGGTGCTTTCGTCTAGTCCGAAAGAAATTAGGATAAATAAAATACTCTTTAATGATAACTGCAGGGTTTAATGTTTAGTTATTGCCAGTTAGCATTCAATTATTCCAAAATGACATTAATTTTATTACTATAGATTTAAGTATTATTTTTACAACGGCAGTTCCATATAAACTTTGAGTAAAACCAAACAAAATGGAGAAATATAGGTACAGCAACATATATGTTATTCATTCTCGAAGTTTCTTCCCTGGGATGATATGCAACGGTTCCATATCTCAGTACACTTTTCGAAGGCATTTTGTAGAAATTGCTTTAGCGAACCCCTGCACAGCTTCAATAACGTCAGCATCTGTGTTGTTTGTCGCATCACGGAACCTCTCCTTTATCGTTGAAAACAACCGGAATCCGCACAGGGCGAGGTCACGATTTCAATACTACATTTCGGAAACTGTTGAAGACAAGCACCCACACTTGGACGGGCGTTATTGTGGTGAAGAGGAGGACCCTTGCCTACCGATTTCGGCCGCTTAATCGATATGTGTCGTCGCAGACGCTTCAAGACTGAAACGTAAAACTCAGCATTGACAGTAATTTGTGGAGGAACGGCATGCTGGGAGACTACACCTTTATGATCAAAGAAAATTATTATCCTCATCTTCCCATTTGATTTTGTTTGGCGGACCTTTTTCGAAGGAGGCGAGCCTGTGTGATTCTAGACACTCGTTGCGATCTTCGTGAGAGAGTCGAAAAATGGACCTATATTTCATCGGCAGTTATTACTGTGTTTATAAATGTTGGATCCTTTGCAATCATTTGTTTCCACTCATGACACACCCGAACTCTAGATAAGAATTGTTTTCTTGTCAGGTGATGAGGTACCTATCTGGAACACACGCGATGCAGCAGTAATTTGTCGCGTAGAATGTGGAATGCCGACGTTTTTGAAGAATTAGTTGCTGCTGCTATGTCTTCACACTTAATTCGTCGATGTTCTAGCAGGATTGCCTAAACAGTACTAACAATACGCTCCGTAACAACATTTTCAGGTCGACCAGGCGAAGGAGCGATTTCTGCCGACAAACGCTCTTTTTTGAAATCATGGTGCCATCCAAACATTGTTGACTCACGCAAATATTTAACTTTATAAGCTTTTTTTTCATTAAATCAACATTTTCAGGAGCTGTTTTAACCAAACCATAGCAAAATTTTATTGCACAACGCATTTCACTTCATAACTCTGAATCTTAAACAACTGTGCAATAACAAAACCAGAGTCGTCTGCCATGGCTAATAAGTGTTGCCATAGATACTTTCTTAATTCAGTTAGTCGTCTGTGTGGTTATTTTTCCACTTCGTACTGTTGCCAATTCAAAACAAAAATTACTCTCAAGTTTTATGGAACGTCCTTTGTATCTTATATTTATCTATCTATTATTAAAACAAATAAATCTTTAAAAAATTTACAAGTGATAGCGTACTTTCTTTAATGCATGTATGTTTTTCTTTTTCTTTTCTTTTTTTTTGTTTGAAGATTAAATGGCCATTGTGAGCAATTCATTGACTTATACGCAGTGTCTCGTCCCTAATATAGGCTGCCATAAAACAAACATAACGTCCGTGACTTACCAGAGTTCGAATATGAACCCATTTGGACGAATGGTCAGAAGACAGCGCTCAGACTACTGCGTCACCTGGTAAGCCTGAATTTCTTCATCCGGTGTTACCTTATGAGTTACGTTCTGCTGTTTTACGTTCATTAAAAGATGGAAGAAGTTATTTCTCAGAAATAACTTTATTAAAAATTAGTCATGTTTTTGCCCAGTAAAATGAGAAATAAACGGAGAACGGAGGAAAGAAGATTGCAGTTCGGTGAGACTAGAAGAAGGGCGCATTTCCTGCTTTTGTTTCCAGCAGGACTGCTTTTAAAAATCCCAAAATTAATTTTAATAAATCTTCTGGATAAGTTAGCTGAATTTTGCTTGGAGACCATAATTATATCTACTAGACTCATATCCCCAAAATTTTGCATTATTAAAATGAGAAGTCTAAATTTTCCATGAAAATATTTACTATCCGACTTTCTCCAAAACAGACACAGAAAAACCCTTCATAAATTTTTTGACAAATCCTTCATAAAACTTTTGAGAAACCCTGCATAAAACTTCTGAGAAACCATAAAACTTTTGAATAACCCTCTTCATAAAACTTTTCAAAAACCCTTCTTAACATTATATCTGCCTTTGTTTCGCAGCAGGACCGCGCTCCAAAATACGAAAATTTATTTTGGAAAAATGTCGCAGAAAGCTAGCCGAAATCTATTCACAGATCTTAGTTATACCTAATAGGAAGTCGAATTCCCAACATTTTGATTTTAAAAGTATTAAAATTAACTGTGAAATATTTTATTATGTAACATTTTCTATGACAACCATATGGAATACCTTCAAAATATTTTTGAAAAATCCTTCATTAAATTTTTGAGAAATCCTTCATAAAATATTTGAGAAATCTTCCATAAAATGTTTGAGAAATCTTCCATAAAATTTTTAAGAAATACTTCATAAAACTATTCCTATCGTTGTGTTGCAGGACGACTGCGCTTTAAAATACGAAAATTGATTTTACAAAAACTTTGCAGAAAGCAAGCTGAGTTCTGTTCAGAGGTCATAGTTATACGTTATAGAAAATGGTCACCAACATTTTGCATGAATAAATTAAAAAGTATTTGAATTAACCATGAAACATTTTATTATGTGACTTTTTTTTAAAACAACCACGCAGAATCCCTTCATAAAATATTATTGGCTAATTAAAAAGTCTTTGATGTACTCAGGTGATTTTCCTTTTATTGGTAGGAGTAGGCTTGTTCCTATTGACTATATTGACAATTTATGGCGTTCAGCCAAAATTCCTTTCTCCGCCAGTCAGTGAGACCAATCAATTCAAAATGTGGAACATAAGAAGTTTTAGGTGACCGATTAAGTTAAAATTTGAAAAACGAGGAGTTTTAGGCGACCAATCAATTCAAAAATTTGAAACACAAGAAGTTTAGTAGGTAAATAAGAATAATTGCTAGAAAATCTAAGAAATGAAATTAATAATTTTTAGTAATTAGCAGTTAATTAATTTGATGATATTGTTTATAATATTTTTTTTTCAAATAATAACTGAATTAATTTATTTTTTTAACTGTATTGTGGATAATGATTCTTTTTTCAAATAATAAATCATGATGTTTACTATGGAAGGAACTGCAGCAATTTTTCCGTTATAATTTTTTATTGATAATTATTATTTCCTGAAAACTTAAAAAATAAAGAAACACATCCTAAAGTTCCGAAATAGATGTAATGTATTCCCAAATGTACGTGTTCCAAAAGAAAACCTTTAATTCATTGCGCAACAGACATAAGAGAGATGAAATACTCCTCAAAAATTGAGATAGAACCATTTGTTATTAATATATTATTGTTCTCATAACTTATTTCAAAACAGAACGATTTTCAAATTTGAGAAATTAGCAAAATAAAATAATTTTCATTCAATATAATAGGGGATATATGTGGATAAATTTAAAAAAAAACACAATGTATTTGTGTCTGCCTTTTACTTGTTTAGTGCATGTCTAGTTTTACATTTATTTTAGCCCTCAAGTAGTTTTCTAGCCTTTTTTCGCCTCAGGTGTTGCAGGAACGCTACTTTGGGATAAACGCTGAATACCAAGAATCCTCAAAACCTTAGCCGTATTATGACGGGTTGTGAAACCAATGTGGTATACATATGTTGGAGAAATTAATAATCCCCAATGAAACAATGAAACAGAAAAATACAACACTATCATCCTATCATCTAAACACAGTGTAGATAGGTCAACGAAATAAATCTTAAATAAATAATACAAGGTCATTAAAACAAACATTTTCATTATAAAGTTTTTCGAAAAGAAAAGGTTTCACTGCACATTTTCATGTCTGAAGCTTTCATTTCATTTAGTGCATCTTTGTAAGACACTTTCCTGCCTTGAAATGGATGTTTGCTGTAACTAAGTATTCTTGAAATTGCACAGAAGTCTTAGGCACCTTTCGGGCACTATTTACGTCGTGACTTTCCTTTTTTGATGAAGCACAACGGAAAAGGGCGGGAATGGTGTTTCGCCTCAAATTTTCTAAATTATTCAATTTTGTTTTTCTTTTTTTTTTTTTTTTTGTAATTGCGATACCTTAGTGATTTTGAATTTTATCAGGTTGAGGAGACGTGTACCAACTAATCTTTTGAATACGAAGCTCAGTTACAGTTTAGATATGACAGATTGCTACTTTATTGAAAAAGGATGTTATATAATTATTAATATTAAGTAAAAGAAATTAAAAAAATATATATTTATTTAAATGAAAAAAGCTGCACAACTTTTAGCAAAACTCGAAGGCCACTTCAAATTTAAATATTGAAGCAACACAGCTCTCAAAAACCCATATCTTATGATCTATTCGTATTTTTTATTTTGTTTAAATTTGACAATTTTGGAAAGCAGATAAAAGTTTATGTAGAAAACAAATAAGACAGAAATCCATTTTTTAAAACGAAAAAGGACTTTTTCAAGGTGTCTATCCACCTTAAGTAGAAGTATATTAGAAAATGTCACTGCAGACCTCGCCATATTCAGAATGGAAGCGGTATCTTGTTGCCTCCAAAATGAAAAGACAAAATACGCGCTGTTACGTTTTAACCAATAACGATGTTTGGGGTGGAGCTTAGTAGGCAGACGGAGTTTCTGTAGCTCAACTTCCGGGGTTCTCTGTTAATGTACACATTTTCTCTTCATAAAATGAACGTACAGTAGGATTTAAATATGATTTATGGGAGACAAGGTTCTAGTCTCACTTTTGGCCCCATTGAATTATTTCTATTTGGCCTAGATAATTAAAAAAATCAGACAGAAATTAGAAATTTCCGTTTTTCCAGACAGAAACACTGCTAAGATAACTTATCACGCCATCTAGTGCCCAAATTGTAATACTTTTGAGTCAGATAAATTGAATTTTAGAAACAATTCTAACAATCTTTTCGGAATAATAACTATGGCACATATTAACTATACGTCGTTTTTATTTATGTTCAAAATTTCAAACACTACAAAGTAATAGTCTTGGATAAAATGTGCACAAAAGAGTTAAATTGCAGATATAGGATTGAATTTCTCTTAGACTCATTAAAAGACAGCCTTAAATGATTTGTTGAATTAAACACACCTGACAGAAAATTACTGAATGCTGATTGAAACATGTACGTAAGTATGAAGTTGATAAAGGCAACCAGTTTTATAAATATGGAGAGTAAAACTGCTGGATTATGATTATGGATGTGTGAGTTGTATGTTTCAAGAATCTGTAGCATTCTGTATTTCTTTTCCAGGTGCAACCATCTGTCGTAAAGTTGACGTGATTGAGTGGCAAAAGGAGGCCATTGTTTTTGGCCAAGAACATGGTTCTCCTTTGCAAGAGGTGGCGAAATTTGTCGAAATGTCCGAGTCACCAATCAGTATTGTCAATTTTCAGTGGAAGAAGTATAGAAGCTATCACTGTAGGCGGGAGCAACTGTGGTAGAAGCTCTATGATGACCAATCCGGATCGCAAAATTTCGGAGCGATTATCAGCTGCTGCACGTTTTCAGACTCATCAAGACCTGCTTTAACAGTACAATACTGGATCCAATAAACCATTTTCAGAACGAACGCTACGGTGGAAATATGGCTTGGGTATTTTCAGTTGTGTTGCCCGTATACGTCCGAAGTTAACAACTGTACAGAAGAAAAAATCGCCTTGCTCGGGCGAAACAGCACCGTTACTGAAGCATTGAACAACGGAGACGAACAATATGGTCAGATGAATCCAGATTCTGCTTGTATTTCAATGATGGTCGCTCCAGGGTGATGTGGAACGATGGAGAGGTATTTAATCCAGAATGTGTACAAAGTGCTGTGCAAGAAGGTGGTACAAGTGTCATGTTTTTGGGGCGGTATATCGAGTGCTGTAGTTGGATCATCCGTTGAGATGCCCAATCGCATGAAATATATGGTTATGTGCCACTTTCAAACGATGCGTTATTGCCACCTTTTCCGAATTGGGGAACCAAGAAGGACACATAGTGAATCCTGTGTTTCACGAGAATAACTCTCGGGCCCGTTGAGCTAGAAATATGCTGGACTTATTTAAAGAACGTGAGAGAGACGTTCCACATTCGAATTGGCCTTCAAATTCACCCGATCTGAATGTGATTGAAAATATCTGGAACACGTTAGTAAGAGCCAGGAAGAATACAAAACAAAACCTTACAAATTTGGCTGAATTATGGTATCTTTTGAGCAGGGAGTGAAATAAACTTTCTACTCATGTGATTCTGAGTCATATTGATATCATGCCAAACAAAATAAAATTTGCAATAAAAGCAGGTCGTGATATAACTCCATATTAAGAAATACCGTTTGTATTCTGTAATTTGTTTTCTGGTGTATTTACATTTTTATTGTTAGGTTAGTTGGTTGATAGATTTGTATGGCGCAAGGGCCATGTTTGGCCAAAGAGCGCCAGACACAAGACAATCAAAAAACCAGTTTCTTTAACGTTGAGCTCATTACAAAACAACTATGGCGTGGAGCTCGCACGTTTTAAGCTTATATTGGCTTCTAGCTTCACTGTAAACCCAGGATAATTTCACTGATTGCTGCAGCTAAAATATTTGTTCATACAGTCGACGTGGATCAGGAACACCAAACATAAGTCATCGCTCTTTCCACGTTAATAAGTGAGTCTCGTAAAAATTATTATCGGCCGCCACCGGGAATCAAACCCAGGGTCTTCCAGTTACACACCAGACATGCAACCACTGCACCACAGCGGCCTCGAATTCTCCTGACTCTCATGTGATGTACTGCAAATCCACAAAGCAGGTTGCTTCATGGAGCCCCGCACAATGCAGGGGATTCACCAAAGATGGAAAGCAGCAACTAAACAAACAATTAGGCGGCGAATAAGTAATTAATTCATACATTCGACGTGGGTCAGAAACACCAAACAGAAGTCATCGCTCTTTCCACGTTAATAAATGAGTCACGGAGAACTTGAGGCAGCTGTGGTGCAGTGGTAGCATGACCGGCGTGTAACTGGAAGACCCTGTGTTCGAGTCTCGGTAGCGGCCGATGAGAATTTTTCCGTGACTCGCTTATTAACGTGGAAAGAGCGATGACTTCTCTTTGGTGCTGAAAGATTTAACCGTACACAATATGCAATTTCAGATTATCATCTAGAATTCATTAAAGCACAATCTTTACTTAGGATTACTTTTCTCTTTTGTCTTGAAGAACGTCACGGAAACACATCAATCACGTCTTCGAGACAGCACACGACATCTAACTTCAATCAACAACTGTACAAAATACGTGACATTGGTCACTCTTTGAAAATGTACGCTCTTACAAGAATATTACCGAATACAAGTTATTCTCACAACAATCGCTAAACATCTGTACAAGTGTGAAGCTCTCTTCCTATATCAATACAGCTTGTTTAGCAAATGCTCACAAAAATGTACCATTAATGGTTCGTGTAAGGCTGCACATGGACTGCTCTTCTAAGATAGCGCTTTTCACATTGCGCACCGAACTCCTACGTCAGCCTTGTACTATAAAGGTTGCTCTTTGATCTGCTTCTGTAATTGCAAACATCAAATTCAGCAGCCAGGTCTATGTGGCTTTAAGTCAGAAAATATTTAACGTGGAGCAACCAAATTTACGTAAGATGACGGGAACCAAAAAGGAAGGTTAAATTAGTGGTATACGTCACAGAGTACGAACAAACTCTAATAATAAAGATATGCTAACGTATGGTAACAATTATGATCATTGAGTTATCGTTTATTTACTTACTTGGCTTCCTTAGAACAGAAAGGATCTTCTTTCTCATAAGAACACCATACATGGTAGCAGCGAAGGTAATTTGCTATGCGCTTACATAGTCCTATTTATACCTATGCCATTTATCATCATACATAAATAAAAGTGCACTGTTTTCCGGTGCATAATGGAAACGTATTACACTACAATTTTTTATTTGCAGTTCTTTAAATGTAATGTCAAACCCTGACCACGGTTAACGGAACAGACCTCAATAGCAGCTTAACAATCCATTTTACATGACTTAAGAGGTTATTGAATTGAAGTTGGAAAATTCGCGTTTATTTGTTGATAGTTAAGATATGAACGAAACAACAGTGTTGCATCATGACAGGCATCACAATTACGCGTAACTCTTATGTCAGTTCCAGAAGCGATTCCACGTAGGCACGCAGATGTGCAGATCAGAAGAATAATAAAAAAATATCGATACGAGCTTTGGATGTATCATACGCATCTGCTATCCCCGAATTATGATGACTACTTATTAGAAGACGCAGAGGAAACAAAACGAACTGGTAATGGATATGGTACCCTTTTCAAATTAAAGGAGCATATCAATTCGGCAGGCAAGATGGAGAAAAAAAGAGCAACACCTAGATGAAACTAAAATAGAAGAAACCCAACTGAATATATAAATAGGAGTCCATTTGTAAATTGGATATCAAAACTAAATCAATCTTCGGTACTATTAACTTGTCATTTCCACCGGTATGGATGATTTTTCCCGCAGCTTATGAGATATTCAAATGCCCTAAATACATACCTAAAGAAATGGTGTCGTTATTTATTCGTCTCAATCCTAAATGCTGTTTTCTTAGCTCCTTTTTTTTATCCCTCCGAATCTTTTGATTTCGGTATTTTCGGAGAACATTTGCATTTGTAACAGCCGGTTGGAGAATGGATTTTTCCTTAGCGAGATGGGGTCTCTCTCTTTCTTCTTTTCTTTCACGAAATTTGCCTTTACCGATGTAGAGCGTTTTCGGTGACTGATTTCGTTGAGGTACTTCACTCGGGAGAGTGAGAGCTTTCGAAACTGCTCTCTGAGGTTATGGAAATTAAATGGATGGATAAGCAGGAGAGGAAAAGCATTTCGTGCATCAGACTTCGGACCATCAGTATATTGGAATATCAATATGTGTATAATAACACAGCATCATCTTGACCCACGGTATCAGAATTGCTCCGTTTCAGAAACGCGAAGGTTAACTTCTTTCCCAAGTGAGACAGAAATTCTATCGGATGTTGATAAGAGCTCTCACGAAATGCCTATTGAAAGTAACCGTAAGCAAAGACAAGCAGATGACGTGCAATTTTCTAAAATTTTCTCAGGACGTATAATTACCGGAAATCTTTAGGTTTCAAAACATGGTTGATTTCAGTAAAAAAATGCATCACGCATAAGAAAAATGATAATTCAAGATAAGCAAGTTGTCATTACTTGGGACTGGGAATGATTCTCCCAGATTTCGAAGCAAAATTGCAGTTACATTATGCACCACTTTATATCGGTTTCAACATTTCTTAAAATCTATTGGTTCATATATTTAAAGATGCCCTTAGTAAACAAAAGACATATAATTGTTTCCAGAACATCAGTTTCCTGGAGTGTGCAACTTATTTTGTTGAACGCGCTGTTTCAACTCGCGTTACGAATATTTCAAGCGTAAGCTTTGACTACGTTGGAGACAGTCCTTCATCTGTTTTCCAGAACTACAATTACTTCAGATGGAAAATATGGATTTTTTTTTGCAGGTTTCCACGGATGCGTTATCAATACCTAAGTGGTCTGGTTTTTTCATTCGGGGGTATAAGGGGGTTCGGTAGGTTGCATTTCGGCCATGTTAATTATAACACATTGAAGACCCGTTATCACTGTAACCACTGGAAAAGAAGAGGCTGAATTGTTCAGGGGTTGTTCTCTACATACAGCTACACACTTTAACACAAGGCGTTTCTAAAATTAATTTTAGTTGCCATTGTATGCTTTCTATGCATAACCACTAAAAACGTTGTAAAAATGACACATAAAAATGTATAAAATGATTTTTAAAAAATGAAACATAAAATGTATTCTATATACAACCACTATATATAACCACTAAAAACGTTGTAAAAAATGAAAACATAAAAATGTATAAAATAATACCAAAACATCATATTACCAAAATAATAGGATAAGTCTGTAGATACAAAAGACAAACCAGTGGTAAAAATTTCAAAGCTGTGTCATATATAGTTTCTGAGATAACGGGTCATTAATGTTCAAAAATAAAACTCTCGGAAATACGCAATTGAAGTTCATTGAGCTAACGCTGACCATACAACTGTAGATTCAGTGCATTCCAGCATCATAGGAGGGGTTATCTGGTCCCTCTTCTTAATGGAACTCCTCTTCAAGCTTCCTCTTGGCATTTGCACGCTGTTATCTAGCTTTTTTATGGAGTGTGGACAACATACGATCAACCCTTCTCACCCGCAGACTATCTAGCTCCGCCAGAACTGATCCCTAACTGTTGCGAAACCATGCATCTAGATATATATATATATATATATATCACACCGCTTGAAGGTAACACTGGACATGGCTCAACCGAGAGAACAAGCTGGATTCAGGAGTGGCTACAGCACAATAGATCATATCCATGTGCTGAGAGAACTAATTGAAAGAGCGAGGGAATATGAACTCCCATTGTGCATGGCTTTTATCGATTATGAAAAAGCCTTTGATTCAGTGAAACCATCAGCAGTTACAATGGCTCTGAAATCCTGCGGTATTGAAGATGCATACATTAATATTATTAACAACATCTATGAAAATGCAAGTGCAAAGATTCGGCTGTTTGAAAATACAACACACATAAAAATTGGAAAAGGAGTGAGACAAGGTGACACCATATCTCCGAAGCTCTTTAATGCCACATTGGAAAATGTCTTTCAATCACTGAACTGGGAAAACAAAGGGATAAAGATTAATGGAGATTATCTAACCCACCTTCGTTTTGCTGATGACATAGTCATTTTTGCAACTACCCCATCAGAGCTACAGAGTATGATCCAGGAACTTGCTGACAAGAGTAAAGAAGTGGGATTAAAAATGAACTTTCAGAAGACAAAAGTGATGTACAATGCTTTTACAAGAAATGAAGAATTATCGATTGATGGAGAAAAGCTGGAGATAACAGACACGTACGTTTATCTTGGACAGCAGATATCAAGTGAGGGTCACATTGATAAAGAAATTAATCGGCGTTCAAAACTTGCCTGGAGAGCTTTTGGAAGAAACAGCATAATTTTCAAGAGCAATATGCCATTATGTCTTAAAAGAAAAGTGTTTGATCAATGTATCCTTCCAGTGCTTACGTATGGTGCAGAAATGTGGACCTTAACTAAAAGAGACATACAAAGGCTGCAGACAACTCAAAGAGCCATGGAGAGGTGCATACTTGGTGTAACCAGGAGAGATAAGAAGAGGAACTCGTGGATCCGAAAAATGACAAGAGTGGAAGACATCATGATCAGAGTTAAATCCCTGAAATGGCAATGGGCTGGACATACTGCCAGAAGGACAGATCATCGATGGACAGCCGAAATTTTAGATTGGATTCCAAGGGACAGGAAAAGACCCAGAAGAAGACCACATGGGAGATGGGTAGATGAAATTCGAAAGTATGCAGGGTGACATGGAGGAGACTGGCACAAGACAGACCGTTGTGGAGGAAACTTGGGAGATCTTCGTCCAGAAGTGGATTGATAATGGTTGACAATGATGATGATATATATATCATCATCATCATCATCATCATTGTCAACCATTATCAATTCACTGCTGGACGAAGGTCTCCCCAAGTTTCCTCCACAACGGTCTGTCTTGTGCCAGTCTCTCCATGTCCTCCCGCATATTTACGAATTTCATCCACCCATCTCCCATGTGGTCTTTTTCTGGGTATTTTCCTGTCCTTGGAATCAATCTAAAATTTCGGCTGTCCATCGATGGTCTGTCCTTCTGGCAGTATGTCCAGCCCATGCCATTTCAGGGATTAACCTGATCATGATGTCTTCCACTCTCGTCATTTTTCGGATCCACAGTTTCTCTTCTTATCTCTCCTGGTTATACCAAGCATGCACCTCTCCATGCTTCTTTGAGTTGTTTGCAACCTTTGTATGTCTCTTTAGTTAAGGTCCATGTCTCTGCACCATGCGTAAGCACTGGAAGGATGCATTGATCAAACACTTTTCTTTTAAGACATAATGGCATATTGCTTTTCAAAATTGTAAGCAACTCAAAAGCTCTCAGGCATTATTTTCTTCATCAATGTGACCCTCATGATATCTGCTGTCCAAGATAATTATACGTGTCTGGTTATCTCCAGCTTTTCTCCATCAATCGATAAATCTCCATTTCTTGTAAAAGGCATTGGGTATCACTTTTGTCTTCTGAAAGTTCATTTTAATCCACTTCTTTACTCTTGTCAGCAAGTTCCTGGATCCTCTCTGCAGCTCTGATAGTAGTTGCAAAAATGACTGCGTCATCAGCAAAACGAAGTGGGTTAGATAATCTCCATTAATCTTTATCTCTTTGTTTTCCCAGTTCAGTGATTGAAGACATTTTCCAATGTGGCGATTAAAGCTTCGGAATATGGTGTCACCTTGTCTCCTCCTTTCAATATGTGTGTTGTATTTTCAAACAGCCGAATCTTTACACTTGCATTTTCATAGATGTCATTAATAATATTAATGTATGCATCTTCAATACCGCAGGATTTCAGAGCCGTGGTAACTGCTGGTTTCACCGAATCAAAGGCTTTTTCATAATCGATAAAAGCCATGCACAATGGAAGTTCATATTCCTCGCTCTTTCAATTAGTTCTCTCAGTACGTGGATATGATCTATTGTATGCTCCTGAATCAACTTGTTCTCTCAGTTGAGCCATGTCCAGTGTTTACCTTCAAGCGGTGTGAAAGAACTTTAGTGAAGATTTTATAAACCACTGATAGGAGGCTGATAGGTCTGTAGTTCCTGAGATCCTCAATGTCACCTTTTTTATGTAGCAGGATCATTGTAGCATTGTTCCAATCCTCTGGAATCTTCCCTTCATTAAGGCATCGAGTGAAAATTTGGGCGAGTACTGTTTCGATTTCTCCAATTGCTTCTTGTATGATGTCTATAGTAATTCCATCTTCTCCTGGAGCTTTCCCCCGCTTCATGTGCTTGATTGCATGAGCAACTTCTGCTGGGAGGACTGGAAGAACTCTGGTACCTTTCATGATGTCTGGAGTACATGTATCATCCCTTTCATATAATTTGGAGTAGAAATCTTTCACTCTTGTCAAAATTTCGCCTCTATTTCTTGTTATAGAACCATCTTCTTTTCTCAGAGCCATAATCTGTTTTCTTCCCTTACTGAGATGTCCCTTTGCTATCTTAAGGCTTTGGTTGTTTTCAATTGCTTTCCTCACTAGCTCACAGTTGAATTTCCTTACGTCTTCAGTGATACTTTTTTCGTGTTGTCTTGCATAGCTCTATATATTCCACTTTGGAAGTCACATCTTCTTTAGTTGTCCTCATCTCTCTTCTTTTTTGCATCAACATTTTGGTTTTTCCTGATAACTTGTTCACATGCAACTTGTTCTTAGACCCAGCTAATTTTGTTGCTGTTTCCATTAGAGCTTTGGTTATTTTCTGTTAACTTCCAGAAATATCCACTTCTTCCGATGTTAGGCCTTCTAAAGCAGAGAATCTGTTCTTCAGTTCTAACTTGAAAGTATTATGGTGTTTTTTAAGGTTGGTTATGTCAATACATTTTGTTTGTCTTATGAGCTTGCCACGTTCCAGTTTAGTGTTAAGGTGCATCTTACATCTCACCAATCTATGGTCACTACCTGTGTTGAACTTGTTCAGCACACTGCAGTCTTCGATGACGAATTTTTTTGTTACACATAATAAAATCAATTTCACTTGTTGTTCCAATTGGATGTCTCCATGTCCATTTCCTGTGTGGCTTTTTCTTGAAAAAGGAGTTCAAGATGAAAAATCCTTCTGCCTCTGCAAACTCAACGAGAGTATTTCCACGCTGGTTTCTGTTGCCGTGACCGAATTTACCTACTGAAGTTTCATTCTGTTGCCGTTGCCCTATTTTTGCATTGAAATTTCCCATAATTATCTTCAAGTGCTGCTTACCTTTATTATTTAGATGACGAATTTCCTCATAAAATTCTTCAATTTCTTCTTCAGGATGACTTGTGGTGGGTGCATAAGTTTGAATAATCTGAGCCTGGTATCTTCTCGATAGTTGGATAACGAGTCGTGCAGCTCTGTCAGATGAACTTTCAACTTCTACCACTTTATCCTTCAGTTTCTTGTTTATTATAAATCCAACACCACTAGTTCTGCCAGTATCTGTCCCACGATAATAGAAGAGATGTCCACTTTTCGGTTCAATGAGATCTTCTCCTTTTCTCCTTACCTCACTTAGCCCGACGATGTCCCACTTGATCCTTTGTAGTCCCTCTTCCAATTCAAGAAGCCTTGAATCAGAAGATAGGGAGCGTCCGTTATAGGTAGCCAAGGTCAGCATCAAATGGCAGCTTAGTCGGTCCTCCCGGGGATTCTTAGCACCCTCTGCCTTCATGTCGCACTGGCCGCTGCCGTGGCCAGGTACATTCCAGCTGCCGGAGACTGAGGGCCAAGATTTAAGTTGTAGAGTCATTTTGGAGGTGTTTGGCCATAACTCACCACGCTGGCCAAGCTGGTTGGTGAGTGTGGGATAGCATTTCCTCTGATCCCGATGGTATAGTTATACCGCTATTGGCGGTCGTCAGAGCCCCTTTACATGGGAACAGGATGCACCACGAGAAGGCGGGGTTGACATTTGTCAAGGAGAGGCTGTGATGTTACGCATCACCTGACCTTACATCCCATATATATATATATATATATATATATATATAACAACAACATTAAAATTAATAAGATTCTGATTAATCTATAGAAGCTCACTAAGGTGATTTAATACATGCAAAGATTATTAAATAAACTGCTCGTGTATTTTATAATATTTCTCATGTATTCTGGAGAGTTAATTCTGCTCATTCTGATCATACAGATCCACAGTCTTAATTTTATATATTTTTTCTCTGGTTAAAATCTCCGCGCGTTGGTTTCTTGCTGTATGAGGAGGCCATCAGCCCCACCCTCACTGCCCCCCAGCGTCTAGGGAGTGGCGGAAGGGGTCAGCCATGTTCTCCTCTTGTAAGGAGAAAAGTTTTTGTCACACAAGAGGTAAGCTCTCTTCCTTGTTTTGGGTTCTAGGTTTTATAAGTTCAATGTTTGTACTTTATGTACCTTTTCTCTGTCGTTTTTTAGCTTTTCAGCTTTTAAGCATTGGTTTGTCTGTTAACATTTATGCGGGTTTTAACTCTTACTTTTCTTTGTAACTTTGAGCGTCTTTTGGGGTACCTAGGAACAGAGGAAGGCTAAGCTTGTTCCTTTTCTATGCGCTGTCTATGCGCTGTTTTTTCAAAGTAGTTAAGTTCTTAATAACTAATTAATTATGCACTTAAAGCACTGCTGAAATACTTTGTACATATTGCAACTAACTGTTTAAGGTATATAACTTTCACAAAGTTTTTCTTTAGTTAATTATTATCTTTAACTTATTCTCGTTTTCGTGCTGTCATAAGTTGTAGAGTAGGGGGTTTTAGACTCAAGTTTTCTTTCAAAAATCTGTTCGTTATAAATTAACATTTCCTTTTTTAATTGCAATGTAAAATTTGGATTTCTTTTGCATTGTTTTTCAGGTTTAAATTCTCTCTCAAACGAACTTGGAATTTCGTTATAGCTGAAAATCATTTCTATTTATTATGTCACTCTCACAGCTTGAGTTCTCTTTAATCTTCTTCTCTCTGTTTAATAGTAACAGATGAAGAGCATGGGTCAGGCCATGAAGGTTAATGGATGCAAGCGAAATTGTTAACTAGTGCTAGGTCATGCTACTCTACGGAGGACATGACTTATATATATATTTTTTAAACTATTTTAGGTGGGAATGTTACTTGCATCTATGGCCTTGCAGAAACCCATTTCCAACTAGGTCTTTACAGTGGAAGTGAGAAAATGCAGAGTTTTTGCTGGTCCTTGATAAAGCCAAGGCTCAGTATTCTCGACACCTTCTACATTCAGTTGTTTTATTTTATTTATTTATTTTATTTTTTTATCTTTTCTCCTTTTACTCACACAGGTAGATACATAACCTTTTCTATGTTGTATTAGGTGTGAGTCAAAATTATATATGTATTTTTTTGCTTAGGTATCTTCTTTATAGAATATATATATATATATATATATATATATATATATATATATATATATTCCCTTTGTTAAAGTTTAGGATGGCATCATACACTCCAAATAACCTCAGACTACACTACTAACCTCAGACTACACCAACAGAACAGTAGAGACCGGTTCGTGTGACTGTCCCTAATGAAATCTATCAGTTATTGTCACGAAGCACATGTTTTTATTCCTTTGCAGCGGGATTGCCAACTTGAAACAAGAAACCTCTGTTCTTAGAACTGTGAAATATGTAGTAGTACTACAAAAAAACACGATATAGCGTGACATCAAATACCAAATGAGGAGAACGCGCGAAAAAGCGTCTGGCATGAGGATAAGTACAAATGAGCTGTCAAATTAAAGCCAATATTCATGCTATGGAAATATACAATAATACAAAACTTTATTTTTGTGCCCATATTAACCTACAGAACTCCCTTAATGACAACCGTGAGGGACTAGATGGGCTATAAGCACTAGTACGTCCTTAATTTAGGGCAAACGCTTCCAGGAAAGAGAGAGAGAGAGAGAGAGAGAGCCAATGCCATAAGGCAATAACAATATCTATGCCCCACTGGGATTTGAACCCGGATCCATCTCGGAAGAATGGTCCGAAGCCAGCTCTTAGAGTACTGCGCAAACGGAGTGGCCAGTAAAGTTGTAACTACACAGATTATTTTTTGCAGTGTTATGCATTGTAGGAGTAAGAAAAGTTTATGCGCAAGGTAAGGTAGGGCTACGCAACGAGCGTTTCGTTCAGAACTGAGCCGGAGCGATGATTGTTGCCGAAACATCGTCTTGTCGTACATTTGGAATTTCTGGGAGGGAGACACACTACAATTTGTAAAACCACACGCCATATAGTAAAGCTCGAACACCAGAGATAATTGGAGCCATTAATGCTGGTGTGTAGTGACGTCGGACGACTTAACATCGTTCTCTTTCTGTATGAATGTGAATTAGCAAGATAGTTGTAAAAAGAGTAGTCAACACAGTTGATCTCTGACCAGGCAAAATTCATTTTGTCAGAAACTTGAAAATGACAATCCTACAAAACGGCCCTAGTTTTCTCAGTGATTAGATGTTAAGTGTAAAGAGCGAATTTACTGAGTACCTGATGTCTGACTAGGCCCACACTGATTTATCATACGGTGATATCAAAAATAAGTGCCGCTGTAGGCACGTAATAACGAACAAATACGACATCAAAAATATTACACCCACGAAATGTTACATTGTGGCTTGCAGTAAAAACAAAGCTCCGGATTAGTGGAGGCTCAGATACATATTAAACGCATTAAGGTGACGGAACCTGATAAGACCAATTTAAAATACCAGCATCAGAGGGAGGGAACTACAGACTCTCAGTTTAAAGCACCATCCCCTCTTTAGTGGTGGTAAATCCCCTCTTTAGTATTGAGGAGCGAACAGCTGAAGGATCTGTTAGATTCTTATCCGGAGACATATATACCATTAGATAACCCAACTGTTAGCAAGATTTTCACGCCGGCCAAGATTGTCCGTCCTGTAATATCTGCTTTTCTTAGAGATCACCGTAACAATTTGTATGCGAGTGTGTTGCATTAAATAAACTTTTCAGTTGGATTATAGAATCGCAGCCCGAATTATTTACTGCAAGCATATTATGATCTTTTTCAAGAATGAAAAAAAGTGGTCCAATCCCATGTTAGAGAACATGGGTTACATAAGATTTGATCAGGAGTTGGTAGATTCCAAGTTTTGAGTATCTGTTTAATTGTTCTGTAGTGCATATTGAACTGTAATAATAACACACATTTGTGTGTTTATATAGGGCGTCGTTTACCAAAAGCTGATTGTTCCAGAATGTTATAATTGATTTCCCCATTTAACCTCATCAATGTTCTTATAGTTTTAGTATTTATTTTTTTCCCGTTATAAAATTCAATAAACCAGGTGTGCATGCCACGCCTGTAGGTTTCTACAACAGGAAGTAAATTCAAAAATAGCCCACAGTTTTCTGAAGAAAATGACGTCACTGTGGTAATGGGAACTCGTTTACACATGAAACAGGAGACTCTTGAGACACCACAGCATCTGGTTTTAGTAAGGTGACACCACTTGCAATACTAGACGACTAGTGAAGACACATTTTCGGCAGACGTTTTTGCAGCAGGCTCGTCTCCCATTTCAGTAAAGATCCATTACCAACAACGTCACCAGATCTAACTGCCCAGTAATTCTACCTTAAGGCTCTTTGAAGGAAGGTCCTTACCAGGAACACACCATCAGCAAAGGATAGCTCTAATCAACAATTTAAGCGGCCAATGTATCTTAATCAAACGATGCCCAAAATTTTCTGTCCAACCTAAGCAGAAATGGTCCCATAGCAGCCGGGTATTATGAAAGTTACGACAAGACAAATCTGTCCTGCTCTCATCTCAAAACTACCTTTCACTGGTAATATGAGTTACCTTGTAGTCCTTTATTCTCTGCTCTATGCCCTATGTCATATTCAGGAAAGGTTAGTCTTTCTTCTCTGACATTACGTCTCTGGATGGAAACAAGTTACTCAAACGGCTCTCTAATTTCTTAGGTTAGTCGCCATTATTAATATGAGCCGTTTTACCAAACAATAAATCAGAGAAAAATGATGTCAATCATCCTAATTGACCAATTTGAACAAATTGCGTTAAGGGGAAAGGAACAGTTTTGATGCGCAGGTTCCCATTTGTTCTAGTCATGTTCGGCATAGATTTAGAAAGCCAATAAATATATTCGTTCGAGTTGATTTTAACCCATTTGTTTTACCTAGATGTACCTGTTGTTTGATTCAAGATTTCTCCACGGATGCAGGTCGCAAAGTTCCTAAAAAGGGCGATCTAGAGTCAGTATTCTCCAGTTGCTTCCTATTGCTCTGGTTGAAGAGTCTTCCCATCTAGTTATGGGTCTACCGGATTTTCTCATGGTAGATTTTGAATACTAGTTTATGACACAGTAGATCCACTTGTTGTAGGTGAGTCTGGCGATAAGAGTTCCCCATTGTGCCTTGTTGTCATATATTGTTTTCACTACTTCTTTTACTCCAGTTAATTTTCTGATAGTTGTTTTTGTGATGTGATCCTTTTGAGCTCGTCTTTTGTAAAAAAAGATCGTGCTTCTGTTATCGGGTTGTCCGTCCGTCCGTCAGTCTGTACCCACGAAATCTCTGCAACTATTAGTCCGATTTGAAAAATTCTTTTTGCAATGGGAAGCTGGAAATATGCAAATGATGATCATTTATTTCGTTTTTATTTTTACGATGTACAATTTTGCCGGTTGAGGACGTAAATGCAAATGATGTCGAATTCAAAAAAAAGTTTTATTCCACATATTTGCTTCTAAACATCCGATTGAAAAAATGTTATCTTTCGATTCCATTTATATCGAAGAGTATTTTAGATATAGTTACTTTTTCAAATTACGCATAGATCTTCCGCTAGGCGGCGTAAAGTAAATTACTTTTTCCTCGATTACTCTTCTTCTTAAAACTTCGATTTGAAAATTATTTTCTTCAGACGATATATCTCCTGATGGGGAATCGTTTGCACATAATTTCTATTTTTATAAAAAATAGTTTGGCCACCAGGGGGCGTAAATCTTAATTTCCGCTTCTGTTGCATTTGCAGCAAAATATGATGTTCTAAACTCTCGATTGAAAAAAGTCGTTTGTTGACCGATACTACTCATGCCGACAAACGTTTTAGAAACATTTCCTTCATAAAATAGTGTATGGTTTCTACGCCAGGGGACGTAGATATATATCTTATTTTTGTCAATATCTCTACTTCTAGGAGTCCGATTTGAAAAATTCCTTCTTTGTTAAATAGTGTTTCTAGTGTGACACGTGGTTCATATAATTTTAAAATTTTCAAGTAATTCATAGACTTTCCGCTAGGGGGCGTAAATGTAAATTGCGTTTCCCAATATATATCTGCTTCTAAATCTCCGATTTGAAAAATTCTTTCTGCACCGCATACAGCTCCTGATGGGAAATAGTTTGCACATATTTTCTAACTTTTGTAAGAAATGGTTTGGCCACTAGGTGGCGTAAGTCTTAATTTCCGCTTCTGTTGTACTTGCAGCAAAATATGAGCTTCTAAATTCTCGATTGAAAAAAAAACCTTGTTAAGCGATACTACTCCTAATGTCGACAAGCCTCTTAGGAAAATTTTCTTCTTGAAAAAATGCATGGTTTCTACGCCAGAGAGCGTAGATGTATATCTTATTTTTGTCAATATCTCTACTTCTAAGAATACGATTTGAAAAATTCCTTCTTTCTTGGATAGTGTTTCCGATGCGAAATGTTTTTCCTATAAATTCAAAATTTTCAAGTAAATCATAGACTTTCCGCTAGGGGACACAGAGGTAAATTGCGTTTTCTGCGTTATTTCTGCTTCTGAAACTCTAATTTGAAAAATTCTTCCTGTATTGCATACAAGACCTGACTGAAAACTCGAATAATTTTTTTTGTCTTGGAGCGATACCGCTTATACGGATAAACATTTTGAGAATACTTTGTTCCTAAAATAATGCATGGTTTTCCCACCATGGGACGTGAAGTCACATCCTATTTTTGTCGATATCTCTGTTTCTAAGAGTTTGTAAGTTCACGATTCCGTTTAGTACAATATCTGAGGGTTTAAAATCACGATTGAAAATTTTCTTTCTTTCGTCAGATCTATTGTGTTCCATACCGGTTCCATTGACTTTGACTAACTTTGATAAATATAATTTGCGTCAGAACGGATTCAAAACACGTGCTTATTACACCCGAATATTCGGTGTCATCTTTCTTGTTTACTTATCTCTAGGGTTCTTCTTTCCGTAGATAGGGGTAGTTTGAAGACTGAGTTCCTCCTTTTTTTGTGGTGCTCCACGTTTCAGAGCCGTATGTTAAAATGGGAGGATAAGCTGTTGAACATCTTACCTCTTATTTTGATACCTAGCTTTGCTTCTGTGATTGTGGTTTTGATACTCTTAAAGAGGGTTCATGCCATTCTTTTCCTTTTAGACATTTCTTCAGAGATGTCAATGTCCCTATTTATTGTTTGTCCAAGGTATGCTTAGGATTCTACATTTTCTTTGGTGAAACTATTTAGTTGGATGATTTCGACGGTATTTATTTCTCATCCGTTTGGTTTCATCAGGGTGGGTTTCTACACGAAGTTTGTTACAGGCGTCATTTATTTGGTGAAGCATGTTTTCAAACTGTAGAAGATCCTGAGCTATGAGTATTATATTATCTAAAGACATCGGTATTTGGAGCAACAGTCCATCAATATTTATGCCACTTTTAAATAAGTTTCCCTTAACCCCTTAAGCGGGCGCTGTACCTGAACCAAAGGTTGCCCAAATTTTCCTGAACTCCTAAAACAGAAGTGTTCTCATAGTGACCAGGTTATGTGAACGCTACGGTAAAACAATTCCTTTCCATCTTTCATCTCAGGAGAACCGATTATGAATCTGTCGCTGGTTGTAAGTGCTCCCTTACAGTCCTTAGTCTCAAGTATGTAGTCGAATTCCCTTACAGTCTTTTATTCTTTGTTCCATCTCTCAAGGAATGATTCAGAAGGAGTACTCCCCTTGATATGGATATCATGCCGCAGGGTAGAAATAAGATAGTCAACCATCTTTTCTCTTCTTTCTTAAGTTCGCCGTCCTTTTTACGGCATTCTCAGCGGAAAATATAATAATCAGACAAGAAGGATTAAGGACAATTATATCCCCAAATGACCACCTAGAATGACAAACCTCAGGTAAAAGCAATGATTTCTAATGCGAGGTTCACCCGTTTCTGTCGTGTTCGGCCCACTTCTTAAATAGCGAATATACACTGAAGTGCCAGAAAAACTGGTACAGACGAGCTTATGCAAAATACATAGCAACGCCACCTATGCGCGTACTCGGTTGCTTCAGCTAGTTCGTATATAAAGCGATTGACATCCTTGCCATCTATCAGAGCTATTTTCGGCATAAGAATGACAAGTAATAACGATTTAAGTGATTTTTAACGCGGTGTTATAGTTGGCGCTCGTGAGATGGGCCATAGTACTTCGGAAGTAGAAAGGAAGTTCGGATTTTCACGGACGACCATTGCAAGGATGTACCGTGACTACAAGAATTCCAGCAAAACCTCCAACCTACGATACCAATGTGGCCTTCAAAAGATATTGTTTGAACGTGACCATCGTCGGCTGTCAAGAATCTTTTCGCGTGATAGGCTTGCAACACTCTCATAGGTATCATAGGAATTCAATGCTGAAGCCTCAACAAGCATCAGCGTCCGGACTGTGCAACGTACCCTGCACGATATGGGCTTTGAGAGCCGACGCCCAATTCGAGTCCCCTTGATGGGTGCACGACACAGAGCTATGCGCCTCGTTTGGACACGGTAACACCGCCACTGGACATTTGATGACTGGAAACAAGTAGCTTGGTCTGACGAGTCGCGTTTCCAACTGTATCGGGCAGATGGAAATATTCGTGTGTGGCGCAAACCCCATGAAGCCATGGATCCAGCCTGTCAACAGGTAACTGTACCGGCTGGTGGGGTCGGGTCTGTAATGGTATGGGGTGTTTTTATCTGGACTTAACGACCATTGCAAGGGTGTACCGTGACTGGATGTCTACAAACGTCTGTGACCGGCCAACGCTATGTGCGCATCCTTTCTGATGAGGTACACCAGTTCATGTCCTGCATTCATCATGATGGGTTGGGCCTGTTCGAACAGGACAGTGCACCTCCACATAAGTGTACGGACGACACATTATGGTTAGATGAGCATTCATATAAGGGGTTGGGTTGTTGCCATTCCCACCCAAGTCCCCAGATCTGAACGTGATAGAACACATTTGGGATGCCATGGAACACGCTATCGGACGCAGGAATCCAAGACCCTGGAATACACCCGAATTGTGGAACGCTCTGCAGGAAGTATGAAGTGCATTGAATACAGCATATTTCCAGAAGCAAGTGAAGTCCATGCCCCGTCGTATTTCTGCAGTCCTGGGCTCCCGTGGCAGGCCTACCAAGTATTAGACTGGTGTACCTGTTTTTCTGGAACTTCAGTGTATTCGTTCGAGCTGATTTCAGCCTATGTTGTCAACCCCGAGTTAATTCGTTCCATCTGGTTTTTCAAAGTGCATGTAAAGAGGTTAGGTTATACGTATAACATCTCCTTGTTGCACACCTCGGTTTATAGAAATTGTTATAGGATCATGGAATAAGGTTTTTTATGTAGAGCTTCGGGTATTAATTTTTTTTATTACGGTATTAAGTACATTTTGATTGCCAGGAGTTAATTCATTTCAGAAGGTTGAAGGGCTAAAGCATGAATTTTATCGCGCCATTGAAGTCAACATTAAAGACACTCATGAAAGAAATACGGGATTACGCCATATAATACAAATTTCGAAGATGACAATCCGATTTTTGGCGTAAATGTGACAAGGATGGTAAGTCCGATAATATCCGAAAACTTGAAAATTTTCATCGTCCTGGAGCGGGACTCGAACCCGCGTCTCCCAGAAAAACGCGCGGGTATGCTAACCACTACACCACCCAGAACGACAAAGTTTCAAATTGATCGGAAACTTGAAACTTTGTCGTTCTGGGTGGTGTAGTGGTTACATACCCGGGGGTTTTCTGGGAGACGCGGGTTCGAGTCCCGCTCCAGGACGATGAAAATTTTCAAGTTTTAAGATATTATCTGACTTACCATCCTTGTCACATTTACGCCAAAAATCGGATTGTCATCTTCGAAATTAAAGACACTGTTATGAATCACGTGATCCACTGGTGTATCAGCCGCCTAATCTCTCAACGGAAACATGTTATCAGCATCGTGTTTTAAAATAAATGGACTGCTAGGAAAAGTGTACATTTATGCTCAAAAATCATCCTAAAAACGTAAAGGCCTTTAACGTAAAACCAAAATGAAATGTGTCAGATATAAATGGTGCGGTTTACCAACTCAATAGACAAAACATTAGGAAAAGGACTTACAGACAGTTCACACGGGCATCCGTATCGCAGAATGGAGCAGACCCAAACGGAACGCATTCGGTAAATAATCGGACAGCAGTGCTTTCCAACAGTCTACCGCAGTCGACGAACGGGTAAACGTGGTAATCAGACCCATACATCACTAAACGTTTCAGATATGTAACAATAATTTTACAATCTCTCATTTTTGTTAAACTTTCAGAGATATCTTACAATTACGTTTCAGCAACATCTTTGATCGCGGACGCCGCTGCCCAGCAGAGGCTCCTAGGTGACCACTGCGATACTGTCGCTGTCTTCTCATTTTTAAAACAAATTGACTTTTTTAAACGTATCTAGATTTTAGCCCTATCATCATTCTCCTTTTTCAGTTTTACGGAATCAGCTAGATTTTAATCATTGTATTATGTTTTTAATACTGTTTGTTGGTCTTGTGTCTGGCGCTCTTTGGTCAAACATGGCCATTGCGCCATAAAAATCAACCAGCCAACCAACCAGCAACATCTATTTTGGAACATAACTCTTTGTACATTACGGTTACGTTCAAATAGCATTCAACAATACTACTGTTTTATAGTTTCCATTGTGCATAATTGCGAACTTCGTGTTACATTCTGGCGATATTTAAGATGTTTGGTTTGGCAACGGCGTGGATGCGCATGCGCATTTATGCCATTTAACCGAAGCACTCTCGTAGCCGTATTTCCACGTGCTACTGAGATATTCTTTGGTGATACTGTCGTATTCGAGTTAGTTAGTTAGTTGATTTAATATTCATCTTTTTTTTTTTGTGATTCAAGATCATCTGAAAGTAGTAATTGTTTTGATTATTATAATTTTTAGAATCTAAAAAGCAATTTATTAAATCTAAGTAGATGGTTGTTGTATATTATATTGTACCAGCATGTCTTTTTTTACTTGAAACTGAGAAATTTTATATTGGTAGGTATTTAGAGAAATGGCGTATTTGATTTTCGTCCTTTTTTTCGCTGAAAAATAGTCTATTCCACATGTATAATAGAAATTCGACATCCTCATTTGGGACCGATTTTTATTTCTTTTGTTACTAATATATAAACGCCGCCACTATTCCCATTCGACGGCGGACTGCGTTGTACCTGTGAAATCGTAAACAACTCGTACTACGACTGTTGTTGCTTTTGAAACAGCTGTCGAGTGTAATATCTTTTATTGTGTTTTTACAAAGTTTATTAAAACTATAATGTTCAACGTAGTGAATACGTAACAATAATACACTGCTGGACAATTGCTAAGGACGGATCGTAAACGGCTATATAGCGCATAAAAAAGTAAGTGTGGTTGGATGCCAAGTGAAATAAAATAATGTCAGAATGCCAGGACATTACAAGAAAGACAATTTATTGTGCTCTGAAATCCAGAAGGCTTTGGAACGTGTTCAAGGGACAAACAGGCCATTTTGTGCAGAATACGTAAACATGAAAAAAATGCAATTACCGTCCACGGGCGTTCCGGCGTAAGATGTAAATACGGGATATGGCCCCCATGGAGGGCGATGCAAGACTCCACACGTCGTGTCATGCTTTGCACAACATTATCAAGCAGCTGTTGGGGTAATTTATCCCATTCCTCTGTCAGTGCACGGATGAGGGTGTCCTTGTTTATTGGAGGGCATTGGCGACCAGCAAGACTCCTCCCCAAAGTATCCCACACATGTTCAATGGGATTCAGATCTGGAGAACGTGCTGGCCATACGAGGCGTTGAATATCCTCGCTCTCAAGACACTCCTAGACAGCGACTGTTCGATGACATGTTGCGTTGTCGTCCATAAAAATGAATCTATCACCGACAGCACCACAGAGCATGCGAATATGAGGTAGCAGAACATCATTAATGTATCGTTGGCCAGTCATAGTCACAGATGGAAGCACATAGAGGGATGTACGGCCATTGATCATGATGCCAGCCCATACCATGACACTACATGTCGGATATCGGTCCCATTCCTGTATGTTTGCTGGACAATATGCAGTACCACTATCACGCCAGATCAGTTGTCGTCGACAATCAGACGATAGACTGTATCTACTCTCATCTGAGAAGAGGACAGCAGACCAGTCGTTATCAGTCCAATTGCGATGTTGATGGCACCATTGCAAACGGGCGGTACGGCGACGTCAGGACAATGGGATGCACACAACTGGACGGCGGGCGTATAGTCCTCTGTCATGTAAACGTCTGGCGACAGTTTTTCGGGAGATTCGCTTGCCAGTAGCAGCCATAAACTGATTTGCTACCTCACTAGCTGTGCTGCGCCGGTGTCTTTTTGTTGATAGCACTATGTACCGATCTTCTGCAGGTGTCGTACTTCAAACACGACCTCCCCCGTGACGTTTGCTACACTCTCCATTTGTTTGAAATGATTTCCAAAGCCTTGAAACAACACTGTGGCTGACGTCGAACTCCCTGGCAACATCTGTTATTTTTCGCCCTTCTTCAATCTTGCCAAAAATACGGCCACGCGTAAAATCATCTAGGTTATGTCGGGAAGACATACTGAAAATTGCAAGTTCGTCAATTGATTCTTTCCCTTTCAACTTTGCGTTTGAACAACAACGGTGAATACGCGTCAAATCCTTTATATCTCTTATCAGCGCTATGACGTCACGAACAAGTTCGGCAATATAAAATTTGCATACGCACAACACGTCTTACTGTATCCCGCACTTATGCTAATTTCCACATTTTCCTGCCTTCCATTTTATGGTTGCTATTGTTGCTATTTTCATCCGTCCTTAGCAATTGTCCGGCAGTGTATGATGATGTCACAAATATCTTTCAAATACGTAACAGTAATGTAACGAAGTTACAAATATCTTTCAAATATGTAACATTAACATGAAGCTTGTATGTTGAAGTTACAAAGACCTTTCACTGTAACGCGTCAGTTATGTTTAAAAGTTTTGTAACGTTTGAGGACATTATGACGTAACCGTAAGGTTTCTGAAACATTACTTTTACATTGCGCAATGTATCTGAAAAGTTTCAATGTTTTAGTGCTGCGTACATGTAACATATACGAAATATTCTTTGCTGTATTGAGAGAGATTTTGACTGTGGACGCATTTTCGGCCAGTGACAGATGGTCATTGTATCCCCCCAAGTTGTATGTATACCGTCGACGGACGTACCAGCGCTCACAGAGCAAGCAGAGGCAGACCACACGCCATTGATATCCGGGGTCTACGTATATTATCCAGGCTTGTACAGACAGATCGCTAGTAGACACCTGAGGCGCAAATCATACCCAGGTAAAATGTAGGCAGCCCAAGCAGCTTCAGCGAGTGAACTGTACAGCGCACGTTTAATTTCGTGGGTAACGGCAGCCGACGCCCTACTCGTGTGCCATTGTTGACTGCTCGTCGTCGGATATTACGACTTGCCTACTTCCGGGAACATACAAACTGAACCTCTGCATAGCGGCCCCTCGTCGTGTCGTCAGATTAATCCAGTTTTCAGCTGTACCAGTCTGGTGGCAGGGGAGGGTGTGGCGTCGACAGCATGATGCCTAAGCCCCTCCGTGCCAGGTTGGCTACCTTCAAGGTGGTGGTAGATCTGTGATGGTGTGAGGAGCCTTCTCATGGGACACATTAGATCCCTTAGTGTGTCTAGAGAAGTTCTTAACCGCTGCGCGCTACCACCACGTGCTGGCTGATCATCTTCAGGCTTTCATGGTTGGCTCTCTTCAAGGTGGTGGTGGATCTGGGATTGTGTGAGAAGCCTTCTCATGGGACACGTTAGATCTCTTAGTGAGTCTAGAGGAGATCATTATAGCAATCTCGCACATATGAATGTCGACTGAAAGAGAAAACCATGAAATATTTGCAGTAAAAATTATGTATCTACACACTACAGATATAGTGATAACATAAGCAATTTGTTTTCAAATATTGTGATAAAAAATAAACTAACGATATTAAGAATGTTTTGTGGAATACGTCGTCTTTTACTAACGAGTCGTTGAGAACGGTACTCAGCAGCACCGGGTTTTATACAATGCCTGACTAAATTAAAAGTCGTGTGTGTTAATACTTCGTGGAAGCACCTTTAACACGAATTACAGCACGCATTCGGCGTGGCATGTTGTCTATGAGTTTATGCCCCACTGATTTGTGGTCAGCTTTGCAGTAACATTTCGGCAAGATCCTTGGATGATGACGGAAGAGTTGTCTTACACCTTAGATTCCCCTCGAGTATATCCCACCGACCATCAATCGGTTAAGGTCAGGACTTTGTGGTGGCCAATTCAAGTGTATGAATGATGCCTCATACTCCTTGAACTAATATTTCACAATTTTAGCCCGATGAATCGAGGCATTGTCATCCTGGAATAAGCCATTGCCTTCAGGGAAGAAAACTTCCATTGATGGAATCAGGTGGTCATTCAGTATGCTTAGATACTTAGGTGACTTCATTTTACTGCTGCATGGTGTTGCCGCGCGTAGTTCAGCCGAATAGGAGCAAGCCCAGATCATAACCCTTTCTCCTGAGGCATGTACAGTGGGTACGGTACAGGAAGGGTCCAATACCTCATGCGGTTACCTTCGAACCCTGATGCGTCCATCATGTTGGAAGAGAGTATACCTCGACTCATCATACCACATGACTCTCTCCCATGGCTCAGAAGTCCAATCTTTTTGTTCCGTGGCGAATTGGAGTCTTTTTTTACGATTACTCTCACTAACCAGTGGTTTACTTTTTTCAACACAGTCGTTTAATCCCAGTTATTTAAGTTCCCGTCTCATCGTGTGAGTGGAAATGGTTTTGCCTCCCACTATTGAACATGGGTGTGAGTTCTAGTGTCGTTTTTTTGTGATGTGATTTCACTAAGCGTTTTAATGATCTTCGGTCTCAATTATTCAGGAGAGTTTTTCGACCACACATGTTCCGCGAAGTTGATGCTTTACCACCATCATTTAACGATTTAATAATGCGTTGGGCGTCTGCCCTTGCCACATGCCAATAATTTAGCCCTTTGTGAACTCTGTTATATCGTTTCCTCGATCGCGTATAATGTCTTCCGCCATGGTCGCTTAGTACCGATGAGAGCACGCTTATCCCGTAACATTAAAAGGTTGTATTGGCCGCAGCATTATGCAAATATTCGAAGTACTTCACCAGTCATGCCCTTCTCGGTATTTGCGTGTTTCCAATCACAACGTGATTTTTTTTGTGGCCAGGCAGTATATCATTGCTTAGAAAACTTTTATAACACAAGTACAACTTTTTGTGGTTTACGTAAAGCTGCTTCAGCTTCTTGAACCTGAAAAATATAATTCAACATAAACGCTAAGAACTTAGATCTACATATTTTTGCAGTAGGCGTTTCTCGGAGAATGACGCCTACGCTTGAGACACAACATAGAACAACAAAGTTACGTTTACTTACTCTTTTCGAGAAGAAGCCGTCTCCACGTGCCACAAACAAAGAATCATTTCGTAGACCCCGGGCAGCTTTCTGAAGGCTGCGTTCAGTTGACAGAAGAATGAACACTCACTAATTTCTATAATTTTTTCCTCTCGAGAACTGCAGGTTCTTGGACACGTGTATAGAACTCGTCTTGATTTCTGAAGAACAATCCAGTTACGAGCTGTAAAACCTTAATATCTAAAATAGAGTGTGAATTTGTAATTCTGATGGTGATAGAAAGATTTAGGTAGAGGATTTCAGAAAGGAGAGTGTCAGTTTCCAGGTCTTAAACAACCCTACAAATATTGAGTCACACGGATGCGAGGTACAGAACGCATCCTGAAAGTAATGCCTCTTCCCTAATAACTTTTGAAATGTTTAAGTGATCTTAATGAAACTGCACTGACATGTACTATGATATGTTACCAATGTTGGAATAGATGTTTTTCAGAATCGGAAATAAAGATCATGAATAACAGAGAAAACCAGCGAGTCGTAATTGAATTCATGAAAAAAGAGGGATGTGAGGCTTCAGAAATCTACAGACGACTCCTGGTGGTGCATGGAGCTGCCACAATCGATATCAGTAATAGTCAAAGATGGATGAAGAGGTTTCGAGAGGAAGAAAGTTCAGTGTCGGTCAAAAAACGGAGTGGAAGACCCGCGACTGCAGTGACAGGTGCCAAAAGGCAAAGAGTGAAAATTCTCACCACAGCTGATTTTCATGTCACAATCCAAGTGTTGCAACAATGAACAGTGCAGACATTGAAGAAGCTAAAGGAAGCTATCAGATGGAAAAGACGTGACATTCCACTTCATAGTGCTATTTTACAGCATGATAATGCACGTCCCCACAGCTCAATTGAGACTTCACAGGCTATTGTCAAAATATGGTGAACAAGTCCCCTACAGTCACGATTTGGCTCCCTCAGCCTTTTTCTGTTTACCCCTTTGAAAAATACTCTTCTTGGGGAACCTTTCGAGAATGTGACAGACGTTAAACTATCTGTGAATTCATCGGTGAAACGACACCCTCAGGAATGTTTCCAAAATTGATTTTACTAATGTGTTCAAAGACGGCGGAAATGCATAAAAAGTGATGGACAATACTTTGAATAGGCTAGCATTATTAACAATATGTCCAAGTATTTTGCCCCCAAGATTCACATTTTTGCTGCCGCAAATAAAAATCTTATGAGGGACGAGGCATTACTTTCAGGATGCTCTTTGTAAAAAGGAGGAGGAAGCCTCCATATTTATAATCGGGGCCAGTAACCGAAATCTGACCGCTTAATGTGCCCATCCGACCCACGATGGATATTTAGTGGTTCAAGGGTTCGCACCTGCTTGGAATCGAACCTGACACTTTTATGTAGCAGTCAAGAACATTGATGGCAAAAAATTTACCGGTGGCCTTTTAAAGCAGTGTACTAACGAAATCGTGGGGTGTCTGTCTCTCCTTAACAATATGGTAACGAAATACCTGATGACGTTTTTAGACGCCAAACCCAGAATATGCTTTAACATTTTCTAGTGTCCTTGTTCGAAAGGTCACCCCATATAGAGGTTTCAGCATAAAATAAGTAGTAAAGTTATTCAGTTGTAAAACGTCCATCACTTCGAAAATTCAAAGTCGAACACTGAGATAACATACGATTTCACACACAATTTGAACAAAACATTTTGAAACTGGAAAATGAAGACAGTTTTCGTGCGGAATATTATTACAATACACTGCTGGCCACCCAAAAGGCAACACCAAAAAGGACACGAGATAGTAAAGCCAGATTTACTGGACACATAACAACAGATACAAAGATGAAACGATTGTGCTTACAGGCTGGTGCGACTTGCGGAACACGCAGACATCAATAGTTCGTGTCGTCCCACACGGGCGCCGATGTCTCGGTACGATAAACCGCTGTCTTGATAAGCCACTAGTTTTCCTCTGTCAAATTCCGAAACGTGCTGGAATAACTGCCGTATTCTGCGACGAGGCATCAGGAAGCTTCCCACGCACAGGTCCGGCAGCAGAACACACTTCCACTACTTACACCCCGCCTTCTGTGCACCCTTCTTATAGTGCTACTCGGTGGCGTGCCGGGCGTACATGATTTGCATGTGCCCTGCAATGCTAATCGTTTGCATGTCCTCTCGCGGGCGACGCATGCTGCGAATTTCAGGTCAATCGGATGTTTCTTTCTTGGTGTTGCATTTTGGGCGGCCAGCAGTGTAGATGAACAAATTGCTGTCTTACGCACGATACCAGGAAATACTTTAATTTAGATTCAAGATGTACAACATACCTTTAGTATTTAAAAGTTAAAATCAATTAAAGTCATAAAGCAGTTAAAATCATGAGCACTTTCGAATTTACTTTGAATTCATCATCAGGTGGAATAAAACCCGAAGCACCGCGGAAGTCAACATCGGTCTTTTATATATGTATTCCCCTTGTTGTAATTTGTAACTGCGCATGTGTTAAGTTTCACAGCCATTCCGGTTCACAGTGAGGCACAGAATGGTAGTTTTCATAGTTCATGCGATGTTTCCATTGTGTTTGAATGGCATAAGAGTAATTATTATTACAACAAAAGTTATTGTACCTGTAGATTAATAAGCTCTCAGTCAGCAGGAGTTGGGATTTAGTCCTTGGGGTACAAAAATATCCACATTGTTCCAGCTGTGGGTGTAGGTGACTTGTCTGCACAATCTTGATAATGCCGTGGACGCCAACGCCATCCGGATACTGTATTAGTGTTCAGAAAGTGTGCAGCGTAAGGTCCGGGACGTGGATCCGATGTACATTTTATAAGCCAAATCTTGTTCGTTTGATTTTAGGAGAATGGAGTACACTCCAAATTTATTCAAGGTATCCAAATTTATTTATTCAACAAAACATTAGAGATACATACCAAATAGCATGTTGGTCCCCCACTAGCGCGAATAAAACGCCGATGCTTTGATCCCACCAGACACCGGAGAGTATCCTGAGGTAAAGTCAGCCATGCATGTTGCAGCATTGTCCACATCTCAGCCCGAGACGTTGGTCCAGGATCGAAGGATTTGTGTTCCAGTCCAAGGCATCCTGAGACCTGGGGACCATTGGATGGTTCGAAACTCAGCTGAGTGTTCCTCGAGCCATGTCTGGACGGTTGCGGCCAGATGAGCCAGCGCATTGTTCGGCTGAACATACCATCGCCCGCAGGATGTGCGAAGGTCATGAAAGCGTGTAGGTGATCAGCCACCATATTCTGGTAGCGCACTGCTGTTAAGGACCACTCCGGACACAATAAGGGACCTAATGTGTCATATGCGAAGGCTTTACAAACCATGAGACTGCCACCGCTGCCATAAACAGTTCCGACTAGGCACGACGGTGCCATAGCCTCATGCTATCGACGCCACACCCTCACTCTGATAAATCTGAATACACGACGCAGCACCATTCTGCAGAGGTCCCGTTTTGCACTAGGGGAGGCATAATTTCCGATGACGTTCAGTAAAGAGTGGCATACAGGTAGAACATCGGCTCCGTAGCCCAGAGTATGCAGTGTGGGACGTACATTTCCTTCGCTCACGTAGCATGGGCCTCCAATATTTCCCCTGGATGTGATTTGCGCCTGCCGTTGCATATCAGTCGATCTGAACGAAACCAGGGCACCATGATATCACCGATGGACAACTAGAGAAGCTCATTAGTACCATGCCAAGAAAGTGCACTTTGTTACTAAGTAACCGTGGCTATCCAATTAACTATTAAAGCGTATTTTGCTTGTTGGTCAGTTATTTCAAGTGTCCTGCAAGTATCAATAATGTACTGTACAGTGATTTTATGTTAAATGCATTGTACACTAATTTCACAAATTCCACTGTTTTTGTTTATGGGCAGACGCTGCACGTTTGCTTGTAACTTCACTTCTCTTACTGGTAATAATATTCTATAAAACTATTTGAATTCAGCATAAAGTTTCCTTTAAAATGATGTATAATATGTATTCCTGACTTTACCATTATGTTGTATACGCTGACTTCGAACATCAAAAATTTGGCTTTCAGTCTATTGGTGCAGGACTTTTGTCCACGATTGTATATATATATATATATATCACAAAACTTAACAAAAGCTGTAATTTGCAAACAAATGCAACATGATGTCTGCAAAACAGCGCCCTGCTGCAGGTTTCAAACATAATAAGTTTTTTTGGTGTTTTTTATTTTTTTTATTTTTTTTGAAATATTTTTCTCTTATCAGGAATTTAGGGGTGTTATTTTGGGTTCTGTATTAGGATTATAATTTATCTGTCGTTGACTTTATTACCATACATATATATATCAAATTTATAAATCATTTTCCCCCGAGGTTCGGGTAGGAAAGACAGATGGGCAATACATTTTGCAAGTCCAAATTCGGTTGCAGCCACAATTTGTTTAAAATTAAGTATCAGGCTATCTCATGAAGTCCGAACCCGGCTGGCTGCTGGCTACCGGGTGTCTTTCCCTGAAGAATAGTTCGGGGGTTCGGAGCCATTTGATACAATATTTTATTTGGGTTTTTCTTTTCCTTATTAGTATCTTTATAATTTTGCAGAGTGATTTTTAGGTATCGGTTATTGTTCTCTTTTTCTTTGGCTGTGGTTTGGCGTTCATTTGTTGTCATGTACTGTTCGAGAGGTGTTGCTTGTGGTTATTTATATATATATATATATATATATATATATATATATTATATTCAGCTTATAGTTTTGTGGCAAGCACAGACCAGCCCATAAAAAAAGTTGGCGTATGATTTTACTATGAAAGAAAACAAATCCATTACATTATTGCCAACTTTTTTTGCCCATAAAAAAAGTTGGCGTATGATTTCACTATGAAAATTACAAATCCATGGGCTAATTTCATGCCCCTTCCGTTTGGTGGCGCCCTAGGTAGCTGCCTACCTGGCCTACCCCTTGGACCGGCCCTGTTTCTGTGTACGACGTCTAGAAATTTCTTGTCGTGTTACGCCATTCTTCGTACCATTAAACTCTCGCCACGACCGACGTACTGTGCCACACACGACTGTCAGTCTTGAAGAGAAAAGCATTGCCTTCTCCAATGTCGATAAAGCGAGCTCTGTCGGACTCGCTGACAGGACTGTAGGACTGTCTTGCACGATGGCTCTGCATCCTTACCCATTGCCGACCAAGCACTAACATTCCGACAATTACAGAAAAACAGCAACTTTGTGGTCTGTGACGTTCCGCGATCTGATTTGCCTGAACGTGGTACACATGCACATATGACGCCGAAATGCAAATAATTTCTGTGATATTGCCTGATTAGCATATTCTATTAAAATCTAAGTCGTAGCTCGATTCCTTTCAGGTGTTCCGCTTTTATGAACATGAGTGTATCTTTCCTAATTTTACGAAAGGCAGAGGAAGACCAAGGAAGTCATGGGAGGACCAGATTCAGGAGTGTCTTCATAAGAAAAATATCGTGAGTATGAAGTATAGAAGATATCGTGTGCGTCGTATGATGGATGTCAGTGAAGCCAGAGTTGTATGTCAAGATCGCTGTAATTGGAGGTGTTTGATACGGCAACAGTAAGTAAGTAACCAGTTTAAAATTATCTGATAGATTGTGTTTTCTTTATGGAGCTAACCTCTGAATCCCAGAGAACAGTTTAGTGATATGTATGTATGTATGTGCGAAACAATCTGCGTTATTTTTAGCACGCGATAAAGCTCTCGATCGCATCTTGAACCCTTTCACTTTATTCCCCGTGAATACAGATGTCTTCCACATTTGGGGAATAGTAAGATAATACATGTTAAAAAATTGATTAATAAATAATTTTTTAATTATCTGAATAAACTTAAGAAGCTTACCCACACTTTTAAAACATTGATACTTCAGTCTTTGGTAAAAATGCTTTAACAATTTATCAACGAAAAGTCAATGCGAGCCGTTTCTGCATTAGCTATACACAGCAGATGTAAGTAAGAGAGGAAGTAACAGGCATTTTTCAAAAATATTACCTTGGCGTCTCATAACTCCGGGTGAACCTCGGTCTTAATGTATTTAAACTGAAAAGAAGATCCTTCTTAGAATTACTTTCCAGAAAAGAACTCCCTTCATGCATTATCTCTTGAACTTTATTTACAATATTTTATTCATTTCGAAGTTAAAGTAGAAACTACGTTCCCTCTGAAAGTAGAAATAAGAAAGAAAACGTTTCACTGCAGTTTCTTCAAAAAAGGCTTCGAATAAACGCTAATTATGTAGGAACTCAACGAAGGGACAAAGAAAAAGTAAACAAAGCACTTTGCTCCGTGAAACCTTTTCAATGGGTCTCATTCGTTTGTTTGTGAAACAACTAGCGAGAAACGGAGATATATGCAAAGGTGGTGCTAATGCTTCTACAGTTTGCATGATTTTCGCGAATACTTTCCTGGAAATGAATGCAAATTAAAACGTTAAAAAACGGCATGGAAATGCATGTGGGAAAATGTTATTTTGAGCTTTTCTGAATCTCTTAATCATAATTTTTGAGTAGTATATTTCTGATCCCCGGAGTAGGTCTACATTTTTACATTGTTTGTTCTTGAAAAGAGCAGGCTTTTTGGATTCCTCTTTGTCTCACTTTTTTTTCGTAAGGCAAGAAAAACGATGAACTTTGAGTTCGCAAGTATTCTTACCAAAACAAAAGAGTTAAAGAAAACAGTCCTTCTGTTAACAATTTTGTTTATGGCAGACAACTGGAGGTTGAGCGGATGTTGAAAATTGCCCACCATCATGCGTTTTTATGTATTATTTTTAAAGAATATTTTCGTTTTTTTTTATGATGATCGTTAATTTCCAACATTACTGAATTGTTTTTTTTTAAAAGCCCTTAGATTCTCAGATATCTGAAGGAAGTGAATAATTCTGATGCAAATACTTCCATCTTTTCAATACTGCAGAATCATTTTGCCCTTTCCTTTATTTCGATTCATATTTCCAGAGTTTTAGGGCGTTTTTAAACAAAAGCAGTGTCGTAACCATGTTTCAAAATCTGGGAGGGTCCGATCACACATTGTATGTATACATATATCATCATCATCATCATCATCATTGTCAACCATTATCAATCCACTGCTGGACGAAGGTCTCCCAAGTTTCCTCCACAACGGTCTGTCTTGTGCCAGTCTCCTCCATGTCACCCCTGCATACTTTCGAATTTCATCCACCCATCTCCCATGTGGTCTTCTTCTGGGTCTTTTCCTGTCCCTTGGAATCCAATCTAAAATTTCGGCTGTCCATCGATGATCTGTCCTTCTGGCAGTATGTCCAGCCCATTGCCATTTCAGGGATTTAACTCTGATCATGATGTCTTCCACTCTTGTCATTTTTCGGATCCACGAGTTCCTCTTCTTATCTCTCCTGGTTACACCAAGTATGCACCTCTCCATGCTTCTTTGAGTTGTCTGCAGCCTTTGTATGTCTCTTTTAGTTAAGGTCCACGTCTCTGCACCATACGTAAGCACTGGAAGGATGCATTGATCAAACACTTTTCTTTAAGACATAATGGCATATTGCTCTTGAAAATTATGCTGTTTCTTCCAAAAGCTCTCCAGGCAAGTTTTGTACGCCGATTAATTTCTTCATCAATGTGACGCTCACTTGATATCTGCTGTCCAAGATAAACGTACGTGTCTGTTATCTCCAGCTTTTCTCCATCAATCGATAAATCTTCATTTCTTGTAAAAGCATTGAACATCACTTTTGTCTTCTGAAAGTTCATTTTTAATCCCACTTCTTTACTCTTGTCAGCAAGTTCCTGGATCATACTCTGCAGCTCTGATGGGCTAGTTGCAAAAATGACTACGTCATCAGCAAAACGAAGGTGGGTTAGATAATCTCCATTAATCTTTATCCCCTTGTTTTCCCAGCTCAGCGACTGAAAAACACCCTCCAATGTGGCATTAAACAGCTTCGGAGATATGGTGTCACCTTGTCTCACTCCCTTTCCAATTTTTATGTGTGTTGTATTTTCAAACAGCCTAATCTTTGCACTTGCATTTTCATAGATGTTATAAATAATATTAATGTATGCATCTTCAATACCGCAGGTTTTCAGAGCCATTGTAACTGCTGATGGTTTCACCGAATCAAAGGCTTTTTCATAATCGATAAAAGCCATGCACAATGGAAGTTCATATTCTTTTGCTCTTTCAATTAGTTCTCTCAGCACATGGATATGATCTATTGTGCTGTAGCCACTCCTGAATCCAGCTTGTTCTCTCGGTTGAGCCATGTCCAGTGTTACCTTCAAGCGGTGTGAAAGAACTTTAGTGAAGATTTTATAAACTACTGATAGGAGGCTGATAGGTCTGTAGTTTCCGAGATCCTCAATGTCACCTTTCTTATGTAGCAGGATCATTGTAGCGGTGTTCCAATCTTCAGGAATCTTTCCTTCATTAAGGCATCGAGTGAAAATTTGGGCGAGTACTGTTTCGATTTCTCCACTTGCTTCTTGTATGATGTCTACAGTAATTCCATCTTCTCCTGGAGCTTTTCCCCGCTTCATGTTCTTGATTGCATGTGCAACTTCTGCTGGAAGGATTGGAGGAACTCTGGTACTGGTATCTTTCATGATGTCTGGAGTGCATGTATCATCCCTTTCATATAATTTGGAGTAGAAATCTTTCACTCTTGTCAAAATTTCGCCTCTATTTCTTGTTACAGAACCATCTTCTTTTCTCAGTGCCATAATCTGTTTTCTTCCCTTACTGAGATATCCCTTTGCTATCTTTAGGCTTTGGTTGTTTTCAATTGCTTTCCTCACTAGTTCACAGTTGAATTTTCTTACGTCTTCAGTGATACTTTTTCGTACTGTCTTGCATAGCTCTATATATTCCACTTTGGAAGTCACATCTTCTTTAGTTGTCCTCATCTCTCTTCTTTTTTGCATCAACATTTTCGTTTTTCCTGATAATTTATTTACATGCAACTTGTTCTTAGACCCAGCTAATTTTGTTGCTGTTTCCATAAGAGCTTTGGTTACTTTTCTGTTAACTTCAGAGATGTCCACTTCTTCCGATGTTAGGCCTTCTAAAGCAGAGAACCTGTTCTTCAGTTCCAACTTGAAGGTATTATGGTGTTTTTTAAGGTTGGTTATGTCAATAGATTTTGTTTGTCTTATGAGCTTGCCACGTTCAAGTTTAGTGTTGAGGTGCATCTTACATCTCACCAATCTATGGTCACTACCTGTGTTGAACTTGTTTAGCACACTGCAGTCTTCTATGACGAATTTTTTGTTACACATAATAAAATCAATTTCACTTGTCATCCCATTTGGATGTCTCCATGTCCATTTCCTGTGTGGCTTTTTCTTGAAGAAGGAGTTCAAGATGAAAAACCCTTCTGCCTCTGCAAACTCAACGAGAGTATTTCCACGCTGGTTTCTGTTGCCGTGACCGAATTTACCTACTGAAGTTTCATTCTGCTGTTGCCGTTCTATTTTTGCATTGAAATCTCCCATAATTATTTTCAAGTGCTGCTTACCTTTATTATTTAGATGACAAATTTCCTCATAAAATTCTTCAATTTCTTCTTCAGGATGACTTGTGGTGGGTGCATAAGTTTGAATAATCTGAGCCTGGTATCTTCTCGATCGTTGGATAACGAGTCGTGCAGCTCTGTCAGAGGAACTTTCAACTTCTACCACTTTATCCTTCAGTTTCTTGTTTATTATAAATCCAACACCACTAGTTCTGCCAGTATCTGTCCCACGATAGTAGAAGAGATGTCCACTTTTCAGTTCGATGAGATCTTCTCCTTTTCTCCGTACCTCACTTAGCCCCACAATGTCCCACTTGATCCTTTGTAGTTCCTCTTCCAATTCAAGAAGCCTTGAATCAGAAGATAGGGAGCGTCCATTGTACGTTGCCAAGGTCAGCATCAGATGGCAGCCTAGTCCGGTCCTCCGGGGATTCTTAGCACCCTCTGCCTTCATGTCGCACTGGCCGCTGCCTTGGCCAGGTACATTCCAGCTGCCGGAGACTGAGGGCCAAGATTTAAGTTGTGGAGTCATTTTGGAGGGGTTTGGCCATAACTCACCACGCTGGCCAAGCGGGTTGGTGAGTGTGGGATAGCATTTCCTCTGATCCCGATGGTATAGTTATACCGCTATTGGCGGTCGTCAGAGCCCCTTTAGTGGGAACAGGATGCACCACGAGAAGGCGGGGTTGACATTTGTCAAGGAGAGGCTGTGATGTTACGCATCACCTGACCTTACATCCCATATATATATATACAATATTATATAATCATCATCATTCTCAACCATTATCAATCCACTGCTGGACAAGGTCTCCCCAAGTTTCTTCCACAATTGTCTGTCTTGAGCCTACACCCTCCATGTCACTCCGGTATACTTTCGAATTTCATCTATCCATCTCCTATGGGGGTCTTCTTCTGGGAATTTTTCTGTCCCTCGGAATCCAGTCTGAAATGTCGGTTGTCCATCTGTGGTCCGTTCTTCTGGTAACATGTCCATACATCTTATATATAAAACACAAAAAGTCTGTTTGTCTGAAGCAGCAAAAACTCTCGAACGCCGAACTATGGCATAGTGAAATTTGCATAGCTCATTAATAATGCAATTTCTAGGTCAAGGCAACTATTCTAAGTTGTTCCGTTCGCGAGTTATGAATTAATTAATAAGCTAATCAATAAAGACAGCGTCGTTTGCTACGTCATCGTTATCTGTTCCAAATCTGAAAGCACGTGACTGCATTCATCCACAGGTGTTTCTATTCTTCGAGAACTATGCATAAAGAAGGGAAAAACGAACTTTGCGAAATCTTAACAGAACGGGCTGAAATTTTGATCAACACCAGAATTGGTAATAAGAGGAGTCCCTCAAAATTTCACCGGAAGCCGGTCAAAAATTTTTATAATTGGCACGGAATATTTAATTCATCGGTAAACAGAAATATATACGCAGAAACGGTTAATAACATTTTGCCGGCTAATTAAAAAAGTAATTTACCGATTCAGGCGAAATTTGGAGGTCATGTTCCTATTAACGATTTGTGGTGTTCATTAAAATTTCAGCCAGTTTCATAAAATATTCGCAAAGATAAGTTTTAAACTATTTTATTCCAAAGATTCGCCCCTCAAAGACATCTGAAACTGAAAGCACGTGATGCATTTGATCGCCGATAACAAATTGTTACCGAATTTTGTTCAGTCAGTGTTCTAATGCTGTGTCTCCTGGACGCGTGTTAAATAATTCCCAACGCTTTTGGTCCGTTTGATTCTACAGATTGCATACATTCTGTACCGGACAAAGCCGGGTAGTAAAGCTAGTATAGAAAACAAATAGACACAGGTTATGTAACGTTAACGATCCTAATAGCTTAAATACATATTGGAAAGATTTGATCAGAAAGGAAAACCGCAAAGAAGAACAGAGAAGAAAAGGCAAGAGGGAAAAAAAGAAAAGAAAAGAAATGATGTAATAAAAACGTGTTTGAATAAGATGATTAGTTTCAAGAATCAAATAAATCGAACAGATATTTATAGGTACGAAAGAAAAAGAAGGATATTGGGTCATCTGATAGATGGCGCCATTGCGCCTGAACGACGGAGAACGTAAAATTGAGACGATGCCGCGCGGGAACTGGAACATTCGAAACGTTTCGTGGATGGTGACGGGTGGTGCATCTGTTGCGTCCGCTCCTCGAAAATGGCCAGGGCGGTGGTTGAAAGTGCTTGTTTGTTATGCTTGTTTCTGAGAGGAGAGAGGTCCGTCAGCGTTGGATATAGTGGTTGTGTCAGGTTTTTTGGGTTTATTTTAATTTGGCACTGATGTGCAATTGTAAATAATTTTGGGTACAGCTTTTAACTTTGACGTTTTAGAAAATGCGTTAATTGGTTTTTATTGATTGATGTTTTAATTAGATTAAAGTGTTTTAGGGAGTTCAATTGTGTATATTTGTGAGTTGAAAAGGAATTTTTTTTTGTTTTTTGTTGCGGCCTCGAACCACGATGTAAATAAGAAAAATACGTGTTGGAAATGTGTAGAGGCGAAAACCTCCTAAATGATTTACGGAATAAAGGTGAGTAACCTCAAAATTTATATTGTTTACATAGCACGTGAATAATTAAGCAGCTTGATGACATTTGCAATGCTGTATGAATATAAGCTAGTACTGTATAAGATAGAGTTTGGGACCACCTCCGCCTACACACACTCACACACGCAGGAGCAAAGCAGTTGCTGACGCGCGATCTAACGGGCACGACATAGGCGCCTCTGTTGGCGAACTGTGGAACTTAGCTAACACAACTATAAAACTATGATAGATGGAACAGAAATGTGAATTACAAAGTTGTAGAACTGATTTTGCTTATTAGGAATCCATATTGCTGTTTTATTAAGTACATATTATACACGTTTTGTATTCTACGAAAAATTACGATCTTATATTATTAAATTTAGTTGGTTTACAACAGAAAGTGTGCATGACATGATTATATTCCTGAAAGAACGGGGGGGGGGGGGGTCCATTACATTGAGGATCCCCGACTCTGAAAATCTGCCAGGTCCTGACCACCGACCTCTCCCAAGTGGTTACGCCTATGAACAAAAGTAATATTTTTTTGAAGTAGAAATCTCTTTAGACTTTAACAGTTAATTGTCAGTTATCTTGAAACGTATCCTAATAATCCCGATAATCGTAGGTTCTCGTGGCATATATTTCCTAAATTTAGTTTTCCCCGAAATGTTACATCTCGTTTTTAGCCGTTTGCCCTGTCGCCTGCTTTTGCTCTTAAATATGGTGATACGGTTTTTATGGACTATTGTCGTAATTTATTTGTACTCCATGATGATGATTGCCATATGTTCTCAAATTTAGATGATGGAACTCCCGCAATTCGCAAAAATTCTGGAACTACATAACCTGGAAAAAAGTCTCCGGATACCAGTGCTTTTTATACATTATGGTAAAATGAAAAACGAATTCGCCAAGCGTTGACCATAATTATATGGCGCAGTGGCAGGTATATTGTTTCATTCCTCCGGCAAATCACTCGTCAGTTCTTACACAGAAAGTAGAAGTGTAGTTCTAGACCGAATACGAAGTTGAAGTTCATCCCAAAGGGCCTCTACAGGAATGAGGTCGGGGATTTGAGCAGCTCCAAAATCGCACGGCGCGTTATAACGAAGTAAATTTCTCCATCTTTATCCACGCTGGGCATCGAACGCGGGTCCCCTCCTTCCGGAACAAGTCGTTCTCCCAACTGAGCTATGCGGACATATGCTCTCGCGGCTGTCTGCCTCTATTTCATATGTGTCCTGCGTGGCAGGCAAGTCACCCCTCCCCCAAAGAGGGCCGGGAGAATTGCCCACGGACCCTATTGAAAATGGGCGAAATGGGGTCAAAGATCAGGACATAAGAGCGGGATCCATTCCATTGCCATTATGCCTCATATCGTAAGTAAAAATGGTTCGATTTCGATGCCATTTTAGTAAATCATAGGGGACCACAGGGGGACAAACCCTATTGAAAATGGGCGAAATGGAGTCAAAGGTCAGGACAAAGCAGCGGAATTCATTCTATTGCCCTTATGCGTTATTACTTCAGTAAAAATGGTTCGATGTCTATGAAATGTTAGTATGTTGTAGGGGACTACGCGGGGACGAACCATGTTTAAAATGGGCGAAATGGGATCTAAGGTCAGGTCAGGAGCGAAATGGGATCAAAGGTCGGAAGCGAGACCCACTCCATGGCCCTTATGCGTCATAACTTGAGTAAAAATGGTTCGAATTCGATGACATTTTAGTATATGATATGGGACCACAGGACGAACCCTATTGAAAACGGGGCGAAATGGGGTGAAAGATCAGAACATAGGAGCAGGATTCATTCCATTGACCTTATGCGTTATAACTTGAGTAAAAATGGTTCGAATTCGATGACATTTTAGTATATGATAGGGGACCACCAGGGGACGAACCCTTTTGAAAAAGGGGCGAAATGGGGTGAAAGATCAGAACATAGGAGTGGGATTCATTCCATTGCCCTTATGCGGCATAACCTCAGTAAAATTGGTTCGATTTCGATGATATTTTAGTATGTGGTAGGGGACCACCCGGGTACGAACCCTATTGAAATGGGCGAAATGGGGTCTAAGGTCAGGACATAGGAACGGGATCCACTCCATTGCCCTTATGCGTCATAACGTGCGTACATATGGTTCGATTTCAATGAAATTTTAATATGTGATAGGGGACCAACTGGGGACAAACCATAATGCAAAATGGGTGAAATAGGATCAAAGGGCAGGACATAGGAGCGGGATGCATTCCACTGCCTTTATGAGGCTTAATTTGCGTAAATATGATTCGATTTCAATGAAATTTTAGTTTGTTGTAGGAGACCACCTGGGGACCCCATTGAAAATGGGCGAAATAGGGTCAAAGGTCAGGACATACGAGCGGGATCCATTCCATTGCCCTTATGCGTCATAACGTGTGTAAATATGGTTCGACTTCAATGGCATTTTAGTATGTGGTAGGGGACCACTGCGGACGAACTCTGTTGAAAGTGGAGTCAAAGGTGAGGACATAAGAACGGGATTCATTCCACTGCCTTTATGCGTCATAAGTGGCGTAAATATGGTTCGATTTCAATGACATTTTAGCATTTGGTAGCGGACCACCTGGGGACGAACCTTGTTGAAGATAGGCGTAATGGGGTCAAAGGTCAGGACATAGGAGCGGGATTCATTCCATCGCCCTCATGCATTATAACTTAGGTAAAAAGGCTTCGATTGAAACAAAACTTTAACTTGTTATTCTGAAGATACACTGAACTAATTCTGCTTACTATCATCGAAATGGGGTCAAAGGTCAGGTCATAGGAGCGAAATTTATTCTACCGCCATTATCCTTATAACTTGAGTAATAACTTGAGTAATGATTTCTGGTATGTTTTAAAGCGTATCATAATCAATGCATTGCATGCTTTTACCAACTTGTTTTTTTCTTTTTTTGTATCAATAAACCTACATCTGTACGCCAAAGTAAAATATTTTGCAGATTATGCGTTCTCATTCGCCGTTCCTAAACAGCACTCGAAGCTCGGAACCACTCGTGCCCTAGATGATAAAGTAGGTGGGTAAATAGTATCATCTGGTTGCGTTCATCCCACATATTTTATGCATGGCGTAACACCGAATTACGCTGCAGCAGCCTTGCTGAAAAAGGATATTGAAAAAGTTCTTTAGAAGACTAGGTCTCTAAGTTAAAGAAAAATATAGGTGCTTTTGACGGCAGTGTTATCACATTTACCGCCCATATCATCATCGTTATGATTTGCTTCAGTTCACGACTTCCGCTGATTAAAAATGTGCCGCAAAAGAGGAAGAAAATATTAAACCAGCCGTTAAAGCTCTCAATCTCATAAAGCAAAATCAACGGTCTCTGAAGAGAAGCACCGAACAGTATCAATTAAAAATAAGCTCGACGACTTTTGCGTCAGACCTTTCCATCATTCGGGTAACTAATACTTGTGGATCTAAAATGCTGAAATCTCACACTGGAGCAAATAAAAACAGCCGATTGCACCGAACGACGCAATTCTCATTCTTCATTCTAATTACTTTAAAAAATGAATTCTACGTTTCATTGAAATTTGGAAGCTTCATTTAATACTTGAAAGGATATCTCTCATTCAAATTCACCACCTTAAGAAATAAATCTTTTAGAAAACAAAACGATGTAAAGAAACTTGTCATTGTTTTACTCCCAAATGAAGCACAACTGCCCGCTAATTGTAACTGCAAAAAAAAAAAAAAAAAAAATGGATGGAAGATATCACTGCAGAGCACACTGGTTTGCAGATACCTACGATATAAACACTTTAACTTAATTGTTACTTCCTCAAATATTAGAGTTGTTTAGTTTTTGATCAGAAGTTTAATGTACCACGTGAGCAACTCAGTGGGCTATAAGCAGTTGTCCGTCCCTTATTTAGGGCCTCTGGTTCCAGGTAAAGAAGACAGGCAGCGACGTAAGACAAACACAAAATCCATTCCTCACCGAATTCGAACCTATACATCGGAGAATGATTTTTTTTTTATTGGAGGTTTAACGACCACCGTGAGCAACTCAATGGGCTATAAGCAGTCGCCCGTCCCTAATTTAGGGTCACTGGTTCCAGGGAAGGGAGAGAGCCAGTGCCGTAAGACAAACACAACATCCATGCCTCACCGGGATTCGAACCCGGACCCCTTCGGACGAATGATCAGAGGCCAACGCCTTAGACCACTGCTTTCACTTTATTGAACAAATTAAGCAAGTACATAAGGCCTGGATTTACAGCGCCAAACAGAAAAAAAAAAAAAAAAAAATGAAATGACAACATGTATACAGCGAGGATGATATATGTACAAATGAAAAATGTACTATTTACAGTGAGAACAAATTCATATTCGAGGGATTGTTTCACATACTTAAGTGGATACAACAAAGAGAAAACAGGTGAAACAGTATAGGCAGACACTTCGTGAAATGAGACAATATGTGCAGTACCATGAAATATAGTGCAATCGAGACAATAAGTATATCCGTGACACACGGCAGACAAGGTAAAGGCATATTGTGATAAGTGCAAGGGAAACAGATGTGTATCAGATGAGCAAAATAGTAATGTATGTACAACAGGCACATAGGCAGTGTCATATAAATACAAAGAAGAACATCAATAGAGAGCAAATACGGTAACATAAGGTATAATACCTTGCGACAAAAGCAATAGATGACACTATAACTGATTCGCAATGTACATGCACAGGTTGATGAACAACAGAGAAAGGTATACGAAGACATCACTATATACAGCTATTGTGGACGAGCAACAATTATATCAGGTCATGGTACAACATGATATGCGTATAAGTGCAAACAGAAATGAGGCTATGCACAACAGGAAAAATATACAATCAACAAGTTACGCAAGAACACGAACGTGACAAGGAACACAAGTACTAGTGCAAACAGAATAGTGAAGCAAAATACTAGAACAGCCAAAGAGTTAAAATATGTTGAAAAAGATAAAAACCCATACATTGTGCAAACTAATGAAATAATCAAAAACATGAGCTCTACTGTTAGAGCAAAAAATATAACACAATTTGAGTGAAGAAAAGTCTTATAAGCAAATTGTAGGTTGTGCTAAAGAGAAGGACAATAAGTACTGTTATTAAGTCCAAGGAGTGACTTGCAGGTGTGATGGATGCGGGACTAAGCAACAAAATTGCAGCCCAATACCCAACCAGTCACGAGGTTAGTCGAAACAGTATCTCAGGCGTCAGAACAGGAGTCGTAGGTCGGCTGATGGTCCAGTAAACCATCGGTAATAGGGTGACCAGACGTTGTGGAATTGTTGAAGCCGATTCGACACTTGAGCAGTCGTAAAGGCCAACCGTAGACGTGAGATCAGTCGGTTACGAAAAATACTGCACATCGCATCCCCCGCCTGAAAGATGGTAGGCATGGCAGGGCCTGAGCGAAGTTGGAGGTGGTAGCCATATATCACATTGCGAGCTAATATGAAGACATACGCACACGGCTCTGAAACTGGAATGGGTGGAGAGCTGGATTGTAATAGCGTGCTGTAGGCTGAGAACGGAAGATCACTAACACTGAGGCACTGTGCAATACTGAAGACGAGATGCAGGAGAGCAAGTAACACCGGGCAATGCAGATACACATGATCCACGTCTGCATGAGATGAGCAGAAGTAACAGAGCGGCGAATCCAGGAGCGTCATCCGATGAAGAGTTGCTGGAACAGGTAGACGGCGATGAAGAAAAAGCCAATGAATATTTCGTTCCATCGGAGAGGAGAGCGGTGAGGTGGTGGCTGACCAAACAAATGGAAGTGCTGCAGCTGGAACATCTGGGATCTGTACCGGCGTAGGATGCAATGGATCAAGAAGAAGCCTATAAAGAGTGGAGACTGAAAAGCTAGAAATAGGGAGAGAAGAGCCCCGATTTGAGAGGAAGAAAGGAAGAGGAAGTGAGGCCGAAGAAACAAGAAGTAAACCAGTAGAGGAGGCAAGGGTGGGAAAGAGAGTAATGATGGCAGAGCGGAGGGAGTCATAAAGAGCAAGGGCTGTTGGGGAGGGAGGAAGAGAGGGAAATAGGTTAGAGAAAGGTTTCCAGGTGAGATCTGAGGAAAGGAGGTTTCGAACAGTTACAATCCCGGCCGGGAGCCAGGAAGGGTCAGAAAAGCAGGGGGCATCAGGAGGATGGAGGACTGAAGAAAAGAAGAGGGGCTCACCTAATAGCTCAGACGTGGAAGTAGGAGGTGCACGAAAAAGAGGGAGCGAGCGGAAAATTAAAGAACCTCTTTATAGAAGGGAGATAGTCGAGTACGAAAGAAGGGACATTGATCCATAAGTAAATACGTAGTGAACGTGAAGCGTGGGTTACGTGGTGATAGTATTACATCTCTGACAATAGTGACTGGTGATGCAGGAGAGCAAAGGAGCCGGACGAAAGAAATCACTCTGTATGCTGTGTAGTAGGTTCGAATATCCAAGAGCGAAATTCCACCTTGTGAACCTGTACGATGAAGAGTGGAAACTTGAACCCAGTGGTGTCCGGACCAGATCACCGTGGAAATGAGACGGACAATTTCTGTCAGATTATAAACCGGCATCCGAGTAACAGACCACACGTAAAGACATGACGGAAGAAGGTAAGTTCTAACGATCCGTGCTCGCAAGACATAGGAGGTGCAAAACTGTGAGTTACGCCAGAAGGCGGCAGTCCGTGTGAGCCGAGAACGAAGTGCGGCCCATGTGGCATTCTGAGCTGAAAGGTGTACACCAAGATGCACACCAGGGAACTTTTGGGTAGATGCAGTCCATGAGGCACCCCAAGGGGTGTCAGTCCGGGATGTCCAGGAGCCACTCCACAGACCAACACTCTTGGACGTGTTAAGAGAGGCAGCAGAGCAAGCTGAGTAGAGATCAAAACACTGAGCTAGGATGTCGAATTGGGCTTCTTCTCTGATACAGAACGTTGCGTCATCGGCATACGCAGAATACGTGATGGAAAAATGCCGGGTGCTTGCAGTTGGCGGAGGAAGAGCAGTAAGGAAGGCTTTATGTACGGATCGAAGAAACGGCTCAAAAGCAAGGGCAAAGAGCTGTCCAGAGAGTGGACAGCCCTGCCGGATGCCTCGTCGAAAGAAAATGGGTGCAGTAAGAAAGGCGGCCGACTTGACGTGGAAGACGGCATCCTGATAGAGGGCAACGATAGAAGTTACAAAAGGTGAAGGAAAGCCAAAGGCAAGAAGAACAGAAGATAAGTACGAGTGAGAGATGTTGTCAAAAGCGGCTTTTTGATCAAGATTGAAAAGGCCAAGAGGTTCAGAGTTAATACGGGCAAGATGAATTAGATCACGGAGAAGATGGAGGTTGGAAGTAATAGACCGACCAGGGACCGTGTAGGTCTGGTCGGGGGAAAGGAGAAACGGAGGAATTGGGTTAAGTCGACGGGAAAGGAGCTTAGTGAAGAGTTTATAGTCCAGATTGAGTAAAGAGATAGGACGCCAGTTGCCCAGCTCCAGCAGGTCGCCTTTCTTAGGAAATAGCACCATATGAGCCATAGTGAAACTCCTCGGAAGAGATGTAGAACAAAGAGCAGCAGTGAAAGCTGGGAGTAAGAAAGGAAGAAGAGTGGGGAAGAAAGTGAGATAAAAAGCGAGAGGAAGACCGTCCGGACCGGGGACGGCATGGGGATTTTGAGAGCGGAGAGCACTCCTAAGTTCGGAAGAAGATGGAGGTTGTAGTAGAGAAGCAGACAAGTGAGAGGGAACCTGAGGGAGGGAGGAAAGCAAAGAGGCAGTAGCAGAAGAAGGCGGAGGAGGAGTTTCACTATATTTTGCAGTGAAAAACTGACGAACTTGTGAGCACAGTGTGTCAGGATCAGAAGAAACCTGCCATTCGGTTGTCGGAGAAGTCGAATGTGATTAGAAGATCGATGTTTATCTTCAAGAGATGAAAGAAACACTGCGCCACCGGGGCGGCGGAGAATGATCAGGAGTCACCGCTTAAACCACTGCGCGGATAGGGGTGGGGTAATTTTGTTAAGCGGTAGGGAGGGCATTTTTGGAGGGACTTGCACATAACGTAGCTGGGGAGGAAAATCGTTTTCTACGATGTTTTATTTACATTCATTTGGCTTGCGTTAGGAAAAAGATATGTATTGTGTTAGCAAAAATGCAGCAGTTGTGCTAGAAAAAACGGCAAGTTTTGTTAAAACTTACATCGTTGTGGTAATTTCAGAAATCGTACAATTTCTGTGTGTATTTCTTGGCAAGCATAACTCAGAAGTCCACCATGCCGTGCTGTTATTTTGTAAGAATGATGCCTAATTGTGTTATTGGTCTGTGCTCATTGGAGAATTAAAAGGAAACGAAAGGAACGGGGACTATTTATCACGTATTCCGAAGAAATCAAATATTGCAAAAAACGTGGCTACTAAAATGTAAACGAAAAGATGCTATCAGTATGAAGCATGCCAGAATTTGCTCCAAACATTTTACTGAAGGTTATTATGAACGTGATTTGAAATCAGATTTGCATCAAGTAAGCAGAAAAAGCTGAAATCATATGCAATTCCTTCCACTAACCTATCCTTAAATTATTTGCCATTCCAGCTCTCTCACATGTGGACCGCGGGTGACCTAGTAGTCAACGTCCGTGACTGCCACCGAGAAGACCTCAGGTTCGATCCCAGGCAGGTACGAACGCTGGAACCACTAAATATCCGCCTTGCGTCGGATGGGCACGTTAAGTTGTCGGACCCCGGGTACTAAACCCATGGTAATAAATAAGAACGTCTTGCTCCTCCTTTCTACTTCGCTCGGTGTCACTTTCCTGTCGGGCACTCTAGCCCAAATTTCCTAGCTTCCTATTTCTAAGGGTTGTTTAAGACCTGGGGTCTGACACTCCCTTCCTAAAGTCCTCTACATATGATATGAACTCTGACATGAGCTACCAGTCATCGCCAGTGAACTCACAATCCTGTCCGAAGTCTTTGTGTGTCAATGGTGACGCCTTTTTATATACATATCTACATAACCTTAAAGCCTTTACGTATACATATCTACATAGCCTAAAAGCGGTATTAATCAGCATTTTAAAACTGTGCAAATTAGAAAAGATTGGGGAACGTTTTGTATATATACATTCCTTATTTTGTTTTGGTAAAAATCTTAGATTCCCCACTATGTTGTTTCAGAAATATATATGCCAAACGGTGAACGTTTCTATTTTATATTAGGTAAGAATTCATTCGGGACATTTTTCTTTTTCTTTTCTTTATTAATAGCGTGACGAAGTGAAAAAGTTTAGGTAGAGAAAAGTTTTAGCTTTAGCTCACATAAACCTCTGTGCCTTAAATTACGTACGTATGAACGCTGGGTTTTGCTTCAGTTTCGTTCCTCCACAGTGACGTCAAATGAAAGAGCAAATGAAAGTACACATCGCTAATGGATCGAACCTAAAGAAATATGTAATAGCTTTGATCTATCCCATGATTTTAAAGATTCTCCCAAGTTCTCTCCTTGTGTAATGGCAATTGACATCAGTAATGATCAAAGACGGACGAATATACTCAAAAAGTAGAAACAAGCATTCGAAATAAACCCCTGACTGGTAGTTCATTACCTTCAAGCACAGAAGAAATCCGAAACGCTGTCAACAAGCTAATTTACAGGGTAAGGAGAATAACCGTGAAGGAGATTGCTGAATGCCTGAACTGTGGTCACAAATCTGTGAACACGATGTAAAGATACACTATCTACCAACAAGTAATTGGACACCCATGCAATCGACGATATCTGCGGTCCTGATAACGTCACGGCCGTCGCCGTTAAATATCGTGTGGGAAACAACAACGCAACCAGTCGCATGCAAGATGCCACGCAATTCGGAGCTCTCTGAATTCGAAAAAGGGGTAATCGTCGGGTATCACAGAAATGGCCAATCCATACGTGACATATCCATCGAGTTGAAGTACGCAAAATCTACAGTGGCCTACGTGATTGGCAAGTGGAAGATGAGAGGTGACTGTCGAAATGTGCCCCGACCCGGCAGACCCAGAAAACTGGGAGTTAGAGACCAACGGGTGCTGGCCAGAGAATTTCGGAAGAACTGCACCAAATCGAGGGGCTACTTCCGCGAGGAGTTTCAACAGCCATCCGGCACTGTTCTTTCGATGAATACCATCCGTAAGGAAGCCCATTTGCTCGGTTATCATGGACGTGCTGCCACCCATACGCCTTTGATCACCAAGTCCAATAGCGCTGCTCGGCAAACGTGGTGCAAAGAACGTCGCCAGTGGACCGTTGAACAGTGGAAACAGGTTCACTGGTGCGACGAATCAAGGTTTACCCTCTACCGTTCGGATGGCAGGGTCTGGGTTTGGCGTCTGCCTGGAGAACGCCTCCTGCCGGAATGTATTGTGCCAACTGTGAAGTTCGGCGGCGGTGGAATTATGCTATAGGGGTGTTTCTTCTGGTATGGCACGGAACATTTGGTCGCAATTCCTGGTAGACTCAACGACGAGACCTACTGCACCATTTTGGATGACTATGCGCTTCCTATGTTGTGGCAGTTTTTCGGGGTGGACCCATGTTACTTTCAGGATGACAATGCCACCTGTCATGTTGCGAGGTCCACCATGGCATTGTATGGTGACAATGGGGTTAATAGAATGGAGTGGCCTGCTCAGAGCCCGGACCTTTACCCTATCGAGCACCTCTGGGACGAGTTGGAGTGTCGACTTAAGGGGTGCCCCCACCGTCCGAAATCAGTGAAGGAACTGACCTGTCTTCTCCAAGCCGAGTGGAAGAAAATACCGCTAGCCGTCGTACAACGCCTGGTTGAGAGTATGTCCCGGAGGGTCGCAGCTGTAATCGCCACTCGTGGAGGCTCCACCAACTATTGAAGGTGAATAAACTTCGTTTTCCTTTGCTATCACAGGTGTCCAATTACTTGTTGGTAGATAGTGTATTTAGACTACCAAAAAATAGGAGTGATAAAGGCGTTCACGGTTGGTCTAAGAACGATTTGAAATCCACGAGTGTGCATGCATTTAGGGAGTTACACATGAATTCTAATACTTTAACGAGACATTCGGATAAATAAATAAAATTTTGTATGGACATATACTCAGTCGTATCAGAATAATGTGACCACCTACCTAATAATGGGGATAACTACTCTTGGCTCGGATGACAGCGGCGAGACGGCATAACATGGACGCAATGAAGCTCTGGAAGGTAGCCCGAGGGACGCGCACTGCAGCAAAGCACGGAGGTTCTGAGAATGACGTGGTTGTGGGTCGACCCGTCGAACCTGTTGACCTAAATTGTCCCGCAAGTGCTTTATGGGATTGAGGTCTAGCGATTTTGCCGTCCAAGATAGAACGGAGGCACAGCTGCCGTGTTCCTGGAACCAATCACGCACCCCTTTATCGACGTGGCATGTGCGCATTGTCCTTTTTGTTGATATCATAAACACTAGGGTAAACTTCCAACATGAAGGGATGCATGTGATTAGCGAGGATGGATGAACAGGTAGCTATTGGCGTTCAAGGACCCATCCAATTATACCGGCGGTCCCTGGTCCTACCAGGAAAGCAGTCCCCAGACATACAAACTGCCATCGCCGGCCTGTACTTTACCAGCAAGCGTGTCCAGGAGTTGATTCTCGTGTATCCGGTGGCCTCTGGGGCTCCACAGTTATGACGTCACATCTAAAGGTGCTCGATGTGCCAACAGTCCATTCTTGGTATAACCTTTCTGAAGCACCTCTATAGCAGCACACGAAATTTGCTGTTTGTGAGATGCGTCCATCCTTGGCACGGTAGCTGATGATCACTCCCTTTTGAACGTCCGTCAAATCACTACCTATGCCCGTTGTGATCCCGTAACGAACTGTGGCTCATCTGTCACGGCCGGCCGCTTATATATCCGTGTAGTCGAACTTGTCACGTGCATGCTGGGACGCATCTAGGAAGTACAGTGTGATTCCTTGGTGTGGTCTTATTATTCTGATACGACTGTGTATACACTCCACCCACTGAATGGGTGCCCTTTATGAAGATATACGTAAACATCACTTATGCTCTGTATATCCAAAATACGTTGTCACGTGCATTACCACGTGATCTATGGAACTACTTCAATGCTGCTCTTGAATAATCGTCAGTACTGTTAACCAGAACGTGAAAAAAAAAGGATATTTCCAAGTACAATAAAGGGCTTCTTCTGGGTGCCCGTCTGGCTGGAACGAATATTTTAAAAACAGTAGAGCTGTCTGGTTTTTTAAAAGGTGAGATATCCTTGCTCTTTCATCAGCGGAAGAATAACCCAAATTGTTTGTCTAAGAGGTGTAATTAGGGCGCGACGGTTATCTTTCAGGAACGAGATCGCCGTCGTCAGAGAAGTCTTGTGCGTAGTAGCAGAACTTCCTGTTTGCAGCATTTGATCAAATCATTCAAGGAAAGTTGTTTCTTTCCCGTAACCAGGCGAACTGTGAGCAAGGAATTGAAGACGTTCGGTATTGGTAATCTCATGCATATATGGAAGCCAACGATTTCTACGACGAACCGGAAAGTTCACCAACAGTGGTGTCACGAACAACCCGATTCGACACTGGAAGACGGGAAAAAGTCACGTGTTCCAACGAGTGGTAGTACACCTTGTTTTGTATCGATGGTAGGCTAAGTATCGATATTAGGCTAAGAGCATGGCGGGAGCCCATTAAGCATTGCACTCCATTTGCGTTGTAAACACAACTCAGAGTTCCGGAAGTGGTGTCACGGTGTGGTGCACTTTCTGCTGGTAGGAAACGGGCCTCCTTGTAAGGTTGGACTGTCGGGTGTCCTTTAAGTACTTTGTGAATATAGTTGCTATTCACCTGCATCTTGCAATATTGACAGTTTGCCCAGCAGGTGACGGCTGCATCATGGACGAAAATGAGCAAGATGTGTTCAGCAGTGGTTCAGCGATCATTACCCTGGTTTCCATTATCCTCTTTCGACACCAAAAAAACTGTATCTGAATCCCATTGAGAATGAATGAATCATGTTTAGAAAACAGATCAGGGAACAAAGCTCTCTTTCGTGAAATACGATATAGTTAAAGGACTGTCTGGTGAACGCCTGGTGTGCTGTAGGAGTAGATGCACCCCAATAGTGTTTAGGATCTATGAAAAACCTCATACGTATTGTAATTCAACTAAACGATGAGCAACCCAATACTCAATAAAAGTTTCTAATTCAGTGGATGGTATGTGAATCTTGATGTAAGTCGTCCACATCCTGCGTAATACAAAATGTTGTGCATTTACACAGATGAGTCATTACATTATTACCACCCCCGACATAGAAAAATGAGTGGGCCTGGATACCGAACGGTGGCGCAAGTGAATTTCACAGAGCAGTATATACAGTCATGGAAAAATTAATAGCAACTCTAGAAATTTCTGACGCTTTTGGGCTTTCAGTGTTCTACAAAAGTAAATTTGCATATGATACTCACAATATATACATATATATATATATATATATATATATATATATATATATCATCATCATCATCATCATTGTCAACCATTATCAATCCACTGCTGGACGAAGGTCTCCCCAAGTTTCCTCCACAACGGTCTGTCTTGTGCCAGTCTCCTCCATGTCACCCCTGCATACTTTCGAATTTCACCCACCCATCTCCCATGTGGTCTTCTTCTGGGTCTTTTCCTGTCCCTTGGAATCCAATCTAAAATTTCGGCTGTCCATCGATGATCTGTCCTTCTGGCAGTATGTCCAGCCCATTGCCATTTCAGGGATTTAACTCTGATCATGATGTCTTCCACTCTCGTCATTTTTCGGATCCACGAGTTCCTCTTCTTATCTCTCCTGGTTACACCAAGCATGCACCTCTCCATGCTGCTTTGAGTTGTCTGCAGCCTTTGTATGTCTCTTTTAGTTAAGGTCCACGTCTCTGCACCATACGTAAGCACTGGAAGGATGCATTGATCAAACACCTTTCTTTTAAGACATAATGGCATATTGCTCTTGAAAATTATGCTGTTTCTTCCAAAAGCTCTCCAGGCAAGTTTTGTACGCCGATTAATTTCTTCATCAATGTGACCCTCACTTGATATCTGCGGTCCAAGATAAACGTGCATGTCTGTTATCTCCAGCTTTTCTCCATCAATCGATAAATCTTCATTTCTTGTAAAAGCATTGAACATCACTTTTGTCTTCTGAAAGTTCACTTTTAATCCCACTAAAGCACATTTCATGTAGAAGCCAAATTAGTTTACAAAATGGGAATGTTTTTTACAGAACTCAAGTTTTGAACAGAAATGTGCTGCGAAACAGAAATCATGGCAATGTAACATGTTCAAATTCATTTCCGATAACGGACCTAATATTTCGTTCGGTGATCTTCTGATTTAACAACAGCTGCACACCTGATGGGTATGGAGTCAACCAACTTACGCAGCATATTGGATGAAATACAGTTGTACCAAACGTACGTAATTCCGTTAATCAGTTCCACTTTATTTGTGGGGTGACGTTCGTGCGCTTTTCTTTGCAGAAAGCACCACAAATTCTCAATCGGGTTATCGTATGGCGAATTCCCAGGCCAAGGAAGATACACAACATTGCCTAAAGACTTCACATAAGTTTTAATAATTTTTGCCGGTGGCGTGGGGCCGAATCGTCCTGGAAGATGTATGGCTGACCCTGGAACAAATCATCTCCTGGAGGCGTCATCTTGTCCTGGAGGATACTTTTGTACACCTGTGCATTAACAGTTCTCTCACACACATTGATTCTGCCCACTCCAGCAGCAGCAAAACATCCTCAAATCACAAAACTGCATGGATACTTTCTTGTCTTAAACGTGCAAGAGGGATGCAACGCCTCGTTATTTCGTCGAAACACTCAGCACCCGGCGTCATTACGGTCGATGTACTAGTTTGTCTCATCACCGAAATAAAACTTGACACCACTCATCGTTGTTCCACTCCTTATGTTCCTTTGCCCATTCTAAACGTTTCTTGCATTGTACATTGGTTAGCAATGGCTTCTTTACCGCCCTATGAGAAGTCAGAACCATAGAATGTAACCTGTTCCTCACCGTTCGAGAACAAACAACAGTACCACAGCTCTCACGCAGTTCTTTTGCAAGAACTGTTCACGAGACGAACCTGTTTCGCAGACATAACCGTTTCAACGCGTTGTTATTTTCTAGGAGTTGTTTTCATTTTTCGACAACATTTACCCAGCCTGCAATTCTTGATTCCACCCATATCACGGATCTTTGCCAGCTGTCGTCGAACTTTACTCTGGTGCACCCCTGTTATCCAGGCAATTTCTGCATTGCTTTTGCCGAATTCACTTAAAGTCAAAATTCCTGAAGCTTTTCGTGCTGAAATATCACCTAATCTTCCCATAACTGCAAAGCAGTTTGCACAGAATAAACGAAATGCACTCTAAACTACAGATTTGAACTGCAGTCCACAGGATTTACGACTATACACTCACCAATGCAAACGAACTACCTACGCGCACCGCAAAAACATCTGGAGTAAACCCACGTACATCACGTGCCCTTTATTTCGCCTGTACGGGAACGTACAAGCAAGCTTCGTCGGCTTGTAGAAACGACGATGGCATTTAACATAACGAAATGTGCTTCCTTCTCAGCATAACTTAAGTTCTGTTAAAGATATTCCCATTCTGTAAACTGATTTGGCTTCTGCATTGAATGTGCTTTAAATTTATATATATATATATATATATATATATATATGTGTGGGGATGTAAGGTCAGGTGATGCGTAACATCACAGCCTCTCCTTGACAAATGTCAACCCCGCCTTCTCGTGGTGCATCCTGTTCCCACTAAAGGGGCTCTGACGACCGCAAATAGCAGTATAACTATACCATCGGGATCAGAGGAAATGCTATCCCACACTCACCAACCCGCTTGGCCAGCGTGGTGAGTTATGGCCAAACACCTCCAAAATGACTCTACAACTTAAATCTTGGCCCTCAGTCTCCGGCAGCTGGAATGTACCTGGCCAAGGCAGCGGCCAGTGCGACATGAAGGCAGAGGGTGCTAAGAATCCCCGGAGGACCGGACTAGGATGCCATTTGATGCTGACCTTGGCTACCTACAACGGACGCTCCCTATCTTCTGATTCAAGGCTTCTTGAATTGGAAGAGGAACTACAAAGGATCAAGTGGGACATCGTCGGGCTAAGTGAGGTAAGGAGAAAAGGAGAAGATCTCATTGAACTGAAAAGTGGACATCTCTTCTATTATCGAGGGACAGATACTGGCAGAACTAGTGGTGTTGGATTTATAATAAACAAGAAACTGAAGGATAAAGTGGTAGAAGTTGAAAGTTCCTCTGACAGAGCTGCACGACTCGTTATCCAACTATCGAGAAGATACCAGGCTCAGATTATTCAAACTTATGCACCCACCACAAGTCATCCTGAAGAAGAAATTGAAGAATTTTATGAGGAAATTCGTCATCTAAATAATAAAGGTAAGCAGCACTTGAAGATAATTATGGGAGATTTCAATGCAAAAATAGGGCACCGGCAACAGAATGAAACTTCAGTAGGTAAATTCGGTCACGGCAACAGAAACCAGCGTGGAAATACTCTCGTTGAGTTTGCAGAGGCAGAAGGATTTTTCATCTTGAATTCCTTTTTCAAGAAAAAGCCACACAGGAAATGGACATGGAGACTTCCAATTGGGACGACAAGTGAAATTGATTTTATTATGTGTAACAAAAAATTCGTCATCGAAGACTGCAGTGTGCTAAACAAGTTCAACACAGGTAGTGACCATAGATTGGTGAGATGTAAGATGCACCTCAACACTAAACTGGAACGTGGCAAGCTCATAAGACAAACAAAATGTATTGACATAACCAACCTTAAAAAACACCATAATACTTTCAAGTTGGAACTGAAGAACAGATTCTCTGCTTTAGAAGGCCTAACATCGGAAGAAGTGGATATTTCGGAAGTTAACAGAAAAGTAACCAAAGCTCTTATGGAAACAGCAACAAAATTAGCTGGGTCTAAGAACAAGTTGCATGTAAACAAATTATCAGGAAAAACCAAAATGTTGATGCAAAAAAGAAGAGAGATGAGGACAACTAAAGAAGAAGTGACTTCCAAAGTGGAATATATAGAGCTATGCAAGACAGCACGAAAAGTATCACTGAAGACGTAAGGAAATTCAACTGTGAGCTAGTGAGGAAAGCAATTGAAAACAACCAAAAGCCTAAAGATAGCAAAGGGACATCTCAGTAAGGGAAGAAAACAGATTATGGCTCTGAGAAAAGAAGATGGTTCTATAACAAGAAATAGAGGCGAAATTTTGACAAGAGTGAAAGATTTCTACTCCAAATTATATGAAAGGGATGATACATGTACTCCAGACATCATGAAAGGTACCAGAGTTCTTCCAGTCCTCCCAGCAGAAGTTGCTCATGCAATCAAGAACATGAAGCGGGGGAAAGCTCCAGGAGAAGATGGAATTACTATAGACATCATACAAGAAGCAAGTGGAGAAATTGAAACAGTACTCGCCCAAATTTTCACTCGATGCCTTAATGAAGGGAAGATTCCTGAGGATTGGAACAATGCTACAATGATCCTGCTACATAAAAAAGGTGACATTGAGGATCTCAGGAACTACAGACCTATCAGCCTCCTATCAGTGGTTTATAAAATCTTCACTAAAGTTCTTTCACACCGCTTGAAGGTAACACTGGACATGGCTCAACCGAGAGAACAAGCTGGATTCAGGAGTGGCTACAGCACAATAGATCATATCCATGTACTGAGAGAACTAATTGAAAGAGCGAGGGAATATGAACTTCCATTGTGCATGGCTTTTATCGATTATGAAAAAAGCCTTTGATTCGGTGAAACCATCAGCAGTTACCACGGCTCTGAAATCCTGCGGTATTGAAGATGCATACATTAATATTATTAATAACATCTATGAAAATGCAAGTGCAAAGATTCGGCTGTTTGAAAATACAACACACATAAAAATTGGAAAAGGAGTGAGACAAGGTGACACCATATCTCCGAAGCTCTTTAATGCCACATTGGAAAATGTCTTTCAATCACTGAACTGGGAAAACAAAGGGATAAAGATTAATGGAGATTATCTAACCCACCTTCGTTTTGCTGATGACGTAGTCATTTTTGCAACTACCCCATCAGAGCTGCAGAGTATGATCCAGGAACTTGCTGACAAGAGTAAAGAAGTGGGATTAAAAATGAACTTTCAGAAGACAAAAGTGATGTTCAATGCTTTTACAAGAAATGAAGATTTATCGATTGATGGAGAAAAACTGGAGATAACAGATACGTATGTTTATCTTGGACAGCAGATATCAAGTGAGGGTCACATTGATGAAGAAATTAATCGGCGTACAAAACTTGCCTGGAGAGCTTTTGGAAGAAACAGCATAATTTTCAAGAGCAATATGCCATTATGTCTTAAAAGAAAAGTGTTTGATCAATGCATCCTTCCAGTACTTACGTATGGTGCAGAGACGTGGACCTTAACTAAAAGAGACATACAAAGGCTGCAGACAACTCAAAGAAGCATGGAGAGGTGCATGCTTGGTATAACCAGGAGAGATAAGAAGAGGAACTCGTGGATCCGAAAAATGACGAGAGTGGAAGACATCATGATCAGAGTTAAATCCCTGAAATGGCAATGGGCTGGACATACTGCCAGAAGGACAGACCATAGATGGACAGCCGAAATTTTAGATTGGATTCCAAGGGACAGGAAAAGACCCAGAAAAAGACCACATGGGAGATGGGTGGATGAAATTCGTAAATATGCGGGAGTGACATGGAGGAGACTGGCACAAGACAGACCGTTGTGGAGGAAACTTGGGAGACCTTCGTCCAGCAGTGGATTGATAATGGTTGACAATGATGATGATGATGATGATGATGATATATGTGTGTGTGTGTGTGAGTAATATCTGCATATTTACTTTTGCGGCAACACTGAAAACCCAAAAATGTCAGAAATTTCCAGATTTGCTATTAAATTTTCCGTAACTGTATATACAACACAAGGACCAGCTTTCGGTTAGTAGAGTGTTCCTGGTCAGAATGGGAAAAAGCTGCTGATTTATCGGAGCTTTATAAAGAACAAATTGTGATGGCACGGAGTCTCTGAGCTTTGATCTCAAAGACAGCGCGGCTTGTAGGTTGTTCACCTGACGCTGTCGTGAGTACGTATCAAAAGTGGTCCACAGATGGGTGAAGAATGAACAGTCGTCCGCAGCTCATCGATCCCAGAGGGAAGCGGGTACACAACGATCGCAAGGCCACAATGCGGCAAATCACCTGCAGCTACAACAGTGGTGATCAGGACAATGTGTCACAGCACACACTTCATTGCAATCTTCTGCGCATGAGCCTGCGTAGCCGAAGACACAGCCGGAACCCTATGCTCACTGCGCGTCATCGCCAACAACGCATGAAACAGGCCCAAGATCATCGAGATTGGACTATGGATGTTTGGAAGAGAGTGACCTGGTCTGACAAATAAAGATTTCCTGTGCATCACATAGACCGCCGAGCGCGGATACGCCGATTACCAGCGGAGGCTATGGCACATGGATGCATTTTTGGGCGGAAACAGGCCGTCGGAGGCGCTGTTATGCTGTGGGGGATGCTTTCTTGGGGCATTTTAGGCCCCATAACCCTAATAACACAATCTCTGACGGCTCTCAGGTAACTGAACATTGTTGCGGACGAAGTTCACCCATTCATGTCAAGTGTGTTACCTGCTGGTGGTGGCCATTACCAACAGTATAATGCGCCATGTCACTCTACCACAATCGTCAAGGAGTGGTTCGAAGAACATGCTGGGGACTTTCTGTTGATGCGCTGGTCCCCAAATTCACCTGACATAAACACAATCGAACATTTGTGTTTCGACTTGGAAAAATGAGTTCGAGCTAAACCACCCCGACCCCGAAATGTACGGTAAGTGGAGGCCCTGCTGCTGACATTACAGTACCAGATACCCCAGGATACCAATCGCTACCTCCTCGAATCGATGTCTTCCTGAGTGGCCGTTCTTTTGCTCGCTAAAGGGCGTCCTACAGCTTATTAGGTAGGTGGTCATAATGTAATGGCACATCATTGTATAGATCATCGTAAATGAAACACGCACGTAAATGTTGAACTTTATAGAAATTTTCTGAGTCCTCTCTTGTAAACAAGATGCATCGTCACTTCTAATTCACGTACAGGCTGCACAACGATTTCTCATGCGTCCAAAAATATAGTTTAGGAGCTCTATAAAGAGATATTCCAATTGCTGTATCACAACGGTTTCTGCCGCTCTGGTGGCCGAGTGGTCTAAGCGATGTCTTCTGATCATTCGTCCGAAAGGGGTCCGGTTTCGAATCCCGGTGAGGCATGGATGTTGTGTTTGTCTTACGGCACTGGCTCTCTTCCTTCCCTGAAACCAGTGACCCTAAATTAGGGACGGGCGACTGCTTATAGCCCATTGAGTTGCTTACGGTGGTTGTTAAACCTCCAATTAAAAAAATGTTTTCTAGCTCACAGGATTTGCTTGGAAAGCAGTGATGACTTGAAACTTTCTTCCCTAAAACATCAGAAGCGTACTCAAAGGATTTAAGATTTTGAGACTTGGCTGTACATTTTATCCTTTGCATATCTTGAGTTTCCAAATATTCATGTATGAACTTCACCTACTGAGATCCAGAATTATTGTCTAAGGAAACAAAAGCTTTACCAGTAGCACCTTCAGAAATTTCTACATGATTTTCTAGGATCCCTTTTTGATAGATGTAGAAATTCAAATGTCCTCAAGGAGGCACGTTCAGAGGTACGACCAAGAATTGAAACACCTACCACAACCATTCTCCATGCATCTGCAAAAACGTTCTTTTAGGTCATATTGGAGTGGCGATTTCGATTTTCTGGTTTCAACGATCACCTGTTAGTGAAATTGCTGATTCATCTGTGAAGTGTACATGTTCACACTATTAAGGTTTCCAATTGCTTTGCTGGGAAATCGACACTAATAAAGCAATTCTTTGGCCACGACTAACGAGAATACAGACCTCAGGTTTCCTGGCGTTTACTAATATTTCACGAAGTCTTTTTCATGCAATATACCTCGATACTTCTCCTTTTGCCGAATCAAACTCCAAGTCGAATTGGATTGCACTCATGCGAATGTTGGGCTTTGCAATAAGGACCACCTCCCGGTCATCTTCAGCTTTTGTATACAATGGTGAATCTAGTGGTGTGCGCCATGTACACAGAGGTTTATCAAAATTATGGAAACGCCGAGTGCATTTGGAGTACACTCAATACACCGAATCCAAATAATTGGAACGATCACACAGGGGTTGTGAGGTATATAAAGGGATGCAGTATGACGCAAGCTATCATGTAACAATGCCACAGTCGCAGGTGAAACAGATGTTGCGCAGTAATTGTCGACAATGTCAGATCCCACTCATATCACAAAAGGTATGATCATTGGTAGGAGTCTTGCAGGAGCACTAGTAACTATGGTAGGTGTAACACGGGAAACTGTATCAAAGATTACGATTACATAGCAAAATTTACACGGCGTTGCCTCCAAAAATGCAATGTGTGGATGCCATGCAAAGATATCAATTAGGATCGGCAAACGTTGGCACGGATTTTACGACAGAAACACCAGATCACAACAACGCAAATAACAGCAGAGTTCAAAAGCACGATTCCATTTTCGTCATAATAATTCGTGGAGAACTCCAAGGTACAGGTACTGTGACGTGCCTGCACCACAGAACGCACATGAGATAAAGGCAGATAGCAGTGAGAGCACATGTCCGCGTAGCTCACTTGGAAGAGTGACTTACTCCGAAGTCACTGGAGCCGGATACGATGTCCGGCGCGGACAAACTTGTATGTTACATTGGCGCCCGAACTTTCAGGATGACCCGGCTGTTACGTTTCCGCAATGAGGTGATGTTCTTTCCACACAGCGAGACAAGAAAAATGAGAAACCCTTCTTCAGTGCTTCGAAAAAATAAATCAGTGTGATGTCACACGTACCACACACCAAATTGTCTGGAATTTCTCAAATACATGTTCTTCATGGGATGACTGCCTGCAGCAACGCATGATCTCTGCTGACTGGTGGGCCATGCCCCGGCCCTCTTTCGAGGGGGGGGGGGTAGGGTAAGGTGTGACGTGCCTGCACCCCAGGACTCACTTAAGTTACGGGCAGATAGCAGTATGGGCACTTGCCAGCGTAGCTCAGTAGGGAAAGCGACTTACTACGGAGTGAAGAGACCCAGGTTCCATTCCCGGCGCGGACAACTTGTACGTTATTGTATTTATGGCCGTGCTGCAAAGCATAATCCTCTAGTTGCTAATATCACAGTAACAAAACGCATAGGGTTGTGCAAAGCACATAAATACTAGTATATTAAAGAATGGCGATGTGCCATCTTGTCAGATGAATGTTGCTTCACATAGTTTTCCACTTCTGGTAAAGTGTACTTGCGGCAAAAGCCGACAAAAGTTTACAACCTCAATTGTTTGGGAAACAAACAACACTAATAACTTCCCAGGAAACAGTAGCTCAAATTTAGGGAGGGGCGACTGCTTGTACTCCATTGAGTTGCTCACGGTGGTCGCTAAACCTTCAATTATATCAAATAAAAAAACTGGAGCTCCTATGGTTTGAATTTCAAATGGCTCCTATGCGACGTTACAGGTCAAGTCCACAGCATCCTTAAGTTTTGCACACCAGTGAAGTAATAAGCGGTAGCAAAACAATTAGTTTTGGGTTATTTCATTTGGAAGCTTCCAATTTTCAGAAATAAGTAAAAGATCAGCGATTCTCAGAAGACTCAGATAAGGGTTCTTCGAGCTTTACTTGATGTTCAGACAAAATTTGCATTTCAATTGAAATGCCTCCTTCATATAAAAAAAAAGGTCTCATAATTGCGATCGTATAGCCGTCTTGCGTTTCGAAGACAAGTATTTAACTTTAAATAATTAATGAAATCACTAAACATTCTAAACGTAATTTTAAGCTGTTGTCCTTCACATTGTTCGTTATTCTGTTGGGAAATAAGTATAGTCAAAAGATTCGATGATTATGTTACTGAAGATCAGTGTATTAATTAAAATGCTCACAAATTTTGGAAATAAATCCAATTACAAATAAAACAGTTATTTTGCTTTGTGCGAATTAGATTGCAATGCACTTTGAGAGTTCATCACACTTTTTTTCAGAATATACTAACTTAACTTGGTCCTCAGTAAAACGGTACTTTATTTAGACAGTGGGGAGAACCATATTTTACATTAAATATTCAAAAAATATTCATTAATTATTAAAACAATTAGAAGCGCTAGCCGTGAAAGGAGCCAGCCCATAGCACAAAATTGTATAAGAGAAAATTTTACCAACACAGTTCTTAAAGATTGATTTGTAAACGGTAATGCTGATAGCAAAGATTAAATATTCAGCAAAACATTTCGTCAAACATGAAAGAGAAGGAGAAAGAGATTTCACTGAAAAGCAACGGCACAAAATGTACTAGACAAATAGAAAGAGAAATACACATATATACATAAGTTTTTCAGATTCATATGTTCTTCGCATGAAATGACTTTCATGATTTCGATCGATGATGATCTGGAAATTCTTTGTGCTCAAAGATGTGTTCAATCTGTAGTTGTCATCGAAGAAGCTCAATATTGCCTGTTTTGTGTAGAATGCATAGAAAAAGGAAGGATGCTTTACATATTGTAATGAAAAAGAATGCGCCTTGAGAAGTTTTGATCAGATGTATTCACCTGTTTCTTCCGAATGGAATATTGAAATATTTTCAGCATACCGAATCTTTCTTTTACAATGGCATATTTTATATGAAATCCAGCAATAGAACATATTCCAAGGCAGTATATGTTTTTTCAAACTCCGTTTCTTTAGTACAATTTTTCTAGTCTCGCTTATACGCGTACTTATCAAAATCATACCTTTGCCCACGTCATTACGCTAGGCTAAAACTCAGTGGAAAGTTGTAAGATTCTCTAACTAGGTTCAGATATATTCGTTGTGAATAAAGATTAATATTCCTACGTGGAATTTGCTTGTTCGCACCATTTTGGCACCGTCGTCAAGAAAAGTGTTCAACAAGAAACTTGTCGCTTTAGATTTGGTTGCAATGTAACTATGCCAAAGTACTGTACTATGATCTTGGTAAGGGATTTTCGCTTTAAGGTGTGTGAATCAGCGATGCGCGCTTAAGGGTAATTAACATGTACCCAGAAAAGTGAGGATTACCTCCTTAACACAGGTATTAAAAATGTTTCTGGAACTAAAGAGTGTAAAAATTATATGGTTTGGAGATACACGTGATTTTTGCGTGCGAGATATAATTTTGCGTCTGAGGGGAACATAATGTTTTGCAAGGCTTCAGTCTTTTCGCTGATGGATCCGTAAGGCTTATTACTGTAACTATGGTAGTAGGATAGCTAAAACCATTTTAAAGAGTCTGCTCCGTAAATACGTACATACGGGCGGATACGTAGGCCTAAGAAAAGTCTTTCTTTCGTTACCAGAGCGATAATAACCAAGCCGTACTAAATTTCATTGAACTTCAGTCGGACCTCCCTATATCAAAGTCTATAGTTCCACAAGAAAAAATTCGATATAAGGAGACGACTTTTTTTGTACATATGTATTGTGTAGTATATTGTATTAAGAAACACATTTCCTAATCAATGCATTCTTTCTTATAAGTAACTAAAGTGAATGTGAATCACATTATGCAGAAGTTATGTTGATATAGATAACTAAAAACAAGAAATGAAAAGAAAAGATGTGTTGAACGTACCTTGAAAATTTATCATATGTATTTATGTAGTATTTATATGCATTTATATGTGTGTAAAATTATATTTTATGTAGTATTTATATGCATTTACATTTGTGTAAATTTATATTTTTATGTAGTACTTATATGTATTTACATTTGTGTAAAATTATATATTTATGTAATATTTATATGCATTTACATTTGTGTAAAATTATATTTTATGTGGTATTTATATGCGTTTACAAATTTCGATGATGATCTTTCATAAAAGGGTTCGCACTTTTTAAGTCCGAGAAATATATCGTTAGGAACGTTTTCGGCGAATTGAATACCACGAGGTATTGTATCAAACGCGGCCTGTTTTAAAAGACTTATGGGATTCTTCAGCATTATTCTCTTCAGCCTCTTCGATTTAAGTCTCTTCCGACTGAACTGAGTTTTATATTACTATCTGTCGTTGTCGGTATTCTGAAAAATGTATGTCTTCGTCGATATCAAGGCGCTCATCCAAGGAAATTTTTTCCCTGAAAAAAGACCTTTGGTCTGTAAGTCCTACCAACATTGCACGACTTATGGCAACAGATTTCCTTTTCCGATTTGAGGTGATTCCGTGAAGACATGTTTTGCAAGACAATTTTTGCTGCCGATTCTAAAACATCGTTTTGCCACACCGTATTTAATTCAGTTATACAAATCATCAGATCAGTCACCTTATCTGTAGATTGCTTATTTTCTAAGAATGCATTTCCGATATTGAATTTTCAGATCATTTACAACTCCTTTGTCCATTGGCTGCGAATCTGAAGTTGGGTTTTGGAAAACCAAATTCACATTTGAAAATCTTGATGCTACATTACGATGGGGCGGGCAATTGCCTACAAAGAGAACATTGTTTTCTGCCTAATCGTTTTTTTATTGAAATTTAAAATCCACTCCTCAAAGACATCACTTGTCATCCATGCTTTTCTATTATAACTGTAGTCAAGTTCTTACAGAATGAATCAGATACTTAATATTAATGGAAATATATGCGGAAATGTCTGGAAGTCCAAAATAAAAGAAAATCATTTTTCTGCGTTGCGTTAAGTTCTTCAGCGTTCCTTACCGAGGACCTTGGGCTCGGATGCAGGTTAATAAAACATGCATTTATCTCCATTCAGATTGGGGAGCACATTACCAAGAACCTCTGACCTCAGATTAAGGACTGGAGCTTCTTTCTAATCTCAGACGCTTACAGGGTTTTTCGTGTCACTAAATATGTTAGATATCTCAGAGCTGAAAGAAAATTCCTTAATTGCAGTTTAGATGCAGATATCTTTATCAATAAAAAAATGCACTTTCGCCGTCTAAGAAGAAAACAGACACCCCGAGAGCCCGCAGAGACGAAAAAATTTGCATATGTTAATATTCATGTATAAATTTATTTCATTTCCTTATTCTTACAAGCAGAGGCACCAGCGCAAATTTAGATAAATAACAATTTTCTCTGCTGATGAAACAATTAGGCAATAGGAAAATTGATATCTATAAAAATATATTTTAATTTGATATCTATCTCGCACAAAAGATTTTTCTTGAAGTTGAATCATGGGAAAAACGATATAAGTTCCCGGTATGGACTAAATGATGGAAGGAGAATGAGAGCGGCAGAAAAACAAATGTGGGTTCGCTATGTTATAATTTCGAATGCGCATGCCAGTTTAATGCAATTAAGCACGTTGCAAATTGCTTACATCTACCCCCTGCAATCGCATCAGAGGGCTGATCCACACAGAAAGCAGATGCTGTTTCTCAACAATATATTGCTTCTGCGGTGTTTAATGACTTCTTGTGTGCATCTAAATCTACTTGGAATTCCCGGTATCTAATATTTAGAACTACTTTTTCCAGAAAAGAGACAGCAACAGCGCCGAACGACGAGCACGATGTCGCTGTCTTCATACGGATTCCGAACTCAGGTCTTGTAGTACCAAATATCCGTTGCCTTCCTCCCTAGATCGCTAGATTAAAATCCACAAAGAAAGATATCAGGACTCTTCAGCCCCACCCTCCACCACATCAAGCATCAATGCAACAAAATCGAATCCCCAGAATTTTTATTTCTTCCAGAGTTTGAAAACCGTAGAAAAATCCAAAGAGGGGATCATCAGCACCAGCCATTGTTTGAATCCCAAGTCTCTTCGTTTAATCTCTGACTTGAGAAATTATCCGCTATGTCTTTTCGGCACGTTTAACCATTTCATATGCCTATCCCTTAAAATGTCTTCTTCTCCTCTTTGTCTTGTGAAATTATCTGCTATGTCATTCCGATGTGTTTTACCATTTCATATAACTCTCCCTTTAATTGTCTTCTACTCTGTTCTGAGAAATTATCTGCTATGTCATTCCAGCATGTTTTAGCATTCATATACCTCTCCGTTAAATTGTCCTCTACTCTGTGTCTTGAGAAATTATCAGCTATGTCATAACACCAAGTTGTACCATTTGATATACCTCTTCCTGAAATTGTCTTCTAGTCTCTGTTCTGAGAAATTATCTGATATGTCATTTCCGCATGTTTTAGCATTTCATATACTTAAATTATCTTCTTCTGCTCTTTGTCTTGGGAAATTATCTGCTATGTCATTCTGGTGTGTTTTACCATTTCATATAATTCTCCCTTTAATTGTCTTCTACTCTGTTCTGAGAAATTATCTACTATGTCATTCCAGTATGTTTTAGCGATCATACACCTCTCCGTTAAATTGTCCTCTACTCTGTGTCTTGAGAAATTATCAGCTACGTCATGACACCAATTTGTACCATTTCATATACCTCTTCCTTAAATTGTCTTCTAGTCTCTGTTCTGAGAAATTATCTGATATGTCATTCCCGCATGTTTTAGCATTTCATACACCTCTCCCTTAAATTGTCTTCTTCTACTGTCCGTCGTGAGAAATTATTTGCTACTTCATTTCGGCATGTTTTACCATACATATTCTACTAAGACACCATTTAAAACAAGCTCAGTGATGCTCTATGATCAGTGCCAGTCGACGCAAGGACTGTCATGAGCGCGGACCTGCTTGCTCTAAATTTCGGTTCAGAACACGAGTAGTTAAGGTGATGTTAGTGATCACCGCTACAAACAAATCAATGCTTACTACAGTAGCTTCTGTCTCCGTAATTGTATGCCGACGAGTATGCCAATTAATGCGCGTTAACATTGCCTGTTTGCACCGTTTCCGCTACTGCCGGTTACATCTTGCATTCGCTGTTGTCTAGAAGATTCAACTGTTCTGCCATCCTGAAGCACATGAGCCGTGATCCCGGAAATCGACCAAACAACTTCACCAAAGTCTACGACCCTGCCTTTCTCAAATCCGTTCAGAGGGCGATAGGTTTTGTGACGAGGTCTACAAAGCACCTTCTATCCTTGGTTATGCTATGATATACTATCACCATTGCGTTTCGTACATTGCAAGAGCTTTTCATTTTCAAAATTTCTCCCCTAGCAGACGTAAATTTTAATTTCTTGTGCAACAATAACTCAGGTTTGCAGATTACATTGGAGGTCAACATATTGATTTTCCCCGATTATTAAGAAATCAACTGCTTTCAATATTATCAATAGATTTTCTCATTATCTAGATATGTATTTTCGCACAAGGAAAACTTAACAATTTATTTAAATTTGTCATCATATCTTCACTCCTAAAAGTTTTCCTGTTTAATCCACTTTGTTTTCCGCGGTTTTCAGTAAGCTCTCCAGTCTTTTTAATGAGAAAATGCTCTGTTTAAGTTAAAGATAAAAAGTCCAAAATGCAAAAATACGAGTACAATTCGGTACCTTCCGAATAGTAGGATTAAGACTTGCTAAGACAGTAGGTCATAAAACTAGAGAATTTGATGTCACTGTTAAAAATAATTTCATGTTGTATTTCACCTTAGAGTTTGATGCCATGCTTCATTCGAGAATATGCTGTTATCATTCACTTGTAAACATAATATCTTCTTTTGCTCGAGAATTTGTTGCTGTCGTTTACTGGATAGCTAATGTTATCTTTCGCTTGAAAATTTCATGTTGTCCTTCATCAAGAACCAGATGTTCACCTGATAATTAGATGTAATCCTTTACTGCAGAACTTGATATTCACTTGAAAATTCGATGTAATCCTTTTCCCGAGAACCTGTTGTTCACCTGAAAATTCTATGTAATTATTCATTAGTGAACCTGATGTTCACCTAAGAATTCCATATAATCCTTCATTCGAAAACCTGATATTCATGTGGGAATTCGATGTCATCCTTCACCAGCGAAATAAATATAATTCTCTGCTGATGAATTTTACTCCCCGCAAGAGTTTTATGTCATCTTACTCTCCAGAATGTATTGCCTTCCTTTATTTTTGAATACGCTGTAGACCTTCACAGGATAATTTGATATCATCTTTCTTTCGGGGAATTTTATGATTTCTTTAACTCGAGAAGCACTTGAGAATCCGATGTTATCCTCCATTCGAGAACCTGATGTTCACGTGAGAATTCGATGCCCTCCTTCACTGGAGAAAATGACCACGCGAGAATACCTTTGTATCCTTCATTCGAGAACCTGCTGTACACCTGACAATCCGATGTCATCCTTCATTCTAAAACTAATATTCACCTCAGATTCAGTGTAATCCATAAGTCGAGGACCTGATGTACAACTGAGAATCCGATGTCATCCTTATTTCGACAACCTCATGTTCACCTGAGAGCTCGATGCCAACCTTCATTCGAAAACTGATGTTCGCCTGAGATTCAGTGTAATCCATCATTCGATTGCCAGATGTTCACCTTAGAATTCGATGTCATCCTTCATTCGAGAACCTGATGTTAACTTGTGAATTCGATATAATCCTTCTTTCGACAACATCATGTTCACCTGAGATTTCGATGTCATTCTACATTCTAGAACCTGTTGTTCATCTGAGGATGTCATGTCATCTTTTACTCGAGAACCTAATGTACACGTGCTAATTCCATAACATCCTTCACTAACGAAACGAATATCATCTTTCCCTCCAGACTTTATTTATATCCTTCTCTCAAGAGCTTTATGTCATCTTTTTCACCAGAATTATTGTCATCCTTCTCTCCAAAAGTTTTTGTCATCCTCCATTTCAGAATGCTGTTACCCTTCATTCGAGAAATTGGCGGTGTCCTTCACCAGAAAATATAATATCGTTCCTTAGTTGTTTATTTATTTATTGCAGTACTTTAAAATAGAATGTGTTGTTATCTTTCTTATCAAAGGTATCGAAATTGATAACTTATCGGTGTTTTTTTCTTCATTCTTTGTGTAATTTGCCGTCCCAGTGTGCGAATATTTTATCGGAAAGGCTTCTGTAACTTCTGATCCATTTTCTTCCTTTTCCTTATCATTTTTTATTCTGTTTTGCGGTTTACCAGTAACCTGCAGCATTTGGGTGGTTACGAGTAGCCCTTTCCAAATTTATTGTTACTTCTTTCAGAGATGGAGGAATAAGAGTGGAAAGCTCGTACACAACATCCACCTGCTGTACGAATTCAGTACCAGCCATACGAGAAAAGCTTGCCTCGCCGATAACTTGACCTCCTCCTCGTTTTCTTCACGCTTCAGCCAGTATGAAATTAATTCTTACTTGTCAAGTATTCTCGGACCTACTTCTATTTAAAATTAATGTTTAAGCAATAATTGATTAACATGACAAGTGGAGTATCTAATGTACGAGGTCATAAAATAATGTCGTGGGAGGTCGATTAGTTCCATATAATATCGTCCATTGACACAATAGCCTCGAATGAATAATACTAATGAGAAGACATTCCTTGTGAAGGCACACCTAGTGACAACTCAAATAAATTATTAGCAAGAGTGAGGTAAAGGATGAGTTCACTGCAGTTGCATTTCAATTAGTGAAACTCGCGCGAATGATTGGTACCCAAAATGGGAATTTCATATGCACCGTTTTGTACCGTATCACCTATCATTTACTGTGCGGAAACTCGACAGGTGCGTATATGCAGGCCTATCTGTTGGATTTGCGGAGAAGCACACAAAAGGAAGCGGTCGTCAGCGACGTTGTCCTCGATGAGTGATCACTAAAAACTGTGTCTAATTGAGTAGCATGTTTGCAAGTCGAAGTGATCCAAATATATCTGAACGATAATGAGGATTTTCACTGAACAACATCTAGTGTTTCGTTGGCATTTCTTATACACTGAGTGGCCACTTTATTATGACCACCCCCTCAGTACTTCGTTGGGCCACCTTTTGCCTTTAATACTGCGTCGATTCTTCGTGGCATGGACTCCACGAGATGTTGATAGGTGGTTTGTGGAATCTGAGACCATGCTTGATGAATAGCACCTTCCAGGAGTGTGAGATTGCAGGGTAGTGGATCCAGCTGTCTGATGGCTAGTTAAACTTCATCCCACAAATTATCAATGGGGTTGAGATCTGAAAATTGTGGGGGCCACCTAAGAAAAGTAAACTCACCGGCATGTTCCTGAAACCAATCCTGTACAATACGAGCTATATGGCAGGACGCATTATCTGGTTGAAAGTAGTCATCGCCATTGGGATAAACCATCCACATGACAGGATGCACTTGGTCCGCAACGATATTTAGATATGATGTGCCAGTCAGACGTTGATCAACACGACTTAAAGGGCCCAAAGCCTGCCAGGAAAACATTCCCCAAACCAAAACGTTGCCTCCACCAGCTTGAAGTGTTGTAGCAATGCATTTGGAGTCCATGCTTTTGTGCTGTTCCCGCCAAATTCTCACTCGGCCATCGGCATGGCGCAACTAAAAACGTGATTCATCTGACCACATATTTGTTTCCAATTATCGACTGTCCAATCCTTGTGCTCCTGTGCAAACTGGAGACGTTTTCTCTTGTTAACTGCAGACAGCAAAGGTGTTCGTACAGGCCTTCGACTGCCATTTCCCATCCGTTGCAGTGCACAGCGAACAATGCCTGTATAGATCATTTGAGGGGATCCTTGATTAAGATGGTCTGTAATTTGCTGCACTGTTGCCCTTTTCTTGTCTGTTACCAGTCTGGACACTCTCCGTTCCGCCCGAGCAGTCACTAGTCGATGACAACCACACGTTGCACGTAGAGACCCAGTTTTTTTGGCTGACAGTCCAGTCTTTGAACACTTTAACAGCTGCTCTGGAACATTTCGCGAATGCGGCCGTTTCGGTGATACTCGCTTCATGTCTCCGAGCTCCTACAATCATACCACGTTGAAAGTCCGTCAAATCGCATTTTTTACCCATCTCGTCACCCAAAAATCCCTTCAACTACTGTTGCAAACACTAAGCTTTCCCTTTTTATACTAGCCTCGCCCTCTGGGGGCAACAGAGTGCAGCCGTAGCTCATTTGTTTAAAATGTGAGGTGGTCATAATAAAGTGGCACTCAGTGTATAATCTTAAAATTTAATGTCACGAAATGTACATAAGGAAAACCTCAATGCACTTCACAGGATATTTCTTCGTCAGGATTTCACACGTCGTTAGATACCAGTAGTAGGAATATTGTTGTAGGTAGCGGTATACGAGTCTTCAGACACCAACCTCTCTACCTATTGTTGTCAGCTTTAAGCAGTTATTTCCTCATTGTGCAGCAGGATAAAACAAACGGGAAACGCAAGTCTACAACACGTTAAGAATTGGAAGTTATTTAAGATGCTTGAGTAGATGCTGTACATATTTTAAGGGTTGATTGAAAATGCGATTCTAGTTTCAAGTTACGACGTAATTTTTTTCACACAGTGGTGTTAATGATGATGAAAAAGGATGATCGGAGGAACGTAAGTTCTCATAAAACAAGATATTGGAAAGTACATCATATACAATTGAGAAACGAAATTTCCCCGAAGAAATAATTCGTCATAAATACATGGTAGGCATTGTAATGTTATTATTGACATATTTTCACCTTATTCCATGTCTCCACTTCCTTCAGAAAACTTGAAACTTTTCATCGTCCTGGAGCGGGGATCGAACCTGCACCTCCCGACTTCCGATTGAGCATGCTACTGTTGTTAAATTTAAGCAGTACTGTGTTAGCTTTAAGCATTTTCGACCCGAAATCGGGAGGTGCAGGTTCGATCCCCGTCCAGGACGATGAAAAGTTTTTAAGTTTTCTGAAGGAAGTGGGGACATGGAATAAGGTGAAAATATACCAATAATAACATTAAAACAAGAAAGATGACACCAAATTTTCGGGTGTAATAAGCACGTCGTTTTAATCCGTTCGGATGCAAATTAAATTTATCAAAGCAATTTAAAGTCAATGGAACCGGTATGGAAAACAATAGTATCTGACGGAAGAAAGAAGTTTTTCGCACGGCTTTTTAATCCCTCAGATATTGCTGTAAACGGAAACGTGAGCTTACGCTCTTTGGTTGCAACCTTGTGCTTTAAGAAAAACATGAATTTACACATATGAGAAACATTTCGCACCGGAAACGCTCTCCAACACAGAAAGAATTTTTCAAATCGGATTCTTAAAAACAGAGATATCAACAAAAATAAGATGTGACTCTACCTCCCCTGGTGGGAAAACCATGCATTATTTTAGGGAGAAAGTTTTCTCAAAAGGTTTTTCCATATGAGCGGTATCAGTCGAATTTTCAGGAGCCCAGATTTTGCTACAAATACATCAGAAGCAGAAATTAACACTTATGACCCCCTGGAGGCCAAACCATTCTTTACCAAACATTAGAAATAATGTGAAAAATACTTTCCATCAGGTCTTGTATGCGATACAGGAAGACGTTTTCAAATCGGAGTTTTTTTTCGGAACAGAATTAACGAAGAAAACGCAATTTACCATTGTGCCCCCTAGCGGAAAGTCTATGATTTACTTGAAAATTTTGAATTTATGGGAAAAACATTTCGCATCGAAAACACTGTCCAACAAAGAAGGCATTTTTCAAATCGGACTCTTAGAAGTAGAGATATTGACTAAAATAAGATATATATCTACGCGCCCTGACTTAGAAACCATGCATTATTTGAAGAAGAAACTGTTCCTAAAAGGTTTGTCGACATGAGTAGTATCGGTCCACAAACGACTTTTTTTTTTAATCGAGATTTTAGAAGCTCATATTTTGCTGCAAATACATCAGAAGCGGAAATTAAGGCTTACGCCACCTGGTGACCAAATCATTTTTTACAAAAATTATAAATAATGTGCATAGAATTTCCCATCTGGAGCTGTATCCGGTGCAGAAATAATTTTCCAAATCGGAGATTTAGAAGCAGAGATATAGAGGGAAAGCAATTTACCTTTACGCCCCCTAGCGGAAAGTCTATGAATTAATTGAAAATTTTGAAATTATATGAAAAACATGTCACACTGGAAACACTATCCAACAAAGATGGAATTTTTCAAGTCGGACTCCTAGAAGTAGAATTATTGGCAATAATAAGATATACATCTACGCCCCCTGGCGTAGAAACCATGCATTATTTCAAGAAGAAACTTTTCCTTAAAAGTTTGTCGAAATGAGTAGTATTGGTCTAAAAAAGACATTTTTTTCAATCGAGAATTTTAGAAGCTCATATTTTGCTGCAAATACATCAGAAGCTGAAATTAAGGTTTACGCCCCCTGGTGGCCAAACCATTTTTTTACAAAAATTAGAAATTATGTGCAAACGATTTCCCATCAGAAGCTGTATCCGGTGCAGAAAGAAGTTTTCAAATCGGAGATTTAGAAGCAGTGATGTAGGGAGAAACGCAATTTATCTCTACGCCCCCTAGCGGAAAGTCTATGAATTACTTGAAATTTTTTGAAATTATATGAAAAACTTGTCACACTGAAAACACTATCCAACAAAGATGGAATTTTTCAAGTCAGACTCCTAGAAGTAGAATTATTGGCAATAATAAGATATACATCTACGCCCCCTTCCGGAGAAACTGTGGAATATTTTAAGAAGAAAATATTCCGAAAAGTTTTATCGATGTGAGTGGCATCGGTCCACGAAAAAATTATTTTCAATCGATTTTACAAACTCAGATTTTATGGCAAATACATCAGAAGCATAAACTAACACTTACGCCCCCTGGTGGCCAAAGTATTATTCACCAAAAGTTTGAAATTATATGCAAAACAATTTCCATCAAGAGGTGTATTCGCTGAAGTAAAAATTTTTCAAATGGGAGTTTTGGAAGAAAATTTATCGGGAAAAATGTTTTTTACTTTTACGCCCCCTAGCGGAAAATCTATGCGTCATTTCAAAAAGGAACTATATCTAAAATACGCTTCGGCATCATAGAATCGAAAGATAAAATATTTTTTTCAATCGGATGTTTAGCAGCAAATATGTGAATAAAACGTATTTTTGAATTCGACATCATCTGCACTTACCCTCTGGCGGCGAAATTGTACATCGTAAAAAAAAAACGAAATGAAGGATCATCATTCGCATATTTCAGGCTTCCCAATGCAAAAAGAGTTTTTCAAATCGGACTAATAGTTGCAGAGATATCGTGGGTAAAGGCGTACGGACGGACGGACGGACAAACTGGTAACGTAAGCACGATCTTTTTTTACAAAAGAAGTGCTAACAAGATATGTTTTCTTGTCCTTAGAATGCAGTAAAGCTGTAGGTGGTGATTAAATTAATCTAGGTATGAATGATTTAGCACGGTTGATTGACAGATATTTCGTTGCATAGAATCATTAGTGTGGCAAAACTAGAAATTTTGTTTTTCAGGACTGACAAAAGTAAGCCACTGTGCCAATAAATAAATAAATAAGAAAGATGACACCGAATATTTGGTTGTAATGAGTATGTCTTTTGAAGCCATTCTGACTTGAATTAAATTTATCAAATTTATTTTTCCCCTGGCGGAAAAATCTATGCATTGTATTAAGAAGAAAGTGTTCTCAAAGGATTTTTTGAGATGAGGGGTCCGCGAAATAATTTTTTCAATCGAGTTTTCAGAAGATCAGATTTCGCTACGAATACATCACAATCTGAAATAAATCCTTGCGCCGCCTGGCGGCCCAACCATTCTTTACCAAAAATTAGAAATTATATGCAAAACATTTTCCATCAGGAGCAAGATCCGACACAGGAAGAATTTTTCAAATGGGTCTTTTAGAAGCAGAGATATCGGGGGAACGCAATTTACCCTTGCGCCCACAAGCGGAAAGTCTATGCTTTATTTAAAAAATTCGAAATTATATGAGAAAGATGTCGCACCGGAAACGCTACGCAACAAGGTAGACAGTTTTAAATCGGACTCTTAGAAGCAGGGATATTGACAAAAATAAGATATATATCTATGCCTCCTGGCGAAGATGCCATGCATTATTTTAAGAAGAAAATATTAACAAAAGGATTATTGATATGAGTGGTATTTGTTCCACGTAATAATTTTTTCAATGGAGCCTTTAGAATCTCAGATTTTGCTCTAATTACATCAGAAGCAAAAATTAACACTTACGCATCCTGGTAGTCAAACCATTCTTTACCAAGAATAAAAAATTATATTGAAATATTTCCCATTAGGACCTGTATGCGGTGCAGGAAGAATTTTTTAAATCGGAGTTTTAGAAGCAGAGATCTCGGGGAAAATGGAGTTTACTTTTACAGCCCCGTAGCGGAAGATCTGTGGGTATCTTGACAAAGCGGCTGTACTAAGATGGTTTTCGATATAAATGGAATGGAATGGTAAACGAACTTTTTTGTCGGATGTTTAGAAGCAAATATATTGAATAAAATACATTTTGAATTCGACATCATTTGCATTTACGCTCTTTTTCGGCGAAATTTTGCATCGAAAGAACAAAAAAAAAAAAAAAAAACGGAATGCAAGTATCATCACATTACCACATCTCAGGTTTCCCAATGCAAAAACAATTTTTGAAATCGGACTGATAGTTTGCAATGATATGGTGTCCACAGGTGGACGGAAGGAAAAACCGGTAACATAAGCACGATCTTTTTTTATACAGAAGACATGCTAAAAAGACAGACGAAAGATTACTACAAGAACCGGAACATCCTTTTACCAGTAGTTCTTTGAAAGGTTCACTTATGTGTTTTGTGAAACAAAATTTAAAAGTCAGTGAAAAATCATCGGAGTGAAGTAGCATGCATTCAGGAGGGGTAGCAGATGGCAGGTAAATATAGTACACATCCAGTTTTCTGAAATGCTTCTTGAGGTGAATGGGAATTTTTATTTCGTCTGCGTTGATTTTTAAAAGACCTTTGAACAGATACCTAAGCACACATTATTTAGCATGGTGAAAATTTATGAGGTGAGACGTATGCTACAGAAATAAAAATCACAGGTCTGTTCGCCAAGAATCTTGTCACAGTTGTGATCAAATCAGTAAATTCTTAAGGAGTGTAAGTTAGTTTTAGTCGTTGAAGTAGGTAGTTGTATTGTAAGCATTTGCTATATGCAGATGCATTTATGCTGGTCGCACCAGTGGCGCAGTGGTCTAAGCGATGGCCTCTGATCATTTATCCAAAACGGGTCCGGGTTCGAATCCCTGTGAGGCATGGATGCTGTGCTTGTCTTACGGCACTGTCTCTCTCCCTTCCCTGGAACCAGTGACCTTAAATACGAGACGGGCGACTGCTTATAGCCCATTGAGTTGCTAACGGTGGTCGTTAAATCTTCAATAAAAAAAATATATATATATGCTGAAGTCTGAGAATATAAACTAATCACAGCATGATCTCAATCACCTAAGCATGAGATGTGAAAACGTTGGAGTGAAAATTTCAGCTGATAATTCTAAACTAAAAGATCTTAGTCATACTCTGAAACTTATTAATTTTGTATTACAAAGGAAAAATCTAGAACAGATCACAATTAATTGTCTGGGTGTTACCAGAAAGTTTGATAATGAGCCAGGCAATGTAGTTTTCAAAGTAGGGAATGCTTCTTATGATCTGCATCAAAACATTTTCTCCAAGAAAGGGCGCCTCTCAACTAATCTTGTTATATGCAATGCATTATTTCGACTTTCCCTCTTTTTGTGAAGGGAAAGTTAAATGAAAGTTAAATGGCTGTGTAACAGGTTAAAGCTCTACACATGAGAGCGGTAAAAATAATACACGGAAAATTCGATAGATGTAATGAATGGTTAAACGGAATTTGTAACGCTCAGAATAAAACAGAACTGGGCATTCCTTCTCCAAAAAATTTTAACCGTAACATATTGAAATGACATGGACATACCTGCCGAATGACAAATGAAAGATTGCCCTAAAATAGGGGTTGAATTCTGTAGTAGCTGGCAGAAGATCAAGAGGTAGACCAAGGATGAGATGAGCTGAAAGTATAAAACACCTACTAATGACCAAATTAGCAATAAGGTGGAAGAAAAAAAGTTCCCATTCGATAAGAAGACGTAGATAAAGTTCATCATTAAAGGGAATGATTCATTATTTTGAAGTGCTTTGTGGAGAAAGCATGCCTGAACGTCATACAGATAAGAGACCGGTGGATACATGAACAAACGCTGGCGTCTTCAGTAACTTAGATGAGGGAAGGCATATGATCTTCTTGAGCTAGAACAATCTGCATGGGTGCCTGGAGAAAGCTTCCATTAGTAAAGCTACACATAAAAGACAAAGTTCCTTCCAATCAAATGCTGGACACAGATGTACTGTAATAACTTGGTGACGGAATGTTACCTCACAGGTGCATTTGTATTTTCAAAAAAGCGTCGCGACGCATGTATTTAACAGTTTCACTCAGGCTAGGAACAAAAGGAGGGAGAAGAAGGCCCATGATGAAAAATAGAATTAAGGCCAATATCACGGAATTGAATATACACTCTGTGATACCAAACTTTACATTCCATCGTCGTATTCTAAAATCATCTGTGATAAAGTGCTGTCAATCATTGAATAAATATAAATGAAGCCATACTGATAACCATTAAAAAAGTAGAAGACTCCAGATATGAGAAAGTGTATCCACATTTACAGTCTTTTCCACAAAATTTCCTGAAGCAGAAGTTACAGCTATGATGTCACAACTTAAACACCAGTACGACATACTTTTTTAGGATAAAATATCGCACACAAATAATTGTCCGATCTTCTGTAGAAAACCACAACTGAAATATGTAGAAAAAAATGAGATTGCTGTAAAAAACCAGAACTGAAATAGGTAAGGTAAAACAGATGTTAGTTCAGGTGCACATTATCAAGCAACAGCAGGACATTTTCTATCTGATCATGTGTCTAGAGTGCTGTAAGGGCCTTAGGTTATAAAAGCATAAAAAGGCATAGTTACACACTGATATGAAAGTGTAGCACACATTTATCCCGATCACGTAAATCAAAATCCATAACAAAATTGAAGGCAAAGCGAACAGTTTTTACTTTTCAGCGATTGGAACCTGAACTATTTGGACACATATGTGTTACCAGGAGAAGAGAAAATGCGGTGAACAACCTCGGCAAAACATTAAAATTAAATATCATAATAACAGTACAATCGGCTAATTACGTGTTTCCTGTCATCAAAGCCAGTTCATCTTGAATCAGACACTTATATACACTGTGGCTACCCAAAATGCAACACCAAGAAGGACACGAGATAGCAAAGCCAGATTTACTGGACACATTACAACAGATACAAAGATGAAACAATGGAGCTTACAGTCCCGTGCGACTTGCGGAACACGCAGACATCAATAGTTCGTGGCAATAACGGCCGTTACACGTCACGTCATCGAACGAAAGAGGCTTTAGATGTGGGTTTGTGATATGTCGGTCCAGGCTGCTTCCACACGTTGCCATAGTTCATCAGGCGTAGCCGCGGGTGGTGCTTGCCGGGCCACTTGGTTGCCGATCAGCGACCAGACGTGTTCGAAGGTCGACATATCGGGAGAACAGGCGGGCCACGGCAGCAGTGACACCTGGTGTGCTGTGAAGAATTGTTGCACGATGCGTGCCACGTGCTGGCGCGCATTGTCCTGTTGAAACATGGCCGCTGGCAGGTCGTGCAGGTAAAGGATAACTACAGGTACCAAAACGTTGGAGATGTAGCGGTGGCTGTTGTGTGTACTAGCGATGCGTACCAGAGGGGTGCGGTTCTCATATCCATTTGCGTCCAAAACCATAACGCCAGGCGACGGACCGGTATGGCGATGCATAATGCAGGCGTCATACAGTCTCTCGCCGCGTTGCCGCCACATGCGGATCCGACCATCGTAGTGTTACAAGCTGAAGCGGAATTCGTCGGAGAAGACAATGTCGTGCCATTCCGTAGTCCAGGTGCGGTGGCGCGCCGCCGCACTCGCCGGTGGTGTAACGTCATTGGTAATCGGAGCAATTGGAGCCGTGCGACAAGTCCCCGCTCCTGCAGACGACGTCGAACGGTACGTGCTACACAGGTTGTTGCGCAACACACCCTAATTCCTGCGCTAACGTTCGTGATGCGGCGGTGCGAGCCGTCAATTCCCGCCGCACAACATAACGGTCCTCTGGTTTGGGTTTGGTGGTGTGCCGCGGCTGCGGTAATCGCTCCCTTCGGTCAGGTCGTCCCTCCTGCACCCACCGTATCCATACTCGCCTCACTGGGGCTGGATGTCGTCCCACACGGGCGCTCCTGTCTCGGTACGATAAACTGCTGTCGCGATAAGCAACTATTTGTCCTCTGTCGAACACCGAAACGTGCTGGAATGACTGCCGTACTCTGCGACGAGGCACCACGAAGCTTCCCACGCACATTTCCGGCAGCACAACGCACTTCTACTACTTAAACACCGCCTTCTGTGCACCCTTTCTATAGTGCTTCTCGGTGGCGTGCCGGGCGTACATGATTTGTATATGCTCTGCAATGCTAATAGTTTGCATGTCCTCTCGGGGGCGACGCATGCTGCGAATTTTAGGCCAATCGGATGCTTCCTTCTTGGTGTTGCATTTTGGGTGGCCAGTAGTGTATATAGTTTTACCTCAAGATGACTTTCATTCAAAAAATGAAGAACTTTCTCCGTTGGAAAAAAAATGTTTCGAGAGCCCTAGACTGGGGACAGGTATTACGTAAGCAAGATGTGTTCGAATTATTTTTAGAAATGTAAGAGATGGGAATGAAATGATTTATTCACAGGTAAAAAGAAGTAAGCTACAGTCGGAAGAACATGTGAATAAATATTTTCAAATCAATTCGATAGGAAATATTTATGACGCTGTAGTTTAAGCTGGAAATTTTAACTCAGACAAGACATCAGATCTGGCATAGAACCTAGCACAACGAAAACCTAACTCTAAAACGTAAGAATCACGGATGCTTGTTTGTGTCTTTTGTTGAGAAATGCGTGAGGTAGGTAAGTTTTATGCATAGTCACATTAGCATAATAAGGTCAACAAAATTGTATCTTGATAATTTCTCGTTTTTCAGAACTATGTGTGTCTAATTTAATGATGGACGCTGACAGCATATTTCACATGGAATATACAGGGTGTTCGTAAACTGTTTTTTCAAAAGAAGAGGGGTGATAGTACCCATCAAGACAAACAATATTTACAATGGAACCTAGGGTCGCATTCCCCTCTGAGTGTCAGAAAAATGTAAAGTTAGTTGTCCAAGTTGAACTTTCAACTGTGCAAAGAAAGAAAATTAACGACATCATAAGTTGCACAATCCCATTTATGGAGATCAGGGACAGGCTCAAAGTAGACGCTCAAAGTGGCGGCCACGGGTACCGTTGCACAATTCACACCGGCGAATGAAAGGCTGGCACTCCCTCTTGAAGACTCCTAGTGTCGTGTTTATCCTGTTCGCTGCAACAACGATTCTCACGACGAGATCTTCCACGGAGTCCACAGACGTTTCGTACACCAATGATTTAATATGCCCCCAGAAGAAGAAGCCCAGTGGGTTTAAGTCCCTTGAGCGTGGAGGCTAGGATACAGGTCCTCCACGACCAATGCATCGTGCGGGATGTGTGGCATTCAGCAAGTGTCTACTGCAACTTGATAAGCCAATCAGCTGCAACTGCCGACGCTGCGTCTTTTATCTGGCAATTTGCATACGCTTAATGCTTGACGCTGATGTTCTGGCGATGTGCTACTTCTCCGGCACGAAAGATATTACGTCTGAAGTGACGACTGTACTTGTTAGACGTATTTCGAAGTTACTCTTTTCTGACACTCAAAGTAGAATGCGACTCTTGTAAATATTGTCCGTCTTGATGAGTACTATCACCCCTCTTCTTTTGTCAAAACAGTTTACGAACACCCTGAATATGGTATTAACCTGATTATTTTCCTATTATTTTTGACGTTTTCAAAAAATATGACTATTTTTTCGATGACTCCTGATCCCTGGAATATTTTGTACATTGAAATATCTTGTTATTTATGCTGATGAATAGTCTGATTCGGTACTAGTATCTTTATAAAATATATATTCATAAAGCACATAGGATTTGTGGTAAATAGAATTAAGCAACCAAACTACATCAACCCAACCAAAACCAAGCACATCAACACCAGTGTTTCCATTCTACTGATGTATCGGTATATCTACTGATTTTGACTCCTGTCTACTGATAGATTTTCGTAATTTACTCATTCTTCTCTGTTTTAAGACCACCTACACACTCAGGGGCATGCTGTCTAAGAATGTTTGCATTATATACAATTTATGACTACCAACTTGTGGTGTGGAGATAAAATAAAAATATCATCGTTTACCACAATCAAATAAAATCATTGAAAGCGAGTCTCACTGAACATCATTTCAGCCAACCGGAAGTAGAATATATTTTGGGACTAGTGGAAATTTGTACCAGACAAAACAGTTTTCTTATTCGTGGCAGATTTTTCCAATAGACGGAAGGCTTTGTAATAGGTAGCCCACTGTTGCCTATTTTATGCGAAGTCTATATGCGTCACTTTGAGGACAAACTGTTTCAGCTTGTTACATTTGACCTATGGATTCGATATGTAGATGATATTTCTGTTCTCTGGAAAGGCATGAATTCGGTAATACCTAAATTAGTTGAACTCATCAATTCAATTGATACGTATATACAGTTCACATATGAGACTGAAAATATTGGCTGTTTACCATTCCTTGACGTCTTTGTGTCACGCTCTGAAGGATCCTTTAGCACAACAGTTTATCAAAAACCATTCGCTGTTTCCTCATTCCACATGCAAAATTAAACCACCCATCGAAACAAAAAATCTCTGCTTTCTACACATACGTATATCGTGAAATGCATATATGCCCAGCTGATGATTCCTTGCAGAAAGAGCTTGATTTTCACAGATGAATTGCAGTACACAGAAGATATACTCATTCCATTATAGACAAAGCTCTCCAAAAATTTAGGAAGCCGAAGACTGTCTGCTCACTCACACCGGTAGACCACCCAATACGATAGAATTGGGCAGATATCCCATTTACTCCACAGATTTGCTTCGGAATTTCAAAAATTCTCAAGAGTTTTAATTTTAAAGTTATTTTCAAACCCACAAACAAGATAAATATTTTCGGATCAAAAGATTGCGTCGAAGACATAAATTCCTGGAGAATTTATCAGATACCTTGTGAATGCAGACTTTCATATATATAACAGACGTGCAGGGATTTAAATTTTGGTGTGAAGGAACATAAGACCTACGTACGGAACTGTGAACTGAAAAAGTCTTTCTTCAGTAAGTTAAAAGCTTCTTATAGCCCAGCATTGTCACAAAAACAACCATAAATTTCTGTTTGGAAACGCTACGCTCATTGATAAACTTGATTCAACTATCACGCTTAATGTATTAGAAGCTTTTCACATATACCAGAACTGTTCACGGCTTGTTAATGACGTGACGTCGACTCCATTCTTTCAAGCGCGTGGAAACAACTCACCAAAAACCGTGACCGTCAGAACTCTGATGATGTCACAATGATTTGAAAGTTTACGCTCCATTCGTCCCATAAAGGAAGGATCTATAGAGTGGAGACAGACATAGGAGCCCAGGGAAACTCCTCCCATAGAAAGTGGCGCCCGCACGGACCTAAAACAGAAGCAAAATGTGACGTGACCCCGTGACGTCGGCAATAGTTGCTGCGGCAACCCAACGCAGGCGACTGCAGCGCCACCGCACCATCTTGGAAGACATGCCTTTACTTCAGAAATAACAAAAAAATTACGAAGATGGAAAACAATTTTCAAAAATGTTGGCCAATTATGGAAATACAGGCTACACAAATGCCGAGTTAAAAAAGATGAGCCAAAAAGCTAACGAAGCCAATAACGTAGATGTCGAAGCAGATGACAATTGAATACAAATTAGAATTGAAAGTGAAGCAGAGTGGGTATGGAAGAAACAATCAAATGAACAACAGACACGTAAAAACCCAAAAGTTATGAATTCTGTAAGGAAAAGTATACGATCAGTAAGTAATAAGCAAAATAATACCACTTATTAGAACGCTAGAGGAAATGAAAACCAAAAAGGATCTTCAACACTGCCGGATAGTAAGCCAAAGTCAACAGTAAAAGTAAAAAACATGACATTAACAGCCAAAAATCACGTGGTTCGTGGGTGTTCCCTGGGAAACCAGCTGTCAATCAACTGTAGTTCTGTTTTAGGTCACTGGTGCGCTGCAGTCGACTTCAAGACGTCATGAGTTCCAGCTTAATACAGCCAGTGTCTTCTTTATATATCCTTCCTTTATGATTCGTCCTGACGAAGCCGAGCCAAAAGCTATGCGAAACTATAGTCGATGTATAATAAACCTTTGATTGTGTTAAACGTTGATATTTTTTATTTTATTTAATGTTTGCATTCTTTCAGTATTTACCATCTGCTTATCCAATCGACAAGACTCACGTCAGAACTGGTCTGAAGAGGAAAAGCTGACGAAGATTGAAATTATTTAACACTCGCTACCTATTATGCATACTGGTTGACATGTATTTTTTATTCTAGGTAACTATTTGTTCTGTTATAAACTATTTTTTCCTAGTTTTGTTAAAACACAGAATATAAGGAAAACGTCTATAGCGCGAAATGTGTGTTAATGATGCTTTTGTGAGTATACCACTTATTGGATGTACTTCAGCAACATCTGGATATGGTTTAGTGAGAAATATAAGTATATAAATCTTTATTTTTAGGAAGACAACAAGTGGGACCTATCCAGCTTTGACGACATTAAAAGGCAAATGCCATGATTTACACCGTCATCAGTTTTAATAACGAACATTATTTAATAAAGCTGATCATTAGTAATATAATATCAAATAAAGACTCAGGATTCCATTTGTTTGAATTTTCATTCCGCTGTTTAATAGTAGTTGGTGAAGTAATGGTAATATTTAACATAGCAGTATATTTAAGTATTCCTTCGTATTGAAATTACATCCGGTACTACATTATATTTGTAATGTGGCGCATATTTCAAGCAAAAGTAAGAATCTGATCTACTGATTTTACTGATTTTCGGAGCTGTGGTCTACTAATTTCAGGTAAAGGCGTCTGGCAACACTCATCAGTACACTCATGCGCATAAATACACACACACACACATGTGCGTGCTACGCTGTCTATAAAGTTATACCCACCTGATTAATCAAAGCCATATCTGTTAACCCATATCCCTTCGGTTTAAACAAAAGACTAAAGTTTCACTTTAAACTTGAAAAATTTAACCATCTTTTCAAACGTGCAAGAAGGTCAAAGAATCTTCCTTGAACGTAAATAGAGTTTTCATAAAAAATTATTTAAAATATTCCACAGTAGGTCTACTAAATGTTTTTTGCATAAATACAAGAAATAGACAGTTAGCACCTCCAGTATGATGTTCTGAAATTTATATAATAAAACTTTTATAATTCTGCTGAAGAGCTCATATAAACAAGTTTCTTGCATTTGCTGAATGAGAAACGAGTAGGGTTCTCTGTTCGAAAAAAAGTCATTTTATGTTTAGCTGACATTAGAAAATATAATGTCCTAAGGCACGGAAATTAATTTCGAATTAAAGAAAGCAAATATGGTTTAGATGCTGCTCTTAGACCGTACACATTCGGTAAGAACGAAGGGGAAGTGAAAAGGTTTTCAACCAGTACTTCAGGAAAGTAGATCTTCTCGATCGCCTGTAACGGAAAATAAAAAGGAAAAGAAAGTAATGTGTTGCTAGCTCTTTCTCAACATCAGGTTTCAGTTTCGCCCAACGGTATCTTTATGCTTGTCCTCAATTTAACGCTAGACATTTCTGAAACTATGTTTTACACTCTGACAGAAAAACCCACTTCACGTAGGTTAGGAGATGGAAAATTGCGCCAAAAGGAAAGCAAACATGATTTCTCATACACCATGAAACTATATTGCTTTACTTCTGGAGGTGTAACCTGTCTCGCGGGACAGATTTTTCAAGATCTTAGAAATACGTGGGACAAAACGGTCTCCCACTCTTTATCCGCTAGTACAACAAGAGCTCCAAACAACCGTCAATGAGTACTCTGCTGTATTTCTCAGCTGTGATGGGAAAACATCCGGTTTTTGACATTTTTCTTCCGAGTCGGAAGAGGAAAAATAAATAAAGTCTAAAAATTAATAATACAGCAAAAGTGTCACTTTCCCATCTATCCGGTCACCCCCACATATTCCGAAAAAGAATGATGGCCAACAGAAACTCCTTTCCGTTCAACTGAACGTGTTGCGAAAGCTGAAAAGCTGTTGCTTCTTAAAATCAACAAAAAATTATTAAATTCGACCATAGACCCACCATCTTCTGCTTGTACAACACATCAACTGCAAATTAAAGACATAATTACAACAAATCTATAGTTAAGAAAATTGTGCATTACACATCTTATGTTTTATTGCACAATTCAAATAAATTCGATGGTTTTTAAGTAATTATTTCTAAAATTATCCTCATTACATCTGCTTCATAGTTACGTTATTTATTGAATGAAAAAAAAAGTGTAGTAACTATTCTTTTATTAGCATAAGGAAATAAACAATTTTCCAAGCTGTAACTCATCATTTTCTGCTGTCAGCCTTGTGAAACCAATTAGTTGATAACTGAAAGCTTGGAAAAAATATTTGTTTAATTCCTTGCGCCAATAAACAAATTATTACTATGCTTTTTTCTATATTTCGTGTAGAAACCGTTTCCTTATTTATTTATTTATTTATTTATTCAATGTTTTATGAAATACAAATTTACCGGTGGCGACTCGAACCCACATCCTTCTGCTACGGAGTGGAATGTTTTCCCAACTAAGCTACACCGGAAAAGGCTTATCACTGTCATTTGCGGTCTTGGCATGCATGAGCGTCATCTCAGTAGAACGTTACATATATTCACCCTTAAAAAAACGGGGGACGCGTAATCTCAGGTTTTAGGTTTGCCGCAAACCATGCTTGAAGAACCTACTGTCGGCAGAAGAAGGACCTCTCACTAATTCCAGACGATATGTGGAAGGAACATCACACATTTTTCAAAGAACCTAACAGCCAGTAAATCCATTTTTACGTTCGGACGCCAATGTGAAATTCAAACCCTCTTTCTGACGGTGGCTCTACTCCAACCCATATATATCCTTCTGCTCCGAAGCCGAATGCTTTCCCAATTAAGCTACGCCGACAAGGGCTTATCACTGCTACCTGCCGTGCTAGCATGTGCTTCATCTCTGTAGTACGTCACAGTATAACATATCACAACTCATTGGCCAAATGTATTAAAGACACTTTAAAATTACATGTGTTGTATGTGAATTGTAGGTAAATACCATTTTTTTAAGGTACAGTAACTCTACAATATCAGCGTAGTTATAATGTCTTAATGAAAACTGTTTCGCTATAAGCCTCTCCTTGATGTATTTAGCTTCAAACCACTTTCTCTTGTTATATATATATATATTTAGTTATATGTACACTATATTGACGAAAGTCACCGGACACCTAGAAGAGAATTATAACGTAGCATTTATTGACATACATTAGTACGGTGTCGGTCTACTTTTGGCCTTAATACATGCACTGACCCTTCGAGACATGCTTTAGACAAATTTTTGGAACACAGCGATAGGTATGCGCTTCCATTCAGTACAAAATGATAGCAACCACTAACTGTTGCTTCGTAGTAGGCCCTGGTTCCAAACTTATTATGCGCGCTCTAATTCATCCCATAGGTGCTCTATGGGATTAAGATCAGGGTTATCTGCTGCACACTCTACACACGAAATGGAATTATCGTCAAACCACGCCGTAACAGTCTTTGTTTTACGGCTCGGTGCATAATTCTGCTGGTACCAACAAGGCTCGGTTTCATAGTATTGCCACAGAGTTGGTAGGACATAATTGTTCAGAATATCGAGGTAGACGTGCTGGTTAACAGGTTTGTCCACGATAACCAATGGGTCGGGACCATACCACGAAAAACACCTCCACATGAGTACACTGCCAGCTCCAAACTTGACCGTAGGGACAGTACACTGTGGTAAATAGCGTTCGCCCGGCACGACCATCAGACTGATGGATTGTGTGGCTGGATTTATTAGTCCATAGGACCCGTTTTCACTGATCAACGGTCCACGATAAATGTTCTTTACATAATGCTAAACGACAGTAGCATTAAGAGTGGAGATGAAAGGCTTATTAGCAGCCGCAACACCACGGTAACCCATGGAATGAAGTTCTCTGCGAATGATACGTGTACATACCGAGGTTTCAGCATTTTTACTCACCTGTACACTGGGGCCTTGTGCAGTACTCCGTTGATTAGCTGTAACGACTCTCCTGAGGCTTTGACGTCTTCTATCACTGATTTTGTTGGTCTACTGGTACGTTTTGCTGCTTCAGCCACGCCATGTGTCTTCCACTTATTCAGTACATCCAATACAATTGACTTGGGCGTGTTTAAACGCCTCTCGGTTTCTCTTGTGGACAACCTACTTAACACCCAACAATCTTTCCTCTCTCAAAGCCAGTACTCTTCCAGCGCGACATTTTCACTCAACCTCACAGTGCAATATCATCGCGGTCAGCTGCAGGTTTGTTGTTATACCGTTTGTGGCTGTACTGCGCATCTTAAGAACCGTTCATTTGCTGTTGAAGAGGTGTCCGGTGACTTTTGTCAATATAGTGTATATATGTTTGTGATATTGCAAACAACTTTGTAATGTCACAAACATAAGTAAAATTATTTCCCGCAGAGGCTTTTTTGTGCAGCGCTGAATTATGTTTAGAATTTTGGGTAAGATTTCAACGTGAAATAACTTTAAGAAATTTTTGAGTTTGAGAAAAATGAAAGAACCATAAAGAGATCGATCATGCAAATATTCAAAATATTTGTTTAGGACGTAAATCACTTTTATAATCAGTTAATAGTCATTTAAAAATGCTAAAGCAACTTTTACTTACTTTAGAAGTACTCTTTAACATGTACGTAAAAGAAACATTACTATTATCTGATGGTATATTAAGAAAACTGTATCTTATTGGATCTGCTGCTTCTGTGTTGTATTTAAACGCAAGAAAAATTGTAGTAATGAAAATAATTACAATCAAGTACTCAGAATCTGTGTGTATTGCGTAACACGCACGTTAGTGGTAAAACACTTCAAAGTTGCCAGACGCGCAGCAACGTTAAAAGAGAAACGTAAAAGGAATAATAAGAGTTAATTAATTGTCTAAATTTTAACAGCTTAATAAGAGGTCAACTATTATTATTTGTTCATTTAGCCAAGGGAAACATGGAAACTGTATAAAAAGTGAATTAGTACTTCACATTTCATATTTAGCAGACCATCTGCTGAGGACCAAATTCTCAGGAAAACTATGTAAATTTTCTCTATCTGCCCGTCTTAAGATAGCTATGATGCACAGCTAGGTAATTCAACTTTCAGCAGTGAATTACTTAACAGCGAAAACTCTCTACAATATTTTTTGTGTTATCTCTGTCTCTTGTCACTTTTGTATTTCTGTCCATTATCTATGATGGACATCAGCTAACATACTCGTAAAGCGTTCTCTTGCTACTTTTCGAAAGTTTCTTTATCACTTAGTAAGGGAATGATAAAATCAGTAGCAACAGTTCTAACTGTATTTGAGTCTCCCATTAGCGCCTTAAGAAAAGGAGTCATCGCAGTAAATTGTGAGTTAAAATCTGGGAATTTTTCAAAGATCTTTACAGAGTTCTTCTCAAATTGATCAAACTGTGTTGTTCCTGCTGTCATAAATACAAATTATGCAGTGCATTGACATCACCTTGAAAAAATAGACATTTGATCCACGTAGACAGTACTCTGAGCATGTATCAAAACAAAAGTGTATCTCCCTTTTTGAGTATTCCACGAAATATTGTATTTCAAATAAACGAAATGTGGTAATATGCGCACCACAAAACCAGAACGCTGAGCATCGAGCAAAGCAAAAATGCATGATATCTCTTGAACCCAAATTATAGAATGCTTCATGATTGGATAATTATACTCCATGCCTCAGAACAAACGCATAAAGCAAAGCAAAATGCATGACCACTTTTGCGCGTGATTAATAAATAAATAAAAATAAATAAATAAAAATAAATAAATAAATAAAAGTAATAAATAAATAAATAAATAAATAAATAAATAAATAAAAATAAATAAATAAATAAATAAATAAATAAATAAATAAATAAATAAATAAAAATAAATAAATAACAATAAATTAATAAATAAAAATAAATAAATAAATAAAAATAAATAATTAAAAATAAGGAAATAGAAATAAATAAATAAATAAAAATAAATAAACAAAAATAAATAAATAAATAAAAATAAAAATAAAACTAAATAAATAAATAAATAAAAATAAATAAATAAAAATAAGGAAATAGAAATACATAAATAAATAAAAATAAATAAATTAAAATAAATAAATAAAAATAAATAAATAAAAATAAATAAATAAATAAAAATAAAAAAAATAAATAAATAAAAATAAGGAAATAGAAATAAATAAATAAATAAAAATAAAAAAATAAAAATAAATAAATTAATAAAATAAATAATTAAAAATAAATAAATAAAAATAAATAAATAAAAATACATAAATAAAAGAAAATGAATAGAAATAAATAAATAAAAATAAACAAATAAAAACAAATAAATAAAAATAAATAAATAAAAATAAATAAATTATTAAAAATAAATAATTTAAAAATAAATAAATAAAAATAAATAAAAAATAAAAATACATAAATAAAAATAAATGAATAGAAATAAATAAAGAAATAAAAATAAATAAATAAAATAAACAAATAAATAAAAATAAATAAATAAAAATATATAAATAAAAATATATAAATAACCGCCCTCTGAGTAATCTAGTCAGTCTTTTGAAAATCGTGGAAAGCAAAACTACATGACCCAAATTATCGAATGACAAATAAATGAATATAATCTCCGCCACTTACTCAGAACATCCTAATATTAAACAAAACAAAAGCACACATTTGTTGCCCGGTGGCGCAGTTTTCTAAGCGGTGGCTTCGAATCATTCGTCCCAGGAGACCCTCTTCAAGCTTTTGATGAGGTATGGATGGTGTGAGTGTACGTGTTTTAGGGCACTGGCCCTCCCGAGTCCCTGTAGCTAGTGGTCCTAAATTAAGGGACGGGCGACTGCTTTTAACCCATTGACTAACTTACAATGTTCATTAGATTCACAAACAAAATAAGGTTTACACACGCTAACAGTAAAATTGTGTACTATCCATATCTTACGTTGCGTAAACATTTTTTAACATATTTTTTGTTTATTGAATGTAAGAAGAGGTTTTTGACTTGTAAAAACAAGATGCAGCCATTGTACCAAATAAACGAGAAGGCTTACGCTGCCAGCGGAAAAACAGTGTTTATAGAAATATACTGAACTGCATTTTGCTCCCATTAGTGCTAATCAGCGTAAAAAGAGTCTTCCGAATTATGTGAGAGATTACTGCTATAATTTATACACTATACTTATCGTGAAATTTTGTCTCTTGGATCCACATGAAATTTAGTTTCAATATTATACCTATGAGAAATATACTAACTTGGTGTTCTTTGGTTTTTAACCCGTTAACTCGTTTAAAGTACTCCTTACCTATCTATTCGGCAAAATAGTATCTTAAATAAATTCCGCATTTTTAGATAAATCTTTAGATGAAGTAAATCGTACGAAATTGAGTAAAAGTTGTGCTTAAATGTGATTCAGGAAAAAAATGTCCTTAACAATTCTTTATGAATACTTCATGATCGGCTTTCATTAAAATCGGATATTAGACATAAAATAAAGAAACAAGAATCTTCCGAATCCAAATTATGGAAACAAATATGTCATGTATGCAGACGGATGGACAAGTGAAGTAATATGTTTCAATATAAAATAATTTTTGTATCAAAAACAATGAAATTCTTTATGAATTGAAGTTACATACAACGTAAATAGCTGTCGAAAACATATACTTCATGAACAATAAGCAGCAAGTGTTCAGTTTTCATCGGACTACAAATCATTGAACACCCGTGTATGTCTGTATTAATAAGCGCCTAACTCATTAGCTCCGTCATCATTTTGCTTTTATTTTAAGGTATAACGACCACCGTTAGTAACTCAATGGGCTGTCTTTTAAGGCAACTTGTTCCAGGAAAGGGAGAGAGATATTGCTACACAAAATCCATGCTTCAACAGGATTCGAACTCTCGTTCATCACGGAGATTGGTTAGAATCCAATGCTCAGACCACTACACAGTCAGTGCGGCAGTCATTAATGCTACCATGAAATTCTGCGATCGACTGACTGGCTACGTTTCGTCTAGAAATTGAAGACTTCAGTAATTTTAACTAAAGTCAGCAAATTATTATTTTTTTATTGGAGGTTTAATGACCACCGTGAGCAACTCAATGGGCTATAAGCAGTCGCCCGTCCTTAATTTAGAGTCACTGGTTCCAGGGAAGGGAGAGGTCCAGTGCTGTAAGAAAAACACAACATCCATGACTCACCGGGATTCGGACCCATTTCGGACGAATGATCAGAGGCCATCGCTTAGACCACTGCGCCACCGGGGCGGCCAATTTTTTTTTTTTTAATTCACCTTTTTAACACCTTAAATGCGAGTCATTTTGATAATGCGCTTCTCTCACGTAAGTTTCACCTTTCGGGATCAAAATTCCATGAAAACAAAATACCCAAAATGCATGGAATCAATAAAAAACCAAATATCACAAAATCAAAGCTTATTTTGCGACAGTATACGTGCTCACTGCGTGGCAAATAGATGCTTTGATTAGGGCGAGAGCTTTAACTGTTCTTACAAGAATATAATGTTAAGATATAGATTGTGGTTTGTTCTTTTTCTTTCCTTGCGCATAACATCTAAAACAATGTTTTGTAAAATAGTATTATGGTTAAAACTCACAAGGGGTTTACATTTTAGCGATCATACCGCCAAATCGCCGGTATACATGCAGACAATCACGGATGCCCGAATGGCCTGTCTACCGCGACTGCAATTTTCTACTCCTATATGATCTTTAGATTTCCCAGGCTTCTGCGTGGTTAGCTCAAGTCACCCTTGATGTCGTTGTTATTACTAAACAAAGAAGTGAACAAAATGTAACTCCCTCATGGGTAGATATTCACTTTCATGGCATCGCGTCACTTGTCCCGTGAGAAATATGTGACAGCCAATGCGTTTAAAGTTTATAGATTGGTCGTTTCGTCTGCTGTACCAGCACTAATCCTTTTTTTTTTTTTTTTTGCAAACCTGTAAAAAAGTGGAAACAAATTCAAAAAGTAACAACCGGCAGTTTCGGGCGTTATGGTATTGTGGGAAAATACACGGTTTTAGTGTTGTGGTCGTTAAAAGCTTACTCACTTATACTAAAAAATATATAAGGATTAAACTGAGCTCTAAGTTGATTTACATAGACGAGTCACATTTTTGTGATCATTTCCTACTTTTGACGTCAACAGCCAATGAAAGAAGAGATTTGTCGGGAGCTGTCTTGGAGGGTAAATAAGGTGAGCTGTAGGCAATCTGAAAACATATCAGTCGTTACTATAATGGATAAAAAGAACGATTTACCAGGTTTGCAAAAAGGAATGATTATCGGCTTCCGGGCATAGGGTGACAGTATTTCTGCAACAGCGAAGTTTGTGAACTGTTTGCATGCTGCTGTGGTTAAAGTGCGTCATGATTGGAGAAATGGCACCATTGCGAATAAGCTACGAAGAAACTGCGGAGCACCACGTACCGTTGATGTGAGAGGTGAACGTCGGCTTCGAAGGTGCGTGAGGGCCGATCGACACGCTTCATTAAGGCAACTCACTGGCCGAATGATTCATGGGGCTACTAGAAGTGTGCCTAAAACGACAGTTTAACAAACCCTGCTGCGTATGGGGCTCTGACAGAGACGGATGGTCACTGAATGTATGTTAACGAAGGTACATCGGCATAAAAGGCTTACATTTGCACGGCAGTATCTGTTTTGCGCCTTCGCTGATTGGCAAAGTATTGCCTTCTCCGATGAGTCACGTTTTCTGCTTCATCGAACGGATGGACGTTGGCGTATAAGGCGAGAAACATCGGATAACAAACACTCTACAGCCATTGCTAAAAGAACACAAGCTGGTGGGGCAGTTTTATAGTCTGCGGAATGTTTTCGTGGCATTCTTTGGTTTCGCTCATACCTGTGGAAGGCACTATGGACCGAATTCCTTATGAATCCATCCTTGCAGACCAGGTACACCCATACATGCCGATTGTCTTCCCTGGGGCACATGGGAGTTTCCAACACGACAATGCGACTTGTTTCACAGCTAGAAATGTCCAAGAGTGGTTGTAAGAGCCCGATGAAGACTTCAAAGTGCTTTCCTGACCCCCTTATTCCCCAGACTTAAACAAAATTGAGCATTTGTGGAACCACCTCGATCGTGTTGTTCGCTCTATGGATTCTCCACCACCCACCCTCCTGCAGCTGTCAGATGCACTGCAGTCAGCATTGCTCCAACTACTTGTGAACACATTCCAGCACCTTATTGAGTGACTCCCAGCACGTCTTCGCTGCTGTCCGCGCTGCACACGGCGGTTACTCTGGATATTAGCTGGTGGTCACAATAATGTGACTCTACCGTGTATAATATCTATTCCTTGCATTTTGGCAGGTCTCCTTTGTTCCCTTTTGGGGTGGTTCTCAGTGTACTCAAGGAACTTAAAATATTTGCGTTTTAGATGTGCCAGTCATTGGTAAAAACAATTTCGACCTCTTACCACAAAGAGCGCATTGTGGCTTCCTGTAGGTCTTCATATGATATGAAACGGTTCCAGAAGTGACAAAGCAAGCATCACCGTCTTGCAATAGATGACGCATCACCTTCATGAATTTCAAGTAAATTCTCCATGTCTTAAAAACTCCTATGAATGGCTTCCAGGAGGATTTTTACCTCCTGAAACGCGTATCAAAGTGAAAGAGACAGTTTCTACCTTCAGGGTGAAGTAGGATAGTACCTTATGCCCAAAACTAAACATCACACTCCGTAGAGCCAATATGTAGCGAATCGCTCTGTACGGTTTGAACACCTTTTTTGGGGGAGTCGGAGAGGGAACTATCTACGTGAGCAGCTCGACGGGCTATAAGCGATCTTCCATCCCAAATTTGGGGCAACTGACTCCATGGTAGATAGAGAGCCAGTGCCGTAAGAAAAGAACACGATCCATACCTCACCGGGATTAGAACCCGGATCCATCTCGGAGAAATGGTCAAAAGCCAGCACTCCGAGTTTTGCGTCACCGCGGCGACTTGACCAGCTGTTCATAGTCCCTGAAACGCGTTCCATGTTTTACGATAGGCTATATCTAATATAATATGACGTGATGCGCTATTTGAATAAAATCTAAGCCATAGCTTGCGCCACCCAGATCTTGTGAAGCTCCCTCTTACGTTTTCTAGAGATATTTCTACATTCTGAATGTATTCCGTAATGACGAAACACTGCAGGGCGTCTAAGCAATGTGCAGTAATAGCATTTGCATCTATTCTATGCCAGGACCAATTTTCTTTGCCTTCAGGTAACCTGACCACCATCTACTCGTGCACATTGTGTTCTATTTCTAAGTCATGCTATAAATATACATTGATCATTGAAAACTGATTTGTCATATATTTAATTTTTATATTCCTAATTATGCTTGAATGGTGATCAAGTATAATTAATACCGGATATCATTTGGTAATTTTCGTTTAAAAAAAATTAAAATATTTCGTGTGTAATATTTTCAGAGATTGTTTTTTTTTCCCTCATTTCCTTTTCTCACAAGCAGTAGGTTGTTCTAATTTCTTAAAATATAAGGAGAGCCAGAAAATGACTAAATGGAAGTGATTTGAATTGTCTTTTTGAAACTTTTCTTGAGTTAAATAGTTTTCCCATAATCTACCAAATAAAACGACATCAAAATACGGCGCGTATTAGTTACCTCTATCGCTTATTATTTGAAACGTCACAATTTTAATTCGCAAAAGTATTGTTAACGATCAGCGTGACATAAGACTTCTTGTTTTTTGTATGTCAGCATTTGTAGAATTTATTACTGCAATATTTCATTTTTAGGAACAGTTGTTTGCAGCAGTCAAAGCTTCCATTTGAATTAAAGCACCAAAAACTTTGTTTAATCTGTCAATACTTAAACAAAGAAAATTCACCGATAGGAAGGCTTGGCACGTTCAGAACAGATTCCAGCAGGAGAAAAAATAATGCGAACATTCCTTCCTCCTCGCTACTCTGTTGCAGCGGGAATAACTTTTTTTTTTTTACAAGCAGATCCGTGTGACATAATATCCTTTTTCCGCTGAAACAGAGAAGAATAGAATTATTGTTGCTGACTTGGTTATCTGTCTCTGGCGACACCATCTTTCCTTTGTGATTCAGTGGAGCAAATATTATTCCCGGCAACTTATTTGCTGGCGTCGCGAAATGTACGGTGCACGTTTCTTCGGTTCTCCTTTAGAAAACAGATTAGTAACGCGTAGGTATTAACGTCAGTAGCTTGAAAACGCGCGTTAAGAAGTATGCATAAAAAATAACGTACTTTTTTTGAAAAGCAACAGGCATGGAACAAATATTGCTTTCAGACGGAAAAGTGCTTTGATTTTGTTAGAAAGTTTCACGAACTTACATGTCAGACGGAAATTAAGTGGAGCGCAGGGAGCAGAATCTTATGTCTACCGAATTGGTAAGGGTGTAAGTTCAGTGATTGCGATGTAAGCAAACGCCCCTTATTTATTTTATTTTGCAATTGTTGTGTTAGTGTTATTTCTTATGTTATAGTAAAGGCAATTTTGAGATCAAGTTTTAAGAGGATTGTTTTTAAGTATGGAATTCTGTCTCACTTACCATGCAGGTATAATTTTAAAAATTACATATGTCTTTAAAACACTTTTTGAAACAGTAATTGTCTTTGAACCAATACGAGCATTTCTCCATATGTACTAGTAAAATATTTTGCGAAGTCGTAAATTACAGGTACCTTGCTTTTTTCTGTATAATCCGTTGATTATCGGTAAAAAATTATGTATTGAGGTTCTGCATATTATACTACGATTCGGAAATTACGACGCTTTAAAAGATATAACTTTTTTGCGAAACTTCGATTTTTAAAAAAATCCGCGTTGGAATTGTCTGAAGAGGTCATCTATTTGGAAAATTACCAGAAATGCATTGATAGCAGGAAAATGCAACGCAATGAAAAGATGGAGGTTCACAAATAGTCGGAAAGGATTATTTACGCTTTCCAACCGTAGGTTGAAGAAGCGTATATGCTCCAGCTTTTTCCGTCCGTCCGTCTGTCTGTCTGTCAGTACGATAACTCCCGAAAAAACAGTTCGATTTCGATGAAATTTTAGTATGTGGTAGCGGACCACCGGCGGACGAACCCTATTGAAAATGGGCGAAGTGGGGTCAAAGGTCACGACATAAGAGCGGGATCCATTCAATTGCCCTTATGCATCACAACTTGCGTAAATATGGTTCTATTTCAATGAAATTTTAATATATGGTAGGGGACCATTTGGGGACAAACCCTGTGGAAAATGGGTGACGTGGAGTCAAAGGTCAGGACAAAGGAGCGGGATGCATTCTATTGCACTTATGCGTCATAACGTGCGTAAAAATGGTTCGATTTCGATGAAATTTTAGTATGTGGTAGGGGACCACCTGGAGAGGAACCCTATTGAAAATGAGACAAATGGAGTCAAATGTCAGGACATCGGATCGAGATCCATTCCATCGCCCTTATCCCACACTATCAAGGTGGACGTCAAGTAATTTTGCTTCCTATATTTCCCATTGAAAACCTTTTGTACACATTTCCTTCACAATTAGTGTGTTCCCAAGGATGGAAATTTGAACATCGATTAAACTAACTTCATACTATAGCTTGGAATACTTAACATTTTCTAAAACATAAGCGTAATTACTGTATATTAAAAAACAATAACGTGTCCTTTGGTGGTGTTGAAACTAGAAAAAAGGTGGCGCATCTGTACTTTGATGACGTCAGTGGACAAATAAATGTTGGTTTTTATAACTACGGTTATGGTTTAGAAAATATTAAGTATTCCAAGTTATGAAATGAAGCTATTTTAATCGATGTTCAAATTTTCATCCTTGGGACCGCATTAATTGTGAAGAAAATGTGTACAGAAGTTTTTCCATTGGAAGTATAGGAAGCAAAATTACTTGACGTCCACCTTAAAGTAGCAATTATTGTATGTATGTATGTATGTACATTTTATTTTGAAAACAGCTCTAAGAATTTTGATGAAAGCCGTTAACCTACCGTTTTCTGGTACCAGAAATCGATTTAGCTTTATCTCGACTTTAGGAGAATTCGTTTAGTGGGTAAAATAACCACCCCGAATTATAAGGTTTTTGGTGTCATGATGTCGTTCCATTAATGTTACCAATGCTTAGAAATCTTATGACGTCACAATCTCTAGTTTGAGAATGTTGGCGCGTGGTCACGCCTTCTGTCTCATTACGTCACGCGGTGTGTGTGGATCCTATTAAAGTTTTATGACGACACACTCTTGCGAGCAGATGGTCGCGATTCCCATCTGCCTCATTACGTCACGCGTTGTCTGCGTATGTCCGTCCGCATGATAACTCGCGTAACAATCGTTCGATTTCGATGAAATTTTAGTATCTGGTAGGGGATCACCTGGGAAAGAACCCTATTTATAGTGAACGAAATGGGGTCAAACGTCAGTACATAGGAGCGGGATCTATTCCACTGCTGTTATGCGTTATAACTCATGTAAAAAGGGTTCGATTTTGATGAAATTTTAGTATGTGGTAGGGAACCACCTGGCGACAAACCCTATTGAAAATGGGCGAAATCGGGTTAAAGGTCAGGACATTGGAGCGGAATCACTTCCATCGCCATTATGCGTCATAACCTACGTAAAAATGCTTCGATTTGGATGAACTGTTAGTATGTTGTAGGGGCCTGCCTGGGGACATATTCTGTTGAAAATGGGCGAAATGGAGTCAAAGGTTAGGACACAGGAGTGGGATCTATTCCATAGCCCTTATGCATCATAACTTAGGTAAAAATGCTTCGATTGCAACAAAAGTTTATCATGTTATTTCGGAGGTATACCAAACCGATTCTGTTGAATATCATCGAAATAGGATCAAAGGTCAGGGCACAGGACCGCTATTTATTCCACAGCCATTATTCTCATTACTTGAGTGGTAACTTGAGTAATGATTTCTGGTATGTTGGAAAGCGTATTATAATCAATGCATTGCATGATTTTACAAACTTGTTTTTTAGTTTACGAGCATTTTGACAGAATATCTGATGCTACAGGTGATATTATTTTTTCTCTCCGAATGATCATATGCTATAGGAAGCTCAGGGTCACACACGTTTGTGAGTGCTGCAGTTCTATGTACCAGCATACTACGATATCTAGCTACGGAACTTTCCGCCGTATAATCTCTAACGATGAACCAAAATTGTTAGCCGTGTGATAAGTATACCTCCGGAAATAGGTAACTGCAGTATTACAAGAAGAAATAATAATTCTCACACTCTATTTACATGAAGGTATTATGAATTCATTTTAAAATGACAGATATATTTTCAATAAGAGAAACGTCCTCCCCGCTATTTCTTTGGACTGCTGGATCATCCAGTGATATTTCCGGAGGTAAATACGGTTCGGGATCAACATAGCTGGCACTGATGGTACGCCGATTTTTTTTCCTGAATTTCAAAGTATGCGGATTATATGAAGGATTGTTTTTCTGCTTTTGCACGGTATGTTTGAAGAAAAGTCATATGCCGTCCCAGTTCTGGATCAATACCACTGGTACAGATCATACGGCGATTTTTTTCCTGAATTTCAAGCTCTGCAAGTCATATGATTTTGTTTTTCCTTTTTCATAATTTTGCGGTCTGCGGATTACATGAAGTACAATACGGCAATTAAAACATCATTCCAATAAGAAAACAAAAGGTGGCAGTAAATAACAGCGAAATTGGAGGCACGTGTTTATGGCTTCTTGAAAATGACGTTTGCAAATCTTAACGTGAAGTGGAATGCATTTTCGCCAATCGATCGACAGTTGCGGTTGCGTCACTTTGAAGAACAAGTACGATAAAAAAAAATTCAGGAAATATTTCGGGAATAATAAATGTTCAGATTACTACTGTAAATCTTATAATAATTTAAACACAGCTAAGCAATTTAATTAAATTTTAACTACTTAAATGTTGTGATTAAAGCTTTCGTAACATTTCGTTTTTCTTATAGACACAAATCCCCAGAATTCGAAATTTTGCAGAGATTTTGTTATACAGGACATCGGATTTATACGGCACCATACATTTTACAAATAGGTATTAAACGTGAGCACGTTGGTAAATAGGTATCAGTTGTGAGGGGTCTTTAGTTAGTTATTTAAATTTATAATGGATCACTCAGGGTAGGGAAATTTCCCCGATCAGCCTTCAGTGTGCACAATAAGGAATAGACAAGCACTGATAACGATACTTTGCTGCATAGGTAATAAAGGACCACGTTGAGCAACTGTGCGGGCCATAAGTAGTCTTCTGTCCCTAATTTGCTAATACTCATTCAACGGAAGGGAGATGCTTAAGACAAGTACATCCTCAGCTCCTTAAGACAAGTACATACCCGCTGCCTCATCAGCGTCACAGGATACAGTCTCTCGGGCGAATCAGCAGAAGCCAGCATCCTGAGCTACTCATCCACTTGACTACTCATCTCATTAATGTATTCTCAGAGATCCCTAACTAATGGGTGACCCGTTTGGTTAGGGATATTTCCGAAATGCTGTGGTAACAGATATAATAAATCAATGTTCAGTAGAAAAATATTTCCTAGATTTCCAATATTTCCTACAAAAAATGTAAAAACTCAAAGAAATTTATCAGCAATGAACTCCATAAAAGTTTATTTCGGGTGCAAAATAAATTCTGAGATCTTATATGTTCTTCGAATTGCACGCAAATCGGAAGCTTTAACTCATAATCACATGAAGATACACTCACGGACAATGAAATTTGCGCACCTACATGCTACAACCGCCGAGCTTTGCAGATAGCCAGAGTGCGCGCTGGTATGCAAATGATCCACGTTTGGAGCGATTGCGCGTGACCGCACATTCTGTGGTGGCGCTGCGAACACGAACCGGCAGCCTTATAAACTGGGGTGCAGTCGGTGCTCCATTAAAGCGAAAAGCAGCGCCGACGCAAGCAAGAGTACAGAGTTATACGACTGCCGGGTAGACTCTAGAGACAGAATTTGGGAGATGCCTCATCATCGGGCTGAGAACCGCAGGGTAGTCAGCGCGCCTTATAGCCAGACACGTGGAACGTTCTGTCCATACCTTCCGAATGTGTTGGGGGTAGTGGTCACGTGACGGCATTGCCACACGGTGCAGCGGCTGCGGACGGACCACGAGGACCACCGGTAGAGAGGATCGACGGATCCTGCGCCAGGCACGAAAGGATCCCACGGGTACCCGTTCCACGATAGAAGCAGATGTAGCGGCTCCTGTGTGCCCACGAACCACTTCCCGACGCCTCGTAAAATCGAATCTGCGATCCCAGCGCCCCTTACGTGGGCTGCCATTGACACCGGAACATCGCCGGCTCCGTGTGCCGTAGTGCCAGGCCAGAGCGCGACGTGGAACACCACAGACTAATGACGTGTGGTGTTTAGCGATGACTGCCGCTTTGTTTTGGGGTCAGATGATAATCGTGTCCTTGTGTAGAGGTCCCTGGGTCAACGGCACAATCCCAATCTTGCTATCGATTGCCACACCTCCCACCCTTCAGGCATTATGGTCTGGGGAGACATTTCCTACGATAGCCAATCAGCTCTAGTAGTGCTGCGTTGATCATTGACGGGCCAGCGGTATGTGGATGATATCCTACGGCTCCATGTGCTCCCATTCCTGGCCGGTATTCCATGTGAGCTATATCAGCAGGATAATGTCCACCCGGACACGGCTCGGGTTGCGCAGGACTGCTTACGTCATGTCCAGACGTTTCCAAGGCCTTCCCGCTCCCTGGACATGTCTCCTATCGAGCATGAGTGTAACCAGTTGAAGCGCCGGCTGCCTCCGTGCTGCACTATCCGGGATTTGGAGCACACCGTCCAACACGTGTGGACCACTATGCCGCAGGACATCAGGCGTCTGTTCACCTCGATATCGGAACGTACTGCAGCATGTATCGCCGTACAAGGCGGTGCGACGTGCTATTGGAAATGACCGGACTGCGTGCCACAGATCCCTCTGTAATTGTCCGGCAGCAACATCCATGCCTCACCGGGATTCGAACCTGGACCCCCTTTCGAAAGGATGATCAGAAGTCATCGCTTAGAACACTGCGTCACCGTGGCGGCGCTTTGGTCTTTAGTGAGCTCTTCCTGGAGACCTACAATGTCTGAAAAATGTTCAGGTAAGTCTTCAACATCAATGCCAAATGTATTGCGCACCCAACTATATTTGGTCATACCTTCTGGAATGTAGCGATCAGATTCAAGACTTAATTTCTGCAGATGCTCAATTATTACATTTTTACTGTGACGTCCTAAAAGTTCCCACGATCCTAGTGACCGGAAAAAGAAAAGCAACGCTGGTGGTCTCTGTGATGTCATCTCCAGATATTCCGGGGTGTTTAAAAGTGTTAAACACGAAGAAGTTTAAAAATTGTAAATTAAAAATAATTAACACGTTATTATTATTATTAGTATTTGAAACAACGGCGACCATCTCGGATCCCTGGCTACCCAAGTTTGGGTCCTGACCCATAGGTTAAGAACCCCTGTTCTAAATCATAGTTATCAAACAAGAAACATATATACGTTCCAAACCTAACAATGATAGCATCTCGCATCTCATCTAATACACCTCTGAACGTATGTAGCTTCGAATCGTTTGGGAATTTGAGTAACGTCCTTTCATTTAAATAATCTCAAACTAACGATTTGTCTTTGAGTGCTGCGGATGGCCCAGTGATCAACGTTCCTGACTGCTATAGATGTCTCAAGATCGATCCCAGGCAAGTACAAACGCTCGAACCACTAAATATCCGCTGTGCGTCTGATGGACACGAAAAGCCGTTTGACCACGGTAACTGACCACCCTGGTTATAAATAAGGGTCTCTTCCTCTCCCTTTCAATCTCGTTTCCGTGTGGTTTTTCTGTCGAAAACCCTAGCCCAATTATCTTAACTTCCTACTTCTAAAGGTTGTTTATGACCTGGAATGAAATACCTACTTCCTAAAATCCTCTACATAAGTCTCAATTCGTCTCTGAGGTTTGTTATTGTACTGTTGTCCTAAACTTAATTACAAGGAATATGTTGATAAGTCAAAATAGAAAAAATCGCTTTTATAACGGTTAGTGGTATCAATTTTAATAGCAACAGTTAAATGAAATTTACCGCATCAGAAATAATGAGTAATATATAATAGAGATCGAAACAGAGCAAACGTTTTATGAACCAGGAGGAGGTAACATGTCGTCCAGTGACACTTTTCCATCGGCACGGCATAAAAGAGTACAGGATAAAGTCCTCAGTAGGATAAATATTCTACTCTAAAATAATGCAAACAACTATTTCTGAAAACCGTCAGTGAAATATTGAAATATTGCTATAAATAATTCTACAAATGCATACATACAAAAAACAAAAAGTCCACGCGAATCGTGAACAATACTTTCGCGAATTTAAATAGCATAGAATTTTAAATAATTTAGAAGAGAGGTAACTGAAACTCCTCATATTTAGATTAGTTGTTTCAATTCGCAGACTATGGGAAAATGTTTAACGTAAAGATACCTGACCTATCACGTTCTGCCCCTTATCATTGTGATGTGTACTCTAATTAAACTTTCATGTTCGGTTCCTGTTGCCTTATGTAAATTTTGGGCTCATCTGTTTAAGCATTTTCAAAACTTAACGCTACATTTCTTTTTCTCGCTGTGTAATGCATTGGCAACCTATTGCTAGGTCAAAACTAAATCACGTATGTGATCAAGAGGGATAAGCGTGCTGTTTATGATCGTAGAAGAGAGCGAGGTTGTGAGCTAGGAAATATTTTTTATTAGAGCGATTGGTGGAAACTTATGCTCTGGAGTTAGATTTGGATGTCATAGGAACTTGATTGAATCGCTTATGTTGAGGGTTATGTATTCTTGTTATTGAAGTCTCAAATTGTTGACGAGTGAAAGAAGCTTGGCCATAATATTGCGTTTGGCTCTTATTCACCTATTTTCTTTTTATCGAGGTTTAAATCATTTATTGGACCTGGTGGTACAGAGACATGACAAATTGGCAGACATAGACAGGATACAAATGTTTCACATCGACAAGTACATATCGTACATAGTTTTTACAGTATGCTAAATGACCAGTGTACACAGAGACAAGTAACACATTGAGAACCAGTGACGAAAGACAGACACAAACATCTATGCCTCACCGAGATTCGAACCCGGACCCAACTAGATCGAATGATTAGAAGCCATTGCTTAGATCACTGCGCCACTGGGACGGCTATTCACCTATTGAACCAACCATTGGTTGATTACGATTTGGAATTATACTGTATTATGTAATGTTGTGATGAACTACGAGAGCAGACCAAGAAACATAATTTTTCCTTGTAAGTAGACTTATTTTTACCTGATCCTAAATTCTATTTATTGCTTAGTTAGTTTTGTGTTAGATATCATATCTAAGTTATCCGGAGCATGGTTTGAACTTTGCCGAACATTTCAGTAGGAATAGTAAGCTTTGCAGTGAAGTATGTTAGCGTTTTAGTTGTAGCTCACACAAATAAAAATATGTACAGCCTACTATATACCAAAACTGTACACTGTAAAATATAAAAGAAAAACCTTCTTAAACAGATGAGAAAAACCTTCTTTAGCTTTGATAACAAACAAGTATTTGTAAAAAGTAAACGGAATCACCGTAAACTGATAATAGATGGTCTATGTATCTGCAACTCTTTGCTGTTATTATTCATAATATTAGAAATTAACGTAACTTGGAATTCTACTTAATTTCAATACCCAGGAATTCATTGTTCACTCAAATGAGCCTTGTGTTTACCAGCTCTGTGAAACTGCGATGCTAATTTATATTAATTTCACTTTTCTCGAACCATCAATCCTTATTCTACAGGAACACGTTTACGCTTATTGTCAGCCATGACCTATATCCGTTTCCAGAGCGTCCTGTTTAGTACAATATCGCTAATAACGCAATTAGAATATCATCGCTTTTGCAGTATTCTCTTTTCTTCTGCTCCGCTCTTGCTGTTTCTAATTATTTCCACTGTAAATGAACGGCCGTCTGATTCTACGTCTGATTACATTCTAGCATTTGCTTCTTAAACATTCTCACAACTGTAGACAAAATGTATCAGCTCTCTATGTTTGTTCAACATCAACAACAATAGGAGATTTAAATGGAATTTGCGATTATAAATTTTCGCATGAAAATGGATAAAAGAAGAAACAATATGATTACAAATTCTTTCGGTTGATTGCAAGGAGTTCATGAAAAGCAAACTTGGAACTAGCATTTTATGTCTTCAGGCTGATATCAGTGTAATTAGAAATAAGTGGGAGGAACTTCTGAAAATATGCTTCTCTGAAACGTTTTATATTGAAATTTCTCCGAAATACAAGAACTACTACATTTTACACCGTTCTTTTCCTTTCCGAAATGAAAAAAATGACACATAATTTACTTGCTGCTCAACAGAACACTTTCACTGAGAAGCATGAATACTTTTGGTTTTTATATAAAAGGTATTCGATAAACTTTGTTAAACGCCGTCTCTAGCATGTATACAAACACTTTAGTAATCAACTTTCAAATCGATTAACATAGTACCAAAAGAATATTACGAAAGTACTGCTCATCTGGTTGTTTATCAATAAGGTGAAGTTCTCATCACATACATGCTTCTGACATAAAGCCAATCTATGTGGATTTACGACAAGTTGTCCAACTTCATTATTTTTAGCTGAACTTATATGATCCATTGAGGTTGTGTACATTCAACAGCAGGTTCATATAGCTCATTATCGAAACCTAAATAAGACTTTCTGAACAGAAAGTAGCGCGCAAATCGATTGGAGCAAAACAAAAGTGTTTAACTTTATGCGTTCTTAAGAAAACGTAATATACAGTAACCGTACTTAAAGGAATCTCTTCTTTTGGCTACAATGAGCTTCTGAATACCATTTGTCATTGACGTCTCCAGTTTACAGCAAACAGTTTATCATTTCATATCGTGGAACCACACTTTTATTGCATTAGTTATCAAACGTTCCTTTATTGAACTATCAATTTTCCCGAGGAGTTTCTTCTTAAAACTCCACAAAATGTTTATTGGATTTAAGTCTGATGAATTTCGAGACCTATCAAACACAGTGATTCTATTTTTCTTCATTTTTCTACTTTTGAATGTGGCATGAGACCATATAATGAATTAGCTTTATTTTGCTTTCCGCTAAGCTATAATGAATAAGCTCTTCCTAATGATATACTTGTACTAAGCTTCAAATAGTGAATTCAAATGGTTGTTGTTACTAGTTAATTAAGAACATGAATAAAGTCTTAACGCTGGTTTTAAATGGTAATAAACTAATGATATAAACCTAACAGCCAGACAGAGGTCTGACAAAAACTATGAATTGAGAAAGACGTACTTACGACAGCTTTTTTTATTCGGTACGCTTGATCATCCAAAGCACACACACACAACTTGTTTCACAATAATGAAGAATCACTACTCACAAACAACAAAATCTCTCCTCATAACAACAAAATCTCTCTCCGTAAACAACAACGCTCTCCTCGTATAACAAACGCTCCCCCTCAACAACAACGCTCCCCTTGCTATCGATGAACGCGCCTATATATACTAGCTACCACCACGTCATGACTTACACTCATTGCCAGATCTCATTCAGCGGGTGAAATAATATTTCGTTCAGTAAGAAGATAATTTACATAGTAAAATAAAATAACCAGAGATAGTAAAATCAAAAGGAAAGTGAATATAGAATATACGTTACAACCAGTACATGCTGTAATGTTCCTTTCCCACATGAAAAAGCCAGTCGAAATTGCACAATTCCGCCTGTTAGAATTTCAATGCATTTTGATGAATTCATCATGCCGGGAAATAGAACTAGACTTCCAGGCTCATTTCTTTTGAAATGCCTCAGAATCATCTTTTCGGGACGGTTTTCTATGCTGTTGGAGGTGCTCAATTCTCACTGGCTCTTCATTGGTTCTTTTGATTTGGTTTACTTAGTATCCACAAAATTAAAAATATGTATCATACGAGAAAACCACCTCTTTCCATTCATTGGAGCCCCTGGATGTAAACTTTCGTGCTCACGCTAAACGCTTTTTCTGCATGGAAGATCTCAAGAACTGCTTTTTATTGACTTTCTTGACTTCCACCTAGCCTCAAGAAGCCTGAGTTTGCACAGCTGAAGCATTAATGTTAAATTCAGAAATAATAAATCTTTCTGAACATCCCACTTGCATTTTTAATGTGAATTTTGCTGTTTTTGATTAGAATGTTGTGAATTCTGGGAATGTGTTTTTCGTTTTCTTCCCTCTTGGGAATAATTATCGAGAAGTTTCTGCGCAATGACAATTTTAGAGACACTAGATTTCCCCACACCTACAACAAAATTAATTTATCTCCCCGTCACACATTTGTTTGTGCTCTTTAAGAGTAAGAATTTTTGCCCTTTTCTTTGGCAAAATATCCACTTTCATGAACAAACTAACATACCTTGCTGCACAGAATGCGCAACAACAACATATCTTCGCGAGAAACTCCAGCACTCAACTAAAAATAACATGACTCCACTGCTCTGACACCAGTTCAAACCCGATCCGGTTGCTCAAGACCAGTCTTTCACAAGGTCCATGGGGTAAAAATACTGGCTGGAGCACACACCTCTTCAAAAATTCAAATTTCATGGAAATACGGGCTTGTCGCAAATGACTTTCTCACACTACTATAGGAATACTTATACTTGATTTAGTTATCAAACAGGCGGACATACACCACTTAGTCTCATATATGCATACGTACGAAAAGTACGCGTCATGGTCGGGATGAAGAGACAGTAAGGAATGATTCATACTGTTCAAGACGCAGCGGGTGTGTAAAATGAGAGCGTAGAATAGCCCACCCTCTGTTTATTCACTAAATGAAATCGGAAAAACGTTAAACTGCAATAAAACCACAACAAATTAACACAGGTTGACGCAAATACACTAAAATACCAATGCACAGATGAAAAGATGTCAAACTGATACAATGTGGATGCTAATAGAAACAGTCCATAGCACTAAATGAACACACAGTATTAAATACAGTGCAGGTAAAATGATGTAAATATGCAAGGGTATTGAATTCATGGAAGCAACATGACACATGAAAACAGTCAGTAAACGCTAAAAGAGTTCAACAGTATTAATTGCTTTCTCGAAAATGTCTGCGAACACTACGGTGCATACAAATCTTGGCACAGAGTCCTCCAGTATGGGGAAGAGGTTTCATACTAATCGGCTTTAAAGGAGTAAGCCAAGTCATATAGAAAACGATGGAACTGTTGCCACACCTAATCGAACCCCCCTCCCCTTCCCGCTGTTGAAACATGAGCAAGAGAATGCATAATCTTCGGAGCACAATAAGCCTTGGTACACTCAAGAAAAGACAAAGGTACGTTAAGAGGTACTGCAATTCAACCAATCGCACCTCTGTGACGGCAGGGTAGAGAAACAAAAGTACCATCTTTGGGAAATAACTGCAATTCAACGTACGTGAAGCACCGAAAAGTTCTTCCGAACAGAATAAATCGAATGGCATGTTCGTAGGTAATCCAACTGGTGATTCGTCAGAATCGAGAGAGTCTGAAAAAGGCTGGTAGGATCTTGACTTGTCACATGTAATAATATCAATCAAAGTTTTCCGTTCAAATTTAAAACCCGGAAAAGGATTGAGATCTACTGTAGAACGTAACACTATACAGTTTGGGTCAACTAAGACATCAGAATAGAACTATGTGTTACTTGAAAATCTGGCAAAGAAGAAAGAAGTTCCTCGTCCTCACATTCCACATCTTGGCCCAACTCAGAGTGCGACTACGCAACATTCACAAGAAGATGCTTGCCAAGGGACGTGTTCATGGTTGACGCAAGCAGAGAATCAGCTGATAAAGGCTATAAAACAGAAGTGGAAAGAGATCTGCCATGTGCATCACGCCGACAACCCCCGACGGAACGTGAATGCTGCGCAATTCTCGACGACTTAGCTGCACGGCACTCACGAACAGACATAAGAGATGCAAGCCGATTCGACCAACGATGAAGTATTGGAGCAGCCGAAGGTCTCTTAAACTCAGACACCGGAGATGGTGGTGAAGAATTTTCCCTGTCACAGGGGAAACTTGTGTAGTCAAAGGTTGATGGTCAAACAAATGTACACTCTGAAATGCACAGGAGCGAGGAATCATAGAACAAATAGATTCAGAAGGTAGGTCTGAAACAGGGACAGTTTTTGCAATGGATACAGCAGTGCTTGAAGACTGCGATACAATTGTATCACCAATCGATTAACTACAACTCGATTGGGCATTGAGTTCTAACATGTCCAGCTTTGTAACAAGAATGACACATCTATCCAATGGAAATACAAAATTCAAAAGAACATGACCCTAGGATGTGCCCTTTTAGAACACGATCAAGTGCTTCTGCTGTGGGAAACACAACACCTAGCAAGCGTCGCAAACCATTAACATGAATATACTTCGAATTCCGAGAGGCATCTAAAATCCATCGCGCAGAGCGTACCTGCATTTTGCATACCTGTGGTGAACATCTATGGTAAAACTTCATCTGGCACCTCCAGAAGCACCGAATAAAATATAACTGTCACTGGAGTGTTTGGCAAGGATGACTGAATTAAATGCTGAGAAACAATGTCAATTTCCTGTTTCAAAACAGTATTCTCTGCACTGTGCTTTTTAAACTGTGCTATTAAGCACAACCGTGAGACTCCGGTTGGGAAAATATGGGGATTTGCTTTTTAATAAGGTGCTGGAAGCTGTTCACAGGTATGTGGATCTATGCTGACTACAGTGCATTTGACAGCTGCTGGATGGTGCGTGGCGAAGGATCCATCGAGCGAACAACACGATCAAGGTGGTGGTCCCACAGATGCATAATTGCGTTTAACGTCTGGGTAATTAGGGGGCCAGGGAAGTACTTTGAATTCTTCAGCGTGCTCTTGCAACCATTCTATGACATTTCTAACTGTGTGACACGTCGCATTGTCGTGCTGGAAAATCACATCGACCCCAGGAAAGACAATCAGCATGTATGGATGTACGTGGTCTGCAAGGATGAATTCATAACACATTTGGTCCATAATGCCTTCCACAGGTACGAGCGGACCAAAAGAATGCCCCGAAAATATTTCCTACATTCACAAGCTGTCCCCAACGGCCTGTGTTCTTCTAGCAATGGTTGAAGAATGTTTGTTTTCTGATATTTCTCGCCTTATACGCCAACGTCCATCTGTTCGCTGATGCAGGAAAGGTGACTCATCGGAGAAAGTAATCCTTTGCAAATCAGCGGAGGTCTAATTCTGATACTGGCATGCAAATATAAGCCTTTTCTGCCGATGCACCTTCGTTAGCATACGTGCGGTGACCACCCGTTTGCATTGGAGCCCCATACGCAGCATGACTCGTTGAACGGTCGTTTTAGACAAACTTCCTGTAGCCCCCTTGTTCATTCTGCCAGTGAGTTGCTCCACTGTAGCGTGTCGATCGGCTCTCACGCCCCTTCGCAGCCAACGTTCACCTCTCCCATCAATAGCACTTGGTGCTTCGCAGTTTCCACGCCGCTTATTCGCAATGGTGCCGTTTCTCCAATCACGATACACTTTAACCACAGCAGCACGCGAACAGTTCATAAACTGGGCTGTTTAGATATACTGCCCGCATCGGCCCGAAAGGCGATATAATAATCCCTTTCTGCAAATCTGATAGATCGCTTCTTTCATCCATAACATCAACGAGTGATATGTTTTCAGAATGCCTACAGCGCACCTTGTATACCCTCCAAGACAGCTCACCACACGTGTCTTCTTCCATGGGATACGCGCTGCTGACGTAAAAAGTAGGAGGTAGTCAGAATCATGTGATTTGACTGTATAAAGAGAGGAATTTTTTTCCATAGAGTCTTGTGCTTTTCAGTTCATACTTATCTACGATGTATTCAGACCGTTTTGTTCTGAGTAAATGCTCTCTTGGTTATGACTGACTTCCAAATTTTAATATAAAACTGCGTTTTTCCAGGATAATCTATAAAAAAATCTAAGAGAATAATTTACACGAACCACAACATTTTTATTTAATAACTTAGTGTTTACGTTCTGACAGTGATAATTATAAGAAAAAAAGCGTAAACAAACATTTTTACGAACAATTATGAAGACACTGAATTACCTTTACGTATTTGTATGGAAACAGACGTTATTGCGGTTGTGATTTATTACAGAAAATAAGCGACAAATTTCAGATCGTATTCCTGCATGTGGTTTTACGTTAAGATCAGTTCTTGGTATCTAAGCTGAAATCAAAACATGAAATTGCCACGATCTTGGAAATTCTATTAACTTTCTCATGCTGATTCGTGAGTAGATGATTCTGCAGCATCTTCTCATGTTTCGCAGCAAGATTTGTGTAAGAGCTTCTAAATTTAGACACCGCGTTTCTTGATCAAAAAGGCTTAAACTCAACTACACAGCTTTCCATATTTATGTAGGACTTGAAAGGGAAACTGCTACAAACTTGTATATTGGATTCCGTTTAATGCCTTTCGGGGATAACAATGTTTCTATCTCTTGGGAAATTGAAAAAAAAAACGAAAAAAAAACTTTCTGGCAGCACTCTGTTGTAAAAAAAGATTGTGGATGTTTTTAATACAGGAATTGCATTTTCAAGTCTCAGGCGAATACTTTGAATTCTGCACAAAATCATTTCAAGAAAATCGTACATCTTTCAGAAGCTAGACTTAACATTGTGTATTATAACTTATTTTTTTAATAATACTATTTCAAAACAATAATGACAAGCGTTCTGGATTGAGATATTACTAGAGAGAAAATGCAATTGTACCTTTTTTGAGAAATGTTGCTGCTGTCTCCTATTTATTTGTATGAACACTTTTTGATGTATGTGGGAAAAACTTATCTAAGGATCTAAAAACATCCTGAATAAAGATCTGAAGAACTAAATATCATCTGGTGGAAGATCTTAACCATAACTATTTTCGAATCGATTCATGCAGCAGGCCATATTCTGTGTTCTTCAAATTTCATAATTACAAATTATCCTTCGTGGATCTTTCCAGTCATTTATATTCATGACTAAACTGCCATACTATTGTAAACAGTTACCTCTCTATCGATAGCGCATTATACCTTCTCCCATTTTTATAATTGCAAATTAGCCTTCGTGGTTCTTTCCATATCGATAGTGCATTATGTATTTTTCCATTCTTATAATTACAAATAATCCTTTGTGGTTCTTTCCAGTCATTTGTATTCACGTCCAAACTGCCGTACTGTTCTATACAATCTCCTCCCTATCGATATTGCATTATGCCTTTTTCCATTCTTATAATTACAAATAATCCCTCGTGGATTTTTCCAGTCATTTGTATTCATGTCCAAACTGCCATACTATTGTATAAAATCACTTCCCTATTGATAGTGTATTATGTCCTGCGCAAGCACCTCGTCATAGACCCAAGTACCGTGGTCCCAAAAAGTTTGAAATATTGCATGAAATGTCTGATGTATGTATCTGACTCAAGTCACACGATCTGAAATAACATCAATGAGATTACGTAACAAAAACGATAAACAGTGCGTTTTCAAAGGCCAATGTATTGTGCAATTTCATGAATTTTTTCATATTTTCTTCAAGTAGTATTGCAATATAGGCAAAATTGGCAAATTTTGAGAATGTCCGTTCCTCTGGATTTCAATACCCTGTAGCACCACCTCTGTGTTGAAGTTCGTCTTGATATTAAAAGGCATATATGAAATGATAATATTGATAAGTGTCTGGGGCAGCTAGCGCTATATTACGGCTAATACGTTACGAAGGTCAGCCAGTGTGCTGGAGCATGGAAAGTCGTTTGCGAGATTTCGTCGTACAACGGCCCAAATGTTCTCAATAGCATAAAGGTCAGGATACCTTGGAGGAAGCTGTAGCGATTCAATCTCAGGCTGACTGGTTGCATTGTCATCAAGAAAACGAAATGCTTGTCCAATAACATCTTGAAAAAGTATCACATTGGTCGCAATGATCTCGTTTCGGTACGCTGAATCATTCATGTCGTCTTGCCAAACATACATGGAAGTAAGGCCATTAAAACACACTCCAGCCCAGACCAGAAGGGACAGCCGCTACTAAGAGTTGACGGACTGCACATAGTGTGGTCACATTCGTGTGCAGCATCTCCTCCACGTTGTTTCTCCTCGAGCATCAGGCTAAACAGCGAAACGCGATTGAACTGTTAAAAAATATTGTGCCACTGTATTTCATATTATATGTGTCGGACGTAGGTACGTCTGGGATGACGGTGAGCTGATGACAATGATAAACATTTCAGCGGCCTTCTTGTTCTACATCCGTACTCGTGAAGACGGTTTCGTACCGTTTCAGTCCATTCTGTGACACCAGAAGCTGTTCGAAATGATTCTCGGAGTTGGATACTTGTGATTCTACGCCTTCACTGAGCACGTACTCTCAGGTAGTGATCTTTCCATTTGGTGGTTATCCTCTGGCGACCACTCCTGGTTCGATATGCAACATTTCAATTTGGTGGTTTTAATTTGTGGTTAACCTAGGGCAACCACTGTTAGTTCGATCTGCAACATCTCAATTTGGTGTGTATAATTTGTGGTTATCCTCGGGCTACCACTCCTGGTTCGATCTGCAACGTTTCCCTTTGGTGGTTATCGTTTTGTGGTTATCCTTGGGCGACCACTCTTGGTTTGATCTGCAACATTTCCATTTGGTAGTTATCATTTATGGTTATCCTCGTGCGACCATTCCTGGTTCAATCTGCAACATTTCCATTTGGTGGTTATCATTTGTGGTTATCCTCGGGCAACCACTCCTGGTTCGATCTGCAACGTTTCCCTTTGGTGGTTATCGTTTTGTGGTTATCCTCGGGCAACCACTTCTGGTTCGATATGCAACGTTTCCATTTGGTGGTTATCATTTTGTGGCTATTCTCGGGCAACCACTCCTGGTTCGATCTGCAACGTTTCCATTTGTTTGTTATCATTTGTGGTTTTCCTCGGGCGACCACTCCTGGTTCGATCTGCAACATTTTCGTGAATGAGAAATTTTGTGCGAGCCGATTTTCTACACTTTGTGAAACTCCTAAAGCAACAGACACATCGATCTGCCTGTAACATACCAATAGCCTTATTTCTGTTGTCGGTGCTTAAACGTTATCTGGACATCATTTCAGGTACATTCCACACGAAAGGCAATATATTCAGCACACGTCTAGACCAATAGACCAAGCGACAAAACGACTCGTTTTCCACTTCATGTAGGGCACTTTATCGGGGCTCTCACGCCAAGTGCTGTGTTGTAATGATGCCAATTTGCACAAGAAGTAGCTGCACACATAACCGTTCTCCATGAGTCTCTAAATTTGTATATCACTATGTTTTTCCTTTGAAACCCCAGTACCCCTAACTTTGAAGAAATATTTAGAAATATGTTAGTAGGGTAACACCCTCAGGGGGAGATGTAGTAAAAGCACTGGAAACCTCTATTTTGAAGTCAAGTTTCGTCGAACCACAGATTCAACTGATTTTCAGCGCGGATTGATAAGAGCATTCCATCTATCATTTCTTTCGTACGTGACATTTCAGCTGCGTTGAAGTTCCATATGTCTACGGTTTCTAGCTGCTTCGAAATATGCTAAGAAACGACCCGGTATGCATTTGAAGCTAACAAAACTTACTGGAGAGCTCTGCAAAGGACTTTTCACTTCGAACGCCAGTCACCATTGTCTCAAATCCCGCAATCTCTATGTTAGAAATTTGTGACTGGAGTTAACACCAGTACAGAGCAACGGACGCCCACACGATATGGATTCCCGTGGTCGAGCAGCCATCCAATGGTCGTTAATTATTTCTACTTTCTTGGTATAATGAACGTCGATTTTGGACATTAGACCAATCGAAAACTATACGTTTTACAGACGAGTGGCGGCACGTGCTCTTCACGTTGGAGGTCGCTCCTGAGGAGTGACTGCGCGTTGTCTTCTTGTCAGAGGTCGCTCCTGATTATTAACGGCAAGCAGTCATCCCGTCATCGGTCACTCCTGACGAGTGACGGCACGCAGTCTTCCTGTTAGAGGTCGTTCCTGATGAGTGAAGGCATGTTGACCTCTTGTCGAAGGTCGCTCCTGATCAGTAACGGTAAGCAGTCTTCCCTTCGGCGGTCACTCCTGACGAGTGACGGCACGCAATCTAGTTGGAGGACGCTCCTGATAAGTGACGGCACGTTGTCTTCTTGTCGGAGGTCGCTCCTGATTATTAACGGCATCCCCGTCGGCGTTCACTCCTGAGGAGTGACGGCACGCAGTTTTCCTGTTGGGGGTCGCTCCTGATGAGTGACGGCACGCAGTCTTCCTGTTGGAGGTCGTTCCTGATGAGTGAAGGCACGTTGACCTCTTGTCGAAGGTCGCTCCTGATCAGTAACGGCAAGCAGTCTTCTTGTCGGAGGTCGCTCCTGATCAGTAACGGTAAGCAGTCTTCCCTTCGGCGGTCACTCCTGACGAGTGACGGCACGCAATCTAGTTGGAGGACGCTCCTGATAAGTGACGGCACGTTGTCTTCTTGTCGGAGGTCGCTCCTGATTATTAACGGCATGCAGTCTTCCCGTCGGCGTTCACTCCTGAGGAGTGACGGCACGCAGTTTTTCCTGTTGGGGGTCGCTCCTGATGAGTGACGGCACGCAGTCTTCCTGTTGGAGGTCGCTCCTGATGAGTGACGGCGGTACGTTGTCCTGTTGTCGGAGGTCGCTCCTGATCAGTAACGGCAAGCAGTCTTCTTGTCGGAGGTCGCTCCTGATCAGTAACGGTAAGCAGTCTTCCCTTCGGCGGTCACTCCTGACGAGTGACGGCACGCAGTTTTCCTGTTGGGGGTCGCTCCTGATAAGTGACGGCACGTTGTCTTCTTGTCGGAGGTCGCTCCTGATCAGTAACGGCAAGCAGTCTTCTTGTCGGAGGTCGCTCCTGATCAGTAACGGTAAGCAGTCTTCCCTTCGGCGGTCACTCCTGACGAGTGACGGCACGCAGTTTTCCTGTTGGAGGACGCTCCTGATAAGTGACGGCACGTTGTCTTCTTGTCGGAGGTCGCTCCTGATTATTAACGGCATGCAGTCTTCCCGTCGGCGTTCACTCCTGAGGAGTGACGGCACGCAGTTTTCCTGTTGGGGGTCGCTCCTGATGAGTGACGGCACGCAGTCTTCCTGTTGGAGGTCGTTCCTGATGAGTGAAGGCACGTTGACCTCTTGTCGAAGGTCGCTCCTGATCAGTAACGGCAAGCAGTCTTCTTGTCGGAGGTCGCTCCTGATCAGTAACGGTAAGCAGTCTTCCCTTCGGCGGTCACTCCTGACGAGTGACGGCACGCAATCTAGTTGGAGGACGCTCCTGATAAGTGACGGCACGTTGTCTTCTTGTCGGAGGTCGCTCCTGATTATTAACGGCAAGCAGTCATCCCGTCATCGGTCACTCCTGACGAGTGACGGCACGCAGTCTTCCTGTTGGAGGTCGTTCCTGATGAGTGAAGGCACGTTGACCTCTTGTCTAAGGTCGCTCCTGATCAGTAACGGCAAGCAGTCTTCTTGTCGGAGGTCGCTCCTGATCAGTAACGGTAAGCAGTCTTTCCTTCGGCGGTCACTCCTGACGAGTGACGGCACGCAATCTAGTTGGAGGACGCTCCTGATGAGTGACGACACGTTGTCTTCTTATCGGAGGTCGCTCCTGATTATTAACGGCATGCAGGCTTCCCGTCGGCGTTCACTCCTGAGGAGTGACGGCACGCAGTTTTCCTGTTGGAGGTCGCTCCTGATGAGTGACGGCACGTTGTCTTCTTGCTGGAGGTCGCTCCTGATCAGTAACGGCAAGCAGTCTTCTTGTTGGAGGTCGCTCCTGATCAGTAACGGTAATCAGTCTTCCCTTCGGTGGTCACTCCTGAGGAGTGACGGCACAAAATCTTCCTGTTGGAGGTCGCTCTTGATGAGTGACGACACGTTGTCTTCTTGTCGGAGGTCGCTCCTCATCATTAAAGGCAAGCAGTCTTCCCGTCGGTGTTCACTCCTGACTTCTTGTCGAAGGTCGCTCCTGATCAGTAACGGCAAGCAGTCTTCCCTTCGGCGGTCACTCCTGACGAGTGACGGCACGCAGTTTTCCTAGTTGGAGGTCGCTCCTGATGAGTGACGGCACGTTGTCTTCTTGTCGGAGGTCGCTCCTGATTATTAACGGCAAGCAGTCATCCCGTCATCGGTCACTCCTGACGAGTGACGGCACGCAGTCTTCCTGTTGGAGGTCGTTCCTGATGAGTGAAGGCACGTTGACCTCTTGTCGAAGGTCGCTCCTGATCAGTAACGGCAAGCAGTCTTCTTGTCGGAGGTCGCTCCTGATCAGTAACGGTAAGCAGTCTTTCCTTCGGCGGTCACTCCTGACGAGTGACGGCACGCAATCTAGTTGGAGGACGCTCCTGATAAGTGACGGCACGTTGTCTTCTTGTCGGAGGTCGCTCCTGATTATTAACGGCAAGCAGTCATCCCGTCATCGGTCACTCCTGACGAGTGACGGCACGCAGTCTTCCTGTTGGAAGTCGTTCCTGATGAGTGAAGGCACGTTGACCTCTTGTCTGGAGGTCGCTCCTGATCAGTAACGGTAATCAGTCTTCCCTTCGGCGGTCACTCCTGACGAGTGACGGCACGCTGTCTTCTTGCTGGAGGTCGCTCCTGATCAGTAACGGTAAGCAGTCTTTCCTTCGGCGGTCACTCCTGACGAGTGACGGCACAAAATCTAGTTGGAGGACGCTCTTGATGAGTGACGACACGTTGTCTTCTTATCGGAGGTCGCTCCTCATTATTAACGGCATGCAGGCTTCCCGTCGGCGTTCACTCCTGAGGAGTGACGGCACGCAGTTTTCCTGTTGGAGGTCGCTCCTGATGAGTGACGGCACGTTGTCTTCTTGTCGGAGGTCGCTCCTGATCAGTAACGGCAATCAGTCTTCCCGTCGGCGGTCACTCCTGACGAGTGACGGCACGCTGTCTTCTTGTTGGAGGTCGATCCTGATCAGTAACGGCACGTTGTCTTCTTGTCGGCGGTCGCTCCTGACGAGTGACGGCACGCAAAATCTTCCTGTTGGAGGTCGCTCTTGATGAGTGATGACACGTTGACCTCTTGTCGGAGGTCGCTCCTCATCATTAAAGGCAAGCAGTCTTCCCGTCGGTGTTCACTCCTGACTTCTTGTCGGAGGTCGCTCCTGATCAGTAACGGCAAGCAGTCTTTCCGTCGGCGGTCACTCCTGACGAGTGACGGCACGCAGTTTTCCTGTTGGAGGTCGCTCCTGATGAGTGACGGCACGTTGTCTTCTTGTCGGAGGTCGCTCCTGATTATTAACGGCAAGCAGTCATCCCGTCATCGGTCACTCCTGACGAGTGACGGCACGCAGTCTTCCTGTTGGAGGTCGTTCCTGATGAGTGAAGGCACGTTGACCTCTTGTCGAAGGTCGCTCCTGATCAGTATCGGCAAGCAGTCTTCTTGTCGGAGGTCGCTCCTGATCAGTAACGGTAAGCAGTCTTTCCTTCGGCGGTCACTCCTGACGAGTGACGGCACGCAATCTAGTTGGAGGACGCTCCTGATGAGTGACGACACGTTGTCTTCTTATCGGAGGTCGCTCCTGATTATTAACGGCATGCAGTCTTCCCGTCGGCGTTCACTCCTGAGGAGTGACGGCACGCAGTTTTCCTGTTGGAGGTCGCTCCTGATGAGTGACGGCACGTTGTCTTCTTGCTGGAGGTCGCTCCTGATCAGTAACGGTAATCAGTCTTCCCTTCGGCGGTCACTCCTGACGAGTGACGGCACGCTGTCTTCTTGCCGGAGGTCGCTCCTGATCAGTAACGGTAATCAGTCTTCCCTTCGGCGGTCACCTCCTGAGGAGTGACGGCACAAAATCTTCCTGTTGGAGGTCGCTCTTGATGAGTGACGACACGTTGTCTTCTTGTCGGAGGTCGCTCCTCATCATTAAAGGCAAGCAGTCTTCCCGTCGGTGTTCACTCCTGACTTCTTGTCGAAGGTCGCTCCTGATCAGTAACGGCAAGCAGTCTTCCCGTCGGCGGTCACTCCTGACGAGTGACGGCACGCAGTTTTCCTGTTGGAGGTCGCTCCTGATGAGTGACGGCACGTTGTCTTCTTGTCGGAGGTCGCTCCTGACGAGTGACGGCACGCAGTCTTCCTGTTGGAGGTCGTTCCTGATGAGTGAAGGCACGTTGACCTCTTGTCGAAGGTCGCTCCTGATCAGTAACGGCAAGCAGTCTTCTTGTCGGAGGTCGCTCCTGATCAGTAACGGTAATCAGTCTTCCCTTCGGCGGTCACTCCTGACGAGTGACGACACGTTGTCTTCTTGTCGGATGTCGCTCCTGATCAGTAACGGTAATCAGTCTTCCCTTCGGCGGTCACTCCTGAGGAGTGACGGCACAAAATCTTCCTGTTGGAGGTCGCTCTTGATGAGTGACGACACGTTGTCTTCTTGTCGGATGTCGCTCCTGATCATTAACGGCAAGCAGTCTTCCTTTCGGCGGTCACTCCCGACCAGTGACGGCACGCAGTCTTCCCATCGGAGGTCGCTGCAGAAGTGAAATACATTCCAGAAGTTTCCTTGCCAGTAGAAAAGAACCAACTGGAATGTATCGTCCCGACAATGCAGTTGTTGGTATGGAGCTGCTTTATATGATTCGGCTTGATCCCAAAACTGGATTTCAACAATAATATGACTACTGAGCTCTACCTACATGTTCTGGAAAGATATGCATTCCCAATGTTGTAACAGAAATTTGGGGAAATCCCACTCACCAAACATCCGGACAACGCCCAATATCATAGTGCTCGGATTGTTGCAGATTTGTTTGTGGACACGGTCGTCGAAATGTTTTATGTCTTTGGGAGGCGGGATTTAACGACCACCGTGAGCAACTCTGTGTGCTGTAAGCAGTTGCCCGTCCATAACTAAGGGCTACTGGTTCCAGGAAATGGAGAGAGCTAACACCGTAAGACAAAAGCAACATACATGCCTCAGCGAGATTCGAACCCGGGCCCATCTCGAACGAATGGTCAGAAGCCATCTTTTACACCACTGCGCCAACGTGGTGGCCGAAAAGTTGGACTGGACCTTGTAGAAAATCTCTGGGACCAATTAGGTCATCGGATGTGTTGAAGAACAGAAATCCCAACAAACAAGACAGCTGATCACTGATTCGAAGGCCAAATGCCGAAACGTATTAACTGACATTTACAAGTAACTGGTGGAGAACATTCCACGAAGAGTAGGGGCCGTGATGAAGCCCAAGTTTCAAGGCACTATTTTAAAATTTCTGAAAATAACGAATATTTGCAGGGACGCAGGTGTCAAGATATTAATGGTAGGGTATACATATATCAAACACTTTTCTTTTAAGACATAATGGCATTTTGCTCTTGAAAATTATACTGTTTTTTCCACAAGCTCTACAGGCAAGTTTTATACATCGATTAATTTCTTCATCAATGTGACCTTCACTTGATATCTGCTGTCCAAGATAAACGTAGGTATTGGTTGTCTCCAGCTTTTCCCCATCAATCGCTAAATCTTCATTTCTTGTAAAAGCATTGTACATCACTTTCGTCTTCTGAAAGTTCATTTTTAATCCCACTTCTGCACTCTTGTCAGCAAGTTCCTGGATCATACTCTGCAGCTCTGATGGGGTAGTTGCAAAAATGACTACGTCATAAGCAAAACGAAGGTGAGTTAGATAATATCCATTTATCCTTATCCCTTTGTTTTTCCAGTTCAGTGATTGAAAGACATTTTCCAATGTGGTATTAAGGAGTTTGGGTTCTTACGTATGATGCAGGGATGCGGACCTTCACTAAAAGAGACATACAAAGACTGCAGACAACTCAAAGCAGCATGGAGAGATGCATGCTTGGTGTAACCATGAGAGATAAGAAGAGAAACCAGTGGATCAGAAAAATGACAAGAATGGAAGACATCATAATCAGAGATTAAAATCCCTGAAATGACAATGGGCTGGACATATTGCCAGAAGGTCAGACCATCGATGGACAGCTGAAATATTAGACTGGATGCCGAAGGAAAGGAAAAGACCCAGAAGAAGACCACATGGGAGATGAATGGATGAAATTCGAAAGTATGCGGGAGTGACATGGAGGAGACTGGCACAAGACAGACCGTTGTGGAAGAAACTTGGGGAGACCTTCGTCCAGCATTGGATTGATAATTGTTGACAATGATGATGATGATGATGATGATGATGATACATATATACACTGACGGAGGAAAAAATCCCAACACCACGAAAAAATAGTTGTAGAGGAATGAAATGGCGGCAATACATTTGTATAGGTAACATATTTCTTCGATTAAGGTTTCAAGATCACCGCTTATTGTAAGCACGAGAAGAGCCATTTTAAATGTGAAATGCTGGGACATTAATAACCGGTGTAACCGCCAGAATGTTGAATGCAAGAACGCAAACGTTCATGCATTGTGTCGTACAGGTGCTGGATTTCAGTTTGTGGGATGGAGTTCCATGCCTGTTGCATTTGGTCGGTCAATACAGGGACGGTTAATGCTGGTTCGGGGTGACGCTGGAGTTGTCGTTCAATGATGTCCTATACGTGCTCGATTGGTGAAAGATCTGTTGATCTAGCAGGCCACGGCAACACGTCGACACTCTGTAGAGCATTTTATGTTACAACAGCGGTATGCTGGCGAGCGTTATCCTGTTGGAAAACACCCCCATGAATGGCAGCACAACAGGTTGAATCACCAGACCAACGTACAACTGTGCCGTCAGGGTGCGTGGGATGACCACGAGAGTGCTCCTACTGTCATAGGAAATTAATCCGCTGACCATAACTCCAGGTGTATGTCCAGTGTGTCTCGGCCGCAGACAGGTTGGTTGCAGGCGCTCACCTGGCCTCCTTCTAACCAACACACGGCCATCACTGGCACCCAGGCAGAACCGGCTTTCATCAGAAAACACAGCAGATCTCCACTCCGTCCTCCAATGAGCTCTAGCTTGACACCACTGACGTCGCAAACGGCAGTGGTTTGGAGTAAGTGGAATGCACGCTAATGGGGGTCTGGCTCGGAGTTGTCCTTCAAGTAACCGATTTGTAACAGTTCGTTGTGTCACCGTGGTGGCAACTGCAGCTCGTATTGCTGCCGCAGACGCGGTACGATGCGCCACGGCCATACGCCGTATACGGCGGTCTTCCCTCTCAGTAGTGCCACGTGGCCGGCCGGAACCCGGTCGACTTGAGGCAGTACCTTCCCTTGGCCACCGCTGCCAACAATCATGCACAGTGGCTACATTCCTGCCAAGTCGTTCTGCAATATTGCGTAAAGAAAATCCACCTTCTCGTAGCCCTATTACACGATCTCGTTCAAACTCCGTGAGCTGTTGATAATGGCTTCTTCGTCTTCTTAAAGGCATTCTTGACTAACATCAACACACTACGTCGAATCTCAACGATAACTAACGCTCACAAACGTTACAGCGCGTATTTACAGCAAACCCGCTTTGCATGTTCCGAGGGGCGCTACTAGCTCCACACGTAACCGCCGAGCGCGAAATCTGCATAGACGTCATCTTACAGATGTACTCTCACCGCCTACCAACTGTCGTTTATCTAACACAACCCCTTCTTGGTGTTGGGATTTTTTTTCAGTCAGTATATATACATTATATTACTGCAATTTTCAGCAGCTCAGTGTCGGAGAAAATTATCTGTAGTTTTGGTGCTTAAAAAAATTAGGAGAGCAAGAGAAATTGTAAAGAAAATCATATGCGACTGACGATGTTGAACGTAATATGTAATTTTATGTACGATACAGTGAAATATTCAGTAATATGAGTAAGGAAAAGCTCATTTGAGAATTTTTATGCAAAATTGTCATTTAATGCAGATGATGCTACGTGGTATACATAATATGCATATCTGCACAACAAGAAAAAATGGCTTTTTGAAGGTGGAAACTAATGGAAACTGACCTTTAGTACAGTGTGTAATCCCCTATAATGGCTAAGACCGCTATACACCTGTGCATGGAACTGATGAGGTTCTTGAGGATGTTTTGGGGGTACCTTCGGTACTCCTCAATGAGGGAAGTCTGCAGTTCGCGAAAAGTCAACGGAGAAGCTTGCCGTGCTATAATGCTTCTGCCAAGTGCGCTCGAGGAATGCCCAATTGTATCAGGGGAGCATTTTGGCCACTCGATAAACTGGATTCTGTCTTTTTTCTAGATGCGTGTTGTCCACCAGCCAAACTCTATGAGGTCGAGCGTTATCATCCATGAAAACGAACTACTCATCATCGGTTACAACACAGGGCATAACAACACATCTGAGATTTTCGTCTTTATATTTCTAAGCGGTGAGAGTTCCGTTTCGGGTGACGTAGTATCCATACGTCCACCGATAATTGTGCCAGCCCAAACCATCCATCCTTGTCAGCCGTAATGTGATATTTCCTGCACAAAAGCTGCGATACTTTGTGTGCCGAGTTCCCTTCAGTAAGAACTCTTCGATTGTCAAACTTCAGATTGAATCTCGACTCGTCAGATAAAAAAACTTTACTTCCTTTGTTGTGTCACCAACCACAATGTTCCTTATCCCAGTGTCACCGAGGTTAAACACCATTGGCCTACGTGCATAAAGGCCAACTTGGTGAAGACCGTTGCGCGTAGTCTGAGTTTACAACCCGCGTATGTTATAACAAGAAGCTCTCGTTCGAGCTGTGTAGCATCTTGACAATTGCCCCGACAAGCTATTAACATCAGATAACGGTTGTCCCTTGCTGTAGTTGCTCGCAGATGGCCTTCTGTTTTCTTTCTTGAAACGCCACTCGTTTTTTGAAATCATGTTCACAGTTGGGAAATGAAGCTTCGTGACACTTCAGTTCCTTTTGGTATCACCCGTCGTGTCTCTCCGGCTTCAGCTTGCCAATAGCTCTCTATGCTGTTGATTCCGGTAAAGCATGCTGTTGAGACATAGTTCGAACCCAAGACTCCAAGAAACGAAATATCAAGATGAACGCGGCGGAATAAGAGAGCTCCCGAAAAACTTTCGTTTTCTCTCAATCCATGATTTATCCACACTCACGTCACAGACACTAATTTGCATAAGAAATGCATGATTCCTCTATCTACGTCACACTCGACTTGAGTTTTCCATGTTTCGATAAGATATCACACTATTCTCTTGCATAATGCAGCAAAAGTCACATGCTCCCCTAATTATTTTGAGCAGGGTAATAAACTATCAACGACTCCCTTATTTGAAAAGGAACTGGAATAAGTTACAACGTTCTGACTGCCATCTGTCTTACATACAGTTTTTCTTGCAAAGTATATGAAACATTGCATTGAGTGCGAACGGTTATAAGATGTAAAATAATACCAGGTCGTTCGGAAAATAATGACCGATTTGGAGGGTAAAAATGAAAGAGATGTACCTCATTGCACACAACCTTGTTTTTTTTCGAAATAGGAACCTTCAGCAGCTACACGACTCTGCAAGAGAGTGACAAGAGCTTCAATGCCAGTCCAGAAGAAATCTGCCTCCCTGGATGCAAGAAAATCCCGCAATGCAGTTACGCCCTCCTTTTGGTTCATGAAGCTCCTGTTCTTGAGGTAATTGCTAAAATGCATGAGCTGGTGGAAATCGGTAGGTGCCAAGTCAGGCGAGTACGCTGGACGTGCAGTTTCCGTTTCCCCATTTGTGACACGTGGTCTCGCGTTATCATAGAGAGGAATAGGACCCTTCTTGTTCACCAAAGACGGCCATTTAGAACACATCTGGTGCATCAGATCAATTTCTTTACAGTATGTAACTGAGGTAATACTTTCATCAGCATTCAAGGACCTGTAGTGTATGACACTGTGAACATTCCAACACACTTCTCGGCAAAACCTTCTTTGGCGTCAACGTCTGCATATCGCTTACCGTTGTCGTATGGCGTCCACGTTTCATCACAGGTTAAAATCCGATTAATTAGAGACTCCTTTTCGTTTCGAAGCAAAAGGTTGCTACACATCTCAGACCGTTGTTGTTTTTGATGCACCGTCTGTTCGTGTGGGACCCACGTATCCGGCTTCCTTGTCCTTACCACTTTAGCGAAGATGTTCGGAAATGGTTGACACCGACACACTGTACTGTTTGACGAGTTCTCTGACTATGACGCGAGCATTTGCCTCCGCATTTGCCTTCAGAGCATAGTTATCAATGACCGAAAGTCCCGCTACGCCCACGTTATGTGTTAGGCACGTTTCACCAGAACGAAACTTTTCAAACAGCCGACAAACAGTACGTTCAGTTATGGACTATTCGGCCTATTCGTCGACCACGTTACGGTAGGTTTGTGCTGCATGACGATCCAATTTGAACTCATGAAGCAGAATCATCCAACACACAGTCCTTTCCAACACGTTGCACAGACCACTCTCACACGAGTAGCAACTACTGCAGTTCAACCGATTATGGCGTGTTTGGGTCTGAGTCGCACTTTAACTTGTACGAATTGGCTGTGCGAGTGGGTTGGTCTGCAAGCTTTGTAGGCGAGTTGAATGTGGCACGTCAGGAAATCGGTCATTATTTTCCGAACGACCTGATAGTTTAATATTGGTTATTAGTTTGTCTGTAACTATTTATCTTAACGGTTTAATTTCAACTCAGTACTTACCTGGAGCCTCTTTAACTTAAAAGTTACTTTCTAGGATAAGTCGCTGTCTTCCGTAGCCGTGGGAACTTTATTAGACATATAAAGTGTCTACAGAAAAATATGGCAAGGGTTCAGAGACACACAAGATTACTTAGAAGTATAAATGGTTTATTAATCAGTAATTCATAACGTCTTAATTTTAAAATAATCACCATGAATAAGTGGTATTAACTCATGCATAGAATATAATCGACTTATAGAGCAGTCCTCTGCATCACATAAACATAGTTCTCGCAAATTCTCTCTACCCAACATTGCGATAAAAAGTATTATCACTACTCTCGCATAATATATAAAATTTTGTGCAATAAATATTCGTGTTGATACTTAGCTGAAAGAAGGACCAGTATCCCTGTTTTTTCTCTTCCTACACGTTCTGCTTTCTTGGAGGGGGGGGGGATCCCGTTATTATATTTTAAATTATCTTTTTTTTTTTACTTTCGTAAGATATTTTAGCCAAAAGTTATTAGGGACTTTTTCTGTGTTTTCTTTCCTTTTGGGCTTTTCCACTTCATTTATTTGTGATATTCTGAGCTTTCATCTCTAGGTTTCTATTTCTCGGGCACAGAGCTTTATGCTAGTCCATCCTTGAGCCACTACCTGGCATTTTATTCATTTATGAGGAGAGAAGGACGCGTCTGATCGTTTTGGTTTTTTATTGTTTTTACTCATTTTAATAATTTAGTTTTTTACTGTACAGTTTCCTTTTTTATGAATATATTTTATGAAATATTCGTGCAGGGTTAACAATGGCTCATAATATACACTGCTGGCCACACAAAATGAACACCAAGAAGGAAGCTTCCGATTTGCCTGAAATTCGCAGCATGCGTCGCCCGCTAAAGGACATGCAAACGATTAGCGCTGCAGGGCATATGCAAATCATGTGCGCCCCGCACGCCACCGAGATGCACTATAAGAAGGGTGCACAGAAAGCGGGGTGTAAGTAGTGGAAGTGTGTTGTGCTGCCGGACCTGTGCATGGGAAGCTTCCTGATGCCTCGTCGCAGAATACGGCAGTAATTCCAGCACGTTTCGGAGTTCGACAGAGGAAAAATAGTTGGTTATCGCGACCGCGGTTTATCATACCGAGACATCGGCGCCTGTGTGGGACAACATCCAGAGACAGTGAGTCGAGTATGGATTTGGTGGGTGCAAGAGGGACAGACGGACTGACGTGAACGATTGCGGCATCCGCGGCACACCACCAAACAACAGAACCGGCATGTTGTACGGCGGGCATTGACGGCTCGCACAGCCACATCACGAACGTTAGCGCAGGAATTAGGGTGTGTTGCGCAACAACCGTGACAAAACGTACCGTTCTACGTCGTCTGCAGGAGCGGGGACTTCTCGCACGGTGCCCATTGCTCCGATTACCATTGACGTTACACCACCGGCGAGTGCGGCGGCAGTGGGCCCTTGTACGCTGCACCTCAACTACGAAATGGCACCACAATGTTTTCTCCGACGTATCCCTTTTCTGCCTGCAAGACCACGGTGGTCGGATTCGCGTGTGGCGGCACCGCGGCCAGAGAGTGTATGACGCCTGCATTATGCATCACCATGCCGGTCGGTCACCTGGCGTTATGGTTTGGGGTGCAATCGGATATGACACAGGCATTCCTTTGGTACGCATCGCCGTTACACTCAACAACCACGGCTACATCTCCGACGTTTTGGAGCCTGTAGTTCTCTCTTACCTGCAGAACCTGCCAGCGGCCGCGTTTCAACAGGACAATGCGCGCCCGCACGTGGCACGCATCGTGCAACAATTCTTCACAGCCCACCAGGTGTCACTGCTGCCGTGGCCCGCCTGTTCTCCCGATATGTCGCCCATCGAACACGTCTGGTCGCTCATCGGCAACCGAGTGGCACGGCAAGCACCACCCACGGCTACGACTGATGAACTGTGGCAACGTGTAAAAGTCGCCTGGACCAACATACGCCAAGCCCACATCCTAAGCCTCTTTCGTTCGATGCCGCGGCGTGTAGCGGCCGTTATTTCCAGCCATGGGGCCCACACGAGCTATTGATGTCTTTCACAAGTCGCACGGGCCCGTAAGCTCAATCGTTTCATCTTTGCATCTGTTGTTATGTGTCCAGTAAATCTGGCTTTGCTATCTCGTGTCCTTCTAGGTGTTGCACGTATGGTGGTCAGCAGTGTAAGTCGTTACTCTATCATCGTCTAGCAACACGAGCACTCTCAACATTGCACATACGAGCTCTTGTCTTTTGAGTCTTTGTTCGTACTAGCACTTTGACCTGCTATCACGTTGTTGCCAGCTTAAAATCCGTCGAGACCGAAACTGTAAAGTTAATTTTAGAAAAATATTTAACGAGAAGAAACCAGATTTATATAAGAACATAGGAACAAAAGGGGAAGGTAAAATCCCAGGTATGCGTTACAATCAATTGATGTGCAAATAGCTAATGTGACACTGTGCCACATTAAGTGACATTCACTATACCTGTGTCTCAAAAAGAATGAAACTAGCTGTTTATCTCTTAAGCTGTTGATCATAAATATACGTATCTTAAATTAAAAAAATACTCAAAATAACGTAACGGCTTACAATATGGCAGTTGCGTCGCTCGTGGGTTGCATTTGCATAAAATAAAAAAATATATACAGCCCTGGCAGGAAAAAAGTTCCACTGAAAAAGTTACGCAATGTCCTAACTTATCTAAAAACAAACCCAGTCATTCATCATGTAAACCTCGAGGAGATATTCGCGACGAAAGTGGTAACAAAGGTATCATCTAGAGCCCGTTTACGGGCGAACGGTATCTTGTTGCACTGCATAGCTTTGTAGCACTCAAAGCGAGTAAGAGAAGAGCTCTATTGCGTGCAGGAAATTTATCGCTCCAGACAATACATTTCTTACAATTTTCATCGAGTTTTACTAGCATAATGGCGGGGTTAACTTTCCGACAAATTATGACATTGCGAAACTTTTTTAATTGAACTTTTTTCCTGCGATGGCTATACGAAAGATACATTTTTTTTATGCAAATGCAACCCACAGGAGTGCAACTGCCATGTCGTAAGTCTTAACGTCATATGTATCTGTGATCAGCTATTGAAGAGATAAAAGTTTGTTTCCATCTTTTTTGAGACACCCGGTATAGACGAAACACTCGTACGAATATAATTATATCAGACGGCAATGTGACTGATCCCTAACAGAATTTATTTCCAATTTCGGTTACTTCAATATCTTCCATGAATTAAATTGTGGTGGAAAATGACGATACCCTTTCGGGTGATAGAGGATCTCATTTAAGAACAATGCTTCTTTTACTTCTAACATAAAACCATATCAAACAATTTGAACCAGCTTTCGCTTCTTTTAGCAAATAACTTACTTAAACAGCGACCCTTCTAACATTCGTTGTTGATCCCATCAAATGCATCATTTTATAATGGCGATCCCCTTTACCAACGCGAAATTATGATTGCCGCGAAAATTGCAATCTGTGCTCGATAAACGCATGTTAGACTATTGGATCTCATAAATTTCCCTCCAGCAGTTGCTATCTTGTTCACAAGAGCTTCTGTTACAAGATATCCTAGACCTAAATTGAGGCCAGGGCAAGGAAAGGTTTCCTAAGATAGCACTTTTTCTCCATTTTGCTTGTTTTCCTTCTTTTTTCGTTAATGTAAATTCTGATTACCTGTGTACGGTAATGTAATTTTCAGGTGATTTATTATTAATTCCTTTCACAAACTTCCCATCCCTTTGAAAATTATCATTTTTATTTATGCTCACGTAATTACCATCACATTTTCTTTTCCCGAATAGCTGAGGGCATCTATTGTTTTCTACATACTTTTTAGAGGCAATTCAGGATTCTAACCAAAAACGGAATGTATTTTTTTCTCCTCGATTTTACTGACTACTCGCAATTTTAAAGGAAGATATCTTTTTCATAAAAATAAAAAGTTTGTGGTTCTCCTTTTCTTCAGCGCAGCTAACAAATTCCAGGGAAAATATTCTTTCATGTTGCCAATCCGAAAACATTTTTCAAAGTCAGAATAGCAAAGTCTACAGATTTCTGCTTCATGAAAAGTTGTATGTGTACGTTATCTTTAAAAGAAAATCGGCAAATATTTTTTTTTGGAGGTTGATCGACCACCGTGAGCAACTCAATGGGCTATAAGAAGTCGCCCGTCCATAATTTTGGGTCACTGGTTCCAGGGAAAGGGAAGAGCCACTGCCGTAAGACAAACAGAACATCCATGCCTCACCGGGATTTGAACCCGGACCCCTTTCGGACGAATGATTAGAAGCCATCGCATAGACCACTGCACCACCGGGGCTGCAAAATTGTTTTTATCGGGGGTGACATCTAAACGAGGAAATAGGTGACATCTCAAATACATTTTGGGGGAACAACGAATGAATAAATAGCAAGTTACAGAAAGGAAAAAAGTGGATGGGAAAATATCTATAAAAATGGACGGGACTAAGAATGGCGAAAATAATTCACATGTTTACGCATGCGCACTTTTCGTGTCTGCCAACTAAAACACGAAGAAATAAACTCTGTAAAATAACTTGATCAAGTATTGTTTCATTTATCATTACACTTTTGATGTCTGTAACACTTACACCAACTCTGAGAGAATGTCCATGGCTTAAAAAAATTGCTTCAGGGATTTCTTAAAACAGGGGTGGCACAAAATTGGTTGGTGTAATGAACTCTGATTTTTGTTTTTGAACAAAAAACATATAATTGATATTGTGCTACATACAAATTGCATCAGAAAATTTGAAATTTACGTGGAAAGGTTTTTCTGTGGTTACAGAAATCGAACTGAAAAAGAATAAAAACTGCCTAGAAAATCGTACACTTTCGAGTAGTGCATTGATTGAAGATTACACTTGCCGATGAAAAACGAATTTTTCTTATTCGACAGTTGTACGTAAGAACTAAATTTACCAAACATAGATGTACACTTTTTGTTAGAAAAGGCTCAGAATGGCACAAAGCAATACAGTAATAAAAACTATCTGCTATAAAAGAGTGCTAATAACTTGATGTGTGATTTAGAACGATGCGACTTTCAAAAGAATTCAGTTTCTTTATTGGAAGCAGTAAATTCACTTTTATCGCATTTAGTGAACAAATATTAGAAATTCCTCTGCCAAAATAAGCATTTGATAATCGCTAACCTCTAAAGAAAGGAATGATATCCAGGGGTGAGAGCCCACATGCCATGATCTAAAATTTTATGAGATTCTGGCGGTACACACACAAATATACAGCGATGAGCCATTACATTTTGACCATCCTCAGCCTAGAGAAATTAGCGCGCCTGCAGATGGAAAGGTGGCGCAGGTGAAGTTCTTAGAGAAGTATATATACAACCTGAGGACCGGCTTTCGGTTAGTAGAGTTTACGGAGTCAGAATGGGAAAAGCTGACGATTTATCGGAGTTTGATGAAGGACAAATTGTAATGGCACGGCACCTCTGTACTAGGATCTCGGAAACGGCGCAGCTTGTGGGTTGTTCACGTGCCGCTGTAGAGAGTACATATCAAAGGTGCTGCACGAATGACCAAATGACGAACCGTTGTCCAGCCGTGTGTCGTCTACAGCTCATTGATGCCAGACGAGAGCGGAGACTGTCGCGCAATGTACACAGTTCATTGCAGCCTTGTGCGTATGGGACTGCGTAGCCGAAGACCCGGCCAGGTACCCATGCTCACTGCACGTTATCGCCAACAACGCATGCAATTGACCCAAGATCATCGAGATGGGACCGTGGATGATTGGAAGAAAGTGGCCTTGTCTGACGAATCAAGATTCCCGGTATATCACGTAGACGGCCGAGTGCGGATACGTCGATTACCAACGGAGGCTATTGCACCTGGATTCACTGTTGGGCGGATACAGGAAGGCGGCGGCGGTGATATGTTATGGGCGATGTTTCTTGGGGCAATTTAGGTCCCATTATCCAAATAGCACAATTCCTGACAGCTATTAGGTATCTGAACATCGTTGCTGACCAAGTTCACCCATTAATGGCAACTGTGATCCCTGCTGAGAAGAGCCATTAAAGGATAATGCGCCATGCCACACTACCAGAATCATCAAGGAGTGGTTCCAGGAACGTTGCTGGTGACTTTCTGTTAATGCACCGGACTCCAAATTCACCTGACATGAACCCAATCTAACATTTGTGGTTCGACTTGGAAAAGCGGGTTCGCGCTAAATCACCACCACCCCGAAATGTAAGGGGACTGGAGGACCCGCTATTGATATTATGGTACCAGATACGCCAGGATACCTATCGCCACCTCATTGAATCGATGCCTCGTAGAGTGGCCGCTGTTTTGCTGGTTAAAGGGGGTCCTACAGCTTATTAGGTAGGTGGTCATAATGTAATGGCGCATCAGTGTACATAAAGATATGAAACTTTTATGGGGGTTTGCAATACTATTCGCAACCAATATTGAAACGACGCCCGTCGATTTTCAGATAATTTCTTTACTAGAATTTCAGGTAAACTACTCCGCATGTTAAATGAAGAGATTGCAAATTCACTTTCAAAAAACTGCAACATTATTTGGAAGTACCAATTTATGCAATCATATTCTGTAATGAAGCAAGTGAAATCAAGCAACAATTTTCGTCTAACTGATGAACACTTGAAGGACAACCTGCATATCTGTCTGTGTCTTACATTGAACCAGATATTGAAAGCCTTATAAAAAGCAAACAATGTCAAATTTGTTACTAGAGACCTACAAAAAATAAAAACGTTTAGGCGACACCTCCATATTTTTTAAGCAAGTAAATTACTTTGTTTATTTAATTTCTGCACTCGTTTTTTATTTTTTATTTTTTAAAATCATTTGGTTTGGGAATCTTTTTGAAATCTTCTGTTGGGGGTTCCCGCTGCTATCCGACATTTTTCAGTCAATCTGATCTCGTAAGTGTTAAAGACTGCTCCACCCCTGACCTAGGCTGTACATATGAAGGCGAGAAAGATTTAACAATATATTTGGTCAAAAGAAAGATGTGCACATTCAAAATCGTTTAAATTCTCATGAAAATTTCTTCGCTTGAGCGGCAGCTCAGCATTTCTCCAGTTATTAAAAGCATATGCATCATCTAAGCTCATTAAGTAAGATGTTCAGTATAAAATCTACGATTATATAAACACGGTAAAAAACCAGATCAAGCTTTTAATTCATTGTTTAGTGCAATCTGTAAAGTTCTTCCCGCCCATGGTGTCCTTATGTTTCCGACAGTAAAATTAAAAACCTAAAATATCTGCCTTATCTTTCCGATAGTAAAATTTCTTTACATATTTTCTTCGCAATTAATGTATTCCCAAGGATGAAAATTTGCACATAGATAAAACTAACTTTATGTTATAGCATGGGATACTTAGTACTTACCAAAACATAACCCTAATTATATTAAAAAACAATCATTTTTCTTTGAGTAATGTTCAGACCTGTTAATAGATGGCGCGACCTGTACATTGATGACGTCAGTAGAGAAACAGATCTTGGATTGCTTACTTACTGTTATGTTTTAGCAAGTATTAAGTGTCCCATAATATAACTTAAAGTTAGTTTTATCGATGTGTCAATTTTCATCCTTGGGGATACCATAATTGCGAAGAAAATAAGTAAAATAGTGTTACCATTGGAAACATAAGGCAGAGATTTTAGGTGAAACCACCTAAAGTGAATTTCTCGTGCTGATAACGAATTTATGGAGATCTTTCCTTAATTTCCTCTGGTTCGCTTTTCGGAATTTGTTTTAGTAAGAAATGTTTCGTTCAGAATGTCAACAAGAAATGTGTGCAACAAATTGCAAAAGCTTTGAGCTTTTCTTTGCATTTGCAGTTTCTGGTAGGCTACATAAGCAAACTTTAAAATTAATAATTTCACCGGATCGCCTTCATATGTAATCTATCACCCTATGTTCAATATTATAGCATTTGCCATGTAACACTGCACGAAATAAATCAAATCATATGTACCCAGTCTTAATATAAATACTGTTGCAAAAGTTCGACAGATGGCACGCAAGCAGTGTGCAAAATCACCGACCACCCAGGAGCCACAAAGTAGTTACTGAATCACTGTGTGTTCAGTCGCTGAAGAGATAACGTGTTTCGTGAAGTACTTGCCATGGAGTGAGGCGGTTATGAGAATCCTGTTGCTGTAATAGCGCTGCACAAAGTTGGAAAACCGGCTTTTGAGATTTTCAGCATGATGAAGAAGCTCAAAATCAGCCGAAAGTTTATTTACGGAACCATAAAAAGGTTTTTTGATACTCTTACTGTTGCTGACCGCCACAGAAAGAGTCCGTCGCGTACCGTGAAGACTGCTCGCCTGGTGAAAGCATTGCCAGCCCGTATTGGACGAAATCCTGTCAGAAAACAATCAGTGATGGCTCGTGAGCTGAACATTTCAAGAATGTCGATGTCACGAGTGCTGAGGAGCGACCAAAGGGTGAGAGTTTACCGAATGCGTACTGGCACTTGCTCACCCGTCAACTGAAGCAGCAGAGGATGCTAGAAGCAAAACGTTTGCATCAGCGTTACGCAGGCTATCGCCACAGACAGATCCTCTGATGAAAACATTTTTACAATTGAAGAGGCTTTAAGCCCCCAAAATGGCAGGATGACCGCCACAGAAAGAGTCGGTCGCGTACCGTGAAGACTGCTCGCCTGGTGAAAGCATTGCCAGCCCGTATTGGACGAAATCCTGTCAGAAAACAATCAGTGATGGCTCGTGAGCTGAACATTTCAAGAATGTCGATGTCACGCGTGCTGAGGAGCGACCAAAGGGTGAGAGTTTACCGAATGCGTACTGGCACTTGCTCACCCGTCAACTGAAGCAGCAGAGGATGCTAGAAGCAAAACGTTTGCATCAGCGTTACGCAGGCTATCGCCACAGAGAGATCCTCTGATGAAAACATTTTTACAATTGAAGAGGCTTTAAGCCCCCAAAATGGCAGGATGTATGCATCAACCTCAGGAGAAGCTCCAGAGAAAGCTTCAAGACTCATGAGGAGCCATCATCCTGCTTCTGTCAGGGTTTGGTGGGGAGTCCCTTACGAGGGTACCACAGAGCTCCATTTCTGTGAAAAAGGATTGAAAACATCCGCCAAAGTCAACAGGACAGGGTTTTGGAGCCAGTGATCAAAATTATGAGTCATACCCTCTTCCAAAACCAACAGTGGAGCTTTCAGCAGGATTCCGCACCTGCCCACAAGGCCAAGTCAACCCAAGGGTGGATTCAGGCGAATTTTCCAGACTTCATTTCTCCAGCTGATTGGCATTCAAGCAGCCCAGGCCTCAACCCATTGGAATACAAGTTGAGGGCCAATCAGCTGGGCTGCTTGAAGGCCAATAAGCTGGAGCCTGCAGAAAAAGACGCCCAGTATTGGCAGTCTCAAACGCTCTTTGGTGCGGGTCCTAGCAGCATTCCCTGTGGAGACCCTGCGTAAAGCTAATGATGAGTGACCACAGAAACTGAAGCACTGTGTGAAGGCAAAATGATGCGATTTTGAAAAGTGACTGCTGCCATGTATTCAGAAGTGTACTATTTACGTCATATCACAGGTATATTAAAATACAGTATATTTAAATTTCTTTTGTTATTTCAGTGGCTACTCAGTAACAGTATTTATAGTAAGACTAGTTATTTTCAAATTACGTGATCATTAGTCAATTTTCCAAAACGATAAATGTTTATCATGATGATTCGTTCTCCTTATGCTATTCCTATAAACTGAATTCATTTGTATGATAAATTAAACGTAAATGCCTATTAAGACGTATGAAGGGTGAGCACGATCATTTCTGTTCCATGTAACAAGTGATTTTCTTTCATTATTTACGCTATAAAGAAGTAAATTTCTCCGTCATTTTTGCCCACGCCGGGTCTCGAACCCGGGTCCCCTCATTCCGGAATGAGTCGCTCTACCAATTGAGCTACGCGGACTTTAGTTATCGCTGCTATATTTCTTTATCTCGTGTGCGTCCTGCTGGGCAGGCACGTCACATATACCCCCCCCGAAAGAGGGCCGGGGGCATGGCCCACGGGTCAGCCGTGACCATGAATCGTCGCAGGTAGCCAGCCGCTGTAGAACGAGCTCTTGAGAACTCCCAGTCACCTGGTGTGTGAAATGTAACGTCATACACATTTATTTTTTGAAACGCTGGAGAAGGGATTCTCTTATTTTTCCTATCTCGCGGTGTGGAAAGAACATCACACCATTGCGAGATTTTGAACAGAAATCCGGAAAGATTGGGCGCCATTATAACGGAGTAAATTTATCCGTCATTTTTGTCAACGTCGGGGCTCGAACCCGGGTCTCCTCATTCCGGAATCAGTCACTCTACCAATTGAGCTGCGCGGACGTTCCTTATCGCTTCTATATGCCTTTGTGTCGTGTGCGTCCTGCTGGGCAGGCACGTCACAATGCTGATATTACTTTTCTTCACATTTATCGTGGACCGTTCATTGTTTAATTGGAGATATTAAATCTACTTTGCTTACCATATTTACCTACTGAATATCTTTATACGAAATGTATTGCGCATTTAAAGATTTCTGTATATTCGTTCGAACTGATTTAGTTTGAGAAATACACTGATTTCTAGAAACTTTAAACATACATGGAGTTATTTAATCGCAAAGTATGGCCATCAGCAAATAATTGTTTCTGGTTCTTCGAGAATGCCCTTAACGAAAAGCGACTTAATCCTGATGGCACTTGACATTTTGGAAATTCAATAGATCAATGAAGAAAAGCGTCATTAGGAACAGAAACAGGGGAACGTCGTAATCTAATTGTTAATATCACAGACAAAACAATGACTGCCTTTTAAATTGCATTGGAAATTCCTAATGAATTCATCTCCAACATGCTAGACTGCTTCATTAAATAAGTCATGCCTTTCAAATGGGTGCAATTTCTTCATTTGTTGCGATTTCAAACCGTAGTGAATCTTTTGAAAGGATAAGAGACGCTCGAATTTGAATGAGATTTAAACTTCGCCTCAAGGATCAACAGCATATTGTGGTGTAATCAGGTTATCACTTGGACTTCCCCCACGATTCTTGCAATTCAATTCACTGATATTTCAGATTTAATACTCTTATTTTGTTTCTAACCACACGGAACGAAATTATTGCTTTTAAGGGATTATCCGTTTGCTATGTTAATAATCCTTTGAATAAAATAAGTCATGCTGGTTACATGTGATTTCTTCAAAATTTCCATCTCTACACGATGAATTAAAAGTTGTCAATTAAAAACCTGTGACTTAGTCAAACACTTTAATTTACATCAAAAGCATGAAAACATTTTAATAGTTAAAAACGTCACATTTTTCAGGCTCGCGGCGAGCCCATTTTAAGATGTCAAAATAAACAACGATGGAGTGTGATTGGATGCCAAAAGTAACCGGACAACGCTTCAAAAGCAAATGAACAGATCCTATACGATGTTAAGATGCGCGGTACAGCTGAAAACTGTATAAAAACAAGCCTGCAGCTGACCGCGATCATATCGCACTGTGAGGTTGAGTGAAAATGTCGCGGCGGGAGAGATATGACTTTGAAAAAGAAAATAGTTTTGGGTGTTATATTAGTAGTTTGTCCATAAGAGAAACCGAGAGGCGTTTAAACATACCCAAGTCAACTGTTTTTGATGTGCTGAATAAGTGGAAGACACGTGGCGTGCCTGAAGCAGCAAAACGTACCGACAGACCAAACAAAATTAGTGATAGGGGATGTCGATGCCTCAGGAGAGTCATTACAGCTATTCGACGGAGTACTGCACAGGACGTCAGTGTACAAGTGAGTAAAAAGACTGGAACCTCAGTATGTACACGTACCATTTGCAGAGAACTTCATTTAATTGGTTACAGTGGTCGTGCCGCCGCTCATATGATTTTCATCTCCACTCGGAATGCTACTCGTCGTTTAGCATGGTGTAAAGAACATTTATCGTGACCGTAGATCAATGGAAACGGGTCCTATGGACTGATGAATTCGGATACACGCACGATCCATTAGTCTGATGGCCGTGTGTGGGTATTGTGGCAGCCGGAGGAACGCTATTTACCACATTTCACTGTTCCTACGGTCAAGTTGGAGCTGGTAGTGTACTCGTGTGGTGGTGTTTTTTGTGGTGTGGTCCCGGTCCATTGATTATCGTGGACAAACCTGTTAAACAGCACGTCTACCTCGATATTCTGGATAATTATGCCCTACCAACTCTTTTGCAATACTATGTAACGGAGCCTTGTTTGTACCAGCAGGATAATGCACCGAGTCATAAAGCAAGGACTGTTACGACGTGTTTTGATGATAATTCCATATCGTGTGTGGACTGGCCAGCACAGAGCCCTGATCTTGATCCCATAGAGTACCTGTGGGATTAATTAGAGCGTCGCATAAGAAGTTTGGAACCAACGCCTACTACTAAGCAACAGTTAGCGGCAGCATAATGTACTGAATGGAAGCGCATACCTATCGCTGTGTTCCAAAACCTTGTAGAAAGCATGTCTCGAAGTGCCCGTGCATGCATTAAGACCAAAGGTGGGTCGACATCGTATAAATTTATGTCAATAAATGCTGTTATGTGTTTCTCTTCTAGGTGTCCGGTGACTTTTATCAATATAATGCATATCAAGTAACCAGGTACGCCATGTTAGAGGTGCGCAAAAACATCTACGCAGAGGTTTAATATTACATTTCGATAATCAAAGAAAGTTAAAGTCAAAACTGATGGTTTTGTTGACATTTAATGATCATTTCCATGCTGTTGGAATATTGCATGGTGTTTCGTCATTACAGCTAGAAGTCCCGTGTTCAAAGATGAATAAGCTCTCTGCAAACATCACCTTAAACTTTGATTTAGGGCTGTCAGTATGATGGACTCATTCCACACAGAAGAATGCGAGACCTGGAATGCCAGTCGGGATAATTCAGTTGTAAATGCGCCCGATTTCACATTGTATTTGCTTTTACTGATCCTGGTCCTTAAGGATCCCATTGTGGAACCTGTGTGCATGATATCATCTGACAGGCCATCTCGAGCTCTTAGTGAGATCCGGTGGACTCCGTAATTGGTTTCGTCTTCAATAGGGTCTTTTTCATTCCATTACCAAAGCATAGAATAAAGTTAGAAAAACAACATTTTCTACATTGCCAACCTCGCAGCGGGTACAAAAGAACTCGCTCAGTACAAATTTGTGGGCGTCATGGATCTGGTATCTAATGTAGTTAATGTTTTAAAAAACTACTGCCATCGAAATAACCCAGATTTGGGGGTAAAAATCAAAAATATCTTTTCAATAGTGCGAAATAAAAAAGTATCCATTGAAGACGAATCTAATTACCGAGTCTACCGTATCCCACTCAGAACTCTGGGTGGCCTGTCAGATGATATCATGTATATAGGTTCCACAATGAGGTCCTTAAGGATACCGGATCCCACTCAGAGCTCTGGATGGGTTGTCAGATGACATCATGTATATAGGTTCCACAATGAGGTCCTTAAGGATACCGGATCCCACTCAGAGCTCTGGATGGCTTGTCAGATGATATCATGTATAAAGGTTTTAGAATGTGGTCCTTAAGGATACCGGATCCCCCTCACAGCTCTGGATGGCTTGTCAGATGATATCATATATATAGGTTCCACAATGAGGTCCTTAAGGATACCGGATCCCACTCACAGCTCTAGATGCTTGTCAGATGATATCATGTATGATCACTATAACATCATTTCGTGCTGTGCGTAACGTATAAAAAAAAACATAGACCTAAGTCATTGCACTATCCAATTTCATGTAAACACCCTCCTCATGTATTAATTTTAGCTCATATGTATTGTCTTCAGTACAAAAATCTGCTTTGAACAGAGGTAGCAAATTTGCCTACCCTACTAATAGAGTTAACTATTATTCATTCGTTCCACAAGTTGAGAAGGTTATTCGAGCTCTACCAGAGGAACAACAGGACATTGCAAGATATGGAATTTCAAAGGCTCTTCAAAGCCACATGTCGAGAAGGTTCCAACCGGATGAACGCCACTACCAGGAGGAAATCAGACAACTAAAGCAACTGACAGAACAACAGGACTTATCTGTGATTTTGGCAGACAAGTCACAACAAATTGTCATTTATGACAAAACTGCATACGTTGAAAAAATGGAAGAGGCAATAAATCAAATTCCTCATAAAATTATGAGGTTTGACCCCTGTGCAGCTACAGTGGCGGCATTGGGCAAGTTAAAAAACCATTCTGCCTTGCCAATTTCCATTGTTCGTTCTATGCACCCACTTCCAGGCCCCCATGTGCCGGATTTGTTTGGTAGGGTTAAGCTGCATAAGCCAGGACATCCTATTAGACCTTTAGTATCCAGTTCTTCTAACCCTTGTCGTACTCTAGAAAGGGCTATGGCAGATTTTTTGGCTCCGTTGATTTCCGACTCACAATTTTCTATTAGAAGTTCAAAACAGACCTTGGATAGAATTCGTTCTTTTAACTCTGGAGGTAATGATTTTATTATGGCATCTCTTGACGTAACTTCTTTGTTCCCCAGTGTTCCTGTTCCCGATGTTATTGATATTATTGACTCCAGGCTCCTTTCGTTTGGATTATGCCAACCCGTGGAAGCGTTAGCCGTTGTGCAAGTTTTGAAATTTATTCACCGACGTTCCTATTTCAAATTCAATGGCGTTATTTACCAACAATTAGAGGGTACGCCTATGGGTTCGCCTCTGTCTGGAGTTTTGGCAAAAATCGCCTTGCAATCTTTGGAAGAGCGGGTGTTTAGTCAATGTGTCTTGCGTCCCGCATTATATTTAAGATACATTGATGATATTCTTATTTTTTGGACTTATTCTCTCGATGAACTTATGGTTTTTTCCGAACTTATGTCAGCTCAGTTTTCATCTATCAATTTTACAGTTGAGGTTGAGAATTCTTACTCCCTTCCATTTCTGGATATTTTGTTACAGCGTAACCCAGTATCCCAGCGTTTAACTACTTATGTTTACCGTAAGCCTTCTGCTATTTCTTGTATTATCCCTGCTAATTCGGCTCAGTCCCTTTCGTTATAAACTTTCGGCACTGTATTATTTTGTTCGTTGCGCGTTCACACACTTTTCCACTTCTCGTTTACGCCAACGGGAATTCAGTATCATTGGGGACATTGCTCTTAGCCATGGGTATACCCAGAGTTGTATCTCCCATATATTTGCTCATGTATCGAGGTTGAGATTTACTACCTTTGCACGCCCGTCTCTTGAAATAAGATTTGTGGGTTCGCTAGATTACCTACCTAGTGTTTGCTCTGGTTTGAGTAGTCTGTACCGAGGTTGTCATTTGGCCTTCTGTCTAAAGACTAGGTCGCTATTTTCTTTTATTCGTAAAGATTGGGACCTACTTCACAAATTTTCCAGACATGGGATGTATTGTGTTCCACTTAGGTTGGTTGTTCCTGATGTACCTGATAGTAGATACATAGGTTCGACTTTTAGAAATTTTGGTATCAGTTTGGCTGAACATCAGTATAATGTCAAGCGTAAATCTACTGATACTTCTCTCTCACGCCTGGTCAGTGCTGGTACCTACATTCCTGACTGGAATGCTTCGCATCTGTTGACTTACGGCCCAAAGGACAAAGTTTCTTTATTGTATATGGAAAACATGTTTATTCATCACATCGGTGATAAACGTTGTGATGATGATATGCCGCACCATATTCCTCGGGCCTGGAAGAACTTGTTAAATGGACTACCATTACCTTTATAATTACTATTCTGAGTTTTGTTTTTTTCCAGCGGGCGTTACGAATGTATTTCAGTGATGTATGTCATTACTGTACCGTCAGGCGGCGCTTTATAGTTCCTTCAATACCATCATATTAAAACTATTTAAGAACTCTGGTTCCATATGCTATGTGTCACCCGATGATGCGGTAGCTTCTACTGCGAAAGATCTTGTGTTTTAATCTATTGTATATAACTTTTAACCTCATGTAAATAAATATTGTTCAGTATAGCACTTGAGGATATTTTTTACATAAAATTGGATCGTGCAATGACTTAGGTCAATGTTTTTTTTTTTTTTTTAATACGATATCATGCATATCGGTTCCACAATGAGGACCTTAAGGATCTGGATCATTGAACGCAAATACACTGAGAAATCGGGAGCATTAACAACTGCATTATCCCGACTGGCATCTCAGGGCTCGCACTCAGGACGATGTTATTTTCTCCTGTGTGGAATGAGTCCACCATATTGACTACCCTACACTCGAAGTTTAAGCTGCATCTCGGAGAGCTAATTAATCTAAATTAGCTTATTCATTCGCTGTACTGACGAAGCACCATATAGTGTTCCAACAGCATGGAAAGCATCATTAAATGCCAACGGCAGTATCAATTTGGACTTTGACTTTTTGTTTATTATGGAAATGTAATGTTAAATCTTTGCGCAAATGTTGTTTCGCGCCCCTTACATGACGTTTTTCGTTGCTCGCTATATAATCACACTAACATGACGTGTCTCGTTGCTCGCTATATAATCACACTCCACCCTTAATTATTTACACATCTGAAGATGGGCTCGCCGCGAGCCTGAAAGGTCTCTGTTTTTAACTATGATAATGTTTTTATGCTTTTTTTTTTATTGAAGGTTTAACGACCACCGTCAGCAACTCAATGGGCTCTAAGCAGTCGCCTGTCCCTAATTTAGGGTCACTGGTTCCAGGGAAGGGACGGAGCCAGTGCCGTAAGACAAACACAACATCCATGCCTCACGGGATTCGAACCCGGACCACTTTTGGACAAACGATTAGAGACCATCGCTTGGACCACTGCGCCACCAGGGCGGCTTTTATGCTTTTAATGTAAATTTAAGTGTTTGACTAAGTCATTGGTTTCTAATTCATCGACAACTTTTAATTCATCGTGCAGAAACAGAAATTTTGAGTACTCACCTGTGACCAGCATGAATTATGTTATTCAAAGGATTATTAACATAGAAAACTGAATAGCCTGAATTGCCTGGTTAACTCTTCAACATGTAACTTTATATCACAGAACTTTAATGGTAATTGGAACTTCGTTTTCTTAAGGTTTCAACAGGGTTCATGTTCGAACACTAGTCGTGAGATGCTGGTTCGTTACCCTCCAGGACGATATTATTTTCCAGGTCGCCGGTATGGTATTGCATGTTAAACAGTAAAACAAGCAATTCAGGCAACTCTGATTGGCGTATTGATCATTCTGAACATGTTGCATGTATCTGTGCAGAATATTTCTTTCACATCTGAGAAGCCGGTGATTTATTACGCCACGAGGGAGCGTCTGATGTCTTCTTTCTCGAAAACGGGAAGTTTGTTCTCGTCTTAAGATAGTTGGAACTACGTTGTCCTAGTTGGTGTAACGGAGAACATTCTCGAACAGAAATTGGGAAAGGCGAGTTTGACTCCCAACCTAGGGCAATATGTTTCCAAGTTCTACACCTGTCTAGTAACGTGTAGCACCACCTTTCGCCCTGATGACGGCGGCGATTCGTCTCGGCATGGACTCGACAAGACACCGGAAGCGTTGGGAAGCCATACAGATCCACGACGCCTGAACAAGCTCCCACAGTTCACGAAGATTTGATGAACGGGGGTCAGAGCCTCAAACATCTCTCTCGATGGCATCCCAGATGTGCTCGATGCGATTGAGGTCAGGTGAACTAGCTGACCAAGGAAGCAAGATCACGTCGGTGGAGTGTTCATCCAACCATTCGGATACAATTCGGGAGCGATGGCACGGTGTATTGTCTTGTTGCAGGATGTGGTCCGCAGTGGGATATTGTAGACGCACAAACGGGAGCAAATGGTCGACCAGGATATCCCGGTAACATTGACCTGTGTGTGACGATGTCACACGTACCAGGGGTCCCATTTCAGTCCACGTAAACAGCACACAAACGCGAATGCCACCCTGCTGGCAAAAAGGATCCCTCGCTTGATGTGTTTTGCGGCGTACTCGTATCCTGCCATCCACATGTACCAACGTGAATCTCGATTCATCAGTACAGACAACATTTTTGCACATGTCTAGGGCCCAGTGCCGATGTTTTCGCGCTCATGCTAATCTTTGCACCCTGTGATGTGTGGTCAGCAGCGGTACCCTCGTGGGACGATTGCTTCTGTACCTCATAGCGAGGAAATGGTACAGGATAGTGTGGCTGCTTACACGTTTTTGTGCACCAGCGTTAAATTGCCGAGTGATTTCTTGCACCGTGGCCCGTCTACCCGCTGTTACAATGCGAGCTAGCCGACGATGACCCCGCTCATCCACGCGCTGTTGTCCACGGCAGTTGTTCCTTGCAGGGATGGTTTTACCGGATTCGATGTACTCATGGTGCACCCGTGAAACAGTGGCTCGTGAAAATCCCAGTGCCTGCACGACTTCCGAGATGGAGTGAACCATTCGTCAGGCCCCGACAAGTTGTCCACGATCTAATGCGCTTAGATCCTTCGTCTTACCCATGCTGCGTCCGACTCTTACTGATTCTCGTAGCACCACTCCTTATATTGTCGGATCGCTGCATACGTTATGTCGTTTCCGTTTAAAGGGCCGCCCACAGCGCCACATTTGCATAACGCCAGCTGTCTCTCATTCAATTGCTCTTCAGTGTATAGTATGGTGTTACACATTGAAGAGAAAACTAGGCAATCGGGGCTAGCTGTTTGCCGTCTAAATAACCGTGTAGTTGTTCCATGTATTTTTTGAAGATTTCGACAACTGCACATGCGTACTTAATGAAACATTCTGATCTGTAGTGACAAGCAAATTTTGAGAAATAGCACCCACCATCGTTTCGTCAACTTCATTTTTCGTCATCGGCAAAGTCCGGACACTTGGTGAAAGCTGTCGCATCTGGGAGCGGTAAATAAAACAGAATAGTCAATACCTTTTAATATGCACTCACGGACAATGAAATCTGTGCACCTCGAAGAAAACATGCTGGAACCGCGAAACATTTCAAATATAAAGAATGCATGCTGGTATGCAAATGATCCACGTTTGGTGCGAGTGTGGATGACCACACATCCGGTGGTGGCGCTGCAAGCACAAACAGGCAGCTTTATAAACCGGCATGCAGTCGATGCTCCATGAAAGCGAAAAGCACTGGCCGACACAAACAAGAGTACGGAATGACAAGCATGCCGGGTAGACTGGTACTTCAAAGTTCGTACGTTGCGTAAATACACGCCAGAGACGTCGTTTTTACATAACATACCGACTTTAAGAGAGGCCTGATCATCGGGCTTAAAACCGTAGGGTGGTCGGCGCGCCGTACAGTCTGCCACGTGGATTCTTCTGACCATACCGTCCGGCTGTGTGGGGAGTAATGGGTACGTGACGGCACTACCATGCGGCGGAGCGGCTCCGGACAAACCAGGAAGGCCACCGGTACAGAGGTTCGACGGATCATGCGCCAGGCACGAACGGATCCCACGGTCACCCGGTCTACTATACAGGCAGATGTAGCGGCTCCTGTGTGCCCACGAACCATTTCCCGACTCCTCGCGAAAGCGAATCTGCGATCCCAGCGCCCCTTACTTGTGTTGTCATTAACACCTAAACATGGTCGGCTCCGTGTTCAGTGGTGCCAGGCCAGAGCGAGGTGGGACGCCGCAGACTAGCGAGTGTGTTGTTTATCGATGAGTGCGGCTTTGTTTTGGGGACAGATGATTATCGTATCAGGGTGTGGAAGTCCCCGGATGAACGGCCCCATCCCAACCTCGCTATCAAGCTCCTCACCTCCTCCACTGCAGGCATTATGGTCTGGGGAGCCATTGCTTACGATAACCGATCAGCTTTAGTAGTGGTACGTGGATCATTGACAGCCAGCGGTATGTGGATGAGATCCTACGGCCCCATGTGCTCCCATTAATGACTGGGATTCCGGGTGCGCTATACCAGCAGGATAATGCACGCTTGCACACGGCTCGGGTTGCCCAGGACTGCCTAGGTCATGTCCAGACACTTCAATGGCTAGCCCGCTCCCCGGACATGACCCCTATCGAGCATGTGTGGGACCAGTTAAAACGCCAGTTGCCACCGTGTCGCACTATCCGGGGTGTGGAACACACCGTTCAACACGTGTGGGCCAGTCTTCCGCAAGAAAACATCAGGCTTCTTTTCGCCTTCATGCCAGACCGTATTGAAGCATGTGTCGCCGCACGAGGCGGTGCGACGTGCTATTGAAGATGACCGGACTGCGTGCCTCAGATCCCTCTCTAATTTTCCTGCAGTGCTGTTTTTGCGATCATGTGTATCATAAAATTTCAGTTCAATCCGATGCTTCCTTCTTGGTGCGCAAATTTCATTATCCGTGAGTGTAACATTACGCACTGTTATAATATCTTAGAACATATAAATAAAAGATAAGTTCTCATAACTTTTCACAAGGAGACAACAATGAAATTGCTACTATATCATCCTACACATGATGTTTTTTACAAATAGACAACAATGCAAGTGCTATCATAGCATCCGACAAATGGCGTTTTTTACAAGGAGATAACCATGCAAGTGCTATAGCATCTTACACCTGACCATTTTTACAAAGAGACGGCAATGCATGTTCCATTGCAGCTTCCAAAAAATTAAAATGTTTTCAAGGAAACAACAATGCAAGTGCTATTATAGCATCCGAGACTTGACGATTTTGAGAAGGAGACATAGCATTCTACACATGACGTTTTCTACAAGGAGACAACAATGCAACTGCTATTATAACATCCTGCACATGACGCTTTAACAAGGAGACAACAATGCAACTGCTATTATAACACCCTGCACATGACGCTTTAACAAGGAGATAACAATGCAACTGCTATTATAACACCCTGCACATGACGCTTTAACAAGGAGACAACAATGCAACTGCTATTATAACACCCTGCACATGACGCTTTAACAAGGAGATAACAATGCACGTATTATTATAGCATCCTACACATGACGTTTTTTACAATTAGAGAACAATGCAAGAGCTCTTATAGCATCCTGCACACGACGCTTTTTACAAGGAAACAACAATGCAAGAGATATAATAGCATCTTACACATGACGTTCTTAACAAGGAGACAACAAGGCAAGTTCTATTGTAGAATCCAAAACATGACGTTTTTTTCAAGGGGACAACAATGCAAAGTGCTATTATCACATCCCGCACATGACGCTTTAACAAGGAGATAAAAATGCACGTATTATTATAGCATCCTGCACATGACGTTTTTTACAAGGAGACAACAATGCAAGTGTATATTATAGCATCCTACACAGGATGTTTTTTTACAATTAGAGAACAATGCAAGATCTATTATAGCATCCTAAACATGACGTTTTTGCAAATAAACAACAATGCAAGTGCTCTTATGCCATCCTACACATGACGTTTTTTACAAGAAGACAACAAGGCAAGTGCTATTGTAGAATCCAAAACATGACGTTTATTTCAAGAGTACAACAATACAAGTGATATTATAATATCCTGCACATGACGTTTTTTACAAAGAGACAACAATGCAAGTGCTATTATAGAATTCTACGTCTGACGTTTTTACAAGGAGATAACAATGCAAGTAAATATCATAGCATCCTACACATGACGCTTTTTACATGGAGAGAACACTGCAAGTCGTATTATAAAATCCTACGCATGACGTTTTTTACAAAGAGACGGCAATGAGAGTTCTATTGTAGCTTCCAAAACATGACGTTTTTTACAAGGAGATAACAATGCAAGTGTATATCAAAGCATCCTACACATGAAGTTTTTTACATAGTGAGAACAATGCAAGTCGTATTGTATCATCCTACACGGGACGTGTTTTACAAGGAGACAACAATGCAAGTGCTATTATAGCATGCTACACATGATATTACGTTGTACTACATGATAACAACAGGAGAAATATGGTGTGACGACAAGATCTCTGTTGATGTTTTATGTTACTGAGAGGTAATCGGCCGATAAATCTCGTATTTTGAAACATTTCCTGGAAACTCTTCGTGTTTCCCTTTATTTCAACACGAGCATATGAAACCCCATATTCGGAAAATGCAATGGGTTGACCTTTAGAAAAGTTTAAGAATAGAATATTGAAGGTTCAGTCACTTGAATGGTTGAAATGTTCTATGTATCTTACACTAAAATTTGGCCCGAAAAAAGTTAACTTATCCCACTACAAAAGTAAAGAACCATTTCTACCACGTCGGTAGCCGAGTGGTCTGAAGCGATGGAGTCTGACCTTTAGTCCGCGATGTGCCAATATTGAGGTGTTGAGTGGAACATGGGCCTATAACTCCCGTTCTCTAGAACCAATAGTTCTAAATAAGGAAGGGCAATATTTTATAGCTCTTAGTGTTGCTTATGATGTTCGTTAAACCAAGAAAAGAAGACAAAGAACGCATTTTGAATATGATGATGATTATCACGCATTTTTTGGAGAGGATGAATAAAATGTCTAATCCAAATTTCTTAAGGAACAAATTACGAAACGCTTCATAAAGCTGAATTTGGTCGTTCTGAATTCTTACCGAAAAATTAGAAATTCAAAACGAAGCATTGTTAATCTTTGAAATTGGACATTTTTTCTACGTTACACGACTTTCTATATACACAGGAATTTATTTTTTAATTAGCTTACGCTCAGCTGAAATGTTTTTTACGGATTATATTCTCTTCTTCAGTAATTCTGTTTTCACTTTATCTTGTCCCTGCATTCATTCTCAGGATTAATATAATGATAATGAAGTTTATTTCTTTTGCCTTTCATCATTACGCAACATAATTTTCTCAAAGCTCTCCATCAGTACAACACAATTCTATCGCTTGAAATGATGCTCAAGGGATTACGTTACGATGTCCATTACAATATTTTTTCATAAAGTTTACAGTACAAGTTTAGTCCCTAGTTTTTAAATTAACGGATTGGTTCAGGGAATAAATCAGGTGCGTTAAATATGCCAATTTGCATGATGTTTTACCCTTAAACAATTGAGAACGAAACAACAGAAATATCCGAAGATGCGTAAAAGAAAGTGTGATGATATTTCAGTATGTTGACGAAACATAAATGCGTTTCTCTTACGGATGTTAACCGAAAAATCTCAGTTAGCTGACTCTTTTTTTATCTTAACTTGTATTCTCATGACTATCTAGAAAGATATAGTTATGGGGGATTATTACGTATCCAGAATACCTGTTTCTTTGGAGAAAAATATTGTAAATGCACATACAAACATTTTAAAATATCAGAAGCAAATATAAGAAACAGTTTTCGCATTTTATTTTACATACCACGTATGACTTGGTATTCCAATTTACACCATAACACAGCAAATTTTTAGTCACTTTACACACTTTCATGAAAACGCTTACACAATGTCACAGAAAAAAATTATTTTTTTGTAGACACATTCATATTTAACTCTTATAAAATATTTTACAATTTGGTGTTAATGTACATAACTTTATAAGGTTATATTTCTTTCTTTATTTATTTTACCTAAAATGCACACAGACAGGCATGCCACATGAAAGATTAATGTTATTATATTATATTTATATTCCTAACAATCGGACTTGTTTTTTCCGGCACCCATACCTGAGGCCTCCTTTAGGTATCGGATCCGAGGAAAGTACACTGCCAGCAAGCTTGTCGACATTATTTGTAATAAAAATGCAAAATTGTTTACATCGCAGTTAATCTGAACTTCGAAAACCCATGTATCGATACTGAAGCTATTCCATGATTTATACTAAATATCTGAAATCCATCTGAGGTCGAACCGAGGTCGTTATGAATCCATGCTTGCAGACCACGTACACCCATACATGCTGAATGTCTTCCCTGAGGGAGATGGGATCTTCCAGCATGACAATGCGACGTGTCACACAGCTAGAAATGTCCAAGAGTGTTTGGAAGAGCACGATGAAGACTTCAAAGTACTTCCCTGGCACCCTAATTCCTCAGACTTATACCCGATTGAGCATCTGTGGGACCACCTGGAACGTGTAGTTCGCTCTATGGATCCTCCACCACGCACCCTCTAGCTGCTGTCCGCGCTGCATACGGCGGTTACTCTGGATATTATCTGGTGGTTACGATAATGTGACTCGATAATGTATATACAGTGCAATGTATACATTAGATAGATAGCTAAAAGAGTTGACGTACGTCGTTCTTAATATATTTGGAGCTTCGGGGGAGCTTAAGCCAAAAGCCCCCTCCCTCCTCATGAGTGCGCCAGTGGTATTAGAATTAAAAAATTAATCAACTTGTGTTCATCGAACTCACTTGCATGCATCGTTCCGAAAGAGTTAATTCATGGCAACTGTTAGAGCAATGAAATCAATAGAAGCAATGGGAGAAGAATCGGAATATGTTAGTAGCTGATGGAAAGACGATTAAAGTCTTTTTAAAGCGATGTTCCAAATTTTTGAAAGAATATTTCGTTCGCATTCATGTGCTTGAAATATATTAATACCGCACTGCTATCACCATATGCATATAAAAAATGTGTTCGTGGTCAGCGGGATTCAATGGTTGAAACTAGCAGCAGCATTACTGGCTTCACGGAAAATCAGAATGCACATATTGCATACCATAAATTATACCCGAAAAGCTCCTGGTATAGTTCAACTACTATTATTTATATATATATTATACTATGTTCCCTAACTACTTCCTACACTAAACTCATTTTTCTGATGAGATTGCCAAACCCGATTTGCGGTTGGGAAAATAACATACGCGGAGTTTCTCTTCAGGGTTTTAACCAAAGTGACGATAAAATGACAAGATTAATAATGCCAATATTTTCGATTATCCCATGTAACATTCAGCCTGAGTTCTATTCTTTTAAGTCTCACTCTCTATCGTTAAATATGTACAGTAAATATTTATATCATACATAATGGTATGTACTTCCAGAAAGAATACTCAAAAATATCGTTACGTTTATTTCCGTTACTGACACTTTATTAATTTTAGTTTCCTGCCTTGTATTTTTCCCTTTAACGACCATGACCTCAAAATATTTTATAACTCCAAATACCATAACGTCCGAAACTGTCGTTTGGTTCAATTCTTTGTTTAATAACAACAATAGTGACTGAATGTGACTCCTGCTGATCCCTCACAGGTCGAGAAAATTTGAAGAATAGATAAAAGTAGAGAATCTGACTCACTTAGACAGGCGTTTTGGGCAGCTATGGCCATTTGTATGCACGGGCGTTTTGGGCGTTATCGTCGTTAAAAGGAAAAGTTGATACCACGTTAAATGAATTAATGCAGAAAGAAATGGAAATTTTTATATACTAACTTAATTTATTATTAATGGATTATACTGACGTTAAAGGAAGAGTGGAAATGATCAGGTAAACAAACTGAAGTGCCTAATATTAGAAGAAAAAAACTGGAATACCTCTAATACGGCGTTGATCCTCCTAGCGAACGGATAACGTCAAGAATGCAACGGCGCATGGAGTCCGCGATACAGTGCCTCACAAAAGAAAGATGTCGCCAGATAGACTGATGGGATTAACCCGAGACTGCGTTCCTGTTGGACATTACTAGCGCAAAATATGTGTGTTCCTTTGTTTCTGTGAAAATTGGAAATCTTGTTTTAAATCTGTGTTGATCTGAACTGTATTTTTGTGCTAAAAAAAACGGCTTAGGGCCAAAAGAAAACGAAAAGAAAGACAATGTTCGTGAGAGCAAATCTCCCAGTAGATCTTTTTCCGTCGCGTACCTCTCCCGTTTGCATCACCCGTGCAACGAGTCCAAACCTGTGGATCCTTGATCGAGAGTATCACCGCAACGTTTGTGCAGGTAAACGTAACTTGTGAGTTCCATGAATCTATGCGACATCTTCGTTTAGACGACACAGGATTGTGACTGTCAAGCTTACGGCCACACCGGTCTCGCAGTGTGGATGTTTTTCTTGCGTTTGTGTAGTCTAGGTACATCCTGAGAATTTTCGATCATGTAAATCGAAACTTTCCAAGAATTTTCGAAATGGAGTGACCCACTTTATGGGTGCCAACTATCCTAAAAAGTTCGAAATCGCTGAAATCCTAATATGCTGATATCTGTACTGCGAAAGCTACAACCTGAGCTTGGGGAGATATCTACCTCTATATGTGCGTCGTTTGCGGACGATACCATTTTTCGTATGGGTGTGGTGGCATATAATAGAAATGGTAGTTCTGTTCCCAGTATTATTGGCATCTAAGTGGGGTATGTTACTTACCTGAATTGTTCCTTATTTTTAAAGATAAGAATTGAAAACAAATTGTTGAAGCAAAAAAAAAAAAAAAAAAAGAGCTTTAACCCAGTAGAATTAATAATACTAAAGGAAAAGGTCCCGACAGTGTTCAAGGTGAAATACCAGAATTTTTGACAAGGGAAACGGAAATTTAGAAATTCGCGGGTAATTTAATGATTAGCAGAAACGTTGTTGATTCTGCTCCAATAAAAGGAATACTTTTTTATTAGATCATATACTTTATTGAAAAGCCTTATGCAAAGCGAACATACATAGTACAAAATGCATGTTTTCTTTCTAGTCCAATTTAAGCACACCATCTGCGTTCAGCGTAATAATATCCTATAAAAACAGCATCTTAAAGATTTCTTAACTGAAAACCGTTATACTGATTACTTGAACTAAAATGTCTTTCTTTAAAAAAGTATTTTTCAGTTTTGGAGTTTTTTTTAAAGCACTACATTTTTCGAATCCAACGATGTTAAATCAGATAAATAAGCTTAACTCACATCATTCTCGTTTCTGTGTTGGCTTTGCAGGTGCTGTGCACAACATAGGATTATTCTCATCTTATACACTATATTCTAAAATATTAAGTCATACGGCTACTTGTATTTCAGGATATAGCTCTTCTTTTGCTATTATGTTCTCATAGCAAAATGCTTTTCCTTCGAGGTAGTATGACCATTATCAGCAACTCGTAGGGCTATATGCAATCCAGTGTGCCTCATGTGGCGCTTCTGGTTCCACGTAACGGGTATTGCTCTTGGCCACTGCTCTGGGACAAGAGCAATACTCATGATGCACCCGGAATTCCATCCCGGTTGAGTCACTAGCCAGAAAATCTGAACCCTCGGCCACCGAGGCAGCACAAAATTACATTTGGTGAAGGGTCTTCGTAATTTTGTGACTCTAGAATAAAGATTCCAGTCAATCCTTCACACAAGAGCATCGGTTTGTGCATTTTTACTTGTGAAAAGCGAAACTGCCACATCCGGACGAATTATATAAAGATAGCTCAAATATAACACCATAAGGGAGTTCTGTTTAAATTACATACAATATAAAACGACCCACCGAGATATGGACAGTTTGATGCCCTCAAAGTTCACCACTAGGTTAGAACTACTCCCCAGAATGTTCACTAACACGCAGCAAGTACTCTATATTGGACTTGAAACGATATCCGGAATATAGCCTTTCGACACATTGCACAATTCCCTTCCACCTGTGCATGCATAATGTCGAGAATCTGTGATGGGCGCCATTTCAAACGATATTCTTCTACTGTATGTCTCTGATGCGATCAAGACGTCAAATGCATGGCGTGGTGGTTCACCAAGACAAAATACTGCCATGACGTAGAACAGAACATCGCCATGCAGGTCAGATGGAGATGTGAACTATTTTGCTGGAAAATTATATTTGGGTTGCTGCAAAGGAAGGGCAAACAGTAGTTTACCGGGATAAAATTTACGTATCGTTGTGCGATCAAATAAATTGCGCTTGCGATCAGGTGTAGTAACTTAAGACGTCTCATGCCATATCCTCATTGGTGTTCG